>JAQIUQ010002071.1:7500-667400 GCA_030378365.1 Hybognathus amarus
TTCTACATGAAAGCAAGTAAGTAGTATGTCAAAAAATTCAGTATTTACAAAATAGAAAGAGGACAATACCTAGATCACCAACTGTTACAGATTCTGATGTGCACTTTACTATCCCAAAGGTGAGAACAGTGAAGTGACGTCAAAGGTTACATGACAATGCCAACACGGCAGATTTAAATCTTTTTGAAAGAAGTATTTTATGCTCAGCAAGGCTGATGCAAAATACAGTAATATTGTAAAATATTATTACAATTTAAAATATATATTTTTTTTATTATTATTTATGTACAAATATATTGCAATAAAAGTAATGTAAAATTCTTAATGGAATTCATTAATGTTCAAGAACTTCATTAAATAAAGTATTCATAAAAATATTTTGTGTAAAGAAATTGCCTGTTATTTGTCACTCGCATCACCCTGGTTAGGACACAGCTTTACAATGAAGGACAAAATATGAATATTGGTTTCAGTAATGGTAAAAATGAAAATGTATCTTAAAAGAGTGTGAAGACTAACTGAGAGAGATGCTATCACATGGAACAAAAGAGAAACAAAGGAAGGGACAGCCAGAGAGAGAGGGGAGAGGATGAGTGTGTGTAAATGTGTCACAGTTGAGCACAGAAATGACCTCTAAATCCCTCCGAGGTGCTGGAAACCAGGGAAATCAGCTAGTTAATTGGCCGTGACAGAATGGTCTGCGCTAACACAAACACACACAATCGGATGACATCACCAACAAAGCCATAGACGCCGTCATAGTCATTTTGGACACATTCTGATATATTATGCATGTTAATTTAAAAAAAAAAAAAAAAGAAAGAAATGGCTTAGCTAGCCGGAAGGAATCCAGAATGTGTCCGTTGTATTTTGGCACTGAGCCCTTTATTAAAATAATATTCAAATTTTCAGCTACTGCTACCAAACCATTTGACATATGGATGATGGATGGTGACCATTGCACATTGAGCTCATTACTCATCGACTGTGTGTTTGAGTGAGTTAAAAGATGTAAAGAGGAAGAATGATGGAGAACCGTAAGTGAACTCTGCATGAAGAAGCGTCGCTGTCAATTCTCTCTGCATGTCTGCAGTCCAGGGCGTGAAATTAGCATAATATTGCTACATTTCCTCGTCTCTAATTAACCAGTTTGAGCTTGACTGCAAATCCCCTCAACCTCCTCCAGTCTTTTCATCCTTCTCTCCCTTCTTTCAACAGTAGAAATGAATAATCCTGGGAAGCAATAATCTGTAAAATGTGGCAACAGCAAACCTCACTATCTCATCCAATATTTATGGATCTAATTCTGGAGTGCTGAACCCCCTGCTGAGTGAGTCTAGATACTAAAAGAGGCAAGGCCAGTGTTTCCTGAATAAGTCATCTTAACAGAAAAAGAGAAAGAGCCAAAGGGGAAGGAGAGCGAGGAAGAGAGATGTGTTTACAGATGAGAAGTTCATGAAGGAGGTCTCTTTCTTAGCATTCAGGAGGAAATGATTTAGTCTCTCAGTTCCTGAGTAGAAGTTTGAATTGCTACTAGAGTCATCATTCAACTAGAGAATAATTCAGGTCACATTACACAAGAAAAAAAGAAAACATTTCACAAATACTTTAAAGCCTATTGTAGGACTATGTGTGTGTGTGTATATATATATATATATATATATATATATATATATATATACATACACATACACTCACCGGCCACTTTATTAGGTACACCTGTCCAACTGCTCGTTAACACTTAATTTCTAAGCAGCCAATCACATGGCGGCATCTCAGTGCATTTAGGCATGTAGACATGGTCAAGACAATCTCCTGCAGTTCAAACCGAGCATCAGTATGGGGAAGAAAGGTGATTTGAGTGACTTTGAACGTGGCATGATTGTTGGTGCCAGAAGGGCTGGTCTGAGTATTTCAGAAACTGCTAATCTACTGGGATTTTCACGCACAACCATCTCTAGGGTTTACAGAGAATGGTCCGAAAAAGAAAAAAACATCCAGTGAGCGGCAGTTCTGTGGGCGGAAATGCCTTGTTGATGCCAGAGGTCAGAGGAGAATGGCCAGACTGGTTCCGATAGAAGGGCAACAGTGACTCAAATAACCACCCGTTACAACCAAGGTGGGCAGAAGAGCATCTCTGAACACACAGTACGTCGAACTTTGAGGCAGATGGGCTACAGCAGCAGAAGACCACACCGGGTGCCACTCCTTTCAGCTAAGAACAGGAAACTGAGGCTACAATTTGCACAAGCTCATCGAAATTGGACAATAGAAGATTGGAAAAACGTTGCCTGGTCTGATGAGTCTCGATTTCTGCTGCGACATTTGGATGGTAGGGTCAGAATTTGGCATCTACAACATGAAAGCATGGATCCATCCTGCCTTGTATCAATGGTTCAGGCTGGTGGTGGTGGTGTCATGGTGTGGGGAATATTTTCTTGGCACTCTTTGGGCCCCTTGGTACCAATTGAGCATCGTTGCAACGCCACAGCCTACCTGAGTATTGTTGCTGACCATGTCCATCCCTTTATGACCACAATGTACCCAACTTCTGATGGCTACTTTCAGCAGGATAATGCGCCATGTCATAAAGCTGGAATCATCTCAGACTGGTTTCTTGAACATGACAATGAGTTCGCTGTACTCAAATGGCCTCCACAGTCACCAGATCTCAATCCAATAGAGCATCTTTGGGATGTGGTGGAACGGGAGATTCGCATCATGGATGTGCAGCCGACAAATCTGCGGCAACTGTGTGATGTCATCATGTCAATATGGACCAAACTCCCTGAGGAATGCTTCCAGCACCTTGTTGAATCTATGCCACGAAGAATTGAGGCAGTTCTGAAGGCAAAAGGGGGTCCAACCCGTTACTAGCATGGGGTACCTAATAAAGTGGCCGGTGAGTGTATATATATGTATGTATGTATGTATGTGCTTAACATATTTATTAATACACCACCAAATGCAAGGTTTGTGCAACAGCTACCCTAAACTTACAGTATTAGTGACTACAAAAATCAATTTTTATGTTTCTGTAATGGTTAATCCACCAGTATGTGTAAGCTCTTTAGTCACAGTTGGTCAAGTCAAAGTCCAGACTTGAATCCGATTAAACAAATTTTTGATTTAGTGGATTCAAAATAGATTACATAAAAGTTTCTTCAAAAGCAAATCTTTGAGAACAACCAGAAACTATTTGGAATAATTCCAATAACATCAGAGACTGTGGAAAAGTACAGTACATAAATCAAGGCCAAAAGACAGCATACAAAATATTGTATAAAAATATAAAAATATTTTGTATTTTACATATTTTGTAATAATAAAAGTTTTGTGGTTATTATGTGTGAATAAAGACATTTTTAGTAAATACATTTTTGACAGATTGATAATTATATTTATCTTTATAATGACAGGCGGTCTAATAAATTGGTTAAGCACTGTTTATATTTGATATCTTTTGGGTATTATTTTCATGACAACTATGGACATTTCTCCTCTATCATGCTCATCAACCACGGTTGTAATTTTCATTATTCTTAGTGGTGACTCCTATTACTCATTACTGTTATACAGTTTTTTAATAAATCAGAATGAAGGCAGTAAAACAAATACTACATATACAATTATAATTATTCTTTTACAGTTATATGAATTTGTTTTCTTTTTTTGCTTTACAGTAATGAGAATTGGTGGAAATAATGGCCATTCAATTAAATTTAAATTTAATTTCAAATTTACAATTTGCATTATTCTGGGGTTAAATATGACATGGAAATTTTATTGACAGGCAGAGAGAGGGATGAAGAAGATGTGAAGGCAGACGGGTGAAGAGGCATCAATGTGAAGGACATAAAGGCTGAATTATTTGTCTTATAGAGGATGAAGTTAACAGTCTAGAGAATGAGGTGGCAGAGTCCTGTCAGATCTGAAGATTTGGCCTTTAAGAGTGAGTGAGAGCCTGAGGGCCCTACTGACATCACACACACTCACAACATCATGACCACTTGAAAGGCAACTTTTGATTGCTGTGAAATGGGAATCTGTAAGTGTTTGTACCTGAGACTGCGGGAGCGCGGTCGCATGGCTGGCGATCTTCTCCCGTCCTCATCCGTGATGCTCTCTGAGCTGAAGTGTTTGGTGAGGAAATGCAGCTCGTCTGCAGTGGGCTGGAAGGGCAACTGGTGCAGCTTCTCCTGAGATGAACATGATGACTGTGAGAAGCAGAGAGGGAGGGATTACAAGGACAGAAGGCATTGCATAGGCTGCCCTGACTCTCAATCAACAATTTGTTTGCCGAAAAGTTGTTGAATGTTAGTATTTGCAAATAATTTTTCCTCAAAATATTTAGGCCAAAAGGGAAAATATTGCAAATAAATAAATACATTTAACTATAATATATAGCTTCTTTTTTATTTTTTATAAATAAATATATAACAATACAAATATTAAAACTAAGAGAAACTGTCCAGGTTATATTTCAAGTTAAATAAAACAACAAAATTTAATACAAAATCAAACTATATCTTATAACTATATTACATGATGATAATTGCCATTAAAATAATATGGCATAGCAACAAAATCTTAATGACCCTAACAATAGGCTTTATTTTCATTATAATATATATATATATATATATATATATATATATATATATATATATATTATTTTTTTTTTTTTTTTTTTTTTTCTGGACATTTCTTATTATGAGTTTTTTTGAGGATTTTGACATTTAGTTTTTAATCAGAATTCTTTTCCCCTTATGTTTGGAGTTGAATAAAATCTCTGCAGCCTTTGGAATCAAAATTTGGCCTGAACTAGAAAAAGTATTTGTATCTTTCTGCAGAGACTTTAATAGGGCTTGTGCAGTTTGAACTGATTCCCCAATGAAAGCAGCAGCCAGACTGAGTTACAGTCAATTTTTGGGGACAGAAGTCTTGTGAAGTGAATGCATTGATATGAAGCTACAGGCTTTACTTCAGGCTAAGGGGACCTGCTTTGTGCCAAGAGTTTATCCCACTGTAGGGTCAATAGGTTAAAGCTTCCAGGCAAGTTAAGGCTTGGGATCAAATGCAATACCAAACAGTGAGGTATTTATCTGGGGGTTGATACAACACGGATGGACTACAGAAAGAACATGAGCACAAACACACACAGATACTCACCGAGACTGTTGAGCTGGGGGTGTTGGTTCCATAGCCAGAGGACGGCAGAGAGGCGAGAGACCAGCGGCGACCATCCGTCCTAAAAGTGTGGATGAGGGGAAAGGTGAAAATCTGGTCTTGACAAATCACGTCTAATATTCTTGCAAGTATCAGGATCAGTAGAAGTGGCATGATGGCTTTTAGCACACAACAGCAACACGTTTGATATATCATTGAAGCACAAACATTAGTGATGAATGATATTAGGAATTTAGCAAGAGTAAGGGTCCCTTAACTTGGACACAATGAATTTTGCATAATCTATTTGACCCCTGATTACAATGTGCAAAACATGCCAAGACATTAATCATTTTAATAATCACAGCAGGTACAACTGTAGCAAATAAGGGATTAAAAAATACAGTAACATTTAAAAGTTTGGGGTCAGTAAGACGTTTTTAAAGAAATTAAATTAGCAAGGATGCATTCAATTGATCAAATGTGACACTGAAGACATTGTTTAAGAAATCCAATGCTTATTCATCAAAGAATCCATAAATATGAAGAGTTGTTCATGTCAAGTTCATATCAAATTCATGTAATGTTTGGTTTGCACAAAAATATAAGTCAAAACAATGTTTTTCAAGATTGATAATAATAAGAAATATTTCTTGGGCTGTTAAATCAGCATATTCAGCATGTTTGATACTAAAGACGTGTTGAAAATTCTCTTTTTGCTATAACAGGACTAAAATGCATATTCAAATATAAAACAGTTATTTTAAATTGCAATGATCTTTCACAAAATTTCTGTTTTTTATGCAGAGACTTTCAAAAACATGAGCTTACCAACCCCAAACTTTTGAATGGCAGTGTACATCTTAAATAATTTTGATATGAAAATATTGCGCAAGAAAACATGTAGCCTATATATATATATATATATATATATAAATATATATATGTATGTATATATATATATATATATATATATATATGTAATACATATATATATATATATATATATATATATATATATATATATGTATATATATATATATATATATATATATATATATAAATACATATTATGTATTTATATATATATGTTTTTATATATATATATGTATTTATATATATATATATATATGTATGTATATATGTATATATATATGCATATATATGTAGAGAGAGAGAGAGAGAGAGAGAGAGAGAGAGAGAGAGAGAGAGAGAGAGAGAGAGAGAGAGAGAGAGAGAGAGAGAGAGAGAGAGAGAGAGAGAGAGAGAGAGAGAGAGAGAGAGAGAGAGAGAGAGAGAGAGAGAGAGTATTATTTGTAATTTAACTTATGCAAAGAAACTTGTGGAATATTTTTGAAGATTGTATATCAGTTCTAAGCAGACAGTCAAGCTGAACGAGTTGGGATGATTAATCATTTATCATTCGAATATACATAAATTAAGTTGTCTGAGATCAGCTCTAACAAAATGGAAACATGTTGTTTGATGTAAACAGCCATGCTGAAAGCAGACACAGGAAATGATGTTGTAAAGGGGAGGGGGGTAATTATTACCTGTCAGCCCTGTGTCCATGGCTGTATGGAAGAAATTACAGCATTAAAAGAGATGCTCCTGTAAAGGCATCTGTTCTAATGTGCATCTTTTACTTTCTCATGACCTTCACTCACACTAGCAGATTCTGTAAAGTTATTTTGTAACATTATTGTGCTGTACTTTATCCATTAGGTGGCACTGTTGATCCATGAGCGATTTGGACTGGATGACTCAATAGGTCTTTGCTCTATGGCTGAAATTCAAACAAATCCTTTTAATTAAGCCTGGGGTCATCAGCCCTGTGTGTTCTCTCCCAGTTGTTAAAGCATTACCATCTTTTGCTGCTCAATTACCAATGCAGATTTACTCATTAACATTCTTGGTGTCATTATTCAGAGCCACAGTGAAGGATTATGGGATATTACAAATGAATTGAAAGTGGGGTGCTTAATAACCAGCAGATGAGAGGCAAACTATGACAACAATATTTGAGATTACTTGCTCAGTACTTGCTCAAACATGATAAAGACTGTACATTGTTTATTAGAACGTACCTCACAGAATGTGAAATATTTTACAATTAAATGTTTTGTTCTAGAAGATGCTGATAAACTGTGACTCACCTGCGAGCTGGCACAAACGAGAAGTGGGCCGCAGTGTTTGGGGAGAAATTGCGAGGACTGTCCAATGGGCTGGAACCTGAAAAAGACCAAAAACTTTACATTTAGGGAATTATTCACAACAATTAAGCTCAACTACCTATAATCACTCACTGTCACTGGTACAAATAACTACTGGAAAAAAAGCACTTCATACTTCAGACCACTAGGTCTCTTAACTCTTTTCTGCTTAAATCTGTCCCCTTATTCATCAAAGACCTTTTAAGATAACAAAACCCTTTAGAAGAGTGGGCTTCTTATGTAGGCTGTGTTGAGACCAGAGGTACAGGGATAAAACACACTTTGATCACAGGTCTTTTTTTTCTCTTGCACAGCTCCCTGAGAGTAGATTAATGCGTCAAATGTCAAGCATGGTGTTTAAGCGCTTTAGAAAACAGGACCCCTTAAAAATGCATCAAAATGAATGTTATAAAATGATTTGTAGACCATGAGCAAAGAATACTTTATTGATGAACTGATTAATTGATTAGCTCAAATTCATATTTAGGCACTTTTGCTAAAACATACTTTATTTATATTCCAGTGGTATTTAAAAGGCAAGAAGATTTCATAGCCTGGGCTCACAGTATGATGTATTTTTAAATCACAATTTAGGACAGATTACATAGAGAAAAGCTTACAGATTAAGACATGCATAACTGCTATGACTAATACTACTAGAAAAAAGCTGATCTAAAAACCACTATTCCTAGCCATGTGTGAATTAAGAAGCACAGATCCAGGCATCATCAATCAATCCAGTCAATCCGTGCAACGGGGTGTTCCTATCTGGACTGTCTACAGCTCGAGCCACAATCCCCCATGCATTAATCATGCATTAATGCATTCGTCAAGCGGCCTGTGCCAAACATTAAATATTAATGAGAGCATAATTCTTTGTCAGGAAGTGACTGTAGGAACAGCTGCGCACAGCTGGACTGGGACACGGAGCAGTGTGGATCTGTCACGGAGATGCAATCATTTAAAGGAGAATCCCATCCCGGCCAGTGTAGGAGAAGGCGAGGCATAATGGTGTGCTACACAGCAAAACATCTGCTTATTTTTTATCACGAAAACTGAAGAAGATGAAGGGTTAGCTGAAGAGAAGCAGACGACACACAGCTGAGAGAAGAAAACCAATCAGCACCCTGTTGAATTACACATGCTACGTTCACACCACAGCTAGATCAGTTTTTTGGATGATAGTGTGAAAATCAGAATCCTGTGTGAAAATCTTGTTTTCATGTGTGAAAATAAACAGCATACTAACAGATTTAAAAAAACAACAACGTGACTTCATTATGAACACTGAGGAATAAAGGCAATGTTTTCGTAAATCTAACTCGACATCCTTCATAACGGCATGCTTATTTTATCCTTAGATCATTCATAATATGAATGTATATATTGCACAATATTAAGTACTGCAGAGAAAAATACAAAAAAACAAGTAAAAATACAATTAAATATTATATATATATATGTATATAGAAATATTATTACACTGTGATAAATATTAAAATACTAATGCCAATGAATATAGTAAATAAAATTATTAAAATAAATAATAATAATAAATGAAATCACATAAAATTACAAAATTAAATTAAAATTAAATCAAAATTAAAATTAAATTAATTATAAAAAAACATTTACGAATAAAATAATTGATTTGTATTCAATATATATATTAGGGCTGTGCAAAGATTAATTGCGATTAATCACATCCAAAATAAACATTTGTGTTTACATAATATATTTGTGTGTGCTGTGTATAATTATTTTGTATATCTAAAAACACACACATGCATGTATACATTTAAGAAAATGTTTATTTTATATCATATATAAAATATTTATGTATAATATAGATAATATAGCTTTATATATACACAGTATTTACGTGCAAATAATTCTTAAATATACATGCATGCATATGTATTTAGATATACAAAATAATAATACACAGCACAGATATATTATGTAAACACAAACTTTTATTTTCGGATGCGATTAATTGCAATTAATCTTTGCACAGCCCAATATATATATATATATATATATATATATATATATATATATATATATATATATATATATATATATATGAAAAAAATAAGAGCTGGAATTTACAAATTATGGATAAATGCCTCATGACACCAGGCTTTGCTTTTAACCTGGTTGAAGGACACCAAAAACAGTGCTGGTACATATTCCGGTTTAACATATATTTAAAAATAAGATGTTTTGTTCTACACAGATGGAATCTAATATGCTTACTATGCTTTCCAGTACTTTCAGATCTATTTGTCTTAAGTATAATGACTAAGTGTAATGATTCACAAAGCACTGAGTGCAGTATTTAATTCTTGTGCTGCTGGTGTCATAACCTGCCAAAACAGCTTCCTGAAACAGACTGTAATGTGTGCAGTGTGGCAGTGCATACCCCTGTTGATTGTGCTCAGTTGAGTTTGAAATAATTTAGCCTCTGCCGCTTTTGTTGGCAATCACATTAAAATGCTGCTAATGGCTTCGAAAGTGCTTAAAATGAAGCAGCATTTGGGTTTATGTTCCCTGCTAGATTTAAATATTGCAAGCACACAACTGCAATTGATGCAGCATGGACAAAAACAAACAATGATTCCTCATGTGATTTATATCAGGAACAGAGCACTTCAAAGTACAATATTCATATAAAAACCTGAATCTTTATTATACAATGCTAGTGTGGTGACAAACTAAGCTTTTGTGTTGCTCTCTTTACGCACTGTACTGTGTGTTCTGATGGTTTAATCCAGTAATTCAGTGAGAAAGATGGAGCTGACAAGCCGACGTAAATGATTAGGACTGCAGCACTATTTACCATTTTAAGAGCCTGGCGGAACAGTGTGAGCATGATCTGAGCGCTTTATGTGTGCTCATGACTGGAGATCAGTCACACAATCAGTCAATTGTATGACTGTATATTTACTGATTGTAAACACACAATCAGTCAACTCTTTAATCTCTCTCTCCACACACAAATGCATAGAGAGAGAGAGAGAGAGACTGGCTTTGACAGCTGATCTCTCCATTTCTCTTTCATGTGAGGGGATACATCCACCGGAGCAGCAGCACCTTTAGTAAGTGTTTTTTCACCAGCTCCAGCTTTATTAAAGCATTACTGTGACAACTGCTGTGACACCAAGGCACGATAACTGCAACCATTTTGGTCGCACATGCTCCCGGAAGTAATTGCTGAGGTGAGACAAGATTTTAATTTCTCTGACAAACATTTCGCCACATTAGCCTACTGCACAAAATGTGCCTGCAGTGAGCTGAACACAGTGACCGGTCCACAGCTCTATCCCAAAACCCAATTAAACTTAATCTTTACTTTCTTAACTTTAAAGCCGATTTTAGGTTGGTTAATATTAATCGTCAATCACTCCCTTTCACTGTGCTCCACTGTCATGTGACAAGTAGCAAACTAGCATGCAAAATGTAATGAGCTAAGAGAGAAGATAAAAAGAACAGTTACATATCTCATACCCAGCACTTGATTCGTCTTGTTCAACTACTTCACTAAAACACTCCTAACATTTTAGGTGTGGTGCCCCTAACATTTTGGTATAATTGTTTAGTATAATTGTTAGAATTGTTAAATCTATAATTCACTGTAGATATGGTCTTTTGTGGCCTGTGTTAGATTTTGCAAAAAAATAATTAAATCATATCAATTTTTCTGTTAAAAGCTACATCTTGGTTTATTCTGACCACAAAATATCTTTCCTACATTATAAAAAGGTCACTATACACTGAAAAAAAAAGTGTGTTGGATTTACATGATTTGATAGTGTACATCGGTCCCACATGAACCAATTAAGTTGCACAAACATGATTTTAAAAAGGCTCCCTGATTGGCTGTTTCGGGTATGCAAATTCATATATTCAATTATTCAATTAAGATTTAATGTATTTTAGTGTCACACATCTCAATTTCTAGTATATAGCCTGCAGTTAGCTACCAATAGCGCTTGTTAGCATACTGAATGTTAAGGTACATACACCATCAGCAAAAAGCAGATGCTATAAGCATAGTTGAATCGGTCCACAGCCTAACCAAATGATCTACTCTCTCCACAATGGTAACCAACTGTAATTTAAATGGTTCTAATAATTCCAATGTAATTAAACATTAAACACAATAACACCCACTAACTTTTTCTTATTTTCTCAAAAACATATAAAATAACACTTAATTTCAACATTTATTCTCTCTAATTCAGACATATGCAAAGCATGCTGGGAATTAACATGCACCGCCCAGTTTCAGTTAATGCAACACAAATCATTCATGTTATCCAACACAAATGGATTAAGTAAACTTAAATTGTACATATATTTAAGCAGATTGGACACAATCAAATTAAGTTTGGACAAAATAGCTAAAGCAATTATGTTGCTTAAGCTAATTTTAATTAAGCAATTTGAACAAGCAGCAAAAATATATTTTTTTCAGTGTATGGTTATTACTGGCAAATCCTTGATGTGTTTTAATATTAAGTTTCTTGACTGACGGCTTCTTTTGGCTGCCCATAGACTCTTTCCTTATAAAATATTTTTTAAGAACACTCTTTAGCATACTTACATAGCAGTTCTTTGAAATTACTATTTAAATCATTATATTTTAACTTTTGGGTTACTATAAAGTGCTGGCTATTTTAATGAACCTTCTAACACATCTTAGTACTTCATTTTATTTTTTGACTCTAAACTGTTTTAATTATTTACTGTATTTTATTTGTATTATTTTTTTATTCTAAACTGTTTTAATTATTCTGATTTCTTTTGATTATTTTAATTTCTTCTATGTAAAGCACTTTGAATTACCATTGTGTATGAAATGTGCTATATAAATAAACTTGCCTTGCCTAATGTCCAATATTTGCCAACTGCGTTCTCCTCATTTGCAATTATGTATAATGAAAATGTCTGCTTACAAACTCAATGACACCACAGAGGCAACTGAGAATCACTCATCTGTATGAAAACATAAAACGATCTTCTCCTTACATAAACACTACTTTAGTTTGTGCACATGTATAACACATGGATTTGATTATGCCTCATGTTTCACAGGCAAAGGTTAAAAAAAAAATAAAATCAAACAAGAATGACATAATTCCGACAAGACGAAAGGCAGAAATCTTCCAATCCACAAGGAGGCATCCAGAGAAATTCCATTACAAAATGTCAACTGTCAATCTATTCATGATGCAGATGAATTAGATGAGAAATCCCTGCCCCACATTAGAATTACTCCATGGCAAACTGAGATGGTTGCTATGGAGATATAATGTAATATTTTGTGAACAGCTGCCACACAGCTTTCCATTTGTATGTGACAGGATGAACAGCATGTGTGTCTTACTTGTCAAGTGTGTACAATTTGTATGGCTCTGGTCCAGACCCTAGTAAAGTGCCTACTGTCTTATTTGGCCAGTTATATATATATATTAAAGGGATACTTCACCTAAGGAAAGATGAATGTGTATACAAAATGGGTCATTTATGTAGAAGAAATGTGGAAGAATGTGATTTTTTTTTAATTATTTTTTAGTTTGGAGCTTTCTAGACTGAGAAAAGCCAGAAAATTTATTTTTGACTTATGTGGATGAAAGACAACAACTCGGAGGCAACGCCTACCGGTAACACAGCGCAGTAGTTAAACAAGTCTAGGCTACTAGTGAGTCTCTGTGATAAGTCTGCCCGAAAATGTGTTTTGAGAACGCTCAAAATGTCTGGGATTCAGCTTTTGCGTTCCACAGTCGCCATTCATTATGTTTACTGTGGCGAGCAAAACGAGACTTAAGCCCCGTTCACACCGCCAGCGACACGCAGCGACAAAGCGACAAGATCCCATTCATTTCAATGGAGCGCTGCCGACATCCGGCGACACGAGCAACAGTGACCGTTGGCGACAGAATGTGGGCGTGTCAAGCGACAAGAGACAAGTGACAAAAGTTGAGAATTTTCAAACTTTATGCAAATCAGAAGCGATTTTCACGAGTGACAACCAATAGGAAAGATGACTGTCTTTCAGTGGAGCTCACGTCACCGTCTCGAGTGCAGGCAAGACATAAAGAGAGTTGAGGACGAGTTCACTGTTTAATATGATTTTACTGTAACCACATACATGGATAATAAAATGATGCATGGAAAAGAAACTGTCGACAGTCTCAGTGAGTTTTTTTTTATTATTAAACATTTAGACATACATACAAACAAAGTGAGTTTAATGCATACATTTTAACGTTATAGTTCGAGTGTTTTAATTTTATGATGCACGTTTAGCACTGCTGCAGTTCATTTTCCAATTATTACAAAAATAAAAATTACAGCAAAAATTATTTTGCCGCAAAGTGTGGTCTAGCAACTCTCCATAGACGGTTTAGCTGGAAAGGCCCAACTCTGGCCGGGCCAATCACATCGTGTATAGAGTTGGCGGGCGGGCTTAACATAATGACGACAGAGGTTGCGACGGTCAGAGCCAGCTCGGACATATTCAGTTTTAAGTCGTTCATCCTCGGATGCGGCCGGCGCCGCGAGCGCTGTTACAAAAAAGCTGTGGCGAAACTATCAACTTGTCATTTTGTCGTCGAGGATAAAGGTTTTACTCCATGTCAGCGCGCGCTTTGATCGGTAAGGTGCACGGACCTCTCCGAATCATCTCCACCACTCCGAAGCGACACTACTCCGCCTCCGTTTCCCTCGTAAGTTGATATTAGTATTTAAACATTCTCTATGATATTATTATTTTTTAATGACACACTGTCTATTTCTCTCTCAAACACACACATACTGTCTCTTTCTCTCTCACACATGTAGGCTAGTTATACACTTTAGGCTTTTAATGATTAGTGTTTTATTTTTAAAGTTTGTGGGTCGTGTAAAAAACAAAAATCCCTTATGTTGGGGATGGGATTCCGGGAAATCTCCCTTATTTTCAATATACAATGTTGACAGCTGGACTGGATGCGGTAAAAGTTTAATATATCAACTTGCTCCGCTGAGTACGTCACCTTCTTCATTGCTCTGATTGGCTTTAGCGCTATCCAATTGCGTGCAGAGAGAATTTGAAAGACAACCATTTATCCCACCCCTCGGATTGAGCCCTGTCAATGAAGAGTTTCCAGACCTAACATCTAGATGTAGGTCTGGCATGCCAGGCTAATTGGGAACATAAAAGGCCTAAACATGTATATTTTGGTAAACAGCTTAAAAGGGTTTAAAACACATCTCATATTAGGAAAAGAGAGGTATATCTTTTACCTGGGTGTCCATGCAGTGGAGAATGGGGTTCGAGGCAGAGTGGGAGAGGTGCTGGATGTCACTATCAAACTCTTTCTGTTGCTGGTCCGACAGCTGTAAAAAAAGAACCAAAAATACACTTATTCTCATTCACTTATGCATAATAATGACTAAATAGATTAATTGCGCCATCGTGCCAAAACATTAATTAAGAGGACAATCTTTAGATTGTAAAAACAGACATTGTAAATTATTGAGTATGAGAGTATGCTCATTAAAAAAGATTACAGACAGCAAAGAACAGAATTGCATCCCCTTTGAAATGGCAGTGGTGTCAGACGGTTACTCTCTTATTCAGGTCACACAAACCTCTCTCATTTTATGAGGCTGAGAGTGCACAGAATTATCTGTTCTTTTTTCGTCTAACATAAATGCTAAAAGCCACCGGCTCAAGCTGACAGGGGGAAAACAGCCACCTACAGCTCAAATGAACCTTGAGACCTCCAGCTAGGACTATACAGCCTTACGCTCCATTGAAGAGAGGAGAAATGACCGGCTGAGCCTTCAGAACTACAAGACGTGAGAGCAGTGTGGTGAAAAGTGAAAGGATGAGTGTTCTTTAATTCAATGTGAGCAAAATATTGACACACAGGGAACGATCAAAAAGGCAATCTATCAGAAAAAAATGGCAGAGAAATCGCGATACTGCTTTTTGCATCTACAATTCATTACATGACACTTTAATGATGCACAGTTTTGAGTTTGCAGTCTGAATTAAATGTGATGTTAAATATTGCCAAGACGGGGTATTTATTAGGCTATATTCTCTATTTTCTATGTGACTACACTAAAGGCAAATATGATCTCTCTGTAAGAGTCACACAAAAAAGTAATATTTCACTGAATAAACACATAATCAGTCAAAATTGTTACAAAACGGCAAGTCATTACTTTTAGTAGTGTCTGACTTGAAATGAAGCAAGAACTGTTTTGTGTAGGTAAGGTTATGAAACTTAAACCAGTATAATAACTGTTAGTTCATTATAAAAACGTGTAGATAAAGTTTACCATAAGCAGCACATTTGCATGTTTTGTAATTTTTCAATTAATAATAATTGTAATTAAGTACTAAATAAAATAAAAATAAGTACAACCAATGAAAACACAAAAATAAAAAATAAAACATTACAGTATACATATACTGTAATGTGCCAGCAATTTATTCTGCGATAACAACCGGCTGGATGTAAATTCCTTGCATAATTTTATTTTTATTTTTGTGACCTGTGTGCAAAGTTTCAAGAGTTTGAGCATGTTAAGGCCCCCAAAAATGCCAGAGAAGTCACACAAAGAAAGGGTTCAAATAAACCTGACAAGCTCCCCTCCTCTCACTCACACACACAGACACTGAGAGACAATTTTGATATTTTCCACATTCAAACCAAAATATCTGACTTCCCGTTTGCACATGACAACTTTGCACGTCTACTGGCTAATAAAAGTGATGTCACTTACAAGCTTGCTAAGAGTTCTCAAAAGCATCAAAAAAGAATATTAAAGTTTAATGCATTGCCATGGCAACATTGACTTAGATATTAAATAATCTGTTCACAGATCTTCATCTGGCGTGTGTTTACATACATTATACAGATAAAGTTTGAAGCAAATCAGGTAAAAATAAGAGGGTGATTTCAAAGCATTTTGAAAGTAACACAGTTGACACAGAAGTGACACCTGCTGCCAGTTGGTGGCACTATAAATTTGACTCACAATAGTCACATCATGTGATCAGCCTCTTACGGCGAACACACTGCTGACGTTTCATCAAGATCAGTTAATGGGTAACGCTTCCTTTTTACAGTCCAGTTACCCATGTAAATACTATGTACTTATTTTAGTAACTACAATTACTGGGTAATAACTAATACTTAACCCTGAACCTACCCCTAAACCTACCCCTGTTCCATGTACTTACCTTATATTAGCCAGTACTTTCTAGGTAAGTACACTGTAAGTACCCTGTAAATACTGTACTGTAAAAGGAAGCGGTACCAGTTAATGTATGCTGAAGTTATAACACTTCCTGTTTCTTGCCATAATTTAGTTTCCTCGCCACGGCAAACTGTTCGAGATATCAAAAATCCGCTGGCAAATTTTTCATCCTCAATGTCTTGACTTCATGCTAACAGTGTTTCATGGCATTTGGATCAATTCTCTAGGAGGAGTACTTTAAATTCCATTGCATGCATTTTCCAAACAACCCTTAATAGATGACTTCCTGTTGGGCTGGGGTAAAAAGTAAAAGTATGAAAGTTGTCAGCCAAATGAGCATCTATATGTGTACCGAGTTTTATATTATTACATGCAAGCGTGTTTGATTATGGACCAAGCTTTCGGACCCCGTTCAAAGGGGCACTGTCGCGCCCCCTGCCATGCCCAGGTACCAGCTTCAGCCCGGCCCTTGTGGCCGCAGGCTTCAAAGTTTCAAAGTTTTCGAGCAAGTTAAGAGCCCCAAAAGTGCCTGAATATCCATAAGAAAAATAAGAATAGAAAAGGAAAACAATAGGGCCTTTGCCTTTTCAAGGCTTGGGCCCTAATAACAAATAATCCTAAGAAGAACAAAAGGGCTCTGTGCCCTTTCAGGGCTTTGGCCATAATAATAATAAACAGAGCAATTCCAAGAGGGTCCTCACACCATTGGTGCTCAGGCCCTAAATACCCACTGGGTATGTGCGTTTATAAAACAGAAATTTGCACCACACACTGCAGGGGATGGTCCATAGCTGTGAGCTTTTCTCACATTTTACAGTACGTTACCACTGTTATATGACTTTACAGACCATGACAATGACATTAAAAGTGTTTGGTAATTTTCTGGCATGAATGCATCTTGGTCCAAACAGTGTTGCAGAAAGAGTTACTATGACAGCAGAGACCTGCACCACTTTCACAGTGGCAGCCATCACTCAGTGTGTAATGGAGGTTCGGAAGTGAGTTGAGTCACAGCAGGAGACATGCAGAGAAAGAGAGGGTGGGATAAAGAAGAAAGCGAAAAAGCAGGAGAAAATCAATGACTCACAAGCTAACGCTGGCACATTAATACTTAAAGAAAGGCCTTTCTTCTAAAATGCCTGATAAGAAAGGCTTTCTTTTGGTGCTGGCTTAAAGATTATTTATTTTTAGTTTTATTTTTGAGAAGGATGTTCGGTAAAAGATCATTAGAAAAGCACTTTGATTTTGTCTGCCAAGACGTGCATGCTGTGCGCAAAGTGCTTAAAAATGTTTATGATTAAACAAACAATCTCACATCTCCTACTCACAGATGGGCTTATACTGCATCTATTTACTTTACAATAAAGATCTAAAGTAGCAGCAGATAAAAAACAGCAGCATGCTCTGATTGATAGACTATGTGTGTAATATGATCATGCCATGAAACTCTTGCAAAGTGAAAGACTCTTGACTTGCGATCCATAAACACGTCTTCTCAACTACTGTATGTGATCTCTCAGTTTGAAGCGTCTGTCATAGGAAAGTGAGGCATGCTGTCGTGAATCATTTAGTGAGTCCCCTTATCATAAAACAAGGACGCCCAGTCTCATGAATAATTATGAGACACTGTTGAGTCATAAATGTACTATAATGTGACAAATTATGCAGATTTTAAAACCTGGTAGATGACAAAGATTTTAAACCCAGAGACAAAATATTGCAAAAAGCTCAAAATTGACCAGTTTTGAAATTCAACTGAACAAATGATTACACTGTATTTTAAAATGTGCAAAACAAAAACACAAGAAAATGTAGTTTCAGTGTCTACAAACTTTTCAGGGATTGACAAGCTCGGGGCCAATGTGAAAGACACGGCAAGTTGACAGAACGGTCATTTGCCCGACCAGGCCAATGTTGCAACGGGTTTTTTTCGCAGCACCGGGGTTTTTGCTGTCTGAATGACTGTAATAAGGGTTGATCTCTATTATACAGTGAAGACTATGCAGTGATGTTTTACATTTGATTACTATTTCTATACCTGAAAATCTAGTTTAGACCTACATGAAAAACAGTTTAAAAAACAGTTTAGTTCATTTGTAAATGTTTGTTCTGTTGTATTTATCATAGGCAATTGTGTGAGTGGATATCAACATTATTTGGCAAAAATAAAGTACATTTTGCCATAAATTGAGCTTGAATGTGAAACTCCACAAGGTATGCTGCTGAAAAGAGCTACACGTTCTCATTAAAACATCATTCAATCAATAGAAAATAACAGGGTGGAGGGGGTCTGGGTGGGAAACATGGCAGCAAAAACCCCTGGTGCAATTTTACATGCTAATAACATGTGCCGCTGTGCAGGGTTCACGCATGCGAAAAGAAAGTTATCCCTTAATTACAGTAATTGGAGAGAGAATAGCTTCCTCCTAAACATCAAGAAATGTCAATTCTATTTGCGAGCAAACTTGCTTGTTTTCATTTCCGTCTGAATTAATTTGCATTTGTTTGCTTGGATTAAGCTACTTTTGGACTTATTTGAGTGAAACCGGATTTGTTTGGGGCTGTTTTGAATGACATAATATTTGGTAGAATTTGTTTAGGTTTTGATACAATTAACAACTATGAACATGAGGTATATTTATGAATCTGGTGTCTCCAAGCTTGTGTCTGTTTAACAACAAATGTTGTGCACTTGTCAGATGCATCTTAGTGAATAGAGGCACTGCTTGTGTGAAATTTTTGTTCACATTTACAGTTCAAATAGACATTACATCTCTCTCTGAAAGTGGGCCACCTGAACTAAGCAAAAGATAATCCACTCACACACTCACTTATCCTGGATTAGATTTTAAAAATATTCCAGTAAAAAGCAAGCACATAAGAAAACACTCCTGCACACACACTTTAAATGAGAGATGCTATAGTAAGATGTTTGTGAGAGACTGTCAGATCCTCTTCCACTCTATTCATCCCATCTTGATTACAGAAAAGCCTCAGGTAGAAGAGTCTCAGTAGATAACAGGAAATTACACTCCCCTACACTGCTGGGCAGGATGATGCCAGCTGAACTGCTTTTACTTTGCCTGCACACCAGGCAACAAAATAACACTGTCCAGACACATCCTGACAGTTTTCCAGCAACGACAAGTAAATTTTCCATTCTTGCTAAAAGCAAAAAGACATGATTACAGCCACAGGGTCTGCAGAGCGCTTCAATCAAATTTAAGACTTTTTTTTAAGACTTGCACAAATATGATTAATACTGTATGTCCATGCAGAACTAACCTACTTACAAACCTAAGCAAGAAGGATAGGATGGATGGATGGATGGATGGATGGATGGATGGATGGATGGATGGATGGATGGATGGATGGATGGAATGGATGGATGATGGATGGATGGATGGATGGATGGATGGATGGATGGATGGATGGATGGATGGATGGATGGATGGATGGATGGATGGATGGATGGATGGATGGATGGATGGATGGATGGATGGATGGATGGATGGATGGATGGATGGATGGATGGATGGATGGATGGATGGATGGATGGATGGATGGATGGATGGATGGATGGATGGATGGATGGATGGATGGATGGATGGATGGATGGATGGATGGATGGATGGATGGATGGATGGATGTGGATGGATGGATGGATGGATGGATGGATGGATGGATGGATGGATGGATGGATGGATGGATGGATGGATGGATGGATGGATGGATGGATGGATGGATGGATGGATGGATGGATGGATGGATGGATGGATGGATGGATGGATGGATGGATGGATGGATGGATGGATGGATGGATGGATGGATGGATGGATGGATGGATGGATGGATGGATGGATGGATGGATGGATGGATGGATGGATAGATAGATAGAATAGATAGATAGATAAATAGATAGATAGAATAGAATAGATAGATAGATAGATAGATAGATAGATAAATAGATAGATAGATAGATATGAAGAAACGTATAACATTGGACTTGTAATTATAAGCCTGAATTGCACACTCTTACAACCATCTACAACATGTAACAATATAAACACCATGATGTAGACACTGTCACATTTATCAACAGTAAATCTTAAGTAAAAAATTTGCATTATATGATTGGTATTCATTATATGAGAACTGTTTTGAAACCCTAACAGAACAGCACCACGTTTTGACTTTGAACATGTACTGTCGTTTATACATTTATTTGATTCAAATAAAGGTTAATAATGAAGTTTAATAAGACTTGTTTTATGTGATTTAAAATATAAAGACCTACAAAATCATTAAAATTATTTTAAGACATTTTAAGACCAACAAGGGACCATTCAGCTAACTCATAATGTGGAGACTTCACTGTGAGTTGTAACAGAATTCAATGACTAACAAAATGTCTTGTCGGATAGATTAGATTTTACATAGAAGAGATGGCATTTATCCTTTGTCGCTTTATCACTTGTCGCTTAATCACATTGTGACACTGTTATTTAACATCTGCACATAAAAGCATTGAGGACTATGACTTAAATTCCCTGTGAAATGACAGGTGTTTTAATGTTCTTCTAATTGCATTCTAATTGCACATAAAACAGGTAGATTGATGATGCATCAACAGATGGTGAGTAACACACTTAGATATGCACAAACAAAATAAGTATAACATAAAATATAAATATAAAATATTATCAAAGACAAGTAAACGGTCTATAATAAAATACGAACAAATAATCAAACTACAAGCAACAGCACACATACAATAGAACTTAAGATACAAATAAAATAAACAATGCAGGTTTTTCAGGTAGATCGAACAGTAGTTACAGATACAGATTAGGTAGAATAGGTAGGATACAGAAATTTAAAGCAATTCAAATGTAAAATAACACTGGCAAAGTCTTCACTGTATAAAGTTACAGATTAATCCTTACAAAAGTTATTCAGTCAAGAGCAGTGACTTTCTTGATTGTTTACGTTCACTTAAAGGGATAGTTCACCCAACAATTTTGTCATTACTTACTCACCCTAAAGTTGTTCCAAACCTGCATGAGTTTATTCTTCTGTTGAACACAAAAGAAAATATTAGTCACCTAATGTGAAATTTGGTTGCATATGCGAGTGTTTTTAGATTAGGTCTGCATGTTATATATATATATATATATATATATATATATATATATATATATATATATATATATATATATATATATATATATATATATATATATATATACACACACACACAGATAGAAATGATTAAATAATGCAAAAGTTTTAGGTCGAACAAAGACAGCAGAGAGTGAGACTGGCACATGTATTCCCTAATTTAATTTTTAATTATATTTTTATTTAAAACTAACATCATATGATATTATTTTTTAACTCTAAGCAATGATGGAGCTATAGTTGACTTTTCTTAGGAGCAAATAAAAACAAAACAGCACCTTGGACAAAATGAAATGTTATATTGTAGTAGTTATAAACAGGTTTATTTTAGTTCAGATTAACATTTGAGAGCAGCAGTTGTGTTCAAAATATTAAAATAAAACCGACGTCATGTTACTTGAAAGCATTATAGCCTACCTGCCACACTTCCATGGTTACAGTTAGTAGTGTTACAACAGTAAATCCATGGTGAATGTTGCTGATTTGTGGACACTGAATAGTTCATTCATGGCACAATGTTTGTTCCTGGTTTCCACGTCAGTGTGGTTTGATCCGTTATTAACGGAGAAATGTCAATGTTTCTCATTAGATCTCGCAGTGATGTATTACTTCAGTGGTGAATTTAAATGTTTTCTTTACTGGATTTGGCTGTGTAGTAACAGTGCTGATGATTAAGATCGGCTCCGCACTGCATTGGTCCAAACTGATAAACGGTCCGTCAACCACACAATAACGAGTAGCTCAGTTTCTCCGCTTACCTTACATTTGCCATTTGATGTTGGGCAATGTTGTGGTCACGTAAGCGTCTCTTACATTATTTTCCACGCACAACGGCACCTAGATTTGATAAATAACGAAATTTTGGTCGGCAGGAAACATGGGTCCAACGCACCGTTCGTGTTCAAAAATGCATACCAAAATCGAAACGAAAGCCTCGTATCGAAGGTATACACACACACACACATATATATATTTAAAATATTTTTTCCGCTGTTTAGCTTTTCAAAGGTTTATCCACCTTATAGACTGAAGAAAACAGGGTGATTTTCGGCTCTAGGGCTCATACTGCGAAATGTCATGAGCTGAATGGTGTAATTGCCATGAGCAGATGCAACGAGCCAATTAATACTGAGACACTGCAATTATGAGCAAACACCTGCTAACCAAGTGCTTGAGAAAGGGAAAAAGATCAAAATAAACAAATGCATTTGCCTCATCTTTAAAACAAGCTTGACCCGATGAGGTTTGGCAAGCATAATATAATGGAAACAATGGGAATAGCATGTTTCAAGAGAAGCAAAAGGGTAAGACAGAATCAATGCTGGCCAGAAAGCCAATTACGACACTGATCGTTTCTGCCTTGAGTTTCCTTCCTGTAATCAAGGTACTATCAATATTGTGCACAGTCATTTTCATTTTAAATTAGACCAATTTTCTTCTCAAAAGATGGGAACATGGTGGGCCCAAAGCTGCCACATGTATACATATTACATTGCCTGTAGCTTGTCCTATGTGGATAATTAAAATGGATACAACCGTCAACCACTGTCTGAAATACAATGAATCGATTGACTGCAACCTTCTCAGATGTGCCTATGAATGCTTTCCACAGGCTAAGTGACTATATTTATTGCTGAAAATTATGAGAGAGAAGTCAATTGAGCATTCTATATCATCACGGAAGAGGACAATTTAACAGTCTGAAACAATCTGAAATTGGTTCTGCTGAATGTTTCATGAGATTCATGTGACTATAATGAGAATGGGAGCTTGAGCAATATGAGACAACAGAGGAAGATAATCAAGAGATAGAATGATGAATAGAAAATAAGAAAATGTAAAGCGAGATATAATTAAAGGTCCCGTTTTAAGCGATTCCATTTTTCAAACTTTAGTTAGTTTGTAATGTTGCTGTTAGAGCATAAATAATACCTGTAAAATTATAAAGCTCAAATTTCAATGCCTAGCGAGATATTTATTTAACAGAAGTCCCATTTCAAAGCCTACTGTACAGTGAACATCCGCTGACTGACAGATGTCGAACATCTACTTTTGACAGAACACAGGAATAGACAAAAAGGGGGCGTGGTCTTGTTGAGCTCCCACGGAAAAGAGGGTTGTTTCAATAAATTTAACAACATCATTGTTAATTCGACAGATGGAAAAAAAAAAACATAAACCACAAGCGTTTATAACAGTTTGTAACAATTAACATTACAATTTAAAGGTCCCATTCTTTGTGATTCCATGTTTCAAACTTTAGTTGGTGTGTAATGTTAACCTTTAAAGATTTAGTTATTACATCCCAAAGTGGCCGTGACAGCATCACATGGGCACAAAAACTTACTATTGAGAGGCAGCGTGAACATTCTGCTTGACTTTAGATTTCCACTGTGTAACAATTTACACAGACCACGTCAAGACATAATACCTCTGGGAAATTCCATAGTGGAGTCATGTGAGTTGATGCATGTTGACAAGTGAGGTGTCAAGACTGCAGCCTAGTTCGGCGTAACCCCAGAGACAGAGGAAGAGGAGACTGGTGAGTTCTATATAGCTTCTCACACACGCAAGAACGTTTGTATGAGAGGTCAAATGCACTTCTTGGTCAAAATGTTCGTATTAGCAGAAAAATGTGTAAACAGTCCTTTTTTCTTGTGGTTGTAAACAGGCAAATTGGGAGCATGCTGTTCAAAAGTTTAGGGTTTAGAAATATTTTTATTTAATGTTTTTAAAAAAGAAGTAGCAGAAGAGTATAGCTGCGAGCAGCGATCGCGGGCCCAAGCCGGTGGCACCGCACGTGGGTGCTTTTAGTTACGCTATATATATATATATATATATATATATATATATATATATATATATATATATATATATATATATATATATATATATATATATATATATATATATATATATATATATATATATATATATATATATATATATATATATATATATATATATATATATATATATATATATATATATATATATATAAAAAAATACCATATATACTCTATACACTATATATATACACACATATATATATATAAATACAGGGAAAAAAATATTGAAAATAATATTGAAACTTTAAATAACTGTTTCAGTTTTAATATATTTGGAAATTAAATGTTTTGTTTCATGGTAAAGCTGACTTTTCAGGACCTATTACTCCCGTCAGTGTCACAGGATTTTTTTTTACAAATCGTTCATTATTCTGGCAACACTTTACACTAACGTTCATTAGTAAACATTAGTTATCATCAGCTAAAAATTAACAATACTTTCACAGCATTTTATTAATCAAACATGAACTAATGTTTTAAAAATCAAAAGTTGCATTTGGGTTTTGCACTGTGAACTAACACTGAATAAACAATGATGACCAATTTAATTTTTTTTAACTAACATTAACAAAGATTAATAAATACTGTAATAACTAATATGTATTACTCACTGGTTGGTTCTGTTTTCAATCATGGAAACAGTTGTGCTGCTTAAAATTTGAAACAGAGATCTTTAGTAACATTATAAATGTCTTTACTGTCACTTTTTGATCAATGCATCCTTGCAGAATAATGGTAAGCCTGGTAAAGTATGGCAGTATAAATGACAAGTCTATATGATTTTTAAAATGTATTCTCTGCTATACAAAATTCTGATTGCTTAGAAAGTAACAAGACACCTCTTGTCTATAAGATACATGATTCAAAGTCTCATTCATCCTTTCATACATCATTCACGCCATGACTCTATACAGCACACAGTGCACAGCTCCAACCTCATGGCCAGTGAATGAATCAGACTTTTAGCATCATTGTGAGAATGACACTATTCACAGAGATAGACGAAGAGCAGTCTCACAGTCGCAGCACTGTTGCTATGCAAGCACTGTGCCCTCCCTACATCTGTCTCTCCAGGCTACAGGAAGAACACAAGCAGGGAAGGATGGAACTGCAATTATAGGTGATCTCCTATCTAACTCAACCACAAATTTGAGCACATCTGCGTGAAAGATCAGGTAGGTCAGAGCAGAACTGCCCAGTCCCAAGCATCATTTTATGAATGACTAACCTTGCTCGCCTGCGTGTTTGGGTGCATGTCTGGCCAGTCATAATTTGCACTCCTGGTTGACGGGCGGTCGTTACTTTTACGCACATTGACCAAGAGGAAGGAACATTGTACCGACGTACATGTAGAGTGGCTGAAATGAGCGTGATCACCAGAAGGACACAACAACAACAGTGGAGAAAAATCACAGAGCACACACACACATAAGCAAAACCACAAGACTGCCTGCAGCATGCCATCAATTACAGCTCATGTGACTAAAAGAACAAGTTACCTGACAAACATGTTAAGAACAAACAGCAAGTACAGAGACAGAAAGATGAAAATGGAGAGCTGTACCTCTTGGATCGGCTGCAGCATGCTTCTCTCTGGCAGAGAGAAATTGGAAAGAACGGTCCAGAAGGAGTCTAGACATGATATCGGTGCACTAACATAGCTGTCATCCAAAGATCAAATGTCATAAAGCGGCAGAGAAGGGAGAACGGCAAGCTAAATGAGCATGCACTAGATGATGTTCCTACAACTGCTGCTGCCGGTAACCTGTGAAACAACTACAGCTATCGTGAGATGCTATCATGTGCTTTCTCTCTCTCTCTCTCCCTCTTTAACACTCTTCCTCCTCTCTCTCTAACTAAATACACAGCAGCACATGTATAAAGATGTAGCCAACTCTTAATACAACCTCCAGATTACCTTCAGAAGTGTCAGAGTGTGAGATTGCAAGTAAAAATAGAAATTAGAGTTAAAAAGAGAGAAATAGTTAAACATTTTAAATGCTACAGATAGAATGCATTGTCAATCAGAACTGGCTAAATCTGAGTATTCAACACAGCATCCCTGGAAAATGTGACAAGGGATTGAAGTGAAATGACAGGGGATTAAAGAGCACACACACGCACACACATATGAAGAATTATTCGTGTCAAATGGTGCAAGCATATAAGTGAGATTTTCTGTGCGGTTCCAAACGGTTTAGTCATTAGTCCAGCAGGTCAAAGGACTCAACTAAACAAAAGTGAAAAATGAGGAATCAAAAAGATATACAAGGCTGTTTTAAATCATATGTTATGCAGTTTTGCAGCAGGCTAGATGCAGACAGGCATGGGAGCACTGTGTCACCTCGAGCTGACTGACACCATGGGCTCAATCGCTTCAGCACACACATCAAAGAACAAACAGCTAGGGGGAGAAACATCTCCACCCAACACCGGTGGAGGCAGGCAGTAGACAGTGCTAACATTGGACTATACAGCCAATGACCACATATGAGGGGGTTTCTCTCTGTGGGATTTTTTTGGCTTCCTCAAAAAAATAGAAATTGAAAGAGAAAATGACAGTGTGCAAACACAAAGAAGAAACAAAGACTACTACAAACTTTTTGCGCAAATGATACAGTCCAAAAGTGACTCGAAAAGGATTAAAGGGTTACTGTACGTTCACACCGCCGCCACTCTGAGCTTCCGAAGCGGCCGGAAGTCATTCATTTTCAATGGAAGCTGGCTTCTCTCAGCTGCAAGGAGCGGCAAATTCCTCGGTGTCACGTTTTGGGTGTTTTGAGCATCAATCAGAAAGTTGAAAGAATCTCAACTTTATGGTAATGAGCTGTGACGCGGTTCAGCAGCAAGCAGCGGCAAACACCAGCAACCAATCGGAATATAGACGTCCTTCGTGCCAGTTGATTCCGGAGAAATACAAAATGCAAACTTTCGTTACTACCAAAACATTAGCTCCGAGAAATGGAAGAGAAGCTAATCGTCGCCGTTGCTGTGATTCCTACTGGTTTCGTATCATTTATGACATGACGTTGTTTGCTTACAGGGACCGCATGAGCGCAACTTTTATTTGAAATATTTACGAACGCTCGTTTTAAAGCGGAATGCAATTAATTTGCTCATGGTGACACTCGCAAATAATAATAAAGCAAACTATTTTTTCCCGACCAAATGTGACCAAAACAATTATAAAAATGCTGTCATTAAAAAGGATTCTTCAATGTATTGCTTGTTTTTTCTGTTTATTACATTTTATGTTGTGGCACTTCTATTCTCCCTGCAACGTCAGAGCGTTCAAAGCGTCAACAAGCTTCCCCCGTACTCATTGACAAGCGTCCTTGACAAGGCGGACAGAGCTTCTTTGACGCTCAAGTCGCGGCGGTGTAAAGGTACGGTTAGGGTTAAAGTTCACCCCAAAATGAAAATTCTGTTATTATTTACTCACCCTCATGTTGTTTGAAACCAATAAGAATTGTGTTCATCTTCAAAACAAAAATGAAGATATAATAAAAATAAAAGAATAAAGATAAGAAAAAAGATAATAAATTACAATAAATTAATAAAACTACCTTAGTTCATAACGAAATTGTAAAACTTATTGTTTTGCCTTTTTTTAACCATATACATTCATACATCAAGTTATATTTAGTTTGAGTGCTCAAGGTGAACCCTGTCTGTGGCCTGTAATTCAAAAACTAAAAAAAAATAATACAAATAAATAAACAAATCAATAAATAATGGCTAATACTAATATGGGCACCAAAATGTAGTTTATCTGTAATGTTACATTTATATTTTTAGAACATTATAGTTCTTCTAGTGCATATCTATTGTTGATCAGTAGATGACAATGAAGATATTATTTGTACTGATCGCAGTCAGACGATAGTAACAGAATTGGGTTTAATTTAATTAGCTGATATTGGGCAGCTAGTCAGAGTATCACAAGAGAGAAACAAAGTCTAGACAAAACAATAAGGAGCTTTCATTCACATAAAAAAGTGGAATGAAGAAAACTGAGTGTGATGTGCAGTGAAAGGAAAGACCCAGTGATGGAGAAAGGGAATAAGCAGCAGTCTTTGGAACAGTTCCCTGCCTTTCTCTTGAATGTCCTGTTGAGTTGAGCTCTTAAAGGTTTCAAGACTCTGATTTCCTGCAGCTTCACTGTTGGTCTAAACCTGTGGGGAACTGCAAAAATAGCCTTTCCACTCATACGATTACATCTTTTAGAAATGGGAAATTATGTCTGCCCAAGCCAATACACATGGGAAATTAGGCTTCACAAACATTTTGAACATTTTCTATTATTGTGACCATGATCAAGAGGATGGACAGTGCAAAGTCAGAAAAGAAAAATGCTGCCTTTAAAATAATAGCAGACTGTAGTGATTTCCTCAAGCTATACTGCGTTCCAACATTGTGAACGCAGATATTCTTAACTCAAAGGTTGAAGACAACCTGATAGCAGACTGTGCTCAGCAATTTGTCATCAAACAAGAGATCAGTGATGAATCAAGGTGAACACACAGACACTTGTAGTCAAATGGGAGAGAACATGGAGTTCTGACATTCCAGAGCAACTCATTAGTGCAAAATCACTCTCTTTCTGCTCCAGAGGCATTCAACACACACACACACACACACACGTTAATGAGCAGGGCTTAAACAAACCATATCAAAGCTTTGGCAACCATATTTGCTCAAAATAATCGGCACAATAAGGCTGGGCGATAACGAAAAAAAAAATTCAAGGTGAACACACGTGAGGATCGCAAAATTGGAATATCACATAGAACATAAAGCAGCATTTACTGTACATCCATGCCCACAAAAAATGCCACTTCCTGAGAAATTGGTGCAAAATGTCCGTAACAAAAAAGCTGCTGCAATCGAAAACTGTGGCTCTTTTTTACACATCATAAATGACTTTTATCTCAGGGCACTATCGGAACAAAATAAACGTTATCTTGCGTTCGGATGTGTTTGAGAAAGCAATCATGTGAGACACTTCTGGAAGGGAACATAACCAAATCATTTTTGATGTAAGACTTTGGCTCAGGCATTTCAGAATGATCAAGCCAACATTTGAGATGCTGTGCAGTGAAATTGGTCTGCTGGTTAGTCCAGTTATCCAATTCGCATCCACTGTTCGAAGCAAATTCAGTTTACACACAAAGAAAAGTTTAAGCTTTTAAAAAATGTAAATATCTAATAACTTAAAATGTAAAATTTTATTTACAGAGTGAAACACTTTTTGTGCTGTTTTCTAACGGTTTGGACTTTCTAATGTATTACAAGATTGTCTAGCAATATCGATTATCGCAGAATTACTGTATCATGATATTATCTTATCGAGAGCTATGTATCATGTATCGTATCATGATGTGAGGTACATTACCACCCCTACTGTATAGCCAAATAGATTTTTTACTAAACAAATCAAGTTAAAAATCAATGTACTGCATGTTTTCCACTAACTTCTTCACTAAAATAACACAAGGAAGCTTAATAGCACATTTAAAAGGACATTAAAATCACTTCAGTCCACAGTCTGCAGTTTTTCCTCTTTGTCGCCATCTCTGTTTGAAATCTTGTGGAATTATCAACTTTACGTGAGTTGTAGTTCCAACACAGCACAGTGCGAATTAACACAACGTCATCAATCTCTGCTGACATTCAGAATCACAGATTATTCTTTTTGGAAGTATAACCAACATAAAAAATTTTACCAGGAAATGTCATCTAGTAATATCCACTTTTGTTCTGGTTCTGACAATGCAGTAAATCGTGCTGATCAAAAAAAAAAAAAAAAAAAAAAAAATCGCTTATTGCTCAAAACCATGCATATACTTCGTTCTCAAATTGTTATTGTTAACAACGTCAGCATTGCGTGACTACATGTAATGTCCTTCCGATATTTATCATTGTTTTATTTATCATTGAGTGAGTGACTATTCACCCGCCCAAACCCATTTTTGCCCATAAAATAGATTGCAAAACCGCTCAATCTGCAGGCTGCGCCGCTTAACTGGATGTTCGCAGCAAGGTAAATGCTAATATTCAAGCATTTTTGGATAGGAATCAGATCATATATCTTTCTCCAGTCTGATCTAGCGTTCTGGGCCAGTATCGGCACTGAGACTTGATGCTGTGGATCGGATTGGGACATCCCTGAGTAACCTGTGGTTAAGTGCATTGCTTAAGGGCACAGGGCTGAAGGCACCAGTACATGCTGCCTTCCAGTTACCCACCTTAAGCAATTTAGCCACTAAACCACACCACCCCATTAGAAAAACATATTAGACAAAAAAAGAACCACATGATGCCGAGTTATCCAGCATGCTGCTGTAAAGGAGGTTGGATCAGGAGCAAGTTCAAGGGCAAATGCACTCTTACCTCCAGAAGAAAGGGTTGGCGCTGGGGGCAAGGACAGGGGCAGACGAAGGCCCTCGGGTCCGCCCGGGGACGAAGGGAAGAGAGCAGAGGGGGATGAGGTAGGGGAGAGGAGATGCTGCAGGAGGCTGCTGTTGCCATGACAACGGTACTGAGCAGTTGGCCAGATTCTTTTAAGTGAATACAGCAAGAGAGGAAAGCAAGGAGTAATGTGAATGCGTGTTTGACCTTATGAGTCTGTGAAGGGCATGGAAAGGTAGGATTGTCCTACGGCAGTTTATAAACATGACCAAGGCAAAGGCTTAATATCACACTGTCACAGTTTCTGCCTCAGTGTATATGTCCACACTTTAACAATCCGTGAATTGAACACTCCCTGCCTCTCAGTTTTATTAAGACATGTCTATGAGCTCCAGTTAAACACATGGCAAAACAAGATCCTGTTTTGAGTTGATTGCATGACAGTCAGTTGCCCTGGTACTCCTGAGAGATGCTGCTGACAGCAGTTCAGCACACGCACACTGAGGTTAAAGCTGGTTGGCACTAGGATAGGAGAACAGTTGCGTCAGACTCTACTACCGCCCATTGCTTTGGGCAAGTTGTCAAACTGAGAGAAAGGGGAGAATCTGATTCACATCTATTCTTGCTACATCAAAATGTTGAATATATTTGTTTTGTTTACGACCTACAAAATGAGGAATACATGGTTGGGGTACAGGTTCTTCCATTTGAAATGGCTAGACAGAGCATAACATAATGGAAAAGACTGCAGGTCTTGATGATGATGATAGCTTAGTTCACAACAACAAAAAACTCATATTACTTTGGTCTTGTTAATGGAACCGTTTGGAAACTTTCCATTCAGAATCTTATTGGCATCCATTTCGCCATCTCTGTGCTCGTCATCCACTCAAAACATAACGTTAACCTACTATTTACCTACTATTAGGGAATATATATATATATTAAATGCAAACCCATTTTAACGGTGTAAATATTTCATTGCACAATTAATAGTTCTAGCAAACTTTGTGTTTTTTTCACATGATTTTGTAACAGGATGTGTATATATGTATATATATATATATGTATATATATATATATGTGTGTGTATATATATATGTGTGTGTGTATATATATATATATATATATATGTGTGTGTATATATATATATATATATATAACACACACACACACACACACACACACACACACACACACACACACACACACACACACACACACACACTCACCTAAAGGATTATTAGGAACACCATACTTATATCCATACTTTATTCTACGTGGCATTTATTCAACAAGGTGCTGAAAGCATTCTTTAGAAATGTTGGCCCATATTAATAGGATAGCATCTTGCAATTGATGGAGATTTGTGGGATGCACATCCAGGGCACGAAGCTCCCGTTCCACCACATGCCAAAGATGCTCAATTGGGTTGAGATTTGGTGACTGTGGGGGCCATTTTAGTACAGTGAACTCATTGTCATGTTCAAGAAACCAATTTGAAAGGATTCAAGCTTTGTGACATGGTGAATTATCCTGCCGGAAGTAGACATCAGAGGATGGGTACATGGTGGCCATTAAGGGATTAACATGGTCAGAAACAATGCTCAGGTAAGGCCATACCACTTCAAAGATGCCTGAAATGGCACCAAGGAGCCTAAAGTGGGACAAGAAAATATTCCCCACACCATTACACCACCACCAGCAGCCTGCACAGTGGTAACAAGGCATGATGGATTGGATCCATGTTCTCATTCTGTTTACGCCAAATTCTGACTCTACCATCTGAATGTCTCAACAGAAATCGAAGACTCATCAGACCAGGCAACATTTTTCCAGTCATCAACTGTCCAAATTTGGTGAGCTCTTGCAAATTGTAGCCTCTTTTTCCTATTTGTAGTGGAGATAAGTGGTACCCGGTGGGGTCTTCTGCCGGCTGTAGCCCATTCGCCTCAAGTTTGTGCGTGTTGTGCCTTCACAAATGCTTTGCTGCATACCTCAGTTGTAACAATTAGTTATTTCAGTCAGAGTTGCTCTTCTATATGCTTGAATCAGTCGGCCCATTCTCCTCTGACCTCTAGCATTAACAAGGCATTTTTCGCACACAGGATTGCCGCATACTGGATGTTTTTCACTTTTCACACCATTCTTTGTAAACCCTAGAAATGGTTGTGCGTGAAAATCCCAGTAACTGAGCAGATTGTGAAATACTGCAGACCGGCCCGCCTGGCACCAACAACCATGCCACGCTCAAATTGCTTAAATCACCTTTCTTTCCCATTCTGACATTCAGTTTGGAGTTCAGGAGATTGTTTTGATCAGAGCCACACCCCTAAATGCATTGAAGCAACTGCCATGTGATTGGTTGATTAGATAATTGCATTAATGAGAAATTTAACAGGTGTTCTTTAGGTATATACACTCACCGGCCACTTTATTAGGTACACCTGTCCAACTGCTCGTTAACACTTAATTTCTAAGCAGCCAATCACCTGGCGGCAACTCAGTGCATTTAGGCATGTAGACATGGTCAAGACAATCTCCTGCAGTTCAAACCGAGCATCAGTATGGGGAAGAAAGGTGATTTGAGTGACTTTGAACGTGGCATGATTGTTGGTGCCAGAAGGGCTGGTCTGAGTATTTCAGAAACTGCTAATCTACTGGGATTTTCACGCACAACCATCTCTAGGGTTTACAGAGAATGGTCCGAAAAGAAAAAACATCCAGTGAGCGGCAGTTCTGTGGGCGGAAATGCCTTGTTGATGCCAGAGGTCAGAGGAGAATGGCCAGACTGCTTCGAGCTGATAGAAGGGCAACAGTGACTCAAATAACTACCCGTTACAACCAAGGTGGGCAGAAGAGCATCTCTGAACGCACAGTACGTCGAACTTTGAGGCAGATGGGCTACAGCAGCAGAAGACCACACCGGGTGCCACTCCTTTCAGCTAAGAACAGGAAACTGAGGCTACAATTTGCACAAGCTCATCGAAATTGGACAATAGAAGATTGGAAAAACGTTGCCTGGTCTGATGAGTCTCGATTTCTGCTGCGACATTCGGATGGTAGGGTCAGAATTTGGCATCTACAACATGAAAGCATGGATCCATCCTGCCTTGTATCAACAGTTCAGGCTGGTGGTGGTGGTGTCATGGTGTGGGGAATATTTTCTTGGCACTCTTTGGGCCCCTTGGTACCAATTGAGCATTGTTGCAACGCCACAGCCTACCTGAGTATTGTTGCTGACCATGTCCATCCCTTTATGACCACAATGTACCCAACTTCTGATGGCTACTTTCAGCAGGATAATGCGCCATGTCATAAAGCTGGAATCATCTCAGACTGGTTTCTTGAACATGACAATGAGTTCGCTGTACTCAAATGGCCTCCACAGTCACCAGATCTCAATCCAATAGAGCATCTTTGGGATGTGGTGGAACGGGAGATTCGCATCATGGATGTGCAGCCGAGAATCTGCGGCAACTGTGTGATGCCATCATGTCAATATGGACCAAACTCCCTGAGGAATGCTTCCAGCACCTTGTTGAATCTATGCCACGAGAATTGAGGCAGTTCTGAAGGCAAAAGGGGTCCAACCCGTTACTAGCATGGGGTACCTAATAAAGTGGCCGGTGAGTGTATATATAGAATGAAGTAAGAGAAGCTGACTGGGCATAAGCTGCCATTTGACATTACTGAATCATGCACAAATATGCACTCTCTGCTGAGTGAAGACTTCTCTTCACTTACATTTCCCTGAGACTTTCTGGTGTTCTGCTGGGTTGTGTTTTTGAGGCTGTAAACTGAGCTACGCACTGTGGCTGTCAATCAACGAGATGAGAGCTAGAAACTCAGCCACCACTAAGAGCATGAGGGGAAAGCAGGTATCAGGTTTCCAGACAGACTGAGACAGAAAAAGAGGAAACCCGGTGCTTAACTGCCAAGGAGATCAGATCCTGTGGTCTGTTTGTGCAAAGCTAATGCTGTGGTCATGTTTAGAAACCTCAACCGATGGAGTTCATTCATTGCAAAAATGAGTGACAGTCAGCTGAACTCAAGTAAAAGTTTAAAAACAAGGAAACAATAAAAGCTATATAAACAAATACAAGCAACATTTGTTGGCTCATACTAAGGCTGCACGATTATTCAAAATAAAACCAAAATTGAAAAATATCGATTTTCAAATTGCAAATGCTACAATTTCATAAAAAAAATAATAATAAAAAAAATTGCATATACACTCATTGCGCCAATATGTTTCAGAGGCAAGCAGAGCACTTCTACAAGTGAGCAGCTCATGATCCAGTGTTTTCATTATTTCAGAGCGGGTCGGTTTGAGGTAAATGATGCTCAACATGAACTCATCTCTGCATCTGCCATGGATCACTTATAAACAAAAGAAAAGCTTAAAGGTCTGCTGAAAGAAATAGGGGTAATCGTTTGAATTTTAACGATTCCAATTCCAAATTTCAATTTCAATAAGGTTGAACAAACACACACACACACACACACACACACACATATACATATATATATATATATATATATATATATATATATATATATATATATATATATATATATATATATATATAATTAGGGCTGTTGAAACGATTAATCGAGATTAATCGCATCCAAAATAAAAGTTTGTATATTAAAGTATATAAATATAAAAGTTTGTATATAAAAGTATATAAATCTATATACAGTATATACATGAAAATGTTTCTTAAATATATATAAGCATTTGAGTGTATTTATATATATAAAATAATATATAAAATAATTATACACAGTGCACCCACATATATTATGTAAACACAAACTTTTATTTTGGATGCGATTAATCGTGATTATTCATTTGACAGCCCTAAATTATAAATAAAATATTGCAAATCGCAAAAGTGTATTAAGATTTGCAAGAATTCAAGTACAGAAACTGTAATCAAATGTAAAATAACACAGTTTTAACATCAATTTTCTCTGTCTTTTGTTGTTTGATTAGTGTTATAGTAGAGTACAATCAGCAAGAATAATAGACTGCTGTCACTTTAAGAGCTGCACTTGGATTCAATATACTGTTACACATGAAAAAAGTAAACAGAGTCGTCTCACGCTTGAAATGTTTAAAGTCAAATTGAAAAACTAAGAAAGGAATTGATAACAGGAATCGAAGATTTAATTTTTTAAATAAGTATCCGATTCCTAACCTCAAGTATTCAATTCCAGAATTCTTCTTATTTGTTTTTTTGTATATTTATTTAGTAAAAATTATAGCATAACATAAGGACTATTAATATATTATAGTAAAATAATATATTAATGATATAAAATCGCAATGTTTTGCCAAAATTACGTCCACAATTTTTATCAAAAAAAAAAACATTAAATTTTTTCCTCAAGTTCGTGCAGCCTTAGCTCATACTTGTGATCTAAATAAACTCTTACTGTAAATGCAGGTTAGGGGCTCCAAGTCTTTCCTTTCTTTTCTTCATGTTCATGAGTATAATAGATGGACAAGCAAAAAAAAAGCCTTTACTCAGAGGTGCAACTGGAAGAGTCCAGCGACAGGTCGCAAAAGAACTACATGGCGTAGTGTAAAAGTCTGTTACCAAACTACCAACTCTGATTGTGAAAGTTTCAGCAATTCCAGCCATTCTTCCTTTATCTCCTTATCACAAACATCAACTGTCAAATCACAATGTGCCTTCAAGTCTTAGCTAGTCCGCAGCCAGAGCGAGTATCCATTTCTATCATGACGTTATTTGTTGTTAAACGACAGTCCTCTGGTTGTGTTGTGTCCGGGAGCGTCTCTGACTTTCTGAGCACTGTAAGGTACCATAACATCAGTCTGAAAAGAGAATGTTAAGAGTGTAACAATCCAAATCCTAAACAAATTAAAAGAGTCACTCTCCTGAGCTCTTCTTTTAGTGGGTGCATATGCTGGCAAGACAGTCAGAGACACGGAGACACATCGAGTAATGGGAGAGAGGGCATTCTTATGATATCACAAGACCCTGGGGGAGGTGCAGCTGTTGCCCCTACCTCACACCGGTCCATCTCTGTATACACATACGCAGTTCTGAGAAGCGAGAGAACAGCAGTGACCTATCAACTGTTCCCAGATAAATGCTTCTGGCTAAATGTAGCCTCAAGGAGACAATAGGCAGAATCAAAGAGCAGAGAATCACCTGCACGAGAGTTAAGCCTGACTGGTTCAACACTGACACACACCGCTAAAGGAAAAGCAAATTACACTGACACATGATCTACAGCTCTGTGTGAGTATGCTCAAAAGGGATAGATCACTCAAACATGAAACTTTACTTATGCTTTACCATAATCTCTCTAAATCCATATGATTTGCTATTTTCTGTGGAACACAAAAGGAGACATTTGCACAAAACCAGCTCCAAAAATGACATAAATAAATACTACGGTCATAAAACTACCATAAAAGTAGAGAGGCACTGGTACTACATTTTTGGTACCAATATCAACTGAATCATTTTTACATATTAAACTCTACAACCTTTTTACTAAATAAATTTAAAATAACTTAAAATTGTAATAAAAAATATTCTGAATATTAAAGTGAACATGTCACAACATTATATTGTACATGCATGAAGTATAAAAAAAATCAGATGTGTTAAATATTTCATTCAACAGTGTTAAATGTTTTGTTTTGTTTATTAATGTATTTTTTTAATATACATTTTTAGTTTAGATACTACATTTTGGTACCAATACCAATGAATCATTTTACATATTAAACTCTACAACCTTTTTACTAAATAAATTAAAAAATAACTTAAAATTGTAATACAAAATATTCTAAATATTAAAGTGAACATTCACAACATTATATTGTACATGCATTAAGTATGAAAAATAAAAATCAGAAGTGTTAAAGATTTCATTCAAGAGTGTTAAACGTTTGAATCGTTTATTAATGTATTTTTAATATACATATATAGTTTAATTTATATATGTATATATATATATATATATATATATATATATATATATATATATATATATATATATATATAGTGAAAGGGTAATCTTATGGTGCTTGTCTGCTTAAAAGTTGCTTTATTGTGTGAACTAAAGCAGCATGAACATTTTGTGAAACATCTCCTTTTGGGTTCCACTTAAAAAAGTAAGTAATACAGGTTTTGATTGAGTAAAAAAAATACAAAAAATGTAAATTCCCCTTTACAGGGTTCCCACACCAGAAAGTGAAAAGGTGAGATGAAAAGTAAGGAGATACGAGGGGGGAGTCAGAAAGTACCACAACCCTAAATGAATGAGGGCTAAAATGAGATTTCACGGACAAACAGTGTGGCTGAATAGAAGGCTTGATTTGATTAAGTCCTGTAATCCTGTGGCGGGTGGAACAAACTCGGTGAACCCTCACAATAGCCAACATTCTTCCTGCCCCTGCCAGTCACTCTGAGCAATACAAAGATGAGAAAAACAAAACCCTTAGCCCATGTGCATAAGAAAGAACACAACAACAGTATGCCCACACACAACCTATGCGACACTCTATATTACACCAACATTTTCATCTGCTCACCCTGATTCTCATGATGCTGATAATGCACCTTTGTATGATTGGCTTTATAAAGAGCACATTCTTTGCAGGCAGTGGGTTAAAAATAAATAGAAAGAAAGATATAGATAGGTGTGCTGGAAAAGGAGCCGAAATGCCCAGCTGTCGGAAAAAGCCTCTAGTAATCTGTCTGTCACTGCCCTACCAGTCACCTACGACCCCCATGACCCAGTCTATGTGCAAAAAAACAGTGTTGACACTGTGATCTAAGAATGCTAACCCAACAGATACAGCAGTGTCTGAAACATTAAACACACTGCCTTATCAGCCAATATCCACACACGTAGGATAAATGACTGCATTACATCCTGGCTACTAAGATGCATCCATCTGCTCTATTTTTGAAGGCAATATAGATGTATCCTTTACTGTGTCGGATAATCCACAATCCTGTGCATGTGGTTCAGTGATCAATTTATAAAAAAATAAAAATAAAAAAATAAAAAAAAATCTGAAGGAGCAGTAGAAAAAAGTAGAAAAAAAGTTAATTTTATGCCGCATGCTAATACCTACTGTTGATCTCACAATATTAGAAGTGTTTGTAATATACATACATCATATTTAATAATTTTGAATTTATCAGAAGCAAAGCAAAATGACTGGAGTATCTGCAACATCAATAATACACAATACCTAAATAAGTTAGTATGTACAACAATGAAGACTTCCACAGAGTCTTCCCTGTATTATTTAAGCAGTATTGAAGAGATTTATGTAATTACAGTACATATTAAAGTGCAATCAAAAGATAACACCTCTTTGCTTAATGGGCATAGCATCCTGTTCACTTTTCACTGTACAATTATTTTTGTACAATTTCCCAAGGACAGACTATTCACAATAGACCAGGTTTTGCTATCCTCATTCAGAAAAAATAAATAAATATTTAAGTACTCACAAACTGCCTCTTCTGGGAAGACTCAGCTCCTTCTGAAATGAAGAAAGAGAAGAATACAAGATTAACTGTAAATCAAATGAATGTGTCTTTGTCACAAAGCAAAGAGCAGAGATAGTGAACTTGAGCAAAAAAAATAAAATAAAAAAATAAAAAAAATCATCCAAAACTAAATTGCATACAGACACTAAACCATCCACCAGGTGGCACAATTCAACTTGGGTCACAACTGAAACAGACATATTTAATTCTTAAAAATACTTTTCTTTAAATATTAGGCTGTGTTATATTATATATATAATTCAAATAATGATTGAGTGGAATAGTGGCTTGCATCCAGCATTATGAGTTTTGTTTTCTCCCTTATTGAAGGTAAATAAATAAATAAATTAAAAACCACTAGATGGCAAAAGTGAACCATTATTACACACAGCCAGATTTTCCTTAGAGCACTTGCATGCCTACTGATAGCTGGACTAAGAAAAGATAACTGATATCTGGTCCAGTGGACCCATGGGACAGAGAGGACAGACACAGAATAAGGCCATAGTTAAATATTATATAAATATTTTTAAATATTCAATTCAATTCAGATTTTCTATTCATTTGTAAAGAGCTTTTCACACTAAGCATTGCTTCAGAGGAATTCTCCCCTAGAATCCTCTTGTGGTCCCTGGACCCCTTTTCAAAACCTCATTTGATGAGTGGAGAGTTAAATCTTTCTATAAAAACAAAATCTGAACATTGTATTAGGACTCTTAACAGATAAATAGCCACCCCAAACAATGGCTTTTAGATAAGTCGTTACATTCAATTAAGGGCTTTGTTTGCAACACGCAACATCCATTAAAAGTGTGGGTGTATGGGCAGAGGCCACATGCGTACTGATCCTTACTGATTCAACTCATCCAGTTACACAACACAAGCGTTTGGTAGTGAGTACTTCTCTTGACACCATGTTTCCTTTCATCTGGCTTGGCTGTCACTTTAAAAAACAGCAGTCTTCAAATCAGAAGTATATTGTACGCAAATACAACTAAATATCATATCATATTAGGACTAGGAGCAACTTGAAGTGATGATTTCCATGTTTCTCATGATCATTTAAGAAAAAATATATGAAAAAAACATAGGGGTGGGTGACACATCAGTTAAAACTATAAACAGGCAGAAATTTGGCAACTAGTAAAACTTTTCCAAGTACGCTGTAAGACAAAAAGACAAAAAAAAGAAGAAGAAAAAAACCCCCCGGAAAAACAGATAATGTCCTGCCAGAAAATTACCAGTACCTTTTCAGTTCAGTTTTCTTTAACCCTAAACCATGACAAAATGCAATGCATACTTAACAAATGTGTATACCACCAGTGAAAAATCAATACAGAAAATTCTTTTACACTTTTCACGGTATATTTGGCTGTATTTTAATAAGTGTGTTGTTTCTATTGTACTACTGTGGCTGTGTGTGTGTAATATATTTATTATTCAAATAAAACTAAATTTACTATAACATGCATAATATTATAAAAATGTTATCAATGTATCAAAAAAATTATAAAATCTTTATAAAATATATATATATATATATATATATATATATTTTTTTTTTATTCAATTACTTATTTTGATCTTGACAAGACTTAATCATGATATATAAAAAGTGATTCTTTAAAAGTAAATAAAATAAAACTTTCTTTTGATCTTGACAATTATATATATATATATATGTATGTATGTATGTATGTATGTATGTATGTATGTATGTATGTATGTATGTATGTATGTATGTATGTATGTATGTATGATATATATATATATATATATATATATATATATATATATATATGTATATATCTTGTCAGAGATCAAAATAAGTAATTGAATAAAAAATATATATAAAGACATGTTTGTTCAGAGAATGAGTCTCTTCTTATTACAATCTCTGGTGAGAGAGCATTTCAAGTGCACTAATAAAAAAAAAATCCTTCAGCCTCCTAATGAAACCAGCTCTTATTCCTCCAGGGATATTTGACAGAAGTGGAGAAAGAATAGACCAGACAAATGCAATATTGTACCGACCAGAGGAGAAACAGCATGTAAAATTCGGAGAGGATAGAGAATATGAGGGAGAGTGATCGAGCTGTAACCGTATTCAGAGCGTGTCTATGAGACATCTGTCTCCCCACACCGGTGGAGGACTGAGCCAGGAAACCTTCACGCCCCCTGACCCATCTGCAGAATATGAATACAGCAACTTCTCAAAGTGCAGCCTTAGCAAAACATGAGCCTACTTTTTAATTACCAACTCCACTGATACAAACCTGATATGCCTAGAGGCTTCATGGCAGCTTTTCCTGCTTTTCATGTCAACTGAAATCACTTTCCCTCAGTGCTGTCAGAAAAAGTGCATCTCTCCCTCTCTCTTGACCTCTGTAGCCTTCCTCTCCTCTCTCTCTCTTCTTCTATCCATAACAAGCCTGAAGTGCTCATCAGTGCATTTCCACTGCTCTGACCCAACTCAGATATGGATGCATCAGCCTTCAAACACTATAGATGGACTAAACCTTGTTAGCTTGGGTGTAAGATGAAGTGAGAATCTACACTCGTTGCCAAATCTGATTAGTTGTGGAGCAAACCAGTGCTGCCTGATATCTGGATGGTATGTATGTGTGATAGTGTTCAGGAGAACTGTGACAGGAGTGAGAGCGTGCCATAGAAATGTTCATGCCTATTATCAACAGATTCGCTTCGAACGTAGAAAAAACACAACAAAGCCAGACTAAGGCTGGGTTTCACAACTTTGTAAGCGGTCTACCCAGCATAATCAGTACTTTTTGAACTACTTTTGGGACATCAGTGTACAGCCTAAGCTTTGTTTGTCTCTGAAAATAGAAGCGAGAAGTTTGCAGTGATGCAACACATACAGTTCACTCTGCTTATCACCGAAGTTGTCCTTGGATCCCTTACGGATGCCCTTTTCCTATTTCCTAATTGCTGTTGTGGTTGTTTATTTAATGACAGGTTAACTGACATTTAACGTGTCATTTTAATCAATTAGATATGGAAAAATAATGCAAATAAAATTATTTAAACAACCCATATCTGCATAGATCATCTTACATTGTATACAGTTAAAGGGTTAGTTCACCCAAAAATGAAAATTAAGTCATTAATTATGGGATCAAAATCCCGCCAAATGTATTGCGGCCACTGATCAAAAAATAATAAGCGTGATTCAAAAATGTAAAAACACATGTAATAATATATTGCACAAACTGCAAAAAATAATACAAAAATATCAGAAAAGCAAGAACGTGGTCACAGGATCAAATATAATAAGCATGAATCAAAAAATAACAAGCATGAATAAAAACTTTAAACACATAAAAAAATATTTTGCACAAAACTTAAATTTATGTTCATGTTTTTCGCTCTTCTTTCTCGTGTTCTGCGCTTGCTCTTCCAAATGTTGCAGTTCAAGTTTCATGTAAATTAGGGCTGGCTTAAACGTCACCATTGGTCCATGAGTTCCTAGATTGACAGCTCCTCCTCTAGCCAATCAATCGAAGAGGGAGTCGACGTCACTTCAATGCGACTCACGCTACTGATTCTCTCCATGGATTCACTCATAAAGGGAAGGACGTAAGAGTTATCTGGACTCTGGACACATACAAATAATTAAATTCCTCTCTGTTTGAGATAGCCTAGGCTACATGAGAATTTTATGTGCACACTGGTAATTGGTGTTAAACAATATTACTTGGCTCATAACGTTAATATGTTAAGGCAGCTCTAAGTGAAACATCCTGCATTTTTAGAACATTGTACATTTCTTTGCAAAAATTAAGTTTAAGCGGCCATTGTTAACCGTAGGATTTTAATCTGTCAAACGTCTACACGCAGCCTACCTTTATATATACTGTATACCTTTATAACTATATTTTATATACTACATTTTATCTAGTTACATTACAGACAAGGAGCAAAAAGTAGGCTACAAGGCAAATACAAGGCATTTGTGTACATCTCATAGTATGTAAAACAAAGAGACATCATCAACAACAACTAACATTTAAAATGAACATGTAGCCTTTGTAATAATAATAAATAATAATGCACAGCCATAATCTGGCGATCGTTACATAGGCTATGCCACCCTCAAAAGCTATCATATAGATAGCCTGGTAAATTAATTCTAAGACTAGATACCATTTGACAAAAATATTAATGGAAAATGATAGTAGGCTACAGAGAAGATTACAGAAACCTGGTGGATTTGATATGCAGTGATTTATTACTTATTGTGTTTATTTACATAGCTACATATTTGCATATTACTTTAGGATTAATGTTTTATATATAACTTACATTTTTAATACAACATGAAAATTATTCTGGAGTGCGGCTGTCCAGCAGAGTTTAACGTCAGAGTATTAATAATCCTAAAAGATGATTAGCTGCTTCTGGTGTGTTTGATTAGGGTTGGAGGAGCTAAAACCCTGCACACAGGACCAACATTGCCCGATCATGTTATACATGTAAATTAAATATGAAAGTAAAACGGCCTGTAGGTGGTTACAAGTTGTTGTCTTTATGAATGAGTCATTAATTCAAACTTCTCGTTCAAATCGGGAATTCTTTGATGAAACTGTTGTGTGGCTCAAAGAAGATTCGAAGCTCCAGAAGTAAGGCCAGCAATTATGATGGATCACTGACAGGTACAACTTTGACAGTTCGTCGTCGCTAGGATGACTATAATAACGTGTCACCAGGTAGACGTATATGTAGCAGTAACAGGTCAAGTTGCAGGCACACATATAGTTTAATGGTGTCCTGCCACGGAAAGACTTTTGCCTGCTGTCTGCTGAACTGTTGGTTATCTTCAACTGCACCTCTACAAGTGAACATCAGTAGCGTCATGAGTCGCATTGGAGTGACGTCCACTCCCCCTCTTCGATTTGATTGGCTAGAGGAGGAGCTGTCAATCTAGAACTATGGACCAATGGTGACGCTTAAGCCAGCCCTAATTTACATGAAACTCGAACTGCAACATTTGGAAGAACAAGCGCAGAACACGGAAAGAAGCACGAAAAACATGAACACAAATTTAAGTTTTGAGCAAAATATATTTTTTATATGTTTAGTTTTTAATCATGCTTGTTATTTTTTGGTTCACGCTTATTATATTTTGATCCGTGACCACGTTCTTTGCTCTTCTGATAATTTTGCATGATATTTTTCAGTTTGTGCAATATATTTTTACATGTGTTTTTACATTTTTAAATCACGCTTATTATTTTTTGATCCGTGGCCGCAATACATTTGGCTGGGATTTTGATCCCATAATTAATTACTTCCATGTTTCAAATCTTGTAAGACCTTTGTTCATCTTTGGAACACAAATAAAGATATTTTTGATTGAATCTGAGAGCTGGATCACTCCTCCATAGACTGCCTAAGGGACTGGCTCTTGACGGCCAATAAAGTCATTATATTTATATGTATATTCCATGTGCCTACAGTCGGCTCAATTATAAGTTTATCAAGTGACGAGACTACTTTTTGTGCGAAAAAAACATAAATAATGACTTCATTCGACTATTCCATTACTTCCTTATGGGCGCATGCGCAAGAACTGAGATGACGTTCTCGTGCATGCACTTATAAGGAAGTAATGGAATAGTCGAATAAAGTCATTATTTATGTTTTTTCGCACAAAAAGTATTCTCGTCGCTTGATAAACTTATAATTGAGCCACTGTAGGCACATGGAATATTTAAACATTTTCTTTAATGACTTTATGGGCCGTCAAGAGCCAGTCCCTTAGGCAGTCTATGGAGGAATGATCCAGCTCTCAGATTCAATCAAAAATATCTTTATTTGTGTTCTGAAGATGAACGAAGGTCTTACGGGGTTGGTACAGCAAGGGGGTGAGTAATTAATGACTTAATTTTAATTTTTGGGTGAACTAACCCTTTAATTGGTGGAAGACGGCAACAACTCACTGCATAAATCGGAACCTATACGAATGCAGATAGAATGCCCCTTAAATTCAAGATATCAGGGCAAAAATACCCCTATATGATTAAAGTTGATAATAAGTTAATATTGTGTTATATTCTATACACAATATTGTTTGTTTTTGCTCGATTTTGCCAACAAAAATATACGTTTAAAGCCAGAGCAGAACTGCTGTGAATCTCCAAACACAGAGTGGTGTTTAGTTTTTGAATTGATCCACATTTTAAGTGAATCAATTGAGTGAATCGAATTATTCAATGGCCCATTCATAAAGAGAGCCATTTACTTCATCCCTGAAAGAATCAGTCGTTTGAATCGAATCAAATGAATTAATTAATGAACGACTGAGTCAATTACTTTAGACATTTACCGTCACCACTGGCAGTTTTAGTTTCTTATTTAGAGTATCACTTCATTCAAGAAAAATAATTTCATATTTTGGGGATAGTCTGTTTTACTAAAATTTACTCAGCATCAAGTTGTTTCAAACCTGACTTTCTTTTTAAGAACATAAAATACATTTTAAAAAATGTTGGTAACCATTTTTTTGTCTGTAAACATATCTAAACACCAATTCAGATTTTTAAAAAAAAAAAAAAACTTGGCCAAATCATGTTTGTAATAAATGCTATGCTGAATCTAATAAAACATTACTTTCTTATACTTTTTATAATATTTGATGCCTTTCTCATTTAACACAATAATAACATCTTTTGGGGTAATTTCTCAGCCAAGTTTGATGTGCGATTAATTTGCGATGAATTAGATGAATTAATCGGCACATCATGTAATTAATTAGACAAAAAATTGTAATTGCTTGTCAGCCCGAATTATTTTATATAAGATATTGATTGCTATGAATTGTATTATACTATATGAATAACATGTTTGAATAACTGTGATATGAAAGCCAATTTGTGATGTTACTTGTAATTCTAAAAACAGAAACATCAACATATTCAGACAAGTATTTCTTTTTTTTTTCTTTTTTTTTGAAGCGAATGAACTCTGTTCTGGCAGACTGATTCCATTAAGGCATATGGAGGGTGGGGTCTGAGGGAGACCAGGGAGCAGTTGTTCTGCTACACACATACACAACAGCAGCATTCTGGCCAAGGCTCTGTCATTGCCATGGGCTAAAAGGCCAGGCAATGAAATTAGCCAGAGTGACAGTTTGGAGCAGACCCCCTGCTCTCCCACAAAAGCAATCTACCCAATGGAGCCCATTAATATTTCTTAAGTCCGTCCAGCATGACAGGAAGCCGTACTGCAGGGAAATGTAATCAGTGAGATGGGCCGAAAGCAGCACCACACTGCTTAAATGGACTCCTGGAGACAGTTAAAGCCATCAGTAGCAGGAGCGAGATAAGCATCTCTGTGTTTACACTGTTATAAGAGCTTACCAGAGGTGGCCGATTTTAGGTTTCAGGGGTTAAACAGTGTGTCGCATCAAAATGCCGCACAATTTTATTGTGACCTTGGGTAGAGTTGAACCTGACAGAATCCAGTTATCCTGGGCAACAGTTTTGAGTTTGACTGACAACTGACACATCTCTCCCCAATTAGTGCTGACTTGTGGTGTGCCCTCCAGGATAGATTTAAAGATAGCAGAGCTTATTACAAAAGCCTCGGAGCTCTTGAGGCTAAGCAGCCATACATTAAGACAAAACACACACTGAACATTCGTTTAACATCATTATGATTTGTTCCAGGCAGAGTCAGGCTGCACTCATATCAATCTGACCCAGCAAGAGCACAGAACTCAATAATAATGCAATGGCAGTGCTAGAGCACTGAAAGCACTTTCATAGTCTCTTATGAAACTGCAGTAAAAAACATTACTATTGTGAAATATTACAACTTAAAATATTTTGCTTTATTTTAATATATTTAAAATGTAATGTATTCCTGTGGTGATGAAGCTGAATTTTTAGCAATTGCTACTTGTAGTCTTCAGTGTCACATGATCCTTCAGAAATTATTCTAATATGCTCATTTGATTCTCAAGACAAAAATCTTATTAGTATCAATTTTGAAAACAGTTGTGCTGCTAGGGCTGTAGTCAAGACCACCTTTGTTCAAGTTCAAGACAAGTCCAGAGACCAGAGCTAGTCAAGTCTCAAAGTCAAGACCGAGTCCAATGAGGTTCAAGCTCTTGTTTTGACGACAAAATTAATGACAGTCACATATGGTTGCTGCCACTCTAAGAGCTAGTGCACTGATTCTGTGTTCATTATACTGGCATGCGTTTTATGCTTATTAAAGACAAAATCGACTATGTTTAGAGTATACTCACAAAGACCGAAATTGACACAGTTTTGAGTGTTAAAGCAATATAATCTAATCCGTGAAAAATAACTTTTCTTACTGGCCAGCTGTTCTTGAGGCGGATTTTTTATGAATGTGCACAGAAATCATCCCAGAGAGCGCGTGAGCACTGATTAGTTTAAAATCGCTTGAATGTTTAAACTGGTAAGACTTAAAAAGACGTGCAAATGGTAAACTTTATTCATGATGCAATGCTGGCCCGATTGTGCAAGTGAATATTCCGTCATGTCCCGACTCCTGAACGCGAGTGTGTATTATCGCGGCAGCGCTTGATGCTTGGCTTCCACAACACATTTTGAGAGAAGAGAAGACGCGGCACCGCTGAACACTCACACTGTTTGTGAAATTGCGTCTGGCAGATAGTTATTAAAAGAATGATTTGATTTTATAATCTGTGTGAATTACGATTGCGGGAATATCCTGCATTATAAATGGGAGACCTGCGGAATGATTAGAATTGTGCGCAACAACCAGTGACTATAGTAACAGCATGAGAAAGACGCTGCTCATTGTAGTGAGCCCTTGGTCGGTTAATTTTGGCATTTTAAGTTAATGTTACCCTGATAGGCTAGTAACGTTAATAAATGAACACACATACACAAATGTTGGACTTGGCCGAGACCAAAAGCCATATTTGGCAAGACCAGTGGCCGAGACCAAGACAAGTCCGAGTCCGAATACCAGCGAGTCCGAGACAAGTCCGAGACCATAGAAAAACAGTCTGAGTCCAAGACCGGACTTCGAGGACTACAGCCCTGTGTGCCGCTTAATATTTTTGTGAAAACCAATGCAATACTTTCAGGATTCTTTAATGAATAGAAAGTTCAAAAACGTTTATTTGTAATATTATTTGTAACATTCAAAATGTTGTTACTGTAACTTTTGAACAATTAAATGCATCCTTGCTGAATAAAACTATTCATTTCTTTAAATCAGGATACATCGGGATCACAATGGCGGATCACAATGACGACACACACACAAAAAACGGTAAATCGTATTCGGCTACAAAAATCCAGATTAGAGCAAACCTAGTATGTTTGCCTTGGCGAGCACTGCAAAAGAAAAAAATGCAGCACATGTGAGGTTCACGCTGACACTTGACGCATAAAGAATTGTTGACAGCTTTCAAAGTGCTGCCCTGTCCCAAGCCAAGTACAGTGTCCAAAAGCTTCTACGATGGAAACAGACAGCTCTGGTCAAAAAGTCAAGAGTTCACTAGTTCCCTTGAGACCAAACCAGGGACACTGGACAGCATCTGACAGGCTGTGTGCGGGACAGCAAGATTGCCAGGACAGGCTCTCAACATGTCAATCATGCCAGCTTTTTCTGTCCTTGAGTGAATGGCTGGCATATTTCCTCAAAGGAAGATTACAGATGCAGGAGGATAATCCAGCTGTCTACCAATGACGTACGGTTTTAAGATCAGTAAAACATGGTCTCTTAAAGATGGTTCACAGCTTCTTAAGCATTTAGGAAATATGACATGTGCTGTGCATGAAACTGGTGCAAATTCAAGCAATCAGGCGATATTTCATGTTTAATGCACTGATGTTGAGAGCAGACCAAAAAAATTCACTGTTAGCAGAAATTGAAACTATATAAAATTACCAAAATACCCCATTGCTTTTTGCTCAAGAAGCCAGAAAGAGATATATTTCATTGTGTGCGGCTTTATTAAGTCACACCTGGTTAGGACACGGTGTTAGAGAGAAAGATACTAACACGCTGCCACCCCTGGACAAGTTGGCGCAGTCTTGGCCGATTTCATTACGCAGGACTAATGAACTAATTACAGTGGGCCCAAGAGAGGCCTTGCTCGTTGAGTTTCTGGGGAAAGGACAGAGTTACAGAGCTCCTAAAAGCTTAGCAACTATAACCAAAAGCTTTGCTGCCAAGATAACAACTTAGAAACCAACAAGTCCTCCATTGCTTCCTCCCACTATGTTTAAACAATAAAAGTTCAAGAAGGATATAGTACAGTGATTGCATGAAGCAAGTCTGAGGCTGTTTGATTGTTTTATGGAGTAAATGGGGCGTCACACTGCCTGTCAGAGACTAATTTTTCGCAATGAACAAGCAAATGAAACTGATGGGGGTGAGAAAGGGAAAGGCAAATCAAAGAGTTCTATGTACTAGGAGGATATTAATTAACTGGGTCATTGTAACAGATAAACAACATACATAAGAAGGAGAGTGTGACGCCTATGGCAGAGCAGACATCATTATAATGAGTGATTGAAAACTGTTGGGCTGTAACAAGAGGATGATGGACAACTGTGCCAAACAACAAGGGAAAACATCTACAGAACGATATTGATACATTTGGATTTATAATTTACAAGTTCAGAATATGAGAGTTGTTTGCTGAAAACTCACCATCATAGAGTATTGTAGACGGTAACTGGAGAGTTCATCATTAGTCATCATTTACCTTAAGATGCATGGAATAGACTGAACCCAGTTGCGTGTGCGAGAACTGGGTGTTTAATTTGGGTTGTAGCTCATTCATATTAATTGAAGCTGGTGCTGGGAGTATGTAGGGCAGGGAGATGGCTCAGGCGGGGCCACGGGGGAAGACAGGATGCGCATCAGCTTAGGTACAGGATAGGAAAAGAGTGAATAAAAGAACAGAGGGAGGCCAAGTGGAAGGATGCAGAGAAAAATGCTGTGAAATACTTCTGTTAGACACAGCTGCAGGTTTTAAGAGATGCCACATCATCATCATCATTACACACAAAGACAACTTGGCTGCCGCCAGCCTCCCGTCATACTACGTGAGGCCTAAACCGGTGCAATTAGCAGTCGTAATATACAAGGATCTCCTCCGTGTTGTTGGAAGGAAGCACCAAGTAATTATCCCTACTATTGTCGTGCGCCTTTGGCAGAAGATGACGTCTAACCCTTAATTCACTCATTCTATCTTTTCCTGTGCTCCCTTCACTCAGATGCTAATCTAGCGATCAGTCAAGCTATTCACACTGACTATCAAACTGTGGAAATTAAAAAAAAGAACATGAAAAACCCCCACTAATCCTGAATTAGAATTTGCATATTCAAATTAAATCTACATTCCTAAGTGAAGATTATGGAGAGTAAAGAAAAACACAATGCTGGTGTGGAGATTGGCAGATGTGTTTTCTTTTCTTCTTTGAAGAATTAAAATGCTGTAATGATGTACCAGCCTGCCAAGTGGGGAGCGTATTTGCCGCTTCTGTTTGACAGCTATGTTGCTTTTACCTTTATTTGGACTTTAACGCTTTAAGCCATTCGCCAGCACTGGTTTTTTTTTCTACAGATCATTATACATTAGCATCGAGCTAACATGACAATGCTGGAGCTACATTCGGTCAGATCTCTCCACATGTAGCAGCAGGCTGTCACATTGGTATATCTTGCCGGCTGCGATATTCAAAGAGAGCTCATCCGTCTCCTACATACATGGTGACATTAGTCATCCCACCACCCCCACAATGCAGACGAAGGAGCTTCAAACACAATGTTGGAAGGATTATTCGCAACCATGCATTACCCTTACCACACTGGTGCTTGAACAATACAGTGCTGCAGGTGGTTTGATCATGCTAATGTTCAGAACTGTTTTGCTCAAAGTGGACAGTTGCAGGAAAGAACATTGCATTTGTGAGTGGGAAAGTGAGAAAGATAAATAAATAAATAATAAAAACTTTTGACGTGCTCAAACATATTAGATGAAACTATAAGGCAGCGGGAATAAAACTCTAAAGACTGACCCATTTATGAATGACTGACAAGTCAGTGCTGCACTGATAAACTACAAAGCAATCAGCTATATGTTGCATTATATGCCTGTCATTATTTTTTGGCAGAAAAAGAAAAACTGACAAAATAGGCTATATGACGCCCTGCCCCTCAGTGCCCTCATTTATATATATATATATATATATATATATATATATATATATATATATATATATATATACATATACATACATACATACACCTAAAGGATTATTAGGAACACCAGTTGAATTTCTCATTAATGCAACTATTAAATCAACCAATACATGGCAGTTCGTTTCAATGCATTTAGGGGTGTGGTCCTGGTCAAGACAATCTCCTGAACTCTAAACAGAATGTCAAAATGGGAAATAAAGGTGATTGAAGCAATTTTGAGTGTGGCATGGTTTTGGTGCCTGAGTCTTTCACAATCTGCTCAGTTACTGGGATTTTCATGCACAACCATTTCTAGGATTTACAAAGAATGGAGTGAAAAGGAAAATCATCCAGTACGCGGCAGTCCTGTGGGCGAAAATGCCTTGTTGATGCTAGAGGTCAGAGGAGAATGGGCCGACTGATTCAAGCTGATAGAGGAGCAACTTTGACTGAAATGAACCACTCGTTAGAACCGAGGTATGCAGATAGGCAGATGGGCTACAACAGCAGAAGACTCAACCGGGTACCATTCATCTCCACAACAAATATGGAAAAGAGGCTCCAATTTGCAAGAGAACCAAAGTTGGACAGTTGAAGACTGGAAAAAATGTTGCCTGATCTGATGAGTCTCAATTTCTGTTGAGATATTCAGATGGTAGAGTCAGAATTTGGCTTAAACAGAATGAGAACATGGATCCATCATGCCTTGTTACCACTGTGCAGGCTGGTGATGGTGGTGTAATGTTGCGGGGTAGGGCTGGATGATATGGGAGCAAAAACAAAACAAATATGCAATATACAGTATATATATATATATATATATATATATATATATATATATATATATATATATATAGTATATATATATATATATATATATATATATATATATATATATATATATATATATTTATATATATATATATATTTCTTTTTTTTTGAAGTGCAAGGAGGTACGGAGTAGGCAGTTAGAGGCAGGCAGTACAAAAACAATAATTTAACTGTAAAATAAAGGAAGATACAAATTGGCTTATTTTCATTCAAAAATGAAACAAGACCTCAACTCAAGGTAGGCAGTGCATGGGAACAAAGTGATTCTGCAACATTTAAGATGTCCCTGATTACATAATTTAACTGTAAAATAAAAGAAATACAGTAATACATATTGCCAGCCTTATCATTCAAAAATAAAACAACTCAACCTCATTGCATTAACTCTGTTGTAGCTGTAGCCATCAACAAATAGCCACAAAAACAAGTTTGTGTACCTCTTTTACATTTTAATATTTTGAGCAAGGAATACCAATCTGTCTACTTAAGTGCAGCCCTTTGACAAGTAACTATATTTCTACTGCAGCTGAAGATGGTGGAAAAAGTTTGTGGTGCTATAAGCTTTGGTTGGAACCAACTTTCTGCATTCGCGGCAGTAGACATCGTCCAAGGCCTTAAAACCGAAGTATCTCCAATATAATGGAGCCAGTTGTCCTCTTTTTTTTAGATGAGTTCTGTAGCCTCCGGGCTGGTTGCGGGCACCGCCATAATGGATGAGACACAACACGCGAGGGGGAACAAAAGCAAGGAGGCGCGGGCGTGAGCACAGCATAGAGAAGGCAAACGAGAAAAGTGGCGCAATCAAATTAAATATAAACTATATATATATATATATATATATATATATATATATATATATATATATATATATGTCAAAATCCATATCGTGTTTAAAAAATATCTTACATATATCTTAAATATTGAGATATCGCCCAACCCTTGTGCGCAACAGCTTAATGTTTTCTTGGCACACTTTAGGCCCCTTTGTGCCAATTGGGCATCTTTTAAATGCCACGGCCTACCTGAGCATTGTTTCTGACCATGTCCATCCACCATATACTCATCCTCTGATGGCTACTTCCAGCAGTGATAATGCACCATGTCACAAAGCTTGAATCATTTCAAATTGGTTTCTTGAACATGATAATGAGTTCACTGTACTAAAATGGCCCCAACAGTCACCAAATCTCAACCCAATTGAGCATCTTTGGGATGTGGTGGAACGGGAGCTTCATGCCCTGGATGTGCATCCCACAAATCTCCATCAACTGCAAGATGCTATCCTATCAATATGGGCCAACATTTCTAAAGAATGCTTTCAGCACCTTGTTGAATCAATACTACGTAGAATTAATGCAGTTCTGAAGGCGAAAGAGGGTCAAACACAGTATTAGTATGGTGTTCCTAACAATCCTTTAGGTGAATGTATATACACACACACACATAATAAGCTAATTTAAAATAAGAGATAAAAACATTTATAATTTATTAGAAATAATATAAAATGATTTTTCCCCAAAAGTTTGGGGCAATTGTTTTTCCACTTGCTACTAAACAGATCCCCTTCTCCTCTGGGAGAGAAATGAAGTAATATTTGTCCCATCTTTGTCTCTGACATTCTCCTACTATTCCTCCTGTCCCCCATGACTAAGAGTCTGAGTTCATTACTGGTACACGAACAGACACTTCTCCGGTCGTCAGTACTCGACTCCCAGGTGCTATCAAACTCCCTGACACACAAACATCTTCAATTCACACTTCTGGGATATCCGCCACCCTCCATAAACCATGAACACAATCCACACACACACTCAGCACAAGCGTCTACACACTAGCGAAGGAACCTCATTTGTCTTGGTCAAAGAAAACAGCTACAGAATTTTCCTGAATAATACAACAATTACTAAAATGCGCCTCTGAGGAAGACAATGAATGAGCGCTTGTACTAGAAAATGAACACAAGAAATGAAAATAAACTCACAGAAGGTAAAGAAAATGAAAATATAATGAGAAAGAAAATAGACTGGGAAAACAATAGAAGATGGAACCACGCCACACCCAGACAAATAAAAGAGCCAATGTAGAGAAAGAGCAATCAAGGCATGGAGCCCATGTATGTGTTATGGATGGCAGAAAAGACGCCAGATACACAGAGACAAAAGGAGCAATGGTGCTCATTACTAGCTGAAGGAGAAACGGCTGTGTGAGGGTAGACTGAGGTCTGGCTCCCCAGAGAGGACACCACATGAGAGGCAGACGATCAAAAACCGCCCCCAACTGTGCGAACAGACAGACAAGCAACCAACATACTGCTATTTTGCTGTGCATTTGATTAATGCCTACTGAGAGAGGTGCTACAGCAGAGACCACTGACTTCAAGTGCCAGACAAAAGGAAAAAAGAGAGATAGAAGCCAATGGAAGAAGAAAAAAACAACAGAGAATGAGAAGTGACAGTATATGTATTATAGTTTCTGTCAAGAGAGAATTGTTAGTTCTAAGTGTAGGAAAGGAGTACAATGTCCTCATTTGTCCAAACATGTTGTTTTTGTGAAACTGAGTTTGGAAACAATATTTAGCCTACAGCCAAGTATAGAGAGGGGGTGTCCAGAAACTATTCTGGAATGTTACTCTATTCTTCACCCACAAACCAATAACAACTGATTTAGATACACAAACTAAATATCTATGGCAGGCTTTTAATAAAGGCAAGTTTTATTTTTTTTGATGAAGTGATTAAAAAGCAAAAGCTTCAGTAGAGGACACACTTTGTTTACAACATCTCATTTAACTCTAAGTCAAAATAAAATTAAAATGTACTCTATTTCCTCTATTAACACATGTCCCTGGTCTTATAATAAAACGATTCATAGTGCATGTCATTCCAAAATTCATTTTGTGAAAAATAAATATGTGCGCGAATGTAATGCTTCACTCTGGCTCTGAAATGACTTTCCTTTTTAGTTGACGTCATCTAGGTTGTGCAGATATAGTAAATGATGTTAATCAATAGCCATATAGAGAACACATTTTGAGACTAGTATTGTAGGTGATGCAAAACATAAAAATTATGGCAATAACAGTAAATCATTTATTCAACAAATCTTCCTCAATAGACTGTAACCTTAAACAGAATCCATTTTGATATGGACCACCCACTTTCACAATTCAGTCAATTCCTGATGAACAAAATCAAGCCATTTACTTCTTATTGAATACATTGTTACACTGTAAAAAGTCGCATTACATAAAATTTGCTAATGTTAAATATTTTATACTGTTTGTGATTTGTGATTATGATAGTAACCCTTTTGTCATTGATTTAATGTATTTTAGAGTCTATCTTAATGTTTTATCTCTAAGACAAGGGGACAAAACAGATTAAGCCTGAATTCATTACTGCTAAGTAATACTGTCTGCCGTGAAGCCACCAATCCAAGTCTGGGTTTGTGTGCATGTTTCAATCTCTGGCAGCTGAGTCCACTCTCTTTCTGGCACTTTCCCCTTCACCCCCTCCCCACTCTCCTCTATTCAGTCTAAAACGATGAGCTCATGCTCTCATGTTGTCTCAAAATGAGCTTATTGCTGTGCACGTAATGCATGTATCCCAAGTCTTCGACTGGGGGATGGCAGCATTGCCCATACCCCAAGTAGGAGCATTGTGAAATGCACATTTTAGACAAAATTGTCTGAAATCACAGCCATAGAGCTTTAAAGTACAGGTCTCAACCATCTTGGAATAAGATGAGGCTTAAGTCGCCAAAAGTATACAGCACAACAAATGGATGGAAAGTTAATGGAATCTGATTGCAAACATTAATGATCTCTCGATTAGTCTTTTATATTTATTCTCTGCCTTTATTTGTTAAATCAACATCCTGTATTTTCCTTCCTTCTTCCTTCATTCAAACACAGGCCACGTTTGTCTTGGTTAGGAAAAATCAACCACAAAAAACGGCACAAACACAAATGTCCTCTTTTGCTATTTTTTTTCCCACTGGACGCTGATAATCAGTTTATCATGAAACAGCCTGATCATATTACAAAAACATGCTAAACAAGTTTCAGTGAGGAACTTATTTTCAGGGAAACGGGTACTAGGAAAATACAGTGAAAAGTGTTTAGAATGCACTGTACTGTTATGAGGATAGACAAAACTAGGACACAGGCATCTCTGCAGTCTGAACGACCTTAAAGAGTGAGCTTTCTTCAATCAAAGTATGGTGCAGTAGAATAATATGACTTCCACAGTGCTGGTGTTCATTCGAGCATGTCTCATACATGCCATAAAGAGGCTTAGGAAAATGTCTACAATGGGAAACGTACATCCATTTTAAACAGCTACTCTTAGTGTATACTAAGTGACTGATGTTCTGAAACCAAAAGGCTTTTAACCTTAATTATGATATCAACCTATTCTTTGGGGTAATTCAGTATTAAAAGAGGAATATTAATGGTAGTGTAAATCTCTGGGGAAACTGAGTCTAATGCCCATTCTAATACATTGCTGAGTCATCAGAAACTATCCCTTTAGCTTCTTGGTAAGCGGCTGTTCTGGTCAGATTGCGGTCATGAGTTATTTAGCGGCTCAATAGCCATGACTGTCATTTTTACAGTGCGAAAATACGGTGCTGCATCAGTATTTATTCAGCGTCAGTAATGCCTCCAGCGAGGATCTGACCGAGACAATAAGAAACACAATGACGAGATGATGTTATGAAAATTAAAGATTAGTTCACTTAAAAAAAAACTTTTGCTGATAATTTACTCACCCCAGTGTCATCCAAGATGTCCATTTCTTTCTTCAGACAAAAAGAAATTAATGTTTTTGATTAAAACATTCCAGGATTTTTCCCCACATAATGGACTTCAATGGAACCCCAACCGTTTCAAGGTCCAAATGACCGTTTCAGTGCAGCTTCAAACGACACCAGACGACTGAAGGGTCTTATCTAGTGAAATGATTGGTCATTTAAAAAATAAATACAAAAGTTGAAGTTTTATATGCACAAATGCTCGCCTTGCTCTGTTCTGTGATGCGTGTTCGTGACTCTCCAGTTCGAACTCGTTCATCAAAAGAATGAATCTTTTTTCGAGTCATTTCGATGTTGAATAAACCAAATGATTCGAAAAAGATTTGTTCATTTTGATTAACAAGTTGGAACAGGAAAGAACAGAGCAAGGTGAGCATTTGTGCTTATAAAACTTAAACTTTTTTATTAATTTTTTAATGACCGATCCTTCCGCTAAATGAGACTCTTATTCGTCGTATGTGTGTCGTCTAAAGCCCTTTGAAGCTGCACTGAAACAGTCATTTGGACCTTGAAAGGTTGGCTCCACTGAAGTCCACCTTAAATTTCTTTTCGACTGAAGAAAGAAAGACATGGACATCTTGGATGACACGGGGTGATAGTAAATTATCAGCAAAAGTTTTTTTTTTTTTTAAGTAAACTAATGCTTTGATTTTGCGATGAATTTTACCTTCTAAGCTTAAGGTTTGAAGAGCACATTTATAAAAGAGAGCAGCAAGCATTGGGGTCCAAGCATATTTGAAAAAGTGACAAACATGACCACAACTGCCAAATTTCAATGAATTGATAATGTGGATGAGTTTTGGTAGAGTTTCATCAGATTTTCTATGCCAAATTTCATGTGAATTGCACAAATGACCTCAGAATTTGTTGCATTACTCTAGTGCAAGGGTTCCCAAACTTTTCCATTCCAGGACGCACATAGACCAGAATAATCTATGACCAAAATAATTTTAAAGCATGAATGTGGGGTAGGAGGCATTAATTCTCTTTAGAGAAGTTTTTTTCCCTTGTCAAAGTATGACATAAGTTTATTGGCAAAATAAACGTATGGTTCATTATCAAAAAAGTTTTAGAATTAAAAAAGCAGCGTAATGGCTGTTGAAATAATGTGAAGAATACCGAGTAGTTTTGTCTGCTGCCTCAACTGATTTACTCAAAACAATTTAAAGAAATGAAAAAATTACGTAAGCTTAATCTTTACCAAAGTTTTGATATGCCAAAAAAATCTGAATGAAAAAATCGATTAATAGTGTTATTTGACAGTATGCCCAGGACCTAGAATTTCAATACTAATATTTATGCTGCGAGTGTTGTTAAACTCATTGCATTGTTCAGCACAGAAAACGCATTCGCTCCTCATGTGTATACATTTTAAATACTTTTTACATATATTTTTGTCCTTATTCATTGACGGGTATCAAAATGCCTGCGAGGGAACACAAAACAACGCACTCTTAAGACGACCATATCTCTGAAAGACAACAGCGCTGTGTTGAACAGACGACAGAGATTAATGCATTTCCCAAAAGTGGTATGAAAAAATGGTATGCCCAGATAGATCGTAGAACCATTGCCACGGTCTCTACAATCAACTTAACTCACGGTGCTTCTGGGAAACGGAGCCCAGACCTGAATCAGCATTTCGTGACATTTGAGAATTCTCCGGCGTAATACGATTCTCATGTAGAATGCAGTGCAGTGACTGAAGTAAACGAGTTTCTTCTCATTAATAATGCGCAACAAACTGTTTAATGAACTGAAGACGCTCTGAGACGGTGAAAATTGTTCTCACAAGTCGCACACACAAAACACAATCATGGCAAATTTATCTAACTTTAAATCGCTCTAAGCAATATAGCATTTTCTATTTAACGTTGGTTAGATCGTGCAACCTGTTTGTATGTGTCACTCATGAAACATAAATTCAGCTGCAGCCAATATATTGATTGTGCCGACCCAACTCTTTCCAATCTGCAACTCGCAGTTTGAAAACCCCTACTCTAGTGTGAAGATCATTCATAGAAATTAAATACTGTATTTCACATCAAGCAGACAAAAGAGAAGGACCACTTATTAAAAAAGTTTTATGCTAAATATGGGTGTAAATGTTGAAAAACTTGACATTGAAATATACTGGCAAAAGGGTATTTTTTAGATGGCCCTAAAAACTCCTCTCAGAAACATTTTTTCTAAAAAACTATATTTTTTCTAAGGAATAAGCACTGTTTACAAACGTTAAATGTTAGATTTTTTTTTCTCTTACCTGCCCAGCTAGAGATGCAGCCTGTATCGATTCCTTGAGAATGCACATTCTGACTCCATACCAGCTCACTGACCGCCTGCAGGCTAATGGCTTTTTGTTCTCATCACTGTCCATTGGTAGCATCCTAGAGTAGGCCACGGCCATAAGTGACCAAGCATACTCTCCAAACACCAGCCCTTCAACATTCGCTTTAGAACAACTGTGCCTGATTAAGACACCTTGAAACCTTTTTGACCACTTTAATTCAGCTAAAGTAAAAGCAGATTACTTGATATGCCGCTGTTTTTGCTTACACAGCCCCAATACGATAATTCCTTGCTGAATTAGAACCATTTCCTTCAATAGGCCTATTGGTAGTCTGCCAGTAAACAGATTAAAAACACAGACAAAAAGAGTAAAAGTAAGTGGGAACCAGGGGGCTGAGTTTTTTTTCTTTTTCTTTATTATTATATTTCAGTGGTATTGATTTTAGTACTGGCATTTTTCAAACAACAATAAAAATAAGTTGATCCAGTTTGAAGAAATGTGGAGCAACTATTTATCAGTGCCAAAAGTTGAAAATGAATAAGCATATAAAAAGTGGGTCATTGCATCAGGCCACTGTGGTTGATAAAAAGCAATAGGAGTCAAAATGTGCCATTACAAACTGAACTACCACCTAAAGAGCTCATCCCCCAAAAGCTGCACCATCTCCATCACCTCCTTTTCCGATTCCAATACAGCCCACAGGTACAATCTCCAGATGTCCGAGATCCTCGCCTATAAACGCACCAGGGCATAAGAACAATTTAACACTCTAACCTGTCAGAAAATAAGAGAAACATAAAGATAAAGAGCCCAGCGGCACATCTACGCTCCACTCCCCCAGAGCTCATCTGCACCTGAAGACCAAAAACCCTGACACCACCATCACCTCTATTCTCTAGCTCATCAACACAAACAAAAGAGCTAGAGAACAAAGACCTGCATTCTTAGTGCTAATACCTTGACAAAGGGTACAGTTTACCGATTAATGGCCTGAAACGGCAAAGTTCAAATTAGGTGATGTCTTCACAACACATATTAAGCAATATAGTGGGATCTACCAGTTTGTTAAGTCACACAAGAGCATGTATGTAACACACAAAACTGAATTCCTGTGGATACATTCACCCAGTAATTCACGAGGAAAAATCAAGCATGCAACATCACCACACAGAGAGTGAAGAGTAAAACAAAGCATAATCAGATTTTACCTCTCACAAAAAGGTTATTTATTTCACTTTCACTTCAAATTAAATTCCACTTCTAAGCTGGATGGACATTTTAATTCTAAAGGTGAATTTTAAAAGGGAGCACAAAACCTGACATTATGTAACAGGGCAATATCTACTTAACCTTTAAAAATGACTGAAATTCTAAGCTCTCATATTTTTAAAGTCTGAAATGTTTACACACCAAAAAATATTCAGATACCAGATTTTTTTTACTAGTGAGTGCAGGACACTATAGTTAAATTATGACAAAGTATATTCCAAAATGCTTCATACAGTCAAATTATTCAGACACTTTGACCTGACCATGTTTTGCTTTTGTTTTTTGCTTAAATTGCTTTTTACACCAGAGACTGAACAAAATGAAGCTAATTGTGTACTTAAATTGGACACATGACAGCTATTCAACCTAATTCATTTGTGAGAGTCTAACAGAAGGATGGCCAAAACCAGTGAAAAATCAACTGATTTGATAACTCCGAGTTTGTCCTATTTTATTACCATTTTCGAAACTATAGCGAATAAACTGTGATAATGTGAGAAATGTTGAAGGTGTCTGAATAAATTTTGGTTTGACTTTTTGTGTAGATTCATTTATAACCATTTAGTTTTACATGAACATTTAAGCCATCGACCAACATTTTTTGTTATAACTTCTTTACATTGTAATTGGTTTACAATCTATATAATCACAATGGTAGGGCCGATACAATTTATTTCAATAAATGTTTTTTTTTCTTACTTAAATAAATATATACACTTTTACAAAACACAGTTTATGTAAACTATAGGGATCACAAAAAATACATTGCAATACACAACGATTAAATACATTGTGAACAAAGAGCTAGTTAGAAATAAACATCAGTCAACGCAATACAATATTTATTTACGATTAATTGTTTGAGCAATAAATTGCTAATAAATCACACACGTGACTCCATATCCCAATATGCTTCATCGCAATATGCATTGTTTGCCAAATATGAACAGCCTACATACAGTAAGCTACATTGTCAGAAAAGAAATGTATTCTTATTCATTAACAAATGATAACGTGTTACACGTCATGCCTAAGTGCCTAATGAACAATTTAAATCTGTGACCAAAGAGTGTTTGATTCATTGTCAGGGGCATGTGGATGACCACTGACATTGAAGAAAAAGTGTACCAGGTCTGGGCCTCAGGAGACCACTTAGAAGCATTACGGAGAATCTCATCCCATAAACACTGCCAAATGCGGCTTTCCAGGGCATTGCGTCTCTCACTGGCCAGCCATACTGGGCTCAGCCCCATGTGACTAACTGCCCAGACCACTTAAGAGCATTAAGGGAATGCATGGCTTAAAGCCATAATGACCTATTCATCAGCAATCAGTCAATAAGTTCGTAAAAAATATGGATTTCAAGGAGCCCCAGAGAAAAATGTGCATACATTACCGTTCAAATGTTTGGGGTGAGAAAATGTTTGAAAAAAATGTTAAAAAGTGACAGTATATATGGTTTTAAACCGTAAAGACTTTTACAAAAGGTTGGGTAACGCTTCCTTTTACAGTCCAGTTACCCATGTAAATACTATGTACTTATTTTAGGAACTACAATTACTGGGTAAAAACTAGTCCTAACCATGAACCTACCCCAAAAATCTATTAGAATCGCTGTTCTTTCAAACTTTGGATTTCAAGTACAGGTCTACTAAAACAAAAATGTATCATGCTTTCCACAAAAAAAAAATAAAATAAAAATAGGTAGCACAACTGTCTTTAACAAAAGTAAATGTTTCTTGAGCACCAAATTAGAATAATTTCTGAAGAATCGTGTGACACTCCAGACTGGAGTAATGTCTGCTGAAAACTCAGATTTGGCATCACAGAAATAAATTAAATATTTAAATACATAAAAAAAAATAGAAAACGGCTATTTTAAATTATAATAATATTTCACAATATTAACAAATTTACTGTGATTTTTAAAAAAATAAATGGAGCCAAAAAAAAATTAATACTAACCACTTTTGAATAGTATTATTTGTGTTTCTAGTGGTGTTGTTCAGATTCTGCTGATGCACTCAGAGTGATTGTAGGAACAGGATATGAAGTTAAATGAGATGTTACAGTCAGATAGTGGAATAAGCCCGCTGCTTCATCTCACTGTCCGGTTCTGGCAGACAGAAAGCCCTACAGTGGATTTATCAGACAAACCCTCCCACTGCACAGCTGAGTGAACAGACACAACACAGAGTTCACCTCAACCACATCCAGCCCCACAGCCGACGGGCAAAAACACAGACACCCTAGCACAAAAGACAGCAATGAGCGCAAGAACTGCCAAGTGCCTTAAAACCTCCGCTATTACCCAGAATGGAAGCAAACTGTGCCTGTGCTTCTCTTCAAAAGCAAAATGCATTTCCAGTGAATGACACTTCAGTGCAATCCTGCACCACTCCATTTCACAAGTGTCATTTAAATATTATCCAAATTATAGCCGGACATTGTCATTTCTCTTTTCATCTTGTTTACAAACATCTTATCTTGCCCACTGAAAACCCCTGCGGACAAGGAGCTAAATCATACAATCAAATAGTTTCTCAAATAGCAGTCTGAATCCTGCACTGTATTGTGTAGCTAATACTGTATTTAAGTTAGAGTTGATACTAAATATATGTATATGAGACATGAAAAATACTTTATACACCTCTTGACATGTACTTAGAATCAATATGCTATGCTCACAAATTTAGCAGAGCAGTCGATCATCTACTTGGGTTAACTAGCAGATGGACTTACTGAATGCACTTACTGAGTTACACAACACACTCTTAGACTGTTCCAATATTACAAAAAAAAACTAAAAACTGAAGGGTGTAAAGAGGTGGGTGTGCAAAAAGCCAGGAATAGTTGTTGATGTGTGCGATTAGCTACATCCTAGTTTAGCATCTGCTGTCCAGATGGTTACAAGTGTTGATGTGTGTCTAATATATATATACACATATATATGTATACACATACATAAACACACAAGCTTGTTTTTATTGGTTCACATTCTAACTCAGTCTAATTCAATCATTGTTCAGCTGTCCAAACAAACAAATTGTACCCATATAAAACACTGAGTCATGATGATGACTATTGACAGTTCCTGTAATTCAAATAAGAAAGGAGACAGGAAAGCTAGTAAGCAAATTATTTGAAAAATAGGGGACAGAAAAAGCAGATAAGGAAAATGCTGAATTTAGCCATGAATTAATTTGAAATCCCTCCCTGAGCACGGTAATATGTTATCACCGAAACACATTCGAAAGGAACACGGTGCTTGACAAAAACTGGATAATTTGATCCCAAGGCAGAGTTTTCTTGCTTTCTGCAGAGCTTAAATTTTTTTAAATGTGCTAGACACGGCAGTAGTGAAAAATAAGAAAGGAAGCAAACCTAAAGGATAAAATGTGACTAGTCACATATATGAAACTGGGGTAAACTGGAGAAATACTTTCAAACAAGTTTTTAAATAATGTTAGAAGTATCATTCATTCTTACCTGAAGGCCTCTCCGCCTTAATATACTGGAATCATCCATTTTACTGTCTTGTAGCTGGATCTTGACTTCAGTGAATTTGTCTCACTTTCCTAATCAAGGATAAAGTCTTCTACCCAAGATTTACCAGAAGTCCATGAGACACAAATGATCTGACAGAGACCAGGCTTTGGATATTAGTGCTGAAAATTTGCTCTCTGTTGATGTCATGCTCATCCACAGCAAAAACAGATGCGAATCATCCTATAAGATTAGCAAATGTCATTTGAACAACTTTTCCCACTTGCCACAAGTCTTGTTTGTATTTTTTTCTCACCGAATAGCATCTGCTATTCATGAAAATAACAATGGACTCTCTAACAGGTATTTCAAAAATGAAAACATTTGAAGAATTTGGTTCAACATGAGGACACTGAAATAGTCAATTGAGAGTAGTAGAGCATTTTAGCACATGGCTAACAGTCTTTTTCCTCCGTTCACTGTTTGCTTCTGGCAGTTCGGAGAAAGGAGTGCTTTGAGAACAGCGTGTTTTCGTGCCTCTCTGTATCTTCACTTCCTCAGAGTGAGAAATGGATGGAAAATAAGCATCTCCTGGAAAATCTTCCTTCACTCATCCAGTCAGTGATCTCCACAATCATCCAAACATCTTTTCATCCCAGGCTAAAAGAAACACAACAGATGAATTTTCCTGTACCTCTCCTTCACCTTACTCTGACACTCTCAAGTCTCCAGAGATTCGCAGTTATCTTCATTTCTATGGAAACTACAGCCTCTGCAAAACCGCTGAACAGTTAATGATAAAAATGGCACCTCGAGGGATGAAAATAGAAAAATATTCAGGCCAGCGCAATCCTTCAGAGATGCAGAGTAAGTTTAAGGGGCAAAAGACTCCTTTAAACCAACCAAGGTAAGTTTAAGCCCCAGTGCATCCAGTAATCAAGTAGGTTTATTCAAATCCTCAAGTTAGTTGTTTATCACCCAAGAGTGGCTAAAAGTGGAAGGGCGGAAGCAAGCAGAGAATATTTTCAGCCTACACTCTTGAGATAATCTGGAAACAGTCAGTAGCAGCAGCAGGAGGAACGCAGGCACTGCCTGCCCACTGACAGCACAAGGCAAACAACAACTCCAGTCAGAGCCGCATGGCTGAATCCCATTCCATTCGGCCGAGAGGCCTCGAGTCTCTCGTTCGCCAGGAAGGCAGGCGGACGACAAAAGCCGTGCTGGCAGAGCTGTCTTTTCAGTGGCAGGTGCAAACAGATGCTCCACTCACGCTGATTGCTTGTCTGCTTTTTCTTCGCATGTCTTCCCGGCTTTATTCAGCTTCCTTAGCTCAGCCTGATGAACTGGACTAGAGCCAAGATTGGTCTCCTGAAAATCACTGAGACCGAGAACAAGATAAAAATTACATGCAGGAGGAGTGTCAGTCAGAATTTCCTCATCTTCTCCACGGTCACAGCACTTGAAGCGGTCCGCTGTTTGTGAATGGGCTGCCTGCATGCCGGAGGGGCTGCAACGGTAGAGTCACAATCCAGTCACATTCAATCTTGTCATTTAAATCTTCTGTTTGTACAGCCTTCTATCAGTGCACATGCAGGTGGTTAAAGAAATGAAATAGCTGTGTTTCTTTTCTTTGCTTGTGCTGTACATTAAAAGCACAAGCTTCCGTTTCTCTTTCTCTGTTCCTTGTAAGCTGTCCTCCTCCTCCTCTTCTCAGCGCCTCACTGCTGAATGCTGCTTTATCTGTCCTATCAGCCAGCAACACATCCAGCCAGCCAATCAGACGCACACAGGCTCAGAGCTATTTGCATAATATGAATGGGGGAGCCAAAAGGCTCCACCCCTTCACTCCCTTCTCTGCCATTCTGCTCACAACACTCTGCTTTACCCCAAAACATAAAAGTACACATGCACAAAAATAATATTTCTCTACTTTTATTATTCAACCAACAAGCACAAAATGATCTATTCTTTGTGCCTCTCCTTCCTGTTCAAATAGGGCGTCTATGAAGACAAATATGTGAAGCTAATATGAGTATATTCGGTAATGACACTCTAATGAGATTGTGCAGGGCTTTCCTTCAGTACAGTGATACATTAGCAGAGGCTGTGTTCATCTCAAGGGACTGCAAGAACAAAAGCAAGAGGGATTAATCGTCCATAGGCAGAACATTGCCATTGCCATTGCCAACACCATACATACTGTATATATTAATCACCCACCTCTCCTCTCTCTCCTTGACGTCACAGAAACATAACAGGCAAGATAACAAACGTGAGCATAGGAGAAAATGTATGTGTAGTGGAGAGAAAGAAAGAGAGAGAGTAAAGAGAGAGAAGCTATGTCCTCCTACGCACACAGTGAAGAGCAGACAGAGAGTCATTATATGATCAGGTGAGTGCCAGAGGGAAAGCAAATTATGTGTTTGGGTATTCTGTGTGCCTAGTCTTTGTAGTAAGATCACTCACAAAACCATAGTAACTAAGTGTGCAGGCACTATAAAAATACAATGAATAATCTGAACTCTTCATTCACAAGTGCAAAGAAATATATATTATTATTAGCTTTGTAATTTGCAATGATTAATTATGTAATTACTAGGACTGTCAATTTAGTATGATTAAATCCAATAAATAAATAAATCTATTAAATCATTTAAATCATGACCTACACACAAATTACAGAAATAATTTTGGTAACACTTTATTTGAAGGGGTGTGCATAAGACTGACATGACACTGTCATAAACATGACATAACACCTGTCATGAACATGAAGTAGTCTTTATGAATGTTTATGACTGTTGTCATTAAGTGTCATTTGGTAAATTATGACACTTTTAATGCAAAGTTGACATTGTTTAAAATGTCTTTGTTATGACAACTTGACATTAACAAAGACAAAAATGTCTTGGTTATGACAACTTGACATTAACCAAGACAAAAATGTCTTGGTTATGACAACTTGACATAACCAAGAAATCATAACCTGTTAACCTGTAATGTGTTAACATTACATTACCCTATCATATGTTATGGTTGGTTTTAACTTTGGTTGTCATGACACCATTATAACTGTGACATGAATATTTGACTTGTCCTCAAGTAAAGTGGAACACATTTGTACTAGTTATAAAGATGTCATTAAGGGTCATTAGACTGTCAAATGCTTTAACAACAGTGTCATTAATATTTCCCTTTACCTCAAGTAAAGTGGAACACGTTGGACTAGTTATGATTTCTTGGTTAATGTCAAGTTGTCATAACCAAGACATTTCTGTCTTTGTTAATGTCAAGTTGTCATAATCAAGACATTTTTGTCTTGGTTAATGTCAAGTTGTCATAACAAAGACATTTTAAACAATGTCAACTTTGCATTAAAAGTGTCATAATTTACCGAATGACACTTAATGACAACAGTCATAAACATTCATAAAGACTCCTACATGTTCATGACAGGTGTTATGACATGTTTATGACAGTGTCATGACAGCCTTATGCACACCCCTTCAAATAAAGTGTTACCATAATTTTCTTAAATGATTAAAAAGAAGAGAAGAAGAAGAAGAAGAAGAAGAAGAAGACAGACAGAGGCGGCAACAGCCAGTGAAGCTGTGGAGTTATTTTCCACCAGCCTGGCTAAAGTCAGACGTAGTCTGGGAACCACGTTCATTTTCCCGTATTTGAGGCGTAGTTTACGAATGCCCAGAGCCGTTTATTGGGTGCTAAAAATGTCTACCAAATGCGCCTGCACGTAGCTCATCAGCCAATCGTTTCAATTATACCAGATTACGAATGTAGAGAGAAAGAAATTAGACGAGGAAGAGGACGATGGGTCAGAGTTATGTGTACACGATGGTGTATGTATCGAAGGTTGCATCGAAAGGTAACTTCATGTCTGCTGCCATGTTTGATCCAAAGGTTTGGTCCCTCGGAAATTTGATCCATGGTATCCAGACAGCGTGAATAAAATTCGTGCTGTGCATGGAAACCCAGGCTAATTTTCCACAGCAGCTGCTTTTTGACATTTTCAGCCATTTATGATTAATCACTATTACTTTGTTGTTGTTCTTTAAACTCAAAATTTAATAAAACACATGCATAAGGTCATGTGATTCACCTTTTTTTTACAATAAGTTTTCACAGGACGTATGTCTATACATGGATGTAAACACAGATGGTGATGGCCCTGAATCTATGAGAGAAGAAAGTAATGAATGGTGATAAGTAGAATCACAAAAAAAAGTCGATGACTGACTGTCCATTAAAAAAACAATTCTTATATCTCTTGAAGAACTATTCCCATTTTTATATCTCCAGGCACCATCCAGTCAAGTTCACTATAAACTCCAGAAACCTATTTGCAGAATTGCTTTGAATAAACTGTCCAGCTAAATAAGCAAGATAAAGCAGCCAATGTGACCTCATTGCACCATTTACATGCACTTGCATATACAAAGTCAAGTCATGGACTGGAAAGGTAATATAGCGCACTGCCACAAGTCTTATCAATGAACTGTTCTCTGAAAAGTGGGCACTATCTCATGTTTAGTTACTTAGTAACTGAAATGTTGCCAGTTAGCCAAAGGTGTGAGAATTAGGCATCTGCTGGATGCAGCCTACATTATATCTTCAGGAACATCTGAAGGGCAAGTCAAGTATTTTTAGCCAATGTTAGCATAGCACAAGCTAATTTATGTATCTAAATCCAGATAGTGTAAGTCAATCCATACAGGTCTATAAACATTTTATGGAGCTCCTTAACGTGTCACTTAAATACAAATGACAGATTTATAATGACACATATGATCTAAATGTGATGTTGGTAAAGTCAAAAAGAGGGGGACTGGAACTTAATGCAGATAAACTCTTTTTATCAAAGATAAACCCAAAACATACAAGAAAAAAAGCCAACAAGAACCAGAACTGAGAACTAAAACCTAACAAAGAACAATGAAACACAAGGGCTTTTGCTGCATTAACAGCATGTTGTAATTACGAGATGACACGTGACTTTCTACTCTGAGCCATTTACATCCTCAGACTCAGAATTAAGCATATCTACGGCAACACTATCAACGGCAAAATGAATCTGCAACATTTCGGTGGTAGAGCGGTCACATGGTACAAGTCGGAACAAATTTTGAGTTTACAAGTTGTAATTATGAGTTCTACAAGGACGTAAATGCTGTACAAGTCGAAATCTTTTTTACGCATTTGCAGTAATTCCGATAATTCCAGTATGGAGTGAACGTACCTTATATATACAGGGAATAATGGGAAATAGGGAAAACCTGGGGATGATCAAGGAATTAATCAAAAAAGATACTACTACAATGGTGCAAAACAAAAACAGTAAACAGGAAAATAAACATCCAAAACCAGACATTAGATATAAGGACTGCTTTATAAGTAGATAGGTTTCCATCCAGGTATTTTCATGCAAAGTTTGGAATTGGAAGTGTGTCCCACAATTTGGAATCAAAGACTCAATCCACATCTCACTTAGTTCACACTGAGACAGAAGAGTCGTTTTACCTTATTATTGTCGAGAAAAGGAGGATTCAAATGAGTTGCTGTAAATATACATTACTAATGAGCCCGCTTTATTGCAACATCCTGTGAGGCTTCAAGTAACTGTATTACATTACGAATGTGAGTCTGGCTCAGTTACACTCACTAGTTCATGGCATGAAAAGCTGACGTATGACAAAAATCCAGACTGTTCATGTAATAAGATAGTCCTGACCTAGCACACACTCCACAACACTGCTCCTGTTTCAAACCTGAAGCTACAGGAATGTTCAAAAAAGCATACAACCATAAGGGCCTGTGGTAACCGAGAATGATAACTATTTTATCATGCACACAAAGGGATAATAGCATTATGTTTATTATAAGCATGCACTGCATTCATATATAAAAGCGAGATGGAATAAGGCTATGTGTCTATTGTTGATCAGCTGGGTATTATTCTTATTTATTTTGATCTCAAATTGACTACTCTTTACCACAATTAATGTGTATGGCCCAAATTTACCACATTTATCTGAAAATAACTTCTGAAGGCATGAGGTCTGGGTAGTTAAACCTCTTCATGATCACTGTGAGAACTGCTTCCCTAAATTAGTAGACTGGGATAAAAACTAGACTGGGATTAAAATGGTATGAAAGCATAATTATTTCACACTGAACTGAACTGACATTCTGATTGCTATGGAAACATTAAATCATGGTTCAATTCGCCATGCAATAATACAGTACTTTTTATGTATTCAGTATTGAATATATGGAATACTATATATACACATATATACAAACACATACGCAGATTTATTAATAAACTATGTTTAGTTGTAGCAATTCCTTCTGTCACGCATAAAATTACATGTGAACAAGTCAGCATGTTTGTAGACTACAGTTCTCATTGAGGTGAGAAGTGATGTTTCTGCGCCATTCGCCGGGCACGTAATAAGGGAGTTGGGAAGGGCTAAAAGCAAACTTGACAGCAGAAATAGATGCCATTAGTCTAGTGCGCCATTACAAATATGTGATATATACCACAAACAAAATCATTTAGACCGACCCAGGGAGAGAGGAAACCAAAAAATAATCGAATTCAAAATATAGCAACAGGAAAACATTCTGTAAAAGCAAATCTTATTCTGGAACCCACAGGGTTATAATGTGTGTGCCTATTGAGAACTAAACCACACATTAATGATGAAAACACACATTAGCATTTAAGAAAGTAAGAGTGTTACAAAATAACATGGCAAAGATGTCATCTGCCTCATTTACGTATAAGCAAAAAGGTAAATGCGAACTTGAGCTGTATGTAAAATGCATAACATAATTGTTTAACTTTATACATTAAACAGTGCATTGAATTACACAATTTGAATTACCAGCTAAAGCCAGACCGATATATCGGCAGGCCGATATTATCGGCCGATTTTAAGCATTTTCCAAACTATCGGTCTCGGCAGTTATAATGGCCGATAAATGAATATTTAAAAAATAAAATAAAAACAGACGAAACACACTTGAACCATGTGATGAGTGTATAGTTTGTATAGTTTGTCTACCAGAGGGCACTTTACACCGTTCCTGTTGGCAACACTCGTTGAGCTGGTCACTGATACATACATTGCTTGAATAACAATTAAAAGAACATCCCCATCAGTTCTCTTAACTCAAATAAGCATGACAAAATGTATGACTATCATGTCCAGTTTTGCTGCTGTTAAATAAGCTGAGAGTGAAGCAGAATTAGCTAGTAATAGTTACGTTACGTTGTTACAGTGTAGTTGACTGACTGTCCTTTTAACTTTTGACAATGTGACTAAAGTATTTCTTTAATACGCGTGACAGTTATAGAAATGAGACGCATCATCTCTCCTTGGCCTGTTATATTGAAAATGTATGTTTTACAATTTGCAGTATGACGTTATCCATTTACTAAATTATGGCCCATTATAGACTAGCTAACCACAAAGCTAGCTAATGCCACTATCATCAGTCTGTTCTGTTGTGACAATAAAAGAAACAAGTTTCTTTTTAAAATGCATTATCATATTTTTTTAGTTAAAACTCTAAACTACAAATAACTAATGTTAGGGAAATCTGTTAGTATTTTGTTGCACATTTCTGAAATAATAATAATTAAAAAAAATATCGGCCAATATATCGGAATATCGGATTTTAAAACCAAAAAATATTTGTATTGGTATCAGCCTTCAAAATCCTTTATTGGTCGGGCTCTATTACCAGCCCAATGAATGTCAAAGATGTTCAAACAAAACCAGATGTCATCTGATGCCACTAAACGGTCTCATGGTGATGAGGGACTTGCTGAGGGCAAGTTCTGATTAGAGAGCTGATCAGACTGCGGTAGAGGGTGTTATCAAGGGCGTCAGGGACACTAATCATCACGGGGCACTAAATAATGAGTGCTGAACCACCTTACAGCCAAATAAAAAAACTCATCTCATAACAAACATGTACAGTGGAGTTTAGTGATGTTCATTGTGAAATTCTGCTCTAATTAAGGTGTCATACAGCCAGTCTATGTTCCTTCACGAGGCTGGCAGTGACTCTGTGCAAGTATATCAACAGGATTGAGTCATACTGTTTGCGATCCTAGTTGGTGAATAAAATGGGGTGTGTGCAACCTCTGTACTACTATACAAAGTACAATTTAAACATAATTTTGAATTCTTAAATAGGAATTTCACTTTTGCAACTTTCAAATATCCTTCTTTACGGTCTGTATGTATTAATTTGTATGTATTGATTTTTCGCTTAATGTTTTTAAATACTGCATATACAGCATAATACTGCATATACACACTTGACCTTTAACAACCTCTTTCCTTCAAGTGCACAACTGAGGAATGTTATTGAGCAGGGCTTAAACAAACAATATTTTCACAATGATGTAAGCATTTTGGCAAACAGAGGGAACATCCAGATAAGAGCTTATGTGATAAACTTTGTCTCATCACCATTGAAAAGCTTGTCATTCAATTCAAAAGCTGTCAGTCAGCTTCCACAGGCAAGCAGTAAAAAGTAAGGAAAAGGTTTAACACCACCAATAGCATCTCTCCTCAACACATGCACAGTAATGAACAATTAGCCTACTTTTGCACGACTATTTACAAAGAACAATTCTGTTTCAACAAAACATTCTCATAAGGGGAGAGATTATCATGTTTGTGAGATGAAGGCCAGCAGGACACTCTTCTTAAAAACCCATTAAATGAGAACTCTGGCGCAAAATGAACCTTTGGTCTAATAACACTTTGGTACCTAGACTGTTCTCTGAGATTTGTTTTCATTATAATTGAATGTAAAGAGTTTTATCTCAAAAACTGTTTAAATTATAAAGCTAGTATATGGGTGCATATAAGTAAAAAGAAATCGCAAGTTAATACCACTAAGGATTAATGCTCAATTCCGTTTTTTTGAAAAAATTTGATTTTTTTGCAAGGCCGTTCACATTTCCAATTAAATGCGACTATTGTGATCTCCTGTGTGAACGTCAAATGACCCAGAAGTGACCCGCATGCGCAGAAGAGTACTCAACGGTCAACGACGTCACTTGTTGTTTGCGGAAGTAGCTAAATGGATGTCTTACAGTGGAGCTCGTTTAGCAATATTAAAGTTATTTTCACAACAGAACCAGCACACTTACAAGCTTCTCGTTTAAATAAGAAAATTAAACAGAGAAACGTGTGGGTGCGGATTCGCAGCTAGGAGTGGTGGGATACTGATGTGATTGGCTTCACTCATACAGAATTCATCAGTAACTTCTGAATGACCAGATCCATCTCGCGCCTTCGATCAACTCTGTCATGGGAAGAGACACGTCTGCGGCGGCCCAAAACAGTGCAGAAACGCGTTGGAGTTGGAGTGTATCGCGAGCTAAAGGTGCGTGCAATGACGTGCGTGTCGGATATATGTGACCTGGTCGTTCAGATTGAAGTCACATTTCAAAAGATCGGATACATATCGGATTTGGACCACATACCCAAGTGGCTTGGGTCGCATTTGAAAAGATCGGATCTGTGTCGTTCAGACTGTCATGAAAAAATCTGATACAGGTCGCATAGGGGCAAAAAAAACGGAATTAGGTCGTTTTAGCCTGCAGTGTGAACGTAGCCTAACAAGGCTCAAAATAGCCACACACTAACACAGTAACATAATGAGGGTCCCTACGTGCAAAAGAAGCATTGAGAACTTTGTAAGTGTACAGACAGTTTAATAAGAAGATACTTTATAAAGACAGTCCACTTTGTGTATACAGACAGGAGCCATCTTTGGAAAACCGTCTTGATAAATCAAACCACGAACAACGTGCTAAGTGAGCTGAACTGTATGAAGTTCAGTGAACTTCTGAACTGTATGAATGGCGTTCGTGATTCTACTAGTCGAGACTGTTTTCCAAAGATTAACTAGCGATTTCTGTTTACTTATTAAATGCCCCCATATCCTAGTGTTATATGCTGAAACACATTTTAGAGATAAAACTCTTTACATTCGATTATCATGTCAACAAATCTCAGAGGAGGGTTGACTAGGTACCAATGTGTTATTAGACCAAAGGTTCATTTTGCGCCCAGAATTCTCCTTTAAGCTAAAAAAGTTTTAAATTTGCCGGGGAGTAGTCTGGGTTTTCCCAGGGTAACGGGTCAGTGTAATGATAGCAGTTACAGTGTGTAAGTAAAAAAATCGAGTTTGCTGCCTTGAGTGACTGATCCTTACAAAACAATACAATCCTCAAATATTCCTCAAGAACAATCATTGCCATCCACCATAGTTGTAACTAGGATGCATCAAGTGCTTGATTAAAGCTTAAAGAGATGCCTCAACCAGAAATGAAAAATCTTTTTAAAATTTTCACAACCTTGTTTTTCTCTCTTTCATGGAACACTAAAGGTGAAGAACGTTTAAAGAAGGAAACCTATACGTTCTGTTTACCATTAACTTCCATTGTATGGACAACAAAAACGACAGACATTTTTCGAAATCCATTTATGTTCCACAGAAGAAAGTCAGTCAGACATCCAGGCTTGAAACAACATGAGGAAAAACACATCAGGACTCATATCGACCATTTTATATGACAAGAAATTGGTCATTATAATCAGATGCAAGAATCCCATTTAGATACTATCCTAAAAAACATGTGTATGATAATTTGAGTTCAGGCTTAAAGTTATAAAAAAGAAAAGGAAATCAGACTTGATCAGAATTAACTAATACTGCATAATAAGCAACTATGATTGTTTATATTTTTATATATTTCTTTCTCTAACCTTTTTACAAATAAATATAGCATTCAACTCAAGTCAACTCCACAGCTGAGCTCTTAGGTTAAGCAAAAGCACAACAATGTGTATCAGAGCCTAAAAAAACAACTCAACTGGAGAGCTCAGTGTCTCGGGGTACTAGCCAAAGAGAGGACCGAAAACCTTGCTGGCAGGAAAATGCATCCACATTAAATTTGTAGCAGAGGTGAAAATGCAATAATTATTAATGGCTTAGAGCGTCAATAGCAGCCTGTAGAGGACACTGATAGATTGGCAGAGAACAGTTTACAGTGTGTATATAAAGCTTATATATATATATATATATATATATATATATATATATATATATATATATATATATATATATATATATATATATATATATATATATATATATATATACTGTATGTATACATATATATATATATATATATATATATATACTGTATGTATGATATATATATATATATATATATATATATATATATAAGCATTGGAGGTAATAAGATCTCAGAGGATGAATGGATCAATAAAGCTCAAATAACCACACTGGAAACTGTGATGGGTAAAGAAGATTTCAGGGAAGGGAAGAAAGAGGGAGAAAGGCAATACATCTGATGTACAAATAATACTGAGTCTACAAAGCAATCAATAAAGTATAGATTATTCTCTAGGTATCAATTTTATACACAGACTGAAAATAAGGAAAAGAATACAAATCGAACCAGGCACCTCAACTGAACTCAACTAATCAATTCATCTGATTTCAGCCCGAATACCGGTAGGCACCCAACACAAGAAATGAAAAATGAAATGAAATGAAAAATCTAATTATTTGGCAATATTAATGAATATTTACAGAAAAATGGCCCTGGGACAGAATCTGCTGAAAACATTGAGATTTCTATCCAGGCAACAACAAAAAAGATCTGTCTGTGCATTTATGGGAAGTTTGTGGGGGTTCGCGTTCACCATCATGGTATTAAATGAGATGCCTTTTAGCACAAGAACAATCCTGACAGACAAGCAATAGAACTGACAAGACCAAGTATGATGTCATTTTATTGGAATGCCTAATGACTCTCACTTAATTAAAACTCATCTATGTATAAATCACGTCTATAGATAAATCACAGTGCAAACTAAACTTTCATATGTGCAACATTGAAGACACAGAGTCTGTGTCTCATATTGTACAAGATCCACTGAATAGCCAACCTAAATTAAATGTTGACCCAATGGTCTTGAAACAAAAAATTCTATTCTATAATATTACGATGAGTCTCTTTCATCATCCTGCCGCACAGAAAATAGAGCAACACAACCAACACTCATTATGGTTCTCCAGTAAAAAGCATCACAGATGCTTTTATTCCTTACTGCAACATTGTATTTCTGTTTTTCAATGTAGCTCTTTTCCTACAGCTAAAAAAGCCTAATAGGAGAATTATGTTTGTGCATGAAAAATTCGAGGTTGTTTTTCTCATTGTCTGTTTTTTTTTTATTTCATGATTAGACGTTGGGCGGGCTCATAAATGATGTAATATCTTAACTTTAAATGCCTCTACAATGCTGGATGGTAGTTCATTTGACGAGACTTTCCAGGAGCCAACTCTACGTTGAACCAACCGCAGCTCTTGTTACATAAAACTAAATTAAACCAGCAGCGAGTAACATGGCGAAAACTGCCACGGCACTGTTTATTGTGCAGATTACAAGAGAATCAAACAAACCGTCCTCAATGGCGTGAGCTAATATACACAGTCTTACAGTGACAATGAGGCACAGGGCTGGCTGCTGTATTGACATGCAGTCTGAAGCTACAAGCGGGCTTAATTAAAAGGGAGACATCAGTTCCTCCTGGCTTATCCAGACTTGACTCAATCAATCACTGTACAAACTCAATAACTGTTTTTTTCCAGCCCATCACATCCTGTTTAAGAGCATTTGATCAAATAGGAAAGGAGCTGGACCTCGCCTCAGTATATTTAAACCCATATTTAGATCTAGGATCCAAAAGCGATAATGAATAATGAATGAGGATGTCTCAGCTGAAAGTAGAAAGCCACAGGGTCAGCAGGATGTTTAGAAACCTTGCTTTTGTCTTCAATAAGAATCAGAAAAGCATAACAAATATTACATTATATATTCTATTATATATAAACAACTACAGATCTTTCATTTTTTCCAATTGCAAATTATATTATCAGAATCATATTATACCTCAAATTTGTTGAATTTCAAATTTGCTAGTCTAAAAAACTGATATCCAATTCTGCTATTTGATGCAACTACCTAGAACTATGTAAATCCATATAAGGTCAAGGCTGGATGCGACCAGACATGCAGAGGATTCAATCCGTTTAAATAAATAAATAAATCTCAACCACCAAATATTGCAACTGATTGTAAGTGAGAGTGACACAAAGAGCAAAAGAGAGAGGGGGGGGAATAAATGTGAATCAATTCACAAAGAGACAACATTCACAACAGCCCTGACAGTTTCCAGGGCAACCTTCACATGGCTTTTATACATGGCTGTGTTGGCTAAAAAAAATAGATGTGATATATGAGTGAAATGGCATTCAGGTAGAGCTGACCTCCAATAAGCACCTGATGCCAAAGCACAGACAGCCACCAACAAATATAAATGACATGCAGTGAGAAGAGAGAAAGTGTATGTGCTGCTGATACAACTGGGATAGTTCATCCAAAAATGAAAATCATCCCATGATATACACTACCGGTCAAAAAGTTTAAGATTCGGTAAGATTTTTTATGTTTTTAAAAGAAGCCTCTTCTGCTCACCAAGGCTGCAATTTTTTGATAAAAAATACACAAAAAACACAGTAATATTGTGAAATATTATGACAATTTAAAATGACTTTTTTATGTTAATATATATTAAAATGTAATTTATTCCTCTGAAAAAAAGCTGAATTTTCAGCATCATTACTCCAGTCTTCAGTGTCACATGATCCTTCACAAATCACTCTAATATGATGATTTTATGCTCCAAAAACGTGTATGATTATTATCCATGTTGAAAACAGTTTTTACATTTTTATTTCAGGATTCTTTGATGAATAGAAAGTTCAAAAGAACAGCTTTTATCTGAAATGGAAAGCTTTTGTTACATTAAACACTACCCTTTAAAAAGTTTGGGGTCAGTAAGAATTTGTATTTTATTTTTGGAGGAAATAAATAAGAAATCAATACTTCTATTCATCAAGGATGAGTTACATTGATCAAAAGTTACAGTAAAGACATTTATAATGTTAGAAAAGATTCTAATTAAATAAAAGCTGTTCTTTGAACTTTCTATTCATCAAAGAATCCTGAAATAAAAATGTAAAAAACTGTTTTCAACATGGATAATAATCATACATGTTTTGGAGCATAAAATCATCATATTAGAGTGATTTGTGAAGGATCATGTGACACTGAAGACTGGAGTAATGATGCTGAAAATTCAGCTTTTTTTCAGAGGAATAAATTACATTTTAATATATATTAACATAAAAAAGTCATTTTAAATTGTCATAATATTTCACAATATTACTGTGTTTTTTGTGTATTTTTTATCAAAAAATTCAGCCTTGGTGAGCAGAAGAGACTTCTTTTAAAAACATAAAAAATCTTACCGATCATTAACTTTTGACCGGTAGTGTATATACTCCTTTTAAGCCATTAATAAATAGTACAACTACTACTAATTACATTCATTATTAAGCCACACTACAAGCATTACTGACAGAAAATTGTATTTCTAGAACAGCCGTCTTAAGATTTGACAATTGACATCGCAGTTACCTGCTTAATAAAATGGTTCAAGCTCAGGGTCTGCTGAAAAGGAAAGTGAAACCTATCAAATCAGTGTCAATAACTAATAAAACTGAAATAAAGATGCAGACGAACAGAACGCCAACGGGTTCATACATGTACAGTGATATCATTCACCCAGCCAAAGGTTGACAACCCAGTCAAGACAAAGCCTTAGGCTCAGACATTAATCATCTGCCAACATCGACTGCTTTGTGCAAGGAAACCACTTCTAAGAAAGCCTGTTTACAAATGCTAATTGAATACATATTTCCAAGAAAGCTGCATTTTTTGCCATATAGTCAAGCCTTTTATCACAAGAAAGCAAACAGTGTACATAGTATGGCACATTGTACATGAAGTAAATACACAGATCCTTGAACAGATGGGTTGTGAGATCAGCAGGTGAGCTGAAACAGACATTGGTTCTTGCCTTAAGGCAGAAACACAGTCCACCACTGACAGCAATTAAACACCCTCCCTGAGCACCCAGCTAATGCATTTCAAATCAAGCCCTCACAAAAACCATATCAAGCATGCTATTAAAATACATAAACACTTTACACAACACTTATTTTAATTGAACCACACACTAATTGAGCCTCAAACATTAAATGGATGAATGCAAAGAAACAAGGTTGTAATGGGGCAAAAATAAAAACATCTCAAAAGCAAAACAAACGTAAGACAACAAACCTAGACATAAGGAAAGAGAGAATACTACTATACTATGTCAGTCCAGATCATAGCACTTGTTAAGCCTCTAGAGAGGTATGAAACGAATTTCAAAACTGACAAAACAAGATACCCCAAGACCTAACGCCTCGTTGGAGCAGAGGAATGAAGAGTGTATGATATTTAGGCTGGTGTGGGATCATAGCCTCATTAAAATAGTTGGGAATAAAGAGGTGCATCAATTGTCATGGATAACAAATGGTATAAGGAATAGAATCAACATTTTTCAATTATTATTCTACAGACCACTAAATATTTTCACAGAAAAACGTACAATTCTAGTTAAAGCTACACTGTGTAACTCTTTTAGTTTATTCTTAGCTAAAACACAGTTCTTTCAAAAATATATGTGCTCATTAATGTATATTTACTTCGTTCAAGTAATAAAGTATTCTCGTGAGTGTATAATATGCCATTGAAAACACATACGGGTAAGGGGTTCTAATGTCGATCGCCATGTTGCCCCTCTATCTTGAAAGTACATTAGCCGAAGAGGGATATACCCGTTAATTCAAGCTTCGCCTTTTGCATTTACATTTGCGTTGACACTCATGGACGAGGTCGAACTGGAAGCCTTGTTAATCTTGGACTACACTGGCCACCGTAGGAGTTAAAACGAAATCGGAATTGAGAGGAACAGAAACTAATATTCACTGGATGGTCATATACCTTTCACCGCTGAGATGGGGTCAAAATCACACAGTGTAGCTTTAAAAGGTTAAGTGTGTAATGTCTAATGATGCAATATCAAAGTCATTTACGCTCCAAAGCTGCATTTATTTATTTATTAAATCTACAGTAATATTGTGGAATATTAGTACAATTTAAAATATCTATTTTCTATTTGAATATATTGTAAAAATGTCATTAATTCCTGTGACGGCAAAGTTGAATTACAGCAGCCATTACTCCAGTCTTCAATGCGTCACATGATACTTCAGAAATCATTTTAATATGCTATTGCACAAGAAACATCTCTTCTTATCATTAATTTTGAAAACAGTTTAGTAATAATCTTAAAGGTGCTCTAAATGATGTGAAAGGGTACGTGACGTCACTTCATGTTGACGTTCGAAGTATTGTCAAACAAAACAGAGGCTAGCTTAGACCCTCCCTCCCACCCCCAAATCCTTATTGTCTGTTTTTGGCTGGAACACTGTTTGCCATATTTCGTGGTGTAGGTTGGACCAGTTTGTTTTTGTTGCCGTTGGAGCCTGGGCTGTCTAGAGAGATGTTTGCTGTATGTGAAAAGAAATGTTTTGGCCTAAAAAATGTGTGACATCGCTTAGAGCAGCTTTAATATTTTTGTTGAAACACTGAAACATGTATTTCAGGATTCTTCAAAGAATAAAAAGTTATAGTATTTATTATTTAATAGTATGTATTTACAATACGAAATGATATTTAGTCCTAAAGCCCGGAACACACCAAGCCGACGCCAAGGAACTAGCGCTGATGAAAGCCGACTGTGTTGTCGCCTCTCGTCCGCTCTCGTCGAAGTAAAAAGCTGCACTTGAACACACCGAGAGAACTGCAGCCGCCTGTCAGCTATAATGTGTGTTCTGCGCCTGCGTTTAATGAGCCAACTGTCTATTTCTGCAGATATATTAGTCTATATTCATCATTCAAAAAGGAAAACCGATGCTTCCGGCTGCAGATACACATAAACAAAGCAGCGCGTGCTTACCGTTTTGAATATCAATCCTGCTAAACACTTTCTTTATTCCACTCCGCTCATGTTATTATTGAAAAATTTGCCAAGGAACACTCAGGTAAGAAGATGTAACATAAGAACAGCCTTCTATCTTTACCGTTTTGACTTCTTTGCTGGCTGTTTTGCTTTTATTCTCGTGCACTGACTTTCACTAAGCTGAACAGCCAATCAGAGTTCTATCTTTCCCCGACGGCCCGACACCGATTCAACATGTCGAATCGGGCGAAACAAAGCCGACGAGGACTATTTTCAGCCGATGGCACGGAACCGTGCGTATCACACCGAGGAAACTTAGTTGGCAACGCACAAAAACTGCCCGACGGCCGACCGTCAGCTTGGTGTGTTCCGGGCTTTACAGTCACTTGATCTAGTTAATGCATCAGTATTCATTTGTAAACAAATCTTATTGACCCTAAACTTTTGACTGTCTGTGTGACACACGTGTGACACACAGGTTTTTTTTTTTTTTTTAATTACACTTCACCTTTCTGTAATTAAAAGTGTAAAAACTACTTAAAGGGATAGTTCACTTTGATAATTTATGACAATTTTTTATGTTTTAGCTTACCTCAAGGGCATCCAAGATGTAGGTGTCTTTGTTTCCACAGTATTTTCAATTTTGACATTGTTTCAGTCAAACTCGTTGTTGTCTGTCAGTCATACACTGGAGGCTAAGGGGTCCACCAAAAAGCAGGCACAGAGAAGTCAAAATTAAACATGATTTAATGACTCGTAAATGTAAGTACACATTGATGGCCTAAGACACGAAACCGAGCGGTTTTTGTGAGAAGACGAACAGTATTTATATCGTTTTTACCTTGTGTAATCACATTGACATCCAAGTGATCTGAATCATTTGTGCAATGTCCAACTGAACCGAACTAAATCAGTTCAATGTTACGCCGGAAGTGATCGATTGCGTGACGTCTCTCGCAAAGTTTGACCGTTTACTAAACATATTTACATATACCGAAATCGTCTTCCATTGCGGTTTCCCGTATATCTAAATATGTTTAGTGAAAGGTAAAACTTCCGAAATCTCTGTATAAACAAAGAGGGACGTCAGGCCAGCGTAGGCGCGCAAGCGATCACTTCCGGTGCATGCGCAGACCGAAGCGCCCGTGCAGTCAGATCGTTTTGTCATGGCTATGATTAGAAGAGGTAAAAACGATATAAATACTGTTCGTTTTCTCACACAAACTGCTCGTTTCGTGTCTTAGGCCATCAATGTGTACTTACATTTACGAGTCATTCAATCATGTTTAATTTTGACTTCTCTGTGCATGCTGTTTGGTGGAACCCCTTAGCCTCCAGTGTATGACTGATAGACAACAACGGTTTGACTGAAAAATGTCCAAATTGAAAATACTGTGGAAACAAAGACACCTACATCTTGGATGCCCTTGAGGTAAGCTAAAAGTTATCAAAAATTAATTTCAAAGCGAACTATCCCTTTAACACACAAAAAAGAAAAAAGTTTGTACTCTGTCTATTTCAGAATCTGTCAGTAACACATGATCAAAGAGCACAAATGCAATCCCTTGCTATGTTGTCAACTATAGCACCTGCTAAAAAGATGCAGAAAATGCACAGAAAAAAACATCAAAGTCTCTGGCGCTCTTGCTTGGCATTAAACACAAAAAGGAAAAGGATTTCATTTAGCAATGTGACTTGTTTAAGTCTTTCAACAGCACTGGAGCTCATAGTCCTTAAAGAACATACATGGGAATAAGCGGAAAAAGGAATAAGAGAGCTTACAAAAAAAAAAAAAAAAAAAAAAGATAACCATGACAAACGATTATTTTTGGAAAATGAGTTGCCGGAAGCCAAGATTGATGTTGTGCTGTGCTTATTGACTCTGTGCTCCAAATGTGCACTGATCTCAAACAGACACGTTTAATTTTTCATATGCATCTTAATTGCTATCTGGACTCAGTCAACCAGAATCTCACCGTGGGCAGGAAGACAGACAAAAGGGCTGTGTGAGTCCTGTGGAGACCTGGGTAATTAACTAAATTTGGATCAACTCGTTTGAAAAGAAAGCAAGTCTCAATCAAAGTTAATTCAACAAAATAACTGCAACTAAAACAGACATATATGCTTGCATTGGTAAAGACTAGCATAATATTCAGAACTAGCCCATTTGAGGTCCATAGCGGTCATTTCAGCTAAAGAACTTGTCATATTCAGACCAATTAAAGTATGATTCCTGCCCAGAGAGTCCTGAGTTTTAAAAGGTCACAGCTTTGGCAAATGAGGATAAGAACATGTTAGAAAGAAATAAAATACAGCAAAAGGAGGTGATGACAGAGAGTGGGAAGAAAGAAGAGGACTGAGGAGGTTAGAAATTAAGCGCATTTTCAGAAAAAAGAAAATATTGTCAAAGTATTAGCTTAAAAAGAGGTCTGTTCTTGTGCCTTTAAATCTTTTAAAAAGATTTTAAGAACATCATGGCAAAAAAAAATTAACAAATCCTTTTTGAGAGATGCAAAAATGAAACATTAATAATGAATCAGATGGTCTGTTATATAAAAAGTAACAGTCTGCTTAAAAGAGTTTAAATAAAGAACACCAAAAACAAGAACTACAGCACTTATAAAAGCAAAAGGCATGATGAAAATTAGAGTACAGCATGGCAATAGAGTATATTACACATGGGTTTGATACTCTGGGTATGTATGAATTGATAAATGTATACCGTGCAATTAATTTATTGGTGCTCACGTACTGCATCTGTTACTGAATTTTAAGAAGAAAACATTACAATGAATTATGTATGGATAATGTTTAGTTAATCAGGTTGTTTTTTGGGAACTGAACCTCTTATATAGACACTGGCAGCACAGTTTTGCAATTTGATTGCATCATCTCTTTGAGGGCCATGCTGCAAACCTGTTTTAGCCTCTTTTCATTCTGCAGAATATAAGCTAAGAGTAGCTATCCTCAGTCTCTGACCCAAGATGAGACCAAGTACATCTAGTCTACTTTCAGACATGAATTACGAATGTGTCTTGCTGGCTCAACAGGTGGAGTTATTGAGGGCAGTGAGACGAAAAGTAACACTGTTTTGTAAATCAGTTTTCTTTTCCTGTAGCTCTCTCTTCACTGGTTGTTGAATACCTAACCTTAAAGAGAAAGAGAGTGTCAATAACACTTCCTGTGGTGACAAGGATGACGGGATTTTTTTATGGCTAATGCCAATGGCTAATATCAGCCGATATGTATAAATATACATGTGTGTGTGTGTGTTTGTAATATATATATATATATATATATATATATATATATATATATATATATATATATATTTATATATATATTTATATAAACTGGTAGTTTGAATCCTTGATTCTGATTGGTCAAGAGCTGTGCTTTATTCACGATAAAATACTGGCTATCGACCGCTTCACCCAACGGTTCTATCTGATCGCTGCGCAACACTGCGGTTCTATGTTGTTTTTATTTGAGCTTTCATGCATTTTACACATTGGAACGTTGTTGCTGTTCACGCTCATGGACTATTTTTTTCCAGCGGAAGGTAGGCTTTTAGTGATTTTACTTCAAGAAAGTTGCACTTATATTGTTTTTTACTTTAATATTGTGTGGTAGCCTGTTTCATAAAAAGCATATAATTATGAAGCGAGTGTATCTGGTAAACTAAGTAACAGCTGAAGGAGTTGCAGGCACTCCGCTTTCGTGTTGTGCCTAATAACGCCCTTCAGCTGTTACTTATTTCACGATACAGTACAGCCTCTCGTAACCTTATTGCTTACATTATATATATATATATATATATATATATATATATATATATATATATAACATTAATTTAAAATTAAATTTAAAATTAAAATAAAACCATTGGAACTAGATTATCTGTAAAATAAATATTTGCAAAGTTTGGATTCTGTAGTCCTATTATGGCTTTTTTATATACATTGTTAAAAACATGAATAAGAAAGTAAATACTGTAACCAACAGTGCACTTAATAATCTCCTTAGTCTATGGGAATCATATTGTCTCCAATAAATGTCAGTTATAGCTAATTTTACACACAGTGAATATAACAGAAGCAAACTGGACATAGAACAGCATAGTTTGTGTCAGTGCTCAGGCAGCACTGTCAAAATAGAAGTCCTGCTTTATCAGTCAAAGAAAAACATGCCTGATTTGCTCCTCTCTTATGAATATACATGATTTTTAACATTTTGCAAAAGCACTACTATTCAATTCTTCAAGGATAAAACTCCACTTATGCATTATGTAAAGATGCACAGTACTTTCTAATTAAATATTGAGTGACTAACGTTTAGTGAGGCTAACATAATCAACAATTCACAAAAAGCAAAAAAAGGATACTTATCTAAATGACAGTTAAGCTGTCAATCTTGTACTAAAAATGTACACTCACCTAAAGGATTATTAGGAACACCTGTTCAAATTCTCATTAATGCAATTAACTAATCGCAATTATCAATTATCTAATTCTCATTAATGCAATTATCAATCACATGGCAGTTGCTTCAATGCATTTAGGGGAATGGTCCTGGTCAAGGCAATCTTCTGAACTCTAAATTGAATGTCAGAATGGAAAAGAAAGATTTAAGCAATTTTGGGCGTGGCATGTTTGTTGGTGCCAGACGGTGCGTGCTCTGAGTATTTCACAATCTTACTGGGATTTTCACACACAACCATTTCTAGGGTTTACAAAGAATGGTGTGAAAAGGTAAAAACATCCAGTATGTGAAAGTCTTGTGGGCGAAATGCCTTGTTGATGCTAGAGGTCAGAGGAGATAGAAGAGCAACTTTGACTGAAATAACCACTCGTTACAACCAAGGTGTGCAGCAAAGCATTTGTGAAGCCACAACATCTACGACCGTGACGCCGGATGGGCTAAAACAGCAGAAGACCCCAACGGGTACCACTTATCTCCACTACAAATAGGAAAAAGAGGCTACAATTTGCAAGAGCTCGCCAAAATTGGACAATTGAAGACTGGAAAAATGTTGCTTGGTCTGATTAGTCTCTATTTCTGTTGAGACATTCAGATGGTAGAGTCAGAATTTGGCGTAAACAGAATGAGAACATGGATCCATCATGCCTTGTTACCACTGTGCAGGCTGGTGGTGGTGGTGTAATGGTGTGGGGCTTTTGGCACACTTTAGGCCCCTTAGTGCCAATTGGACATCCACGGCCTACCTGAGCATTGTTTCTGACCATGTCCATCCCTTTATGACCACCATGAACCCATCCTCTGATGTCTACTTCCAGCAGGATAATGCACCATGTCACAAAGCTTTAATCATTTCAAATTGGTTTCTTGAACATGACAATGAGTTCACTGTACTAAAATGGCCGCCACAGTCACCAGATCTCAATTCAATAAAGCATCTTTGAGATGTGGTGGAACGGGAGCTTCATGCCCTGGATGTGCATCCCACAAATCTCCATCAACTGCAAAATGCTATCCTATCAATATGGGCCAACATTTCTAAAGAATGCTTTTAGCACCTTGTTGAATCAATGCCATGTAGAATTAATGCAGTTCTGAAGGCGAAAAGGGGTCAAACACAGTATTAGTATGGTGTTCCTAATAATCCTTTAGATGAGTGTGTGTGCACTTTCTGCCCATAAGACATTCTCAAATGACATTGGCGTGATTTAGATCAGATGTTTAAAAAGCGTTAAAGGTGTTTTTTTCCCTCCAGGTACACAATGAAATCTTGTTTTATTGTTTTGCGTCATAGATCACAATCTGGGCCAACTGCAAGGAACATCAGATTAAAAGCCTGAAGATAGAAACAGAAGGTGTGTAGCAAAAACAACTGTCAGACCCAGGAAAATAAAACAAGCAGGGAGAGTTTACAGTAAAAAAGCTAGCATCACAGAAACAAAACAGACAGATCCCAGCAGCTCTATAGTGTCGTCACATTGGGTAAGTTGGCAGCACAGAGGAGGGCCTTTCAAGAAATTATTCATAATTGCCTTTTGAATATTTAAACCTGTAGTCACTCACTTCAGTTGTTTGTGACCTCAATAGCCGCGTTTGTATTACCCTTCAAATTGCACAAATTGAAATTGCGAATTGAAAATACGCACAATGGAAAATGTATCTAAAAAAAAAAAGTATGCTCGCATGAGGATTTTTTCAGGCAATTCGAAAAGGATATTTCGTAAAACTGCAATGGAAACATTTACCTGACTTAGAAGACGTGGTGTGTTTGGGATTCGTGTAGCCTACGCAAATAATAATAATAATCATTACATTATTATAACATTTATTAGGCTACATATTCAAGTCAAATGTCATTCATGTCATTCATAACAGGTTAGACATAATAATACAGGGCTAAGATGATCACAAATAAACAAGATTTTCAAGTTTTTGCGGTGTGTGGAGCGTGCATGGCAGGGAGGCGTGAGCGCGAATACTTGCATTTTCCTATCAACAGTGGAAACAACTTAAAATACTCTATCATTTTTGGTCATACAGAAAATAATAATGCATTATTCGCAACTACATTTATTTGTGTAAACTCAAAATAACAAGAAAACATGCTTTTAAAAACAGACATAAATGGCTCTTTTCATTCAACACTGCGGGAAAAATATAATTTCCAGGTTCTATTTTTTGGCCTTAGAAAACCAGTAATTTTTTTTTTTTGGGGGGGGGGGGATTTGTGAATCATTTCAATTTTTATTAAAGTGGCAAAAATTCATGAACAAAAATCTGAAAATCAAAAAAAAATTTCCGCAGCATTTTTTTTTAAAACACAACAACCGTCCATTTTTCATTTTGCAAAATTGATTAAAAAGAAGGAAATTAAAAGAAGGAAATTAAAAAAGGAAACTCCAAAGGACACAAAAGTACACTGGCCATATGGACAGAATACAAGACATAGTTCTTTATTAAATTCATAAAGAAACAATAATTACAGGAATAGGCTACTGGATCCTAAACCTCAAAGAAATGCCACAATCAACACCCAGAAATTTCTTAGGCTATATGTGTTGTTTGCAGTATAAGGGTCTTTCCCTGCGATTAAGTTAATGCATGAATAACATACCTCGTCTCCTTTCATTAATAATAATAATGTCTAGAGCAGTGGGTGTGATATAGTCTATAAACAGAGCTGCTAACTCTCACGCACTCGCCGTCAGACTCACACAATTGACCCTTTTCACACGCTTTCGCGCCACAAATCCATTTTCTCACACAGAGAAAAATAAATAAATAAATCGCGGACAAAGAGGACACTGACACCGACAGAGAAGGTAACTTTTGATATGGAACAAATTCTAAGCTCTCAGATTCTGTCCATATTTTTACAGTATTCAAACAATAAATATCATTTTGGTGTTTTAAATGTGACATCACTGCAGCGCCTCAGTTCAAATGGCACGTGATACAGTAGCCTACAACTTTATTTTGTTTTCACCCCAAAAAGAGGTAGAGATGAAAAAAAATGAAAGAACGGAAACCGATTTCAAAAACCCATTAAAAGATTTAAGTGATAAAGGATTGACTGTGAATTCATGAGGGCCGCAGCTACTTATGTGGCCCTCCGAATGCTTATAAAGCTCCATTAACCACACTAAAGACCAGATTCCCTGGAAAGAGAAAAACAAATCACCATTTAAAATATACACAAGCACGGCACAATTTAAGTCTGGTATCCTCTGTAGAAATGTCTTTTCAACATCTATATCTGTTCTTCTTTAAATTATTAAATACAATTTTAGATTTCCATGGCAGACCAGCTCTTTATATCTTAATATAATATTTGAACATAAAACTAGAACAATAATAACAGACAAAAAAGAAACGGCAGGCATGAATTACAATATCTCCTACAGCACTAGAACAACCCTCCCTGGCTTTTTCCCCCACCTATATGCAAATATTATGCAAATATCAAGGTATGTCAAAAGGATCTTCGACTAGTTTGCCAAATTGGTCTAGATATGATGTCATTACCCCTCCTAATTATGGCGCTTGGTTAAAAATACCTGAAACGCTTTCATTCTTAAGTAAAGTAAATCAAGTGTGATCACTACTTTTTTTTCCAGCTTTTTTGTACTATGGACCGTTCGATTGTTGAGGCACGACGCTTCTGAGCGCTTAACTGAAAAAGAACACATGAGAGGAGCGTTCGCGGGCAGTTTGACAAACTCTTTATGTTATTTGTTTAAAATACAAAGTAATGGAGCATTTGTTGTGTTTCTTAAGAAAATAAATAATGGACAAAAAGTCTTTGGACGCATCAGATGTAAAGTTATTCGCTGTCAAAGTGACACCAAAATCAATGGAATGCTAAAAGTTCTGCTACAATAACTACTAAATAGTTAATTGATTGTAGTATTGGAAATTTGCAAGGCTGTAATTCCCCTAGCTGGCCACTGTTTGTCACCCTTTTGTAAGTGTTTGTTGCCCGCCAGGTATACATGGTAGTCACGTGACTGCAAAGCATGAATATGCATGAAAGCTCAAATAAAAACAGGAACTGCAGTGTTGCGCAGTGATAAATAGAACCGTTGAGCTAAGCGGTCATAGCCGTGTTTTATCGTGAATAAAGCACAGCTATTGACCAATCAGAATCAAGGACTGGAACTAACCATTTAATTATATATGTTATATAATTCCAAACAATTATGTTCATGTTAGACCTGCCTGTTAGTAACTGCATCGCGGCTGGGTAAAGCTAGCGCTCCATCTGTCATGGAGGCTGACGAGGGCCGCTTACAGTACATCTGGATTGAGGCAAACTGCGTCAAAATTAGGATGGCCAATGATGCATGGTAAATCTGTAAACAATTATCCTGTTCTTAGGCTATAAAATGGATTTACTGTGGTAGATTATCTCAAAATTCTTCAGGCCAATATAGTTAGTTATGCTTAACGTTAATCAATATAGCTACCTTACCCTGGACTGATACTGATATGAAGTGAAGTTCCTTACAGCAAACACTCTTCCTTTCAGTAAGCATTAATAAACAATTGCCACAGCCACACCAATGCGTGTGCCCTACTCTCTCCTCCTGCTCCTCCTCACCTACGGCTACAAGATGATTAGCATCCCGTGAACCTTCAACCGTATCGACGACATGTTCAGGCTTGAAATGAAAAGGGTAAACGGCAGACATTTCACTCGCTAATTGAGGTAATAGTTTAACTAGATAACATTAGTGTTTACAAGCCTTGTGTTTGCAGCGGCGCTGGGACCAGTCTATGTCACGGCCCAGAATGCAATGGGTAAAAATAACAAAGGCGACTTATATCAGTAATCTGGTAATTTCATGCGCACTTATCATATTTTTATATAAGGTAACACTAATTTTACATACAGCACAGAGTGAAAACGAGTTGAATATGACAGTGGGCAACTGGATATAGCACAGCATATTTTAAAATGAAGGATTTGAAGTTTTTCAAATCGCATCTCTTGTGAAGCTGGGGCACATTCAGGTTCAAAACAGTGCACAATGCTTTGCTACGGTTTCCGAGTTGAACGTCATGTTTCCTGGAAATGGCATGCACCCGTGTGCAACAGGGTTTGAGATACGTTTTCTCTTGTTTGGTGGGTGTGTCTGAACTGCAGTCCAATCAGCAGCAACATCTACATAAAACATGCGCTATTAAAGTGAACTTCTGCACATTGGGTTCAAGGAAAGTCATTTACAAATGTGTTAGATGCAGCTCAGTATACGCAACAACTAAGGATATTAGAAGACATGTTTTGTTATAAGTTTTATTGTAAAAAATATAGGATATCAACATAATGATGTAGTTGTTTATATTTTTAGCTTTATTGCAAGTTTATGACATTGGGTATAGAAATAAACAATTTTTAAGTGTTCTATTTTAGTTCTATTTTTTTGGTTCTATTCTAATTTTAAAGTGTTAAATTTCTATTTTAAGTGCTTTTCCTAAAAATGAAAAATACAGGGTATTAAAACAGTATGAACAAATAACAAGTCAGTATGTGAGGCTAAATAGATGTTTTAGTCTGAATTATGTAAGATGTGTGCTTCCATTTCAGTTTCCATAAATCCCTTCACTCGACTGGAATGTCCTCTTGTGTTCTGGGCAGCAAGTGCAGTAACTGTAACATCGGGCATTTTTGTAGTATTGAACACATATACTCACCGGCCACTTTATTAGGTACCCCATGCTAGTAACGTGGTTGGACCCCCTTTTGCCTTCAGAACTGCCTCAATTCTTCGTGGCATAGATTCAACAAGGTGCTGGAAGCATTCCTCAGGGAGTATGGTCCATATTGACATGATGGCATCACACAGTTGCTGCAGATTTGTCGGCTGCACATCCATGATGTGAATCTTCCGTTCCACCACATCCCAAAGATGCTCTATTGGATTGAGATCTGGTGACTGTGGAGGCCATTTGAGTACAGCGAACTCATTGTCATGTTCAAGAAACCAGTCTGAGATGATTCCAGCTTTATGACATGGCGCATTATCCTGCTGAAAGTAGCCATCAGAAGTTGGGTACATTGTGGTCATAAAGGGATGGACATGGTCAGCAACAATACTCAGGTAGGCTGTGGCGTTGGAACGATGCTCAATTGATACCAAGGGGCCCAAAGAGTGCCAAGAAAATATTCCCCACACCATGACACCATCCACCACCAGCCTGAACCGTTGATACAAGGCAGGATGGATCCATGCTTTCATGTTGTAGACACCAAATTCTGACCCTACCATCCGAATGTCGCAGCAGAAATCGAGACTCATCAGACCAGGCAACGTTTTTCCAATCTTCTATTGTCCAATTTCGATGAGCTTGTGCAAATTGTAGCCTCAGTTTCCTGTTCTTAGCAGAAAGGAGTGGCACCCGGTGTGGTCTTCTGCTGCTGTAGCCCATCTGCCTCAAAGTTCAACGTACTGTGCGTTCAGAGATGCTCTTCTGCCCACCTTGGTTGTAACGGGTGGTTATTTGAGTCACTGTTGCCCTTCTATCAGCTTTGAACCAGTCTGGCCATTCTACTCTGACCTCTGGCATCAACAAGGCATTTCCACCCACAGAACTGCCGCTCACTGGATGTTTTTTTCTTCTTCTGACCATTCTCTGTAAACCCTAGAGATGGTTGTGCGTGAAAATCCCAGTAGATTAGCAGTTTCTGAAATACTCAGACCAGCCCTTCTGGCACCAACAATCATGCCACGTTCAAAGTCACTCAAATCACCTTTCTTCCCCATACTGATGCTCGGTTTGAACTGCAGGAGATTGTCTTGACCATGTCTACATGCCTAAATGCACTGAGTTGCCGCCATGTGATTGGCTGCTTAGAAATTAAGTGTTAACGAGCAGTTGGACAGGTGTACATAATAAACTGGCCGGTGAGTTATACAGGCTTCATCAGGTGGCGAAAATTCTTGACAAAGAATGGCCTTCTCAGCTGCCATAATTCCAACTCTCGCGTCATCAGAACAGTGTGTTGAACGCATCACTATTTCTGTTTAAAAACAGCGTTTTGACAGGGCTGAACGCAGCCATGATCTTCTGTTCACATTCACTCACTTTATACAGACCGATCGTCACTCGCAGTAACACGTTTATGCAGGCTACAAATGCACACTTCACAAGATATCACAGCTGGATTTGATGTGAAATAAAATATTTATTAGATATTCAGAGAATTGTTTAAATTATGTAGATGCGTATTTGCTGAATGTTGATGTCAAAATAAAAGTCCAACACATCGGCCAATCAGAAAAATTTATTGGCCTTGATGCCGATATTTTGTTATATTCACTTACTGTATGTTGGATAATGTTGTCAAGGACAAAACACTCCCTGTAAAGTATAACTTTGGTCAAAAGTTCATATAGACTAATACAGATCTATTAAAAGTCAATAATTATGCTTTTTTTAACAATTATATATTAAAGTACATACTGCTATGTGGTAGCTAAGTTGATGTTTATGATTGCTAGGGTATTCTGTCTGTTTGTTTCTTGCTCCAAGTTAAAAGAAACCATCCTCAAATCTATTTGTGGTCTCTAGAAATGAATCTGGTCCTCTTTCAATGTAAATGTATTTTAAATACTTGGTGTTTTTTCAAATCACTAAGCACAATGAGTAATGGAAATAATAAATCTTTTGAAAACTGATCAGATGAATCAATTTGCATAATCAGTAATGCTTTATGTCAGACCCCCAACCCTGTATTTGCCCAAAACACACACATCACTCCATATTAGAAGATAAACACCATCTGCCTGTCCTGCATGGTTCCCTTTAAGTCATTCCATCCCTGTGTCTCTCCCACACCTCTCACAATAAAGCCCCACAGTAGCAGCCTGGACCTGAGGATTACGCACAACATCACCACAGGATAAAACAACCCTGGGTCATTTCCTTCACCACACTGTCATTCCTTTGAATAAGTAATAAGAATAACATCTCACTTGCATGGCTGCGAACCTATAGAGACTTATATGCGAAAATATACAAGGCAAAGAACGAGTTACACAATGCAAATTTTATTTTGCACCATCATACCTTTTAATTTATGAATGATTGACAATTTTTTATTTGCATCAATGATCCATCAAGTTCCAAATAAAAAGAGATAATAAATGGATACAATCAAGTATCTTTCATATATTAAGTATGCAATTTACTGCATTATCCAAAAAGAAAATTTTAATAATTTATTTTTACATCAAAAATATGTACTGTTGATTGAAATAACTACCGCTACAGGTAAATAAAATACTGATATGGTATATGATTTTGGTTATTCTTTTGGTTATACTGTACTGCCCATCCCTACTTACCTCTACGGTCAACACCAAAATATACGTTTATGAACACAATCTCCTGATAACCAAGTGCAGAGAATATCTATGAAGAGTGAGACAGAGTCCACAATAGTCAAAAAATATATAATTATTTATTAGGGATTCACTGATACCACTTTTTCCGACAAGTCCATACTGATAATTTCATTTTTGGTACTTGGCGATACAGAGTACGATCCTGTATTTTCATTGGATTTTTAAGCCTGCTGAAATGTATTGTATGAGCTTCTGTTACTTTCACTGTTCATTGTTTTGCTCTATCATATTTTACATGATAGAGCAATACAATGATCATCAGATACAATTCAATTATCATATATACATGTCATCAATGTCTAACATCACAAACAGGTATTTAATATTTATGCAAAAAAGGTTCTATTTCCTCTAGCAATTTCCTAAGAAGCTGCTTTATATAGTATTGCACATCATTTGTCAAATAGTTTACGCACATAACAAAATGAACAATTTCCTTTTAAAAACTCAATCTACTGCTGCCTTATGAATGATATTATCCTCATAATGCTACTTGCTTGATGCATATATGAATTTATCATCTAATGGTTATTTGTCAAAACAAAACAGTGATTAATTCGATTCATATCAACAGGCCTTCAAATTATGTTTGAGATATGTTGATGCGCTGAACAAACTATATTATCCTTCATATCGCAACAGAGTACAAAAGAAGTTTCCTGGCAACTTTAAATAACCGTGATTACATCTTAACATCAGCATGCTACTGTTTTCTGCTGGCATATAAATCCTAATAAGCAGCAATTAGTGTGTCCATGGGTTCTCTTTCAAAAGACAAGGCCTTTAAAGAGGACCAGCTGAAGCACAGGCATATTAATTACCACTTTATTAGGACACCCTGCCACACTGCAGTGCTGAGTATATTTTCATCCATAAACATAAGGGCTGAGATAATAACACCGCCCATGTGCAGCACTTAAACTATTCAAGATTTGTACCATATAGTTGTGAGTGCCTCAGAGTGTTCAGGACGTGGGCAATGCTGCCACCTGAAGGTTAGACACAACCATGAGCATGACAGAATTATCGGCATTATGTCAAAGGCTAGATATCTAGATGTTCAGGAGCAGGGAGTAAAATCTGCAGAAACACTGTGACTTAAAGTCCCTCGTGTGGTGAAGATCAAGCTTTTAATGTTGTTTGTCTATGTGGTGTTTTTAATATGCTTTAAGACAAACCATTTTAAAAATTCATAAGTCAACACCATTGCTGATGATTTTTATCTTTAAAACTCTTTCAAACTAAAACAGTGAACCAAAGACCATCTAAAAAAAACGCATGAACAATAGACCAAAGATGGGTTTTAACTTAAGGGATAAAATGATTGACTACATATATAGTATTTATATATATTCATATATATATATTTATATATATATTTATATATATATATATATATTTATATATATATATATATATATATATATATATATATATATATATATATATATATATATATATATATATATATATATATAATAAGCATCCCTTTTAGAATTTATTATTGCCCACTTTCATTGGTGTAGTACTAACCACGGACAGCAGATGTAGCTATGGCACTAGGCTTTAGACTGCATGACAACTTCATGGTAAATCCATCTTCTGCACATACAGCAGGTACAAGATCTTTTCAGATAAATAGTTATATTGCTGTAATACATACACAGTTTCTTCACTTCTAAACCTTCATAAACAAACACAATATAGTTTGCCAGATAAAACTTATGATGGCAAATTTGCCACTGAGGGTCAGACTATCATTCTTAGAAATCGATTTAAACCAAGTATTATGTAAAAATGCCTTGTAAAATTATTTACACAGATACGAGGGTGTGCTGCATCTGCACTTACCAGTCCCGCAGTGAGAGAGGGGGCAGACTGGCCAAAGGACTGACTCCTCATGCGGACCAAGTTATTGGGTTCTCCTGCGTGCTGCTGCCAGGCCAGCTGACTCACTCCTCCATGCATGCTGCTGGACAGAGGCAGAAGCTGCTTTCCTGTGGCACATCAGAGAAACACAGAATCAGGACATGGTCTGTACTGTATACTAGTGATGTATGTCTCAAGACCACTTTTATGTGGTCTCGGTCTTGTCACGGTCTTTGGTCTTGTACCTCTCTGTCTTGTCTAGGTCTCGTTGTCGTTGGATTTAGCAATACAATACTACAATATCCACGACGATATCCGCAACAGATTGAGGCGTGCGTCTGATTGAAGACACGTGTGTGCGAGCCACACGAGAAAACACTGATCGCTGCGGCAACGAGCACTTTGATCACTTGATTTAAAAAACACATATCATGTACAGTTATTGATGTATTCATATTTAGTAAAACACATATCAGTGACACGATAGGTTTTAACTTCATTCAGGAGATTTTGGGTTACTGCACATCTGACAGATGACTTTGAGCACACTGGCAATTGTGTGTGTGTGTGTAACCATAGCGACAAAACAACCAACTTTCGGTTCCTGCAATTAAGCTTATAATTTCGTTTTTAAAAATATTTATGTATCTAAAAGTTGCAGAATGGATTCATGTGGAGACTTTGAAATCGGCAGAGATAGACAGGCAATGCAAAACAAAATCTTACAAGTTATTGCTTAGCTTCAACAACACTAGTCTGTTTTTTTGTCTCGGTCTTGGTCTCTGTCTTGGTCTTGATACCCTCTGGTCTTGGTAGTGTCTTGGTCTCGGTTTAGGCGGTCTTGACTAGAAGTCTACTGTATACATGTCTGCATTCTGTGGTTAAGAACCAAATCAAAGCCAAGCTACAGATTCACTGATAGCTCATCTATTTAAATCTAAATCTTTTATATATATCTCCTAAAGATTCTTGAATCTTGATCGTGTTTTGAAGGTGTCGGTACAGTAGGTTTACATGCATCCAAGGTCAAAAAATATAATTTTTCTCATAACTGCAATCACCTCTTTTCTCAGTGTCTGAAACAGTTCCATCAAGAATACTGGTTTCTCAGATGGCCCAGTACAGTATGGGCAGTACAGTATGGGCAGTACAGATGGCCCAGTCTGTTGTGTTTGGTATAATGCTTACATTGCCTCGGAAATAAAATGATCATTACCTTAGGGCACGTGAAAGTAGACATTTGCTGCGTCCCAATTCACCTATTTATACTACGCCCTAAAAGTATGTACTCTTTTTGTGAAGAAAAAAGTACATACTTTTGAGTGTGTAGCAAAGACGTAGGCAAGCTTTTGGACATACTACTTCATCTTTAACGGACAGCTCCATCGCGTGTATCCAGTCACCGTAAACTCCCGTCAATCATCTTGTCAGTTAAAATCCTCCATTCAATCTAATATAATTTCTTACCATTTCAGAGAGAAATGTTGCACGTTGATCTGCCAGTCATGGGTCTTGGAGACGCTCCTTGTGTGTTTGCAATTTCAATGTAATGATGCATTAAAAAGTTAATGGCTATAAACGTATCATGCCAGACTTGCATGTATACATGTAGTTGTTCTTTTCACTCGTGTTTATAGTTCTAACCGAATCCTCATCAAACGTGTCAATGGGTTGTGGGCAATATCACTTGTTAGTGTGCATCGATCTGCACTTTCGGATTCTGACCGGATATAGTAGACCATACAGGTCTCTTTGGAATGCACAATACAACGTACTATGATTTGGGACATACTAATTGTATTTCCGAATACTATTTAGGATGGATAATATGCAAATTGGTATGCAGCAGAAACCAGTGTTTGAGCAGGGAGTAAAACTAGAATTATGATGACTCATTTCAGGGAGTTCGGTTCAAAATCAGTTCTTCTTTTATGAGACAATAACTCCCTTTGTTGTGTACTCTGATCTTTGAAGACCTTTTACATTCACAAATGGTTGTATTTACACACTAAATAAAAGGTAATATCCAAAAATGAATAATAGAAGCACTATAAATTTGCAGTAAAGGCCAGATGTTCTTTCTTCTATTGAACAACAAGATGTTCTTTGGATCATTCTCAAATCATGCTGGAGAACATGATCATAAGTCTTTACACAAAATCCTGGAATCGTTTAAAGGTACACTTCACCCATTTGCATTAAGCTTTGTATCTTTAGAAACCCAGTCATATTTTTGAATGGTCATGGTTTATTCCCTTATTTTCCCCTGAGATGGGAGAAATAAGGATTAAAGTGTTTAACTTACTGCTTATTATGACTTCAAAAATCACCATGTTGTGTCATAATAAGCAGGAAGTCACATTTCATTAAAAAGTGTAGAGGCTATAAACATTAGCTCATTATTATTCAACGGTGTGGGACCCACTCACCCTATAGGCCTATTACAGATCAGTGGGTGGTACTTCACTTGCAGATACTGAATCAATATCAGACATCTTGTTTGGAAGATAAGCTAACAAGCGCTGTGGAGAAAGGAAGTATGATAATGACGGAAGAAACTAAACATGATATGGAAGAAGAGGATTTAGAAATTCTGCTGCTCGAATCCGATGTTCGTGGCTATCTTTACGAGCCGCAATATAGTGAAGAGCAGCTGAGGCTGATGGAGGAACCGGAGGCGGCTGCCTGTCGCGGTTGAGGAGCCCGGACTGGCTCAAGATGGGGGACTGCTGTGCATGTGCTCTCACTGTGAACTACGAACTCAGATAGAGTCCGTCTGCTGCAGAGAATTTCAACAATGGCAAATTCTCCTGAATGAAATCTCTGAATTAGACAGGCACACGGACATTTGTGTTGTGATGTGAACCATCCTAGTTTCGCCTGACTGAACATCCAGGTATCATGCCACACCATATAGAAATAAATACAAACGAGGAGTAATTCACTAATGAGTTTGCCAATGTAACGTTAACAAGGTTTGTTGTTGTGGGAAGGAGGAGGCGGGAACCGGTGAACAGTTAAACATTTGAATAGTAAAATGAACAAATACAAAACGAAAGTATAAGCCAGAAGCCCCTCATTGACGACTGCTTTAACGTTACACACAACAGAAACAAAACACAACATAAAATCAGGCCTGTTTCTCTCTCGATCTGCGTCGTCGCTCCTCATTTTATGTCATTTTATATCTGCCTTGTAGATGGAAGAGTGAAGAGTGCGCAGTTCCGGATTAGTGGGTGTGGCTTGCGGAGCTGTGCAATGTGGTGCATTGTAGGAGTTGTTGTCTTACATACAAATTTTCTCGGTCAAGAAGGCACCAAATTCAAAAATTATTTTACATTTCGACTGCATATATGATCCACTTTCAATAAAGATTAATGTTGAAATGGGTGAAATGCTCCTTTGAGCCAAAGGGGGACATACAAACTACTAGGGAAAGTCATTTGAGGTGTCTCACCGGTGAGGACGCCGGCCATACTGCTGCGTCGGGCTCTGCCGTCATCCTGACTGAGCTGCCGCTGCAGTTTGGTCTTTCCTGCAGCAGGAGACAGGTCGGGGTTACTCAGCTTCCTGAACAGCAGGGGAGGCGGTGCTGGCAGCTCCTGCTGAAACACACATAGATTTGTTTTTTCCTCTTTTCAATGACAAACAAGCACATGCAAGCATTGTAACATGCCACTAAAGTGACTACTGAACTTCAGAATATATGAACAGAAAAAGATGCTGCAGTACAGTAGTTACACCAAATACATTCACAGAGTCAACTCAAAAGCGATAAAATTGATTTAAAAAGCTGCTTCTTCCACTCTGTGGTACTGCATCAGTCACACAGTAAATAATAAATCTCAAAACAAGGGCTTGCTGCCAAGATGCGACTGGGGGAAAATAATCCATTCATTGCGATTCTTTAATGATTCTGAATCAATCCAAATTCAGAAATTCAGAATACATTTATATACAAGCACATACTAAATAGACTGCTTATTCATTAGAGATTTACAAATCTTTGTCTTGCGAAATGCAAACAAGAACCATCCAGGAGTGAATGTTGCTAAGTTTATTCAATTTATAGATATTCTATTCTTTTCAAATGCAACTGTGAGATAGAATGCAAAAGAGCAATGTAATAATCTAATAAAAAAAAAGTTAAGGAAATAAATTGTGTTTTTCATTTTTTTTAAGTTCAAGGCAACATGGAATAATAAAAAAAAATATATACAACAAATGTATTTTGTCTTTGCAAAGCAGAATAATTAATCAGAAAAAAAACATAGGTGTATCAGAAATTAAATTGTGACTCCCAGAATTGGATTGAATCGTGAGGTCCCTAAAATAATTAAATTAATAAACCACTAAAATTACAACAACAAAGTGACAAGAATTATGATGACAAAAACAATCAAATTTAAGAGGTAAAAAAATGTGAAAAAGACGCCTGCAAATTCATTTAAACTCGCTGTGTTCTTCATCAGGATGGGAAACAGACGTTGCCATGGAAATCTGGCAAGAACACTGCACTGGTCACATCCTCTCTGTGGTGTCACGAAATTCCAGAAACATCTGGAAGGCCTGTTTGTATTAAATACGCAGTGCTCATAAAATCACACCACAACGTTCAAAAGTAAAAAGCCTCAAAGCAAACAGTGTTGTCACTAGCTCACACACACACAGAGTGAAAAAACAAACCAAACCCAATCCAACCAGTGACCACTGGAGACACACACGCACAAAAAACGACCCTGAAAGAAAACAAAGGGCTACAAACAAGTTTCACAATCACACTCAAAGTCATTCACCACCACTCAAAGTTTTGTCAGTCATTTAAAAAAGTGAGAGAAATACTTTTATTCAACAAGGATGCATTAAATTGATCAAAAGTGACATGTTTTCAATATGGATGACAAGAAATGTTACTTGAGCACCAAATCAGCACAATAGAATGATTTCTGAAGGATCATGTGCCACTAAAGACAGGAGTTATCGATGCAACACAATCGATACAGAAAATCAATCCCGAAACTTTTGAATGGTAGTGTACATTAACTCACATTCAGAAGCAACACAATTTTTGCTTCACAACACAAACACAATCCTCTGCATCCCTTACCTTGTGCATGTTTAAGCGTTCTTTCGATTCTTTTAATTTACAGCAACAAACGTTCAGACAAAGCTACATCTTTAATATGCTAAATTTACAGCAAAAACCATACATTTACTCCACACAGCTATAACCCTCGTCAAGCAAGTGCACACTTAATCAAATGCCAGGCTAGATGATGCAGACGTTGAGAAGTCCTGCCTGAGATGACAGTATCAGGGGGGGTGACCATGACGTTAGTCTGGAGTCCCAGGGCTAATCAGATGAGGATCAGGGACACCGGTGAACACACGTGAGACTCACACGCTGCACGCAATGTTTTTTTTATTACTATTTGAGAAGGAATGGCGAAGGCAGTGACCGTGCTCGGGAGATTTTTCAGCCTTTTAAGAGGACCAAATCTGAGGTGTGGTCATATTTTGGCTTTTACAAAAGTCCTGAGGGAAACTTGATTGAGGATAGTCACCCTGTCTGACTGCCGAACAAAAAGTAATTGTGCAAAAGAAACACTTCAAATCTGCCGAGTCGTCTGACCATCACCCACTGTTGTATAGCGAACGCAAGGCAAGTTAACTTCGACCTCAAACCAAAACTACTTCTGGGAAACAATTGGGCACAAAATGTTGTTTTGAGTTTAAACATTTTGTCACTCACTTGAAATAGACGTGAAGCTTCAGCGAAGAAAAGTTCGCAGCAAGTGGCTTTGAGCCAAAGACGAACGAACAACTTCAAATAAGACGTATTAAGAGTGAGATTAAGGTAACAGTATTAGGGATGGGCATGATTAATCGACGATCGATTATTGATCATTAAGAATTTCGTCGATCACGTTAATTTGTTATCGATTATCATTAAACTAATGCTGCTGCGTTGCGTAGTGTGAGTGGAAAGTGAACGTGTTCCCCGGGCTGGTCATGTTAGCGCGGAGGTACCTGTGCATCCCGGCAACATCAGTCCCCTAATCAGAGCGGTGTTTTCAGCGGCTGGACTGAAGCATTTGTTTACACTCGACGCGTCCGCACGAGGGAGGTGCGCGCGCAGTCTGCAGAGACTCGCGCTCATGCGCTGAAGTGCCAGGCGAAAGTGTAAACAAGGCTTGACGGTCACCATGCAGGTTGCAGTCGCGCCTGACCCCATCAACATGCTTATCTTTCTCAACAAAAATCAGTAGACTGGAGCAGAAGTTGTATGTGAGTTATTTTTTATGAAGCTTTAGAGTAGCCTAGCCTAATTGATAGTTAGGTAGGCTAATCTCTCTCACCCTTTCTCGAGCTCCGTGCCTTGATTGAGTTACATTTTGACAAAACCTGTCAGATATAAATGTTATTATGTTTTTGGTTAAGTTATTTTTATTATTATTTATTAATTTGAAACAAACGAGGGTCTCACGAGGGCCAACTCGCAGCTGCAAGTTCAGTTGCGTTAGAGAGCATCGCTCGCATATCTTCAAATTTAGCCTAACAGTACCGAATGCCCAGTTTAACTGCCACAAGTTGATCATCTTGTAATAAAGATCTAATCGAGGAAAAACACGCTGTATTTTTGTATTTTCATTGCATTTTTAATTTATAAAAAGTGAAATAAATAATACATTTGAATTTAAAAATATTAATGATTAATCGATAGTCGATCGTTAATTCTTTGACGATTCAACTTAGTAAATTTAATCGAATGCCCATCCCTAAAACAGTATAGTAATGTATAGATACATCACGCATTACACTCGATTAAATTTTTTACCACATAATTACGGGGACATATTGAATTGATAATGAGATTAGCTTATGTTTTAAATCTTACCTGTTTATAAATACATTTTGTAAAACAATCGTCCAGACAATATATTACACCAATATTATCAAAATCTATAAACAATAAATCAACTCTGATTTCATTTTCAATACAATCAAAAACCGGAGACGCAAGACGGCAAGTTGTGTTTGAATGAAACGAGAGCGCGCGTCCATTTTGATATGGATGTGTGCTGTGCAATAATGCGTTGCTTGCTATTGACGACGGGCATTATAAAGAAGGAAACGCCATAGAATCTTGCTGAAAAAACGGCATAGAGCTGCTTGTTTTATTTGTTGTTTGTTGATTTTCAATTATAAAACTTGTTGAAATGTTTTCAGTGTGAGTATCAGTTCTTTTTGAACACTTTCAACTAATTTTAACAAAACCGTGATAATATTGATAATCACTGATAATTTTGGACACTATAATCCAGATATAAAATTTTCATACCGTCCCATCCCTTATTGACAAGCCAACCTCAGAGGAATGCAAGCAAGCACAGAAACCGTGATATTCAAGTGTTTTCTTTTTTCACAAAGCTACTCCCTTCTTGTTTTACACTTTGCGCATGTGTATTGACTTGATAATAAAATTCTGTTTACCTTGGTGATTTGTACAGAGGCTCCTTGGATTTGCACATAAAACCTAAAGAGTGACCGTGTATGAGAGAGAGTCGACTGAGCGTGTGCACTTACCCGAGTCTGTCTTTCAAGTCATATATATTCGTGAAAAGGTTGCCGTGTCTAAGGAAAGTGAAATCTTTTTCGTATCATCCTTTAACATTTAAGGGTATTTCCTATGAATGGCATCATCTTCAGCGTTGCCCATGCAGCGCATTGCTACTCTGCCGAGCCTTGTAAAGTGGCGAGTTAAAATAATTTCAACACATTTCAACAACTTCATTACATCTTTGAATGAATCAGCGTTTTTTAACGTGTTTGTGGAAGTAACCGTTTATTGACCCACTCAAAAACAGTCCCTAGTAACAATGTTACTGTGCTGAGTAACAGCCTGTCTAGAATGTGCAGAGATGAGCAATGCTAAAAACTAGTGAAATATCAACAGAAAGCCTCTTGCCAAGAGAGATTTGAGGATCAGATTTAACTGTTATACATACAACAATAGCCTAATGGGCTTATGGTCAGGTTTATGTTCTGTTATGTGGCCCCTTATTTTGACATGCTCTTCTGTTTAATTCACTTCCTGTTTCAGCACTCTGTTTAGTTTCGGTTTCATTGGTTACTGAATATATCCTCGTTTTTTGTGCCAGCTGACCACACTGTAACACTTATTTGCATGGCAAAATTAAATGCATATAAATAGATTAAAATAAAAACAAATGGTGATAATAGCACATATTGATCAGAATTACCAAAAGGGAAATTCCTTCCTCTTATGCTTTACCAAGGCTTCATTTATTTTATCAAAAATACAATCATTCATATTGTGAAATATTATTACAATTAAAAATAACTGCTTTCTGTCTAGATATATATATATCTCCAGACTCAAATTGCCAGTGGGACTAAATTTTGTAAGAGGTCGCACTGATGTCACCACCATGTTTCCCAACTATTTTCATATTGCATATGAGAAACATCAAACGTCGACAAACGAAACGAAACCACATTACAGGTTTGAGCTGCGTGGATTGTTTATCAGCTTGGAACAATACTGAGACAGCGCAGAGCAAACTTAGAAAAGATACTCACGGGCTGATTTCGCAAATTCGGTGCAGAATTCTCTGTTATGCTTGAAATAACATGGTCTTAAACAAAAAATATAGCCATTTAAAATTAAATGCATCACTGCATTTTAATTATGATCCAAACTAAGTTGTTTGGTTGTTACTCAGTTGTTGTTTTTATTTAAGTTGAGTTAAAGTAAAAACTCTGACTTTAGATTTGTGAAATTATGCTACATAAGACAACACACCTGCACAATACAAAAACAGCAGACGGACTGATTGGAAATGCAATCTCCAGTGATAAGCCAATGCATTTCCTTTGTCTTTATCTGTGATCATTGAGCTTTCTTTACTAGTATCCATCCTGAGGCATGAGCAGTGAGTTGCCATCAGTCAGTCTGATTGGGTCTAAATGGAGAGAGATGGCTAGATGTGAGAGTGGGCTAGAGCCTAGAGAGATTGATTAGAGGAGACCTGTGGAAAAACATCTGGGGAAGTGAAATTAGCCCAACCACAAGTGTACAACGTGAGCTGCGTTATAAACATTCAGCGTTCACTAGAGAGTCATTAGGGCCTCTAGATTCGGAGGTCATGAGTTAACTGTGTGGTTTTCCCTTTCATACTCTGTCAAAACATGTTGACCAAAAAGTTCTTTTGGACTATCTATTTGCCAACAAATTCTGAAATTTTGTATCTCAGTTTCCACAAAAATATTTAGCAACTGTTTTTTATACATATTTCTTGAGCGCCAAATCAGATATATTAGAATGATTTGTAAAAATCATGTGAAAGAAGTGAAGACTGGAGTAATGGCTACTGCTAATTCATCTTTGTCATCACTGGAACTTTAAATATATATATATATACAGATTAAAAAATGTAAATAGCGTAAATAGCACCACTCCTTTATATATATATATATATATATATATATATATATATATATATATATATACATATACATACACATATATATATACAAATATATATATATATATACACACATATATATATATACACATATATATATATATACACATATATATATATATATATATATATATATATATATATATATATATATAGAGGAGTGGTGCTATTTACCGCTATTACATTTTTTAATCTGTTGACAGTCCTAATTAAAACTAGTTATAATAAAATACAATATCTGGAATAATGTCCATCCAGCTGGTTGTTTTCACAGAATAAACCCCATTGAGGTTGATGCAAGACCCCTTCCTCTGCAATAACAACTGGCTGGATGTACACTATCCCTGTTTTGTATTGTATTGTGAGCGTAAATAAATAATAGCAATTATCAAAGAATAAACCCTGACAGGGTAATCAGGACCTCGACGCAAAGCATGGGGGTCTTGCATCAGCCTGAAGCGGTTTATTCTGCCATAACAACCGGCTCAAAGTACATTACTCCGTTTATTACACTGCTACTTACCACATAAGTTAAAGGGACACTTTTTTTTAATTGGGGTTATACCAAGTGGCAACATTCTAATCTGAAAGCTGAAGCCTACCCAGAAGTGCGATAAACTGCGATACCTCAAATCCGCTGGAGGGCGGTCCCAAAAGGGAGCAAATATCCAGAGACGTCATGTTAAATCTCAGTTTTCACAGCATAAATTCATATGTTTACAGTTTGGTCCAATGGACTTTTATTGTAATCTTCAATATGTTCCGTGTGCCTGACAACTGTGAGGGGTGATTTTTTTCTATCTCGTTAGTTTAGATCATATTTAGATATAAAATGTATGACAAATAAGGGCGGTTAACTTTGATTGACAGCTGAGACGGGCTGCGCCGAGTGAATTTGACGTCTCGGCCATGATCTGACACAACACATCATACCACCTCTGTATCCTTTCTGAAACTTTTGTATTCTGTATTTCCCAAGATTTTCCAGTATGGCGCCGCCCATACCCCCATAAACAGCCTCAAACCCGTTCTTCAGAGAGTCTATGGGTGACGTCACAGACGCTTTGTCCATATTTTTTACAGTCAATGGGTTATTCACTGTCTCCCCTACATTTAGATTGGTGGGCAAATGCATTTTTGTCTCAGTGCATGCATTATCTTCAGTCTGGAAGCGCTGCCGCTAATAATGAATGGAATCCTATGTTGCCAGTTAGCATGTCATGAGTAAAAGTGATAAAAAAAAAATCTAAATAATTACTTCTGACGGCCTGCTTATTCACAAAGAAGATTAAGACAAGGGGATTTATTTACTATATGGGGGGGGAGACAGTGAATAACCCCAATAATTTTTTTTTTTTTAAAACGGAAATATTTCTAGCATGCGGCAGGTTCAAACTAGATTACAAACTTAGATACATTTAAAGGATACGGTACAGTCATAACACTTATTACACAGCATTTCGCCACATAAATAATTATGGTGATGAGAGATATTGATTTGAGATTAAATTGTTTACTAAATGTGTTATATTTAAACCATCAACATTATACAGCCATACACATGCAGACAGAAGTGTGAAATGCGAATGTGTGGATGTGATGGATAAGAGTTGTCAGTGCTAAGCACAGTAGAACCACAGAAAAAGAAAAAATGAATGAGTTTCATCTGAAACTAAACATGTCATAGGCTGTAGCACACCGATTTTGTTTATTGCACAAAGCATCATTAAATGCTAAATATTAACATTAAAAAATTGCTAAATTCCTGCCAAATGAACTGCTGATTTGATAGCGAGGAAAAGTAAGGTAAGTAATTTCTTTTTAGCTCCCGGGTCTAATGAGGAAACAAAACATGCCACAGGCAAACATGCCAACCGCAGACCTAACAAAACTAATTGGTTAGTTTCTACGATGTCACACTCTGTGCCATGCCACCAGAAGGACCTTTGCCCCGCAGAACCTGGGATTACAGAGCAGTGATGACTTCACTTCAGAGTCCAAGTGTAATGTTGCCTTGCCATGCTTCTGCTGGTTTATATAAAACCCTGAACTAATCCACTGACAGAGTATCATTAATGCAAGAGTAACTCCATCAGGATCAAGTAGGAGCCAAGAGAGATTACTTAAAACCAGATCTCTCTGATTTCAATTCGAAAGTTAAGTTTTATCTTAGTTTAAAATGTATTGAGGGATTTTTAATTGTGTTAAACTGCTTTGAAGCCATGACTGCAGACAAAACAAGACTTTGGAGTATGGGGTGGAGCTTCTGGGAACATGCACCCGCATATGCCAATCTTGCAGTAATTCTACTGGTTTTATTTATTTATGATCTAAATGGGGAGGAAAACACTAATGCTCATTAAGATTAATTCAAGGCCATAGCAAAGGAAGTAAAAAAAAAAATAAATAAAAAAAAAATCAAGCCCTGCCTTAAAAAGAGACTGGCTTTGTACTCATATGTAAATCATGTAATGCAGTTTTGTTCACTGATGCACTAATATCTACTGTCACACAGTTTATAGTATACCAGCAGGTCCCTACACACATTTTTGGTTGTGAGGTTTTAATGTCTGAATTTTTAATCAAAAAGAGGATTGGTTTGAAAGAGCCACAGTCGAAGTCAGCCTACAAATGGCTTGCCGTCTGAAAAAGAGAAAATATTTTAGCACAGAAAACATTAAAACCATTAACCTTAAAAAAAATTAAGTTGGCATGGTGGATAAATAGATAAGTTATTTAAGATTAAATAAATAACGGAAATGAGAGAAATGTTATGTCATGTGCATTGATTGCAGTACAGATATAACAATCCAGGTAATTACAACAACACATGAGATACATGCAGTTTTCAGCATTAGCCTTGCTTGTGCTCCCCAGTGCTTCATTTGTGTGTTTTGCTTGGGTTTACCAATTACTTATAAACTGAAATGAAATGCACGTCTTTTTCTGTAATCCAAAAAAAACTAAAAATGTGTGTCTATCCGTGATTCACTCTTCCTGGTTTTCTCTTTCCACCCACTCCTCTATCTAACTCCTGGACACACCCTGTTTCCCACAACACTGCTCCCATGAATACCAATGATAAAACATAGCTCTAAGACACACAGGTGACACTTACAACATGTCCTTAGGCAAACAGTGACAAACAATGGATGACATAACACTGATGGAGGCTAAATGATTATTTAAATATGAACACTTAGGCTATGTACATTTAATAAAAAATATGTACTCCAATTTTTTTAAATATTTATTTTTTTGCCCCCAAATTTAAGCCAACACATTTTTTAAAAAATCTGTTAAAAAGAAAGAAAAGATAAATGATTTCCGTGATTCAGCTGATATAGTCAAACAGCCTTCAGCTATATCCATGAAGCAGAGCAGTATCCGCTGCGGTACAGAAAATAGCTCGTAAAACCAGTCAATCCCTCAGGAATACCAACATAAACACTCTCACTGCCTGGAAGCCTGCCATCCTGTGATCTAAGAGCTACTGGCCTTTCTGTTTGCCCAAGCAGGTGAGGTGTGCTATATAACCCATCAGAGTCCACAGACACAGTTTAAACATTTCAAAAATGAGATAGCTGGTTTTTATTTTCCACACAATGTCAGTAGCAATTCACACCAAGCAGAAGAGATTTTATTGTAGATCATCTCACTTATTTCCATTTTTACATTCAGTTAAATCTATTGTTCTGACCTTCATCCTTATATAACACAACCCATTGCATTATATAAAGGTGTTGTCAAAAAATAAGAGACATACGAGAAATGAACAATTACTATGGCATGGATGGTTATTTTGAAAATTTGTATTTCTGACATCATAAACTCGCAGCCAATGAATAAAAGTTGCTGAGTAAAAAGGGCCATTTATTTTCGAGAGGGTGGAAAATGGTCATGTAAAACTACATTAAAAATGTTTTTGGGGCAAGAACCTTCAAAAATATTATAAATGGACCTAAAAGGAGTGATAAAACCTCTTTTGTGACACTAACAATTTAATTTAAAAAACTCAGCAGAAATTGAAAACGGTACAAATGCAGAATGTCCTTTACAGTGAAAGATGATCGGGAACAATCCAAGCTGCCATGCTGCTGAAAATTAAACCTTTAAGGAAGGAACTAAAACCAAAGCATCTTCCTGAAAAAAGACAGAACTTCTGCTGACAAAAACATCTTTAGACAGTTCATCTATTTGTTACTCTCCATTTCTTCACTTATCCAGGCAAAAAATTGAAAAGAAGAAAAAAAAAACTGATGGCCTGAACGAACCTTAATCATCTCCAGTAGACCCAAGTAATCCTCAAATCCTCAATCTAATCCTCTCTGCCTCAACTTCCAAATGAGATTTGACTTCTCAACGTATGTGCGTGCCCACGCTTCAAGTGTAATGTCTACTGTACATGTGAACGCAGCCAGAAACACAATGTCCCATTAGTCAGTATGCTGATGTCTTCCAGATGTGCTGTAGGTATTCAAGCTCTGCTGAATGAAAAGGGTGGACGTTTGTGCAGTAACTCCATGGAAATGACCGGACAATGTTCTCATTCGCTGGGACTGTGCCAGGGTGTCGGCCCGCCTAGCCAGCTGGGATGGCCTTGAGAAGTCATTCAAGAAAAGTGTGATACTAGCATTAAAATGGAAATGCGAGAAAATGTAAAGGCCAAATTGCACTTGAAAGAAGCCTAGTTTTTGACAGCTATAAAAGTGTACTGTACAACATACACCAGTTCAAAGGTTTCAGGTCAGTAATATTTTTTTATATTTTAAGAAATAATACTCTTATTTAGCAAAAATGCATTAAATAGATCAAAAGTGATGGTAAGGAAGGACAAATACAATTTTACAAAAGATTTCTGCTTCTCCATCATTGACGGAAATTTCCAGCTTTTCACTGTTATACGGTAGGGGCGCTATGACGCATCTTCTGAAAGAGTACAGAATCTCCAGGTCAAGACAAGTGAAGAAGCAGTGAAGAATAGCATATGTAAGCCGATGTATATGTAAAATAATGCAATCATCAACATTAAACAGCATTTAAACCAAAACTATGTAACGTTACTGAATGAAATGTCGACCCAGGACGAGGTATAGCACGGTGAAGCTTTGGGAGTGTTGATGGACTTGGTCTATTCTACTCCATCTGTGTTTTGATCATCGGTCATGAAACTTCGGAACCCAACTGCTTCCGTAAATTTCTCTGCTCATGCGAGCAGGATTATAACCCGCAAGGAGAAAACTGTCCTTTGAGCGCACGCAGAATCCCATCCTTGCTTCACTTTTCTAACTTTAGCTAGCGTGTAATGTTGCAGTTTAAACATACACAACATCTGCGAAGTTACAACACTCAAAGTTTAAAGCAAAGGGAGATATTTTCTTCTAAATAAATCAATTTCTAAGAGCTACAGCAAACGGCCGATAAGAACTACACGACATTCCTCCAGGGTTGCTGACGTCAACAATCGGTTTGTTAAATCCTCATTCATCCTTAACGTTATCCGACTAACACCTAACATTACATTACAAACTTGAATTAGTGTAAATTATTCTTTGAATTGAATTTAATAATAGTTATTAGTTCTGGAGACAGATATTTGACAATTATTCTAAAAACGGTGCCATACAGTCAGTCATAACAGCGTATCTAAAAAGTTTGACAACAACAAAAAATAAACTCTGAATCGTCATTTAAAAGCCGTTCTTGAACAGGTTCTGCTCGATCATCTTCACTAACATTCTCTTGGTTCGAATTCGGGCTCAAATTGGTATGGTTTTCTAGATGTCACGCCATTGTTTATAATACATTAACTACCGGTAAGGGGGCTGTGACATTTCCAAAAAATGGGCAATTCTTAATCAAATTATTAATGGAACTTTAAAAAATGGTGCTAAATAGCACTAAAGTGGTTCATTGGCTTGTAATCATAGGGGAACCACTTTAAGTGCCATATAGCATGCACTTATCTTTGCTCAATATGGTGCTATGTAGAACCATAAGAGGTGCCATAGTAGCATGTTAATCACCACAGAGAACCATTGAAGAACCGCTGAAGAACCAAACTGGGCTTAACAGATTCTTAAAATGGTAGTGGTGCTATATAGCACCATGACCACCGCAAGAAACCCCTGAAGAACCACTTTTTTTAAGAGTATACTAACAATTGCACCATCAAAATAAATCTAGTTTGTCTTTAAAATAATAAAAGAGATTTTCCAAAGAGAGTTAAATTCAATGCAGCTCTTCAGTGACAGCATTTTTAACATTTGTCTTCTAAGCTGTTTCTCACACAAAATGTATTTCCTTCACTAAAAAAACTTGTTGTCAAAGAAAGCTTATAAGGTTACTCTAAAAAAATAGGTTCTTCAGGGGTTCTTTGCGGTGGTCATGGTGCTATATAGCACCACTAAGCCCAGTTTGGTTCTTCAGCGGTTGTTCAGTGGTTCTCTGGGGTGATTAACGTGCTCTATGGCACCTCTTATGGTTCTACATAGCACCATATGACAAAGATTACATATGACCCCTATGATTACAAGCCAATGAACCACTTTTAGTGCTATTTAGCACCATTTTTTTAGAGTGTTTTATGCAGTATACTGCATAAAACATGTCAAATATGACTGAATCACCCAGGGTTTTACCTCTGAACTGTGAAAGAACTCTCATCAGAGCTCAAACTGCCAAGCACAAGAGTAATGGTTCAGCAATGCTTCTCCTGGCTTATGTAATTTTGTGTTACACAGTGTAACATGAATCTGCCAGTTCTCCAGTTGAACCCCACCACCCTCTAACTTTCCAAGCCAAGACAAACCAATAACGCTGCGTGCAATGGAGAAGTGAGAAGACAGACATTGAGCCAAGACCTGAATGTGAACTGCAAAAGACTGGAATTAACTTATTCAAAACTAGAACCAGGCTTATCACGCCACTGCCTTGTAACACATGCCAAGTTTTTTGGACCAGTTCTCTGTGAGAGGAGGTCTTGAATGATGGGAGTTTATGAAATTGTTAATGACTATTACATGTTTTTTTTTGTTTTGTTTTCACAGAACAGTAAAAAAATGGGTGTTTTCTTGTCATACTGTATAAAAGTACACAGATGGTGTAAATCTGTTTCAGAGATGTTTAAAGTTATTATAATACATTACAGTAAACCATGTTACATCCATTACATTTGACCATTTATACTGTACTAACCAGAATAGGCTACATGCACAAGCATAGTCACAAACTTCCGCTATTGTCAGAAGTCGGCATATCAGTTTCCGGTCTTTCCTGTACTGTTCACTGCATCGCTAATAAACAAACGAGATTAGTGCTGTTGTACGAGAAAAAAAGAGTTCTTAAGTTTCTAAGAACTGTAGGATCTAACGCCTGTTTCACACATACCCCATTTGCAGTGCATGCTGTAGTGCTTTCACATATTATCATGCGTTTGCAGTGAATAACTGATCCCGGCTGTACCACAAACACATAATTAAATTTTTTTTTTGTTTTTTTTTGCAAGTCGCCCAAATTGTCTATTTCGTTAGCCACTGCGCACGAAGGTTGGTGTTTTTCAGGAAGCAGTAGAAGCTCAAATGGCTGTTAGCGACTTGAAGCAGAGCAAAATGCCACACAGCAGTGCTCCTAACGCACCATGTTAACAAGTTAGGGCTTTCACTTTTCAGTGGTGTGGTACGTATAACAGCAGCACAGCGATCGTTTCCACACCAAGTCTATTTTTGCTGTGCTGCACACACTGAATTAAAGCGACACGTTTCGTGCCCAAAATGATAAAGATTGACCTGAAAATGTAGTAATTTCACCATAATTGCGTTTAATTAAATAAAAAGTAAGAATCTCACAATAAATGCGCATTTAATCATGGAAATCAAGGAAAACTACAATTTACGTCACCAAGGTGACAGAATGTACAACAATCGTCTCAATTGTGAAGGTGGAAAAACCTTCACAAAAAGTTCTTTGTGACATGCAAGATCTAATGTTTTAAAATTGAACTGCAAAAGAAAAGGCAAGTTGGCTGCTTTTGTCAATTTTAAGTTTTAATTTAAATTGTTTGCGATTTTAATATAGTAAATATTTGACCACTTGCTTGAGCAACTTAAGTATAAGTAATGCATGGAATAATAGCCCTAACTTACATTGTTTAAATTGTGTAAAACGTGCATACAAAGAAATTGCAATGCTGACACAACTTAAAAAAAAAGTTGCATCATAACTTCTGGATTTTAAATAAAATAGTAAGCAAACTAGTGTTGTCACGATACTAGAATTTCTAACTTCGATACGATACCTTGAAAAATATTCGATATTCAGATACCATTTTCGATACCACGGAGAAAAAAATTGCCACAATATTAAGGGGGAATTGTTTTTGATTTAAAGCTAAATATAACAAGTCTAGAACATGACAATGAGGTATATTTTACATGAACAAAAATGTCCTGAGTTCTATTTGTTAATATTTTTAATTGGACCAGAGCTAACATTATCCGTTGTATTTTTATTTCCTACTGTTATCAAAGATTAAAATATACTGTAACATAAAAGCACTTAACAGTATCAAATTGGAGGATAGAGTGTCAGTAATGTATAATAATAAGATTAAACGTTTAATTTTCAGTTAAAGGCATTTAATTATTGAATTTAGAAATGCCATTGTCTGTTTAGTTTAATTAGTATCTGTGTAATCAAATTGATGATAATCGCTAATGAAGGCAAATAGCAGAATAAAATAATAAAGTTAAATAGGCACAAGCTAATTTATATTTGACCACAGTTACAATATTTACTTGTCTAAGATTCCTCAGTCAGATTATGTTAACTTTAAGAAAACGGTGAATAAACTAGACAACACAGACTCATATCAACAACAATACTAGGCAATCTTGGTTAATGTTTCAGAAAAGTGAAATGAAAAGAGTTAGTGTTTCCGTTAGGATTGTAATTAGAAGTGGGGGCAGGTCTGTCCAAACAACAAACACCCCGGGCCCTGATGCTGAGCATATGCTGCTAAATAGTACCTCTGGAGCCGTCTGTTTTCATTCTCCTACATGCCTGCTCTCTGTGTGTTTTAAATCCGTGTGCCAGCCGCGCTATTCTTCCGACTCTGCTCGCTCGCGGTGTGTAGCGCGTGTCCGCGCTATTCTCCGAGATGTGTGCTCGCGGTGTGTTTTTAATGCATGTCCGCGCTATTCTCCGACATTAACTTCACTTTTGCTATTTAACCAGAGCGAATGAGACGAGTGCGTCATGTGTGGTGTTTGTCAACGTGCCTTTGGAGAGAAGTGAAACTGAAAGTGACCGCTCGGCTAGTATCGATACTTCGGGAAATTAGTATTGGTATCGTTCAGATATTTCAGTATCGATTTTTATCGAAATATCGATATTTTTGACAACACTAAAGCAAACTCATCATAATATGTGAAAGCACTACAGCACGCACTGCAAACAGGGTATGTGTGAAACGGGCATTAGATCCACCTAAAGAACTTAGAAACATAGATGTGTTTAAGAACTCTTTTTTTCGTACAACAGCAGCACTCTTGTTTGTTTATTAGCGGATGCGATGAACAGTCGTAGACCAGAAACTGATATGCCGACATCTGACAATCTGACAAAAGTTCATGACTACGCTTGTGCACGTAGCCTATTGGAGCATAAAGAACGGTGCACTCTTCATGTATTCATCTTATTTTTATATCTTCATGTGTATTATGTGTTAAGTTAAATCTGCTTTCTGTTTCAGAGGAAAAGGATTACTCTTCTGACAGAAGTCTGGACAGATGAAGAGATGAAAGATGAGAAAAGAGATTGAGAATGATTATTCTTCAACAGGCTGTTTTAAGAGACAAAAATCTGATTTACAATAGTTCTTCCAAATAGACTTGACATGGCAAAGTAATAAGCACAAGGTTTATATCACACATGTCTGTGAGAACTGATTACTGGGGAGGATTACATAGAAAACAAATTCAAGTCTCTGTATGGCCGAGATCTGAGTTAATACCGTAAACAGCCCCTGGTAGAATCTGCACACTTTTTCAGCATTTTTGGCACTGATTTCTGCAGAATAAATTTAAAATAGGGATGCTAACTTCAGGCAAAGATCAGTTAATTGTCGATAACTTATATGAATAAAACGTATTGATGGTCCAGATTAAGCAAAGTCATCAGAGTATCTGTAGTTTGAAAGTGCATGCACTTTATCTCATGCGCAAAATGAGCAGATTTTAAATGTATAAAGTATTATTAATGTCATAGGTAGGCTAGCCATTTATTTCCAAGCATAATTTACCAAGGGTCCAAAGAACCTCCAAACAAGTCATATAGACATATAGACCCTTTTACAGCCCACGTGATCGAATAGTTGCGCTCACATTTTGGCAACGGAAGTGGTGTTGTTTCCCACTGGCTCTAACGTGTTAGCGACTTCCGAAAGTTTATTAAAACGGTTTCCCAGCTTCAAAATGTCTGGTTGTTGCGTTTACGGTTGCACTAATCAATATTCCACCAAGTGGCTTAAGTTTTATAGGATTCCGACATAATCACAGAATCATCAGAAGAACCGGCGGCGTCTATGGCTGCAAGCGATTAATCGTGTTGATTGGAGTGAGGACATAATAAAAATCCGCTCGCGTAGTTTTGCCCGAGCTTGACAAGCTGCTGATTCTCACCATACTTCCGTTGCCAATATGCGCGCGCATACGTTGCCACGTCATCATTGTGTACAAACCGTAAAAGGGTCTATAATAAACAAGTAATAAGATCCTGGTTGACGACGTGTGATGAATGATCTTCTAAGGCTGTTTCAGTAGCACCTCATTGCAGTACATGAGATCCAGGGTGCGGAGTTGGATCCAGATCTAAGGGGTGGAGATGGATAAGATTAGGGGTGGGATTAGGGATAAGGGGCGGAGATGGGTAAGTTTAGGGTATATATATATATATATATATATATATATATATATATATATATATATATATATATATACACTCACCGGCCACTTTATTAGGTACCCCATGCTAGTAACGGGTTGGACCCCCTTTTGCCTTCAGAACTGCCTCAATTCTTCGTGGCATAGATTCAACAAGGTGCTGGAAGCATTCCTCAGGGAGTTTGGTCCATATTGACATGATGGCATCACACTGTTGCCGCAGATTTGTCGGCTGCACATCCATGATGCGAATCTCCCGTTCCACCACATCCCAAAGATGCTCTGTTGGATTGAGATCTGGTGACTGTGGAGGCCATTTGAGTACAGCGAACTCATTGTCATGTTCAAGAAACCAGTCTGAGATGATTCCAGCTTTATGACATGGCGCATTATCCTGCTGAAAGTAGCCATCAGAAGTTGGGTACATTGTGGTCATAAAGGGATGGACATGGTCAGCAACAATACTCAGGTAGGCTGTGGCGTCTGCAACGATGCTCAATTGGTACCAAGGGGCCCAAAGAGTGCCAAGAAAATATTCCCCACACCATGACACCACCACCACCAGCCTGAACCGTTGATACAAGGCAGGATGGATCCATGCTTTCATGTTGTAGACACCAAATTCTGACCCTACCATCCGAATGTCGCAGCAGAAATCGAGACTCATCAGACCAGGCAACGTTTTTCCAATCTTCTATTGTCCAATTTCGATGAACTTGTGCAAATTGTAGCCTCAGTTTCCTGTTCTTAGCTGAAAGGAGTGGCACCCGGTGTGGTCATCTGCTGCTGTAGCCCATCTGCCTCAAAGTTTTACGTACTGTGCGTTCAGAGATGCTCTTCTGCCCACCTTGGTTGTAACGGGTGGTTATTTGAGTCACTGTTGCCCTTCTATCAGCTCGAACCAGTCTGGCCATTCTCCTCTGACCTCTGGCATCAACAAGGCATTTCCGCCCACAGAACTGCCACTCACTGGATGTTTTTCTTTTTCTGACCATTCTCTGTAAACCCTCGAGATGGTTGTGCGTGAAAATCCCAGTAGATTAGCAGTTTCTGAAATACTCAGACCAGCCCTTCTGGCACCAACAATCATGCCACGTTCAAAGTCACTCAAATCACCTTTCTTCCCCATACTGATGCTCGGTTTGAACTGCAGGAGATTGTCTTGACCATGTCTACATGCCTAAATGCACTGAGTTGCCGCCATGTGATTGGCTGCTTAGAAATTAAGTGTTAACGAGCAGTTGGACAGGTGTACCTAATAAAGTGGCCGGTGAGTGTATATAAGCACTTCACCACACCGGCGTGCTCACTTACATGTTTCCGGTTGAGCAGCCACACACACATGATCCTGCTTAATCGATTAAATGTGTTTTATCGACAATTAATCCTATTTGACATTGCACAATGTGTTTTGCGTTTTGCAAACATGTTGACACTCTGTACGTTTTTCCAATGAGCCTGGGTTGTGTTTTACCAATGTTATGCAAAGTTACAAACAAAAACGTGGCGCAAAAGCATAACTGTTTACATGTGTATCTTTTCATACAAATACTTGGTATAGTTTGGTTGTTGTATTCTGCTAGTTAAGACACTTTCAACGATAACTGTTATGTACAATGATTTTACAGTTCACGTTTTCATGCAAAGCAGTTATTTTTTTCATGCTATAAAAATACAGCACCAATATGTTAGCAATAAGCACTTGTTAAAGGATGGTCATTCCCTATATTAACTGTAAAACCAATCTACTACACTAGCCTTTAAATGTTCTCTAAGCGATGTGGGGCCAAAACTTTTTTTGTCACATACAGCAAACGTCTCCTCACTATCGGCTAGCTGCCTGTCCCCTAAACACGCTGTAAAACACGCGGTCTCTGTAGACACCACAGGCTCCACAAACGGCAACAAAAACAATCATGTCTCGACCCGGACCACGAAACCTAACAAACAGTGTTCCAGCCAATCACTGGCAAGAAGTATTTGAGGGTGGGTCTGGGGGTTAGTGCGCGTGCACATGAAGGGGGTTTGTGTGTGTGAAGGAGAGAGAAGCATCAGAGGGAAGTTTGAAAAATGGCCAACACATGACCAAAGAGACAACGTTCTGATGAACAAATGAAAAAGAAGAAGGAATCGGATAAAGAACGTGCGAAGTTCCGAATTTACATCGGTAAAGATTTTGAACGATGGCGAGAACTTCGGCGGCAGAAGGGCTTCCAGTCCGACATTCAGGTTGCTCTGTTTTTGCTGGACAGGTGGGTAACGTTAAATTATTATTTTTTTCTTCTAAATTGACGCTTATGTTCGCCAAACCCACACAATTCACGTTCACAATTATTTCAGGAAGCACGGAAGGGAGGGGAGGAGATGAGATGCTGAGGAGGGTGGGTCAGTAGCCTCCGATTTGTTTGAAAATATTCTAACGTCAACACCCAGGATCGCTGAGAGAACCTTTAACCAAGGCTATTTGTCTTGGTTAAGCATGTGGACAACTTAGTCACCATCCCCATTTAAAACATTGTAAAATATGTAAAAGGAAGCTGGGACTGGCTACTTATTAATAGCTGGAAACATCAAATTAGTCAAATATTTATTGTACAAACACGCAAGGAATTTTAGGAGCATTGGACGGTTCCAATTCAATGGTAAACTGTGTCGTTCTGTAAGCACAGATTCTGTGTGGGCCTGTTCATAAGCACAACTGCAGCTCCAGTGTTTAGAGAGGAGCTCTGTGAGGACAATACAGTCATTAGATGCTCCACAGGTGAATACATTGAGTACCAGAAGAATTACTGTAAGCTGGGACACTGCAATGATTTGTGCAACATTACAGGTATATGATTACCCGGAAAGCAAGTCTCAAGTTTAGCCACATTACCCACATCTGAAACTCTCTGAGGAGTGAAACACAACTGGGGAACATGGCTTTTGTGCTCAGAGGTTATTTAAAGTTGATTATAAAGATAGGGCCACACATACAGGGGATCAGAAATTATCTCTGGGAGCAGAGAAGAATGGAAAGCATGAGGGTTACTGGCATTCATTTCTTTACAAAACGACATTAACACAGAAATATTTGCTAAGTACTACTATAAGTACAACTAGTAGTAGTAGTAGTAGTATGGACTTTATTATAATTATTATTATTGAATAATAATAATTAATTGATTATCACCCTAGGGCCATCCACCACATTTCAAAAAGGTGAAGCCATATACTTAGAGCACAGCCTCTAATCTGTCTTTTGCAGCTGTGAAAAGAAGCACTAAATTCAGACCAGCAAGCACCCACCCAAGTGCCCCAAATACAGTGTTGTAAGGCAGAGCCTATAGAACCTACAGGGGGAGATAAGGTCACACTCAGACATCCTGTTACATGCCCACTGTATTATCCATAATATCGACTGAGGGGCTAGTCAATGTTACCTGCAAACTTAAAGCTGCAGTCCACATTTTTTTCCTCTTTGTCGCCATCTCTGTTCGAAATCTGCAATTGCAGTCATTTGTGGAATTATCAACTTTACGTGATTTGTAGTTCGACACAGCACAGCGCGGAAGAACACATTGAGCAGAGTGTGCAGCTGTCAATCACCACGCCAGTGTCAATACTGGCATTCAGAATCACAGATTATTCTTTTTGGAAGTATGACCAACAATCATTTTCACAAGAAAATGTCATCTGAACAAGTAAGTAACATCCACTTTTGTTCTGGTTCTCACATTGCAGTAAAGCGCTGATTAAATCCAAAAATCGCTTATAGGTTGCCATATCATGCAAATTATACTTTGTTCTCAACTTGTTAATGTTATCAATGACAGCCTATCGTCGACTACATGTAATGTCACTTTTATTCTGTCGCACTTTACGTCGAAGGAAGTTATTTGCATTTTACAACGAGTGGATCTTTTGTTACTGGAGATTGTCGTTTGAAACTTTCTGGATCTGCCATCAAATTGATATAAGTGCAAATTGATATAAGTGCTGCAAAAAAAAAAAGGCTATAAATCTCCACCTCCAACATCCTCACACACAATATAGCTTACTAGCCGAGACTCCTTCTTTATGTGTACAGATGTGACAAAGACATGCTCGAATCTCCCGTGGACATCCACCAGTACCACTGGAATTAAAAATATTATTACAAGCTTGCCACTTTGAATCGAGCTACGGCAAGCAGATAGCAGAGGTCAAAGAGTTTAAACTAATGTTTCTGCCAGAGGCGTGCTCTGACCATGATCTAAAGAAACGGGGTTAAGTGCAACAAAATGTCACAAGCCATCAGTTCTGAATAAAAGAACAAAGCAATGTTCATTGGCCTTAAATGGAGTTCATAGAGTAGTAAATAAATGAACAATAGGATTACTATATAAAACGTACAATTAATACTTCTGATCGTCTGTTTAATTTCAATTTCAAACATGCAATAATCAATCAACCAATAATAATTTTATTTGGCCAATGTTAAATAACAAATCAAGATCAAGTGGCACCATAAAAGTGGTTAAAAAGACAAAACACACACAAAAAAGCACAAATATAAGTAACAGTAACAGAAATGTCCAATGTATTTGTCAATAGTATTAAAATAATTATGGTTCTTAACATGTTTCTTTGGCTGGAATAGATAGCTTTTATCTTTGGTGAGAAAAAAAAAACACACCAACAACCAGCTCCTCAGATAATATCAGAATTGGATGATCCTACTTTGGGAAATTCAAACATTGGAATTGGCAAAGATTGACTTATCTTTCTGAAGAAAATGTAATCCCCAGTCCAGTTTCAAACCAATCAAAACACTTGGCCCAGAGCATCACCCCCCAACGTGTGATGGGTCATTACCAGGAGAAAAAAACCTTTGGATGGTCCACTCCCCACTGTGCTCGACTGCAAATGCCCTTTCACTGAGCTAATCAAGGGAAAGTTCATAGGCTGCCTAAGCCAGAAGCACAGCATCACTGTCTACAACAGATTCATTACAGTGGGAACTGGACACAACAGTTCCACACACTGGACAATGAACAAACTAGTGTTGTCAAAATATATACTTCGGTACCAAGTCAGTACTAGAAATTTTTTAAACGTCACGGCGTCACTGCTGCCTCACAATATGATGACATAATTCATGATACAATTCATCTCCGAGAATCACTTCATGAGCATTTTCCTCATGTCACTTCGTGACAGCAAATGAATATACGTGGAAATCAGATGACATGATTTCAAAACTTTCCATTGGTCATTTAGATAATGTGAAGCATGCTGTATACGGAAATTAACCTGGACATTCTATCTGTCGAAAAATTTCAAAATCGGCAAAATGGACATACACGGTTTTCATCGGACAGCGACGATATAGTAAATCAAAGTTCACACTACAGGATTTTAAGCCCGATTTATGCCCGATTTGCAAATCGTTGAGCTCGCCGACAGGTCAGGGTGTTATCGCGTGCAAATCGCAGGGGATTAGCGGATGATGAACGCTTGCCAATCTGTTAGTATGAAAGAGCCAACAACAAGCAAAAATGCTCGCAGACGCCTCGCAGACGCGTCGCCGAGCCCAGAAAATATCTAGCCTGCTAGATATCCAGAGCCGTCGCGCGACTCAACCTCAGTGATGTCATGTACAGCCAATCATAGCAACGCATGGGTTGAGGACACCAGGTAAATCTTAGTTTTTATTTATTTATTTTTTTTGCATTTTTTTCTCAGAGCAGAAGATTGTCGCTCAAACAGTGTGCAGCACTAGTTTCTGTCTGACGTCCATTCACGTGTTGTGTTCTCTTCTTCGCTAGGCATCGGCACACATGCTGTTTCGTGTCATTTCTGGTTCGTTTTATTGCGTGGTTTTTCGTCACAAAACGTGGTTTGTAGACAAGATAGAATCATTGGGTGACAGAGTTGTTGTCAACTCGTTATTTATTTGATTATTTTCAGGATTTAGACTGTACCATAGTACTGATACAGCTTGCTCTTAACATCTGATCATGGGTGTATCTCCATGTAGTGCATTGTCAACTCGTGTAGTGAGTTACCTCCTGTTGTGGATCAATCACGTTGTGTTGTGTGGTGTGAACAGCTCAACAACTTGAACACTCCTGATTTCACTGAGAGCAAGTCACAGTTCAGCCCAACGTTTTAAAATCATGTAGTGTGAACAAGGCTTAAGGCAGCGGCCTTTGAATCTGGAGAGAAGAATATTTTTGCCTCTGGATTGTTACTTGACTTCAACATGAGTCTGCACAAGTAATATACAGACATTCTATTATATTTTTGTGAAAACATCAATTTGAAATGTAAAATTTGAAAAGAGTCAGTGGTGCGTTGTCTAGAGTAGACCACTGTTAATCACATAAAGCCAGGCAAACAATTAAAGCAGAGAACTGCATGTTTCCATTCATATTCTAATGCTGTAATTGTAGTTTTCCACGGGACTGACATTAATGCTAAACCAAGTGCACTGAAAGTGCTAAACTAGACAACTGACATGTAGAAAGAAAAGGTCTCCCTTTGAAGGATTTTGCTACCCGTCTCTCAGAATCTGTGACAATAGATGTCATGTCTTTTCTCATTAACATCAAAGTGTCTGAGGTTCAAGCCAAAATGATCATCAACTTAAGTAGGAATCAGAAATGAGATGGCTTTGCAGCTCTACCAGCTGAGCCCCATGAATACTGAAACATATCAGCATATTAAACTTAAATGTCTTTAATGCCTCAAAATCTTTAAAAACAAGTTTAATAGCTTTAATGCTGCTTTTCACTATGGAAGACACTCAAATTAACCCAGACATTTTAATAGTAATTCCTGTGTTACAAATATTTAAATTATCACAGAAGTACTGGGATAAAAGTTTATAGTTCGGTTATAAACACTGATGTCTACGGAAGCGATCAAAACACTTTATTTTCTCTTTCAGATTAATGGCAAATACATTTTTAACAGTTACATTTGTAGCCAGGTGGTGCAACGATTTAGGCTAATCGATACAAGATGATGTTGGTTTTTTTTGAATTCCCTCCACCCAATCTCTGTCTGCCGGCAGGATTAAAAAGAAGAGCAACTTCAAAACCTCCACAGAAATTAGAGGGTGATGGAGCATGACACTCCAGACTCTCTCAAAATCTAGTGCCTCATTGAAAACCCCAGCCATTAAATTGGATTTTGCATAAACTGATTAAAAATACAGACCGTGATCATTTTCCATTCTATTTCTACATAAATTATGCCCACTGGTGATAAGACTTCACCATTCTCATCTCATCAGTATGAGCTGCTGAATAAACATCATATCATAAATTGGAGCCATGAACTTGTGAATAGTTTTGCATGTTTTTTTTTTTTATCTATATGGTGAAGTCAGTGCTAAATCTCACACCCATTTGCTTCTCCCTGCATGCCTCCAGTCCACATATTAAATGTAAGGAGCACACAAAGCAAATAGAAAAGCCAATAATCTGGAACAAATTCTTACTGCAATAATTAATTGCATAGCTGAAGTATAGGGTGGGATTTATGGCCTTGGTTATAAAATTAAAATGAATTAAACTGGTTTTATTTAGGTCTCATATTGAAATAAAAATAATATGTAATATGAGGCCTAAAAAATCATTGCAATGTATTTTGGTGGCTGTCAAAATAATTTCAGTACAGCAAAAAAAAAACAACAACAACAATGCAGACTGTGTGTGTGAATAATGTATAAAAAATGCAGTTTTGGACATTTATAGTACATTAGTAAATTGAGTTTTAAAACACAAACTCACTAAATCTGGGCCCTGTTTGTAGCAATCTCTTTCTACGACCCTTAGTACATATTCATCATTCAAGAAACAAATACAATACAATAAAATTGTATCTCAGCCTTGATTCTTTCAGTTTAGACTATTCCCTCTGTAATCATCAACAACTACTCAGATTAGAGTCCAGTAAGATTGATGAGCACGGGAGAATGTTTCCATGTAAAAGTGTGTTGTTTTTCCCAGTTCTCAAACAGAACATTTAACTGATTGTATACAACTACCAAATCCATCTGTGTGGCCAAACAAAGTGTGTAAGAATATGAGTGTCGTGAGCCTGTATGCTTGTTTACATACAAAATGCAAACAGGAGGAGGCTATTAGTCTAACATCTACATAAACTAACATTGACAATGAAGCAGTACTCTAACAATCTGACTCTAAATGCAAGTTTGGAGTCACCCAGCATTGTTTTGATGTGTGACACACATTCCAGCATCTTATGCATGATACCTATGTTCATGCTGCCCTACAAAATGTAAAACATATGGTCAAAAGTTACATATGACTGAAATCAGGTCTCTCAGACCAGGTGTTTCAAATGTGAGTCCGCAGTATTGGGAAAGAGTTGGGTCTACGCAATCACTATATTGGCTGCATCTGAATTTATGTTTCATGAGAGACATAAATAACACGTTATACAAATGAATTAGCATTTAATAGAAAATCGCTATATTGCTAAGAGCGATTTAAAGTTATATATATGTCAGTATTGTGTTTCATGAAGCGCGCGCGTGTGACTTTCCACCGTCTAGAGCGTATTAAGTTAATTAAACAGTTTGTTGCGCATTATTAACGAGAAGAAACAGCTCAATCTAGGCGTTTTAAACAAACACACAAAAAAACAAATAGCCTAAAACACTAATAATAACAGGCTGTATTGTAGGATACCATTTAGGTTATATTTTTCATTCTGTTACATTATTTAGGCTATTTTCAAATGCGTAAAGTGTACAAATAAAAACAATAACATATCAAGAAAACACAATCTATTGCAGCCAGCATGATAAAGCACGTTAAAAGGGACTGCTCATAATGGAAACGCGGTCACGGTGCGCACGCATCTTTTTTCCAAGTGCGTCCACGCGCAACATCGACAGATAGAAACATATAGTGGATAAAAACAGAAAAACTCAAAACAAGTAGCGTTTTCTAATTGAATGAATAGCTATATCCCTTACTGAGCGCGCAGCAGCAGCGCAGCCAGCCACAGGTGCGGAACCAAGTGTTATGTGTGTGCGCTGAAACTGTGGCGCTGTTAAAATATAGCCTAACATTAAAGCATTTAAAGTTGGGGATAAAACATAGGCTAATTATATTTAGAATACAGTAAATATATAACTGCTTATAACGGAATAAATATCAAGGAGTAAATCATTGAAAATGTCTTTCTATTGGGTAAAAAAAAAAAAAAAAAAAATGCAACTGGTCGAACCAATAAGAATGTCAAGTCGACCAAGACGGCATCGACCGATTAGTCGACTAAACGACTAAAGTTGACAGCCCTAAAAAGTATTTAAAATGTATACACACAAGCAGGAAAACAGTTTCTGTGCTGAAACAACGCAATGAGTTTAACAACACTCGCAGCATAAATTTAACGTTAAAAAAGTTAAAAATTAAACATTTACCAAATCTGCTTATTTTATTGTATTGACAGCCCTGAGCTTTTAACAGTAAGAAACACTGGTTATTATTTTAAAGGTTTATATATATATATATATATATATATATATATATATATATATATATATATATATATATATATATATATATATATATATACTATATATATATATCAAACATTAATAATGGGTGGGAAAAAGATACACTGTCAATGTAATATTTGAGTCATTTACTTTACAGCAATGACAAGGACAACAGCACAACAAGAGTTGTGTTTGTATTTGAGATGCACAGGAACTCTTTGCGCAGTACAGAGTCAGTCAGTCAGTCAGCTAATTGTTTCTGCATCATTACATTCTGCCTGTGGACATCATCAATTCCAGCCTTGCCAGAACCACATAACATAAGAGAATCACAATCAATACCAATTTGCACACATAAACATGGCGAGTACACACAATAATGAACACTGGACGTACAGTTGTGGTCAGAATTAATGGCAACCCTGGTAAATATGATCGAAAATGGCTGTAAAAAATAAATCTGCATTATTTATCCTTTTGATCTTCATTCAATTTTTTTTTGCAAAAATCTAACCTTTCATTGAAAGTAAAGAATTGAAAGCAAATCACATTATTCAATAAATGCTTTTCTCCAAAACACGCGTGGCCATAATTATTGGCTCCCTGTTATTAAAAGGGTTAGTTAGTTCATCCAAAAATGAAAAATTCAGTGGCTCAATTCTAAGTTTATCTAGCAACGAGAATACTTTTTGTGCGCAAAAAAACAAACAAACAAAAATAACAACTTCATTCAACTATTCATTTCCTTCCCTGTGGTTCTAGATTTCACGTCAGTGATGTTGCGCAAGCTTCCAGGTCTGTACGTCACACGTAAGGCTCACACATTGGCCGAACGCTGGTCATGTGTGACTGCATGTGACGTCCAACCTTCATTATCAGAACTTCATCATCAAGTCAGCTGTCACTTTAGCACGAGGCCCTGTGTGGTCACACACTTGGACAGCCTTTGAGACGGTACTGCCAGTAGCATTAGCTCCTTAGCCTGAGCAAACTCGATCAGAGTTCAGCAACCAGGCACCTCCGCTCCACTTACACCCCGCCTCTTTGCCCATTTTTGGTTATCCGGGAGTGCCTTGGCACTTCCTATTAGCCCCATTGTGTATCATCTTAGTTGCAGTTCTCATTAGAATTCCACTGGAGGTGATCGCAGGCGAGAGCAGAATGAATGGGAGTCTATGGGGCTAAACGGCTAAATGTGTCTCTTTCACCTGCTTGTCATTAAATTAACATAAATTTTATTGTTTATTCCGCAAGTTCAATATAGATTATAGGCCAAAAGTTCGAATGAACGAGTACTTATGTTCTTTTGATTTCTTACAGGTTAGGCCGTTGTTGGCCGGAACACGCTAGCATTCTGCTATTGTGTGACGTCATCACATTTTTGAACGGATTTTTAGAACACGATAAGTGAACTTGAAAATGCAATTTTCATCTGAGTGTATTATCTTAGCCCTCCCTTTTGAATGCAACTTTCAAATTACTTGACAAAAAATTACATCCTGAGAAAAGTGGATTTCTGGGGGTGAAACCCCATTGACTCCCATTCATTCTGCACTCGACCGGAGCGTCCCCGCATGGACAGAGACGTGTTACTGCAGCCAGTCCAGAACCCGGAAGTAACCAGCCAGTGCCAATTCTCTTCAATTAGACATTCTCTGGTGACGCGTGGCGCCAAGATGGCGACGGCCGGCTCGCGCCCACTTAAGGCTTAAAAAATGCTCTTCAGAAACCTACGGGGTGACGTCCTTATTTTTTTACAGTCTATGATGTAGACCTGCATCTCAAAAGAATTATTCTCTCCAGTCTGTCTGTGTTTGGCTTATTATAAAACGGATTAAGCAATCCCAAGTGCTGTAATCTAGAAGATTTTTTTAATTACACATGGTGTGCAATTTCAGGGATAAAGGAAGCTGTCGAGTAGCTGTGCCTCTGAGTGGTTTTCATCTGTGCCACCAGCTCAAACAATGTGTGCTCAGCCATAATAATGATGGTGCTGTAGAGCTTTTAATTTCGAGAAATGACTGATAACAGAAGAAGGGAACGCTTCACATGCAGGACTAATTTAGAGAAGCACAAAATGTAGGAATAGAAGTAAAACAAAGAAAGAAACATGTAAAATATTTATTTGGCACCTTGATTAGTGTATGAGGTAACTGTAGGCTTTGCTCTAAAATGCTGATTAAAGGTTAATATTGATTTATATATTTTTTCCATTGTTCTAAGAAGTCTTTGAATGGCATTGCTCAATGTGCTAAGAGGGAAGAAGGGCAGGTTAGGTAACCCTAGGAAACAAAAGACTTTGGCTGCCTACAGTCTAAAAGAAGCAAAGACAAATCCTTATAACACCAAGTAACAGAGCACTTTACAAGGAATGCAGACAAAATCCTCTGTAAAACAATAACTTGGTTGAAAACTTGATTCCAGAAACAATATTTAAACTGACCATCTAAGAGTAAATTGAAAGGCATGTTATTATTATCTGGCCTATTTTGTTTAAAGCTATTTTACTTAATGAATAAAATCTGCAATGATATAAATAAAACAAAACAGAAAAGTGGGCAAGATCCTTCATCAGTGAACAGTTGTAAATGATAGAAAAGTGTAGATGAAAGAATGTCAAAAGTGCAGGGACTCACTTTAGTTGATATTAAAATAAGCTCCAAGTTTCGATTGCACCATGTGCTAACTTGCGTCATAGACACCATTGTCTAAATAATATCTGGCTATTACTAAATGCTAGCTTGATTCTCAAATAATTGAGAAATAAATGCTACACACAAAATATGAATGCATTTTTAAAATTAAAAATTAAATAAAGATGCATCGATACTAAATTTCTCAGCTGATACGATTCAGAAGAATATCTGCTGATACTGAGAGTTTGATTTTCTTAAGGAAAAAAAAACCTCTCCCAACTAACTTGACAACACTATTATGTGAATTTTAACTGTGCTACGAGTGGTCTAAAAATTATTGGAACAAAGCAGATTGCTCAACAGGAAAGCAAAGAATGCCAGGATGTTTTTTCCAACTATTGATGGTCCTATACACCCATTAAGAAGGTAAAAAGTATCAATGGACAAGACACTCACTTTTTTTGTCTTTATTTCTTACAATAAAGTGGTTTCTTTAAGACAAGGAAAATCTGACAATTCACAAAAGTGCTCTTTGCCCTTTTCACAACAAAAAGATTGAACCACTCCCCTTTCTAGTGACTGGTAACAGTCAGTGAGTCAAAGTGCTTTCTACTGTATAGAAGTGCCGAAGGGATGACGTCACTTTAGGACAACTCGGAAGCTAGCGGCGCATGGGTTCCCTGAATCGAAAAGCTATGCATTTTACCCATAGACTTTTGGAAAATCGCAAAAAATAACATCTGTGTTTAACATAGAGTTAACACGTTTAGTCTATCAAGATAATCTTTACAAGTTAATCCAAAATGTATACACTTTATAAAAAAAATAAATAAATACAAAAAAGACATAATAAAGTTAAAAAAAAACACAAGCAGGTTATAACTACACTCACCGGCCACTTTATTAGGTACCCCATGCTAGTAACGTGTTGGACCCCATTTTGCCTTCAGAACTGCCTCAATTCTTCGTGGCATGATTCAAAAAGTAGGTGCTGGAAGCATTCCTCAGGGAGTTTGGTCCATATTGACATGATGGCATCACACAGTTGCCGCAGATTTGCTTCGGCTGCACATCCATGATGTGATCTTCGTTCCACCACATCCCAAAGATGCTCTATTTGGATTGAGATCTGGTGACTGTGGAGGCCATTTGAGTACAGCGAACTCATTGTCATGTTCAAGAAACCAGTCTGAGATGATTCCAGCTTTATGACATGGCGCATTATCCTGCTGAAAGTAGCCATCAGAAGTTGGGTACATTGTGGTCATAAAGGGATGGACATGGTCAGCAACAATACTCAGGTAGGCTGTGGCCTGGACGATGCTCAATTGGTACCAAGGGGCCCAAAGAGTGCCAAGAAATATTTCCCCACCATGACACCACCACCACCAGCCTGAACCGTTGATACAAGGCAGGATGGATCCATGCTTTCATGTTGTGACGTCAAAATTCCTACCCTACCATCGATGTCGCACAAATTTTTTAAGATTATGTTGCCAGGAACGTTTTTTCAATCTTTGATTGTCCAATTTCGATAAGCTTGTGCAAATTGTAGCCTCAGTTTCCTGTCTCAGCCCAAAGGAGTGGCACCCGGTGTGGTCTTCTGCTGCTGTAGCCCATCTGCCTCAAAGTTCGACGTACTGTGCGTTGAGAGATGCTCTTCTGCCCACCTTGGGGTCGTAACGGGTGGTTATTTGAGTCACTGTTGCCCTTCTATCAGCTCGAACCAGTCTGGCCATTCTCCTCTGACCTTCTGCATCAACAAGGCATTCCCGCCCACAGAACTGCCGCTCACTGGGATGTTTTCTTTTCGGACCATTCTCTGTAAACCCTAGAGATGGTTGTGCTGGAAAATCCCAGTAGATTAGCAGTTTCTGAAATACTCAGACCAGCCCTTCTGGCACCAACAATCATGCCACGTTCAAATGTCAGTTTACCTTCTTTGGATACCCCAGGTTGTTCAGAACTGAGGAAATTGTTGTACCATGTCCACATGCTCTGAAATGCACTGAGTTGCCGCCATGTGATTGGCTGCTTGAGCAAATTCTAGGTGTTAACGAGCAGTTGGACAGGTGTACCTAATAAAGTGGCCGGTGAGTGTATGTGGTTCTATGTCATAGATCAAAACGTGAAAATATTTAGAGGCTTTGTTCACCACAGAACTCAGACTTTAGAGCGAGGGAACCGGGAGTGCTAAAACGCTAACTCGCTTCTGCGTTTTGGCCTACAGAGTGACGTCGTAAGTTAACTTATGAGGCACTAATGCCTTGTTTCCACTGAGGGGACGGTACGGTACAGTACAGTACGGGTTCGGGTCGGTTACACTCAGATGAGGCTTGCGTTTCCACCGCCAACAGTACCCTTACTTGATAGGCGTGGTGTTTGCTGGGAAGAAGCGATCAACATCATTTTCGCGCAAAGAAAGCGACAAAGTAAACAACAATGGATGACAGACAGCACAGCAGATCTTGTTCTTGCTTCTCAGCATGTTTGTCACTAGAAACAAGCGCTGGCATTAGGCGTTTCTCAATACCAAGTAGCCATCGCAAAGTCCGACTCAGGAGATGATCGCAGTTTTTCCTCTTTGTCGCCATCTCTGTTCAAAATCTACAATTGCAGTCATTCGCAGAATTATCAACTGCACAATGTTTGAGGAGACTGTTGAGGAGACAATTTCGCATGAGACGATTTCCCCGCGGAAATCCACCAGTACCACTGGAATTAAAAACATTATTACAAGCTTATCGCTTTGAATCAAGATAAGGCAAGCAGTTCTGAAAACTGGCTGGTTATGTATTTTCTCAAATATGTATTTTGGATAATTTTTAACCCCAAAAAAAGCTACGGACTGCAGCTTTAAAACAGCTCTTTTTATGACATGTTGTCCTACAAACACAGGCTCCCGCTTGTAGCATTCTTCTTCCTTGTCTGATCTACCTCATAATAATACAGTGCAAATCTCAGTTGATCCCAGTTGTGAGCCTTGATAAGACCTCAGACCGGCCAGTTAATAACACTACCATCACACAGCACCGCCACAAGCAATAACAAAGCACACATTTAACTATTTTCTATTTAGATAACATGTTATGGCTGATATGTTAAATAAGCTTCAGTTATTTTCTGAAAAAAAAGACAGATCTTTTGTGTATTAATCACATTCCCACAGCATCTGCAGTGCACATAACAGAAAGGTGTTCGTGATGCGTTTTGAACTGGTTGGTGGAACTAAGGCTGTGCCATACATTTTCAGAGCTCAGTAATTTCATGTCATTTATGACTGCAGAGTGAAGTGGTATGTTGTGCTCCACAAAACCTGGCATGCACCACTGTTTTAATGCCATGCCAATTTTGAATTTGATTAGGGTGGAAACAACTAGACTAATCACCCCAAAATCATCTGGGTCCTCTTGTACAAAGACTTACAAAACATAGCATACGATCAAAGCTTTAAATGTGCGTACGCATAAAAAAAACCCAAATGTATTGATGTCTGTGTACGAAGGATCCCACACATATTCTCTTTGTACATCCCAATTAACGTAAAATTGAGCGCACATGCACGAGCACAATGCCCCACCCAGTCTCCTCCCTCAATTAAATTAATTTAAATATGGTAATAGTCCAATTTGGCAAAAGAAACCTGCAAGAAAATGGCTAAAGAAACCTGCAAGAAACGAAATTTCACTGAAAATGTCTTCTATGTGAATATATGTGAAAGTGTAATTTATTCCTGTGATCAAAGCTGAATTTTCAGCATCATTAATCATCTTCAGTGTCACATGATCCTTCAGAAATCACTCTCATATGATGATTTGATGATCAAGAAACATTTATGATTATTATCATCAGTGATGAAAACAGCTGTGCTTCTGCTTCATATTTTCACTGTGATATAGCTAGTATTTTCAGGATTCTTTAATGAATAAAAACTTAAATCAAACACATGTAGAAATCTTATAATCTTTTGTAACATTATAAATGCATTTACTGGCACTTTTAAACAAATTCAATGTGTCCTTGCTGAATAAAAATATTACTTTCTTTTTTTACCTTTACTGACCGAATTAATTAAGTTAATTTTTTTAATCCTAGTTAAGCCAACGCTGCCATTGCTAAACGGGTTTGCACTTGCTCTATGTTCTTACTTAATTGCATAGAATATTTTAATAAAACTCGTGTGACATAATTTGTAATTGATACATTATTTGACATATTATTAAGCAATATCTGACAGCTGGTGGTGCGATAGAACAATTCGTAATGTGATATTTGCCACTTCACTTTATTGCCTCTAGGAGTCGCCAAAGGACAAAAATCAAGGCAAATGTACATACGCCAGACATTAAGTTTACTTGGAGGAACGCACATTCTTACGGTAATTTCACTGTAAGTACATCTGGCCATGAACGTGAAAACTGGCGTACGCCGTGTTTTTGTACGTACGCAGTGTTCATACATGAGGCCCCTGGTCCTCATAACTGAATATTTTAGGCCAATATTTGAAAATATATTTAAAATTATTAGGATTATTACATTATTCACACCAGTAAGCACACAATATTAGTCATCAATATTTTCCTGGAAGAGGAAGTCAGTGAAATTTAAATGTTTATAACTTTCTAAACATTTTGTCAACTAATAAGAGTGCACAAGCTTATTGATGGACCTATACTAAAAGACCACATAACTTCAAACTAGAGCCTAGACCGATATATCGGCATGCCGATATTATCTGGCCGATATTTGGTATTTTCCAAACTATCGGTATCGGCAGTTATAATGGCTTATAAATGAATATTTAAAAATAAAATAAAATCGGACGAAACACGCTCTGAACCATTTCATGAGTGTTGGAGTTGTATAGTTTGTCCACCAGAGGGCACTCTACACAGTCCCTGTTGGCAACACTCGTTGAGTTGGTCACGATACATACATTGCTTGAATAACAATTAAAAGAGCATCCTCATCAGTTCTCTTAACTCAAATAAGCATGACAAAATTTGTGACTATCATGTCCAGTTTTGCTGCTGTTAAATAAGCCGAGAGTGAAGCGGAATTAGCTAGTAATAATTACGTTACATTGTTACAGTGTAGTTGACTGACTGTCCTTTTAACTTTTGACAATGTGGCTGAAGTATTTCTTTAATAGCACGTGACGACTGTAGCAATGAGACGTATCATCTCTCTTGGCCTGTTATATTGAAAATATATGTTTTACAATTTGCAGTATGACGTAATTTATTGCTAAATTATGGCTCATCATAGACTAGCTAACCACAAAGTTAGCTAATGCCACTATCATCAGTCTGTACTGTTGTGACAATAAAATAAACAAGTTTCTTTTTTAAAATGCATTATCAGATTATTTTAGTTAAAACTCATAAATAATTACAAATAACTAATGTTAGGGAAATCTGTTCATGTTTGTTGCCATGCTTAAGAATTAAAAAATATATATATATCGGTCGATATATTTGGCTTTTGAAACCAAACATTTTATCTACATTTCGCCTTCAAAATCCTCATCGGTCGGGCTCTACTTCAAACTTCTATTTTCATTTCACAGTAGAGCCCGACCGATAAAGGATTTTGAAGGCCAATACCGATACAAATATTTTTGGGTTTTAAAATCCATATTCCGATATATCGGCCCGATATTTTTTTTATTTTATTTTTTTCAGAAACGCTGCAACAAAAACATTAAAATATTTCCCTAACATTAGTTGTTTTAGCTAAAAATAATATGATAATGCATTTTAAAAGAAACTTTCATTTTATTGCTCACAACAGAACAGACTCGATGATAGTGGCATTAGCTAGCTTTGTGGTTAGCTATGATGAGCCATAATTTAGTAAATGGGATAACGTCCATACTGCAAATTGTAAAACATACATTTTCAATATAACAGGCGAAGGAGATGATACGACTCATTGCTATAACTGTCACGCGGTATTAAAGAAATACTTCAGTCACATTGTCAAAAGTTAAAAGGACAGTCAGTCAACTAACACTGTGACAATCACAAAGGCAACTATTACTAGCTAATTCCACTTTCACTCTCTAGCTTATTTAAGCATAGCAGAAACTGGATATGATAGTCACAAATGTTGTCATGCTGATCCGAGTTAAGAGAACTGATGGGTATGCTTTTTATTTGTTATTCAACAATGTATGTCTATGAACCAATTCAAACAATGTTGCCAACAGGACAGAGTAGAGTGCCCTCTGGTGGACCTATACAAGCTCAACACTTATGACATGGTTCAAGCGTGTTTTCATCCGCTTTTATTTTATTTTCTGAAATATTCATTTATCTGCAATTATAACTGGCGATATCGATATTTTGGAAAATGCTATATTATTGGCCGATAAGATGATTTGTGAAATATCAGAATTGCTGGCTCATTCACAGAGTTTTAATGATCCAATTGAGTCGCAGACCACTGAACACCACTAAAAACACCTGCTGTGTGACTAACAGCATGCAGCGAAGACAATGTTCCTACTTTCTTCCTGAGAGTCAGCACCTTCTCTACATTACCCAGCCTTATGTCCATGTTCTCCATTTCCTCCCATGGGCAGTGTTTCTGGCTAGTGGCACATTCTGGGCACTGCTAAATACACATTGAATGTGTTCACACTATCAAACATGATTTGCCTTATCAAGGTAAAACTACCAGTGCCATTTTACATCTAATGATGAAATCACTACTGAGCAGATGTTCGTGTGGAACGGTGGGAGAGATTCGAGTGAAAATGAGCTGAACATGGAAAGATCTGTTTGACAATTTGGACAATTTAATTTAATAGGAGAACAGCACAGCGCACTGATCTATTAGATGGCCATGGCATTTTAAATGGTCGAATGTCTAGTGACAGCATATTTTCATTTTGCTTCACTGTCTATTGCAGTTCTATATTAAACCCTTCACTGACTCATTAAGTGCACAGAAGCAATTGACCAGTTATAGATTCACCATATCATAAAGTCTGAGTTAAAGAATAATCCAAATGCTCTCAATGAACTACGACCAAACTATTCAAGGCTATGTCTACTGAGGCCATTTTCATAACCTATTGACTGTGAACACTGCAATTGATTGAGGAGCATATCTGGCACCATCCTTATCGATGCGGATGCTACACGAATCAGACAGAAAGCTTTAGACAGAAATGTTTTAGGTCGCAACAGTTAGAGCACTGGCCCTTATTTTAGCCCTCATGTCACTGTAAGAGTGAGAGCTTACCGTGCCAAAAGGGAATTAAGTCTTCAGCAACATCAACAACATGTTGTAACCCCATTTTCATTACTGTAACCAAGTCCGGCTACGTCAGTTCATCTCTCAAATTATCAAAAATATTTCTCGAGCTGAATTCAGAGATGAAAAGCTGGTTCGAGTTGGGATTTGCTTATGTAACAGGCTTTCCGCACCAGCACAAGCCATCTGTGTGCTTGCTTGTCAGAAGAACTCTTAAAACATGGTTCATGTCTGAACAGGGAGAGGAACTCTTAAAACAAAGCTGAATACCACAGATGTTTTAGCTCACCACTGAAAGGTTATAAGAAAAAACTGAGCCCATGAAGTCAAGAAACAGGAGCCAAACCTTATAAGAGTGCATTCCAATTCTGAATTACAGTACAAATAGGACTGGACAAAAGAATCAAAAGGGTGCTGTCACTGTGGAGTTCATAGCAATATCAATAGTTTGAACAGTGCACTTCTTGTTAGCACTAAATGCGCTGTTTTGCATTGCAACTGTAACCACAATTTATAATCCAGTTGAAAACTTCCATAAACCTTAAGCATGGACTACAGGTAATTTGGTATGGTAAAACAGGGCTCTGACATTAACTTTTTGAGGCACTTGTCCTTTGGACAAGTAAATTTATGTTTCACTTGTCCATGCACAAAAGTCACTTGTCCGGGTAAAGATTTATAATTTTATCTAGGGCTGCACAATTTGGGGAAAATGTCATATTGCGATTATTGAGGTCAATATTGCAGTTGTGATATGCGATTGCGATATAATAAACAAATGGTTTCATGAGTCAACTTATTTGGTTCTAAACCAAATTCACACACAGATTAAGTGATAATTCTGAAATTAGCAATAACAACTAAATGATTGATAACACCTATAATGATCAATAAGTCATTGATGTCTGGATAAAAATTAACTGTTTGACACATACAGAAATTGAATAAAGTTATCAAACAGTCTGCGCTGCATAAATTATATATAGACTACTCCTTATTAAAGCTACACAAGTTCTTTAGTCAAGAGCAGTGAGTGATTTTCTCTGTTCCATTTGTTCTTTCATTAACTTTACTGACAGAACGCTTTATTGGTAGCTGGCCCTTTAAGAGCAGCAGCTGTGGACAGAGACGCGGATCTCACACACGCCTCATTCTCTACGAGTCACAACTCTTTATGTCCATCATAAGACCGCTCTTATGAAGATACTCGACAAATGACATTTTGGCTTAATTGTGTGTGTTTGTTGATGTTCGTTCAAGCGCAAAAGAGAAATACTGGCGCGCGGTCGTGCATGCGCATTATACTGGCGCTTCAAACGGAAAAATTAAATCTGTAAAATAGACGTAACGAGTGGCACATAACGTGAAGTAACATGGCATTTTATTTTGTTTGAAATTTAACTTGTCCTGTCTAGACAACAAATTTTCTCTTCTATCTTGTCCTACAAAAAATCCCACTCTGTCCTGCACAAGCGAACAAAGCCTTAATGTTGAGCCCTGTAAAACTTTTTTTACAATATGTTGGAAGATATTTTCTTTCAGGTGTTATTTTCACATTCTGTGCATGTTGGAAATTATTCTTTCACTGTAGGCTGATTAGCATACATTTTCCCTCAAAAATCTGAAACTTGCATGTCAGAATACTTGTCAGGTTTATTGTTTACTGTACACCATGTCTTGCAAACTAAGCACCAGCACAAAAAGCCATGCAGCACATTAAAAGGCCAAAAAGCGTGTAAATACAGGACTTTACGTCTCAGAAAGTGCAACAAAAAGAGATGATCTCTGCACTCTAGAGGTGCGTTCCATTTGACAGGGTCCCTACGCAGTGTTCACTGCTCCCTACTCCCTGAACACGGTATATCAGTTGATAGTGGACTTCGCTGACAATAACCGCTCATTTGGAATGCCCTGCAAACGTCATCAAAGAAACGACGGGGTTGCGCAGATTATGATATTAGAACAAATAGATATAGGCTTACATTAATATTTTAATTTAATTTAATATCACATTTAAAATATATACACTACACAATAATAAATAAAAAAACTTTAAGTAGCCTAACTTTAAATAAAAGTTTATACTTACTTGACTATTGCTGCTATTATTTGACTATTAACAGAATTGAAGCTCTGTTGTAATTGTCATGCATATGAAAATAAACTAAACTTTTAAAATAAACTTTCATTTGTTCAACTATTTGTATAGAGAGCCTAAGTCCGCCCCTCTGCTTCCGGTTCATGGGACCTTATCTTCGGAAAAAACTGATGCATGGTAGTCAATGGCGAGAAGATAACTTATCTTTTTATTCCGTCTGAACTGTGTCCTGGATTACACATATGATGTTTGTCAACTTAAAAGATAATTATGAAAGCCAGAGAAAGTCGCAAGTTCGTCATAAAACAGAAGAGTAACTTTTAGTTTTATGTGAAAAACCCTCAATGAACTACATCTCCCAGAGGCGAAACAGACGAGCAAGATCAGCTGCTGTGTGTGTGTGTGTGTGTGCAGTCTGGAACAACACACTCATGACGGTAACAGTTCCGATTATAACGGAAACACTATAGAAACAATGACATAGCCTAAGTAAAGTTTGCTTCATTCATTGAGAGAATGTGCGCCTTTTGGGGTTTGTAGTCTTTTGTAATTACGTATTTTCACAGTCTTATATCTCTAACAGTTTTACATCAAACTGTGACTTTCTTGACTTTGAAATGTATCTTTTAAATTGACAAAACATCATATGTGTAATTCAGGGATCAATTTAAACAAAATCAAAATATTGTTATCTCTCGCCATTGACTACCATACAATATTTTTTCCGAATAAGGTCCCATGGTGGTCGACACGGAAGGGGAGGAGCAGGCTCTCTAAGACCGCTCTGACTGGATGATGACGTGACGCGCAATGACAGTTGGGTAATTCGCTCTCCACTTCCTGTGAAGTGATGTATCGATGTTCACTTATTCCTACGCCGTTTGCAGTGCCCTTCGAACTGAACATGTTCCGTCCCTTCGGACTGGAATCTCACTTAAGATGGCGAAATACCCTGTGAAGTCCACTTCGCAGTTCACTTATGGTCGAATGGAACGCACCTTAGGTCACTGTGCCATCCGGGTCAGGTTACAAAGAAAACTAATGGCTCACCTGACCTGTGCCACTCCCTTATGATCTCAACAAGCAGAACACTGAATAACATTAAACACAATATACAAAACAGTCACATAGTGACTGAATTCTAACTTCCTCTTTAGCTACAACAATGTGACTGGCATAAAAAATGTGCCAAAATATCAAGAGTGAATTCGAGCCAAACATTTTAGTAGTTCAAAAACAAAATAATGCTTGAACCAGACTGATGCTCTTCAAAGACATGAATGAGTGCAGGCAGTGCTAAATGTTCAAGAAATTTGGATATATGAGAAACTCATGTTACAAAAACAACAGTTAGGATGAATTACACCCACTTTGAATTTCCTTCCAGACAGTGTCACTCTGTCCTATCACCGTCAATGATAACACAAGACTCACAATATCAGAAAACAAGGAGCCAATAAAACTCTTGCAAAACAAATATAAAGTGGGTTATAAACTTGAGCAAGTCCCATAAACTTACTCGAATAAGTGTACAAAACTAATAACAGACAATAGAAAAACACACAAAACCCAGTGTGCATTGATGATGTCCTGGGTGTGTATAGTTTTTAATAATATTCCATCAGTCTGAAATATAATGCAATGGAACAAACTAGTCTTAGCTATATAATAATCTGGAACACAATAGAAAAGACAGCTGAAGTAAGTATCTATGCACAAGCATGCGACCTTACACTTTTTATCTGTATACTGCTTTCACTATATCCTTGATGAGGGATTTTAGTAAGAAATGGTTCAATGCCATAATGCACTTGACCTGTAAGCAGATTCTTCACGGCTGGTCTGAATGAATGCACTGCGCTCATTATGCAGGGCAGCTGCGTCACATGCACCACTATCTAAAAGGACTGCATTTGTATTGTGTTACGTTTACCGTGCATTTTAAAATAAACATGCAATGTATCTGTGTTAAAACGGGTCCACTTTTCAGTGTAAGATCACTCACCTCGTCTTTCCCTTCAGTGCTGCTCTCCCGTTGCTCAGAGGTGCAGAGTTTCCTTTTGTTTTTGCTCTCGGTTCCTTTCATTCTGATGGATGGGGGTTGAGAAATAATCTACAATAGTAATGTATCGATGAATCCGATGGTCAGTGCATTATATGATGAAACCGGTCTAGTTCTGGTTCTGATACATGGTGAGCAAACCTCTCCTCAACGTTTGTCCACAAACACAAAGACAGAATCAGTAGTGACAGCAGGTTCGACACCGTGGCTTTTGTGTTGATCTCTCGTCTCGACCTTAAGTAACAATCCAAGTTGCCATGACAGCCCATCAGTTTTCGCTTCCAATAAGTTACTGTTTTGTCTTCAGTTTTGTCTTTAGCGCGGCAAATCAGCCGGCGGAACTCGCGAACTTAGCTCGCTAACTGTCTGATGATAAAGTTTGACAACATCCGCAAAATAAACGTCTTTTCGGCTTAACAAACATGAAGTGACTGTTTAAAAACATTATAATGTAAATAAACACGCCGGTTCTCGTGTCTGTCAATGTAGAGACTATTACGACAGGTCACCATTACGTTGAAAAACGCCGCGTTTCCAACGTGCTTGTTGCAGTTTCCAATGACCCAGCGGATTTCTCTTCACTGAGAACTAATTCTTTAGCATTCCACAGTTACCTCGGGCATTAAAAAACCTTAGGAACCGCGTTTTTTATCATTCAGTCAACCGCCAGACTTTGCTGCGGAGCCACAACACAGCGCGACCTCAACTGTTCATCGTGTCTCTCGTGAGTCAGGTTCTAGAGCCGCTCGCGAGCTCTGTTTTGATACGGATCATTATATCATGCGGGCATGAAGCTCCGCTTTTCTCCTCCAACTTCACTCTTCAAACGTAAACCAGGCCGGCCGTAGCGGGTAAACGGCTCGGAGGCAGAAGTAATTGCTTTAAAGCCGGTCCATGTCGTTGCTTTTCTCCGGGAGGAAACCTAGCAGCTTCCTGAAGCTCGCATCGAGTGAACAACGGTGGGTGCGCGCCAAATGCTGATCTGAGTTCAGTCTGTACGAGCAGAGTCTAAGTGGAGTGTCTCGCAAATACACTAGAGCGCTGATCTCAGTTCAGTCTGTATGAGCAGAGTCAAGTGGGGAGTCTTGCATTGCACACCGGAGGGCTGATCCTCCAATGGTTTAGAAGGGGCAAGAAAAAAGAGATGGAGAAAAGATCGGTTTTTGGTGAAATACGACTTTACTTAGTATTTGCTTCCATCTGCTGAGACATTTATTACATTGTAATTCTGCATTAAACATTGAAAGTCTTTGATTGAGGGGGTAAAACGTGAGAGACTTCATTTTTATTTTTTCTTATTTTTATATATATTAGATTATACTCAATGACAAGGTCGTCATGTGTGTTATGGTGATTGATGTGAACTGAATGTGTTACAATAGGGAGCACTGAATACTGCATTGGTGAACGAAACCATGTGGCATTGTTTTTGGCTTGTATTATAAAAATTGTTATGTTGGAGGAGAGTGGGGAATGAGAGAAACATTAATTTTGAATGTGCAACAGTGTGTTTTGGTAGATTCTTAAAAGGTGGATCTTAGAATTGTACGTCTTAGTTTTTTGTAGTAGGCTACAGTTGCCAACAGTGTACAGTACAGTAAAAAAAAAAAACTTTCAGCAGCATACACTGTAAAACAAAACGAGTTGGGGCAACTCAAAGCTTTTAAGGGAACCAATTGCCTTAAACCATTTAAGTTTAAAAACTAATATTAATTGTGAGTTCTGTATACTTATTCCATTTGAGTCGATATATATATTAAACTATGATTACACTTAAATACTTTGTGCAGCTGAAAGTTAGGCCTAATTCAACTGCATTAAAATCTGAAACCTTTAAATTAACTTAAATATTGTATTTAATGAATTACTAATTGGCAAAAACTCAAGCACTCCTGCATGTACTAAAAGAATAAGCAAATAGCTGCGTCCTATTTTAAAGCCTGCATCCTTTGAAGGCCACATTCAAAGGCCGATTCCGCTCATTGAATCACGACGAAGACTGTCCCAATTTGAAGGTTCCTTAAAATGTGGCCTCCAAATGCATCCTTCTTTCATGGGAATAAACAGATGAATCCTTTGTGGCCTTGTCTGCCCCAGAATTCATTGCATGCCAGTGACAACATACATTTTTTGAGAGAAATTAACAAATTACTCTTTTAAATCGTAAGTATTGGGTTTCAACTTAAAACTTAAAAAATGTAATTTGTAATTAAATACTTTGAGGGACTGTAATTTGTTTTAAAATACTTATTTAAATGAATCATTTTATTTCACATATATTAACTTTCATGACCAGGCTTAAAGGGATATTCCACTTTTTTTGGAAATAGGCTCATTTTACAACTTCTCCAAGTTAAAACAGTTGAAATTTTACCTTTTTCGAATCCATTAGCACGATTTCTGATATTTAGAATAATATTGGTAACCAGACAGTTTCTGGTCTCATTGACTTCCATATTATATATTTTTTCCTACTATGGAAGTCAATGAGACCAAGAAACTGTCTGGTTACTAATATTCTTCTAAATATCAGAAAATCAGCTGAATGGATTTGAAAACAGTAAAACCCAACTGTTTAACTCTGAGGGAGTTGTAAAATTAGCCTATTTCCAAAAAAAGTGGAGTATCCCTTTAAGGACCACAGACATATAAAATACAAATAGGACGACCAAACTGCCTATCACAGTTTTTGTCTAGATGCAAGAATATCACGTGATGTGACACATGCTATTGACCCTGTTAACATTTCCGGGTTTCTCAGAAGTGGAAGTCGTCATAGTTGGGTAAACTTCAATAGCAGGGAATGAGATGCTACATTAAATATATTTTTTGTGTTTACATTTGCTCTACAAGAAAAACACATAAGCAGCTTCAAGGCACTCTGCATATGATCGGGAATGGAATGTGTTTGTGCAATGGTGCGAGAACAGACACATCGTGTTCCCTTTTCTGTTCTGTTGCGGATGTGTTATGCTTTCTGCGGGAGCTTTTAGACAAGCCCGGATCCTTTTTTACAATAAATAATTTCTGTGTGCCATGTGGGGATTGACAGAAATATTATTGGTCAACACCCGCTTGTATGCAGGTATATGAGAGGTGTGCAGTGTTTGAACTGCAACTGAATCTCAGTCGACTAAAAAAAAGCTTCCAGGATGGCCTTACGCAAGTCGACTTACGCCAAAAGAGTAACACTTGTCGATGTATGACGTCAGGATTAGGAGTAGGGTGAGCTTTTGACGCCTCTTGTGGTCAAGCGATCGTTTTCGCTTGATAAGACCAGTATTCATCTACATCTGAAATCATTTAAAGCCCTTTGGACAGTTTGCAGTTTGTACTGAAACTGTCTTTTGGACTTTAAACCGTTTGGTTCCCATTGAAGTCCATTATATGTAGAAAAATCCTGTAATGTTTTCATCAAAAACCTTAATTTATTTTTGACTTAAGAACGAATGACAAGGATATCTTGGATGACATGAGGGTGAGTAAATTATCAGCAAAAGTTTTTTTTTAAAGTGAACTACTCCTTTAACTCCCATTATAAAGCATGGAAGAGCCAGGACATTTCTATAAAACTCCAAATGTATTCTTCTGAAAGAATAATGTCATACACCTATGCACATGACATTGGAACTCTTAGAATTTGCCACCTGGTGGCAGACTGGCAGTCGTAATGATCTTTTTATTTTGACTGTATGTGGCAACATGTACGTTACAATCACATCAACACTAATTGGTGATATTCCGCTATTATACTTGCATGTAAGGAATGGAACCTGATAATATTCTGATCTATAATGCTGCCTGAATCATAATCATACGCTGTTCGTTTGTTGGTCAGAGAACTGTTTTTGTTTGTATTTTCAAATTACTTATATTTGAATAAAATATTTTGTTTCACGTCAGTATTTTTGTATTGTATTTAAAACTTGATTACTAAGTATTAGGAATTAAATGAAGAGTTCAGATGCAAAAGCCTCTAAGTGCCATTTAAAATTTTCTTCTAAAATGATCATTTTTATCAAGCTTGTATATTTTAGTTCAGTAATTTCACTTAAATGGCAATGAAAGATTACCTATTAATTGTCATTTAAGTGAAATTACTGAACTTAAATATACAAGCTTGATAAAAATGTTCATGTTTAGAAGAAAATTTCAAATGGCATTTAGAGGCTTTTGCATCTGAACTCTTCAAATATTGTTTTATATATTTGTGCCCATCTGATCACAGCCATTGCTATATCCTCACCCTAACCACAGGATCTACTCTTCAGCACTACCACCATCCTACCTGACATAACAGAAACTTCGAATAAATACCAACAAAACAGAACATTAAACACTAATTCTAATCTAAAACATACAATTATAATTTTATTTAGCAGAATTTTAAATATTGACTTCTAACAATCTAAACTGACACAGTGTGTGAAGTTATATTAAAAGTACAGGAAAACTGTCCATTGTCATTTGAATTCACTACTGGAATTTGGCCAACCTGTCAAAAATAGAAAACCAAATGGATATTTTATCAAAAGTGAGAGGAATGAATTCAGAAAATGAGAACAAAGAAAGATTCAGTGATTCAACATGGTGTAAATATGATGCAAAACATTATTAGTCACTTTTAACATGTTTTATAACAATGGACTGACATTACAGTTAAGCCCAAATCATTTATCAGATAAATACTTCTTCTCAGGATAAAACTGCTTAATGACAACAGTGGCTATCAAGGAGAAAAAGGCTACAGCTGTGAGGATTGTCCTCAGTGCTTTAAACCAGCCGGGGTATGTAGGCATGAGGGACAGGTCATAATGCAATGATATCCCAGCCCCATTACCACAAGCACAGCAGACTGTGTAATGTCACGACAAAAAAGGAGTGCTGTCCAAGCAATCAGACAGGGAACCACGCTGTTGGCTAAATTGAGCCAGTCAGGTTTTGCTGGACTTCCAGAAGGCAAGGCAAAACCCCAGCGTACCCCACCAAGAAAGGAAACAATGGACGCTCCGTATGCAACTTGAGCAAATGCAACTTCGGGAAGATACAGTTCCGTGACAGCCATAAGTAGAGGAGCGGATACAAAAGGTATTAGACCAGAAAATCCGAGATAGAGGGCCGGCTTTGGAGCTTTCTTTAGGTCTCTCATGTCATAACGAAGCAAATCAAGTTCTCTTGGTGGGCTTTCTTCCTGTGGCCGTTTTTTCGGTCTCTGAGCCAGACCAGTGAAATGACTGAACTCCCAGAACGGCACCAGCAACATGTCTTGGGGGCAACTGTCCATATAAACCTTTCAGTGAACCGTGTTGAACAATGAGTGGTCCACTGCCCTAAACAGGCAAACTTTCTGGACACCTGAACAAAGAACAAATGTGACAATTATAACAAGAATTTCTTCCATCTTGATAAGGATTCTAATGAAACGAAAACTCAAATAAAATACACAACATGTTAGAGATATTACATTTACATAACACTAAGTGTTATTAACCTGACGGAAACACGAATAAATATATAAACAAAATTATAAAAATTCAAGAAAAAATGAAAATTAGACAGGTGAAATGTTTCACTCACCCCAAAGTTGCCAAGGATGTGAGACGTCTGATTACACTGGCCAACATTTTACCTGCAAATCAAATAAATTAATGAAAACATTCATCAGTCGTTTAAGGACAGTTGCTGTCTGGAGTCACATCGGATGTCAACTTGAACTGAATTATAGCTACATTATAAAAGCTAAAAGCGAACGCGCAGTGGTTTAATATCTAATGTCAGAAACAGTATTCGATTAAAAGTATAAAACATACCTTGATTTCATACTATAACGTCCTAAAATAAAACCTAGATTTAGACAGCAGAAGGTCATTACAACGCGTGTGGAAATGTGAAGCCAGACACATCTGAACACGCAAAATGCCTGGAAAGTTCTTATAAAAGTCCTACGGAAAACTCCGGATCATGTATTTAAATTCAAATTAAATTCAGTAATTACTTTTAATACTGCATTAGACTTTTATGGATGTGATGGAGTCTCATGAGAATGGAGGAGAGGCAGTATGCATGATGAGAGGAGTGTAAAACAAGTGGAGTTGCATGTACACATAACTAAATTTAATTGATATAAATGCAACATTTAAAAAGGTATATTATTTGTGGTCAGATCAAAGGCTATGTGTTTGACATTATCATACCCATGTTCACAGTTCAAATTTATTTATTTATGATGTTTGTTTATGAATTTACCTTATTCAAATCCACTATACATATCAGATTTTATTATTTAAAATGTATTGAATAAAAGCACAAATAAATAAAGGCTTGTTTATGTGTTATTATATATCGAATTATTATTTTCCAAATTATTATTTTTGCATATTCATTACTTTATTTTATACATTTGCCTTATTTACTGAATGACATCACGTACTGTTTGAGCAATGTACTGTTTACCCTATTTGGTATGTAATGCACATACAATTTGGATTTTTCAAATAGACGTTTGTGAATTGGTCGAAATGTCTAATATTATTTTTTCTTCTGAAAAGCAGATAGTACAACCTATATAACAAAATAATACGCAAAGTTGTCATGAAAACCTCCCTTATTGAATTTAGGTGACAACGTTGTGCATTCTGGTTATGTATTTATTTATTTTTTCGTTACTTCACGTGTACAAATGCCTGTGAAAACAGACACCGTGGACTCAAGAAATGCTTTCTGGTAGAGCTCATTTGCATTTCCGCCCATTTTGCCATGTTGTTTACATAAGTTTTGTAACCATTTGAACTCAATATATTTCACGAGTAGTTGCAAACCTGAAAAAGTCCAAGCTCTGTGTGTTTCAAGCCCTCTCAATAAACTAATTCCTTCAGCTGGCTTGTGCTGGGCCAGAAATGTTATGACGCGTCGAGCGCGCTGTGCTCTGCGATCGATTAGCTCGTCTGTGCAGAAGATAGACAGGAACAAGCTCGACGGATTGGCAAAATCGGAACGAGTGTGATTAAAAACACAAACAAAATACAGAATCAGATATACGACAACCTTCAAACTGTCAAATTGACTTGACAAGCGGCGCATCGTTGTCTTTGATTAAGTTATTGTGATAGACAAGGGATCAAAAGGTAAGTGTATAACGAAATGTTTATTTGGTTGGTTTGGTGTCGAGAGGGAGCCATTTTACAACACTTTATTCCTGCTCGGGATGCTAGCTTAGCCTAGTTCGCGCCGTGGCTAAAACAACACGTATTTCGTCACGACACAAGTCGGAGTCGTTATGATTCACCCCTATGTAACGTTCAGCCGTCTAATTATGCCTTAAAGTTTCTCTGCTCCGAAAAGTTTAAGTTTAACCAGTCACCGTGGACTAAAATGTGTATGCACACATCGAATGGCCTACTATGCTAGCTGTGCCGTGCTAGCGAGTGTTCAGCAAGTAGTAAAACGAATGACTATTTACTCGTAATTTGCGAAATTGTCTTGGTATGTTAAACTACTGGATGCGCCAGAATGTTTGGACGAGCGTACTAAGTATTGGTTTACTATTATCACAAATATATATCCTCAAAGTCAATTCTACGTTACTTCAAATCCTGCAGCTAACTCTTAACCCTGCCTTTAGTTTCCCTCACTTTATTTTGTTTTGCATTATACAAACAAATTGTTTGTCTTACTGTAATGTTAGGTAGAAAATGTATCGCCATATGACATATAAAGTCCCCGGCTAAGGAGATGATTAGCCACTTTGAAAGGGTACTCAAAAATGACATTTATTTTCATCATTTTCTCTTTCTCCTGTTTCAAACTTTTATGGTTTTCGGATGAGCTAAAGATATGTTTGTCAGAATAGTAGACTGACCGCCTCAGTCTTTCTCATTCGCTTTCATTATTTTTCCATGTAGTATAAGTCAATTGTTACAAAATATGTCATTCTGTCTATTAGCATACATTTTCCTCTGAGGGAGAAAAACATGCATGTTTGGAACAACATGTGGATTATGGATGAGTAAATAAAGTTTACTCATCCATAGCTCGTTGTAACCCGTTTGTAGCACGTTTGTAACCTGTCAAGCCAGTTTATTGTCCAGCCAAACTTTTTTTTAATGCTTTGGTGGTTGTTTCAAAGTCAGCATTTGGGACATATGAACATGAATCTTGGTCTATTTATATGACATAAATTGATCTAAATATTGCTTGCTATTTTACAGAGTTGGTCTGCAGATTATTTGTGAAGATCTGGAGGAAGAAAGACCTGTTGGATTTGTGACTGCAGATTTTAAGAGACCCAAGATCCCCCAACATGCAATAACACAATCTGGAGTACACCTGTTGTTTCACAGTGAATGTTTAAGGTTTGCTTGCACCTGGACGCTTGTGTTTTGTCATTGAGTTTCATTTGAATCACCAATGCACGGTACATCGCATGTTTAACCAGAATCTGTGCAAATTGGCTTCAAGTTACTCACCTGTGGAAGTTTCTTCTAATTTGATGAACTGGAAGATCGGAAGTGTTGTTAGGAGGCAAATCATATTTACTTCCAATTTTTTGGTAGCCTAACGTGATATTGGTTCACCAGCCATTTATCAGCCATGTGGGCCGATAATTAAAGATGTCAAGTTTTCATTGTTTGGTTCACTGAAGCATCCAAAGTATGAGCTGTTGAAGGCTAAAGCAATTCTCATGACTTTATAACATAAAGCACTTCTAGCTATTGTGATGTGACAAATCAGCCCCCTCCCTTTTCGCCCTGACGTAGCACCTTCGCTGTTTTGATGAGGTGAATATATTCAGATCACCACTTTCCGCAAACCAGCATTGTGTGGTACAAACCCACTCTCCGTTTTTTTGTCGCTGTGTGTGTCTTCAGCCCAAAATGAGTTCGTAAAGGAGTTTTTGAGTGTCAGAGCAGGCACGACGTGCTGCTACCACAAGCCCCCAGAATAAGAGACTGGACTTGTATTCGGTCGCCTGAATGCACACGGTCATCGTCGGTGAACTAAGGGTGTCGTGGAGGGTCACTCTGGCATTACAGATCAAACGCATACGCTTCTCGTCCACAACTACACGCCATTGATCAAAAACAACACGTCACCATCTTTTCCATCACCTAACAATTTTACCTTGGGCTGCACAAGTTTCACTTCCATCCCCTTCTTTGCACTTTCCTGGAAACTGGAGTTTGCCTGTGGCAGGAGCTGCGGTTGTCCTGAGGCTTCAAAGCCTGTGAAAGTGCGTCGGTTGGGCCCTCTACACAGACACAGCCAAGGACAGGGCCATCGAACTACAGAGCCTTTGTCTCTGGGGTAAGAAGCCACAACATTTAGCCAGAACGTTTCTTGGTATTGATTATTTTGCACTCCTGAATTAGTTCCCTCTATACAGTATGTAATGAAATGTGAAATTTGCCATTCAATAGAATTAGTTGTTTTCAAGTTTGTTTGTGATAAACCTAAACAAATACTGTTGTTCATATCAAGGCCAAGAGAGAAATGAAACAGAACAGTTTTTTTGATTTAACATATAGAAACTGCTAGCTTGTCTTTAAAAAGACATACAAATGTTGAAAAAATGTGATAACATTTTTCAATAAGGTTTTGTTTGTTAAAATTAGTAAATGTTTTAACTAGCATAACCTAACCTTGAGCAATACATTTGTTACTGTATTTGATAATCTTTGTTTACATTAGTAAATGATGAACTTAACATTAATAAAGTTTAAGTGCAGTTTAATATTAGTTCATTAACGAATGAAAACTTATTGTAAAGTGGTACCCATTTTTCACGTCAATGTTTAAATCAAAATGTTGTTACTTCATCATGTTATTCCACTTAATCCCTACCCGTCCACTTAAGTGATTTTCTGATAGGTTCAAATATGTTGGCCAGCTCCCTCACTCTGTATATTTAATGTAGCCGCCATTTTTAAATGGCTCCGGTGGGAAGAAGACGCAGCCTTTAATCATAGGAGAGTTGCGAATGCAGTGGCATATTGTTGTTTTAATGTAGAATTAGTTATTCTATATGATGCTCAAGAAACATTTATGATTATTATGTTGAAAACAGTTTTTACATTTTTATTTCAGGATTCTTTGATGAATAGAAAGTTCAAAAGAACAGAATTGATCTCAAATCAATTCTCAAAAAAGCTTTTGTAACATTAATCACTACCATTCAAAAGTTTGGGGTCAGTAAGATGTATTTATTTTTTATTTTGGGGGAAAGAAATTAGAAAATACTTTTATTCATCAAGTTCAACTGAGTTAAATTGATCAAAAGTTACTGTAAAGACATTTATAATGTTAGAAAAGATTATATGTTAAATAAATGCTGTTCTTTTGAACTTTCTATTCATCATAGAATTTTGGGGGAAATGGTACGCGACTGTTTTTAACATTGAAAATAATAATGTATGTTTTTGAGCATAAAATCAGCATATTAGAATGATTTCTGAAGGATCATGTGACACTGAAAACTGATGTGTAATCAAGCAACAGTAATGATGTTGAAAGTTCAGCTTTCAAATTACATTTTAAAATATATTAAAATAGAAAACTGTCATTTTAAATTGTCATAATATTTTCACAATATTACTGTTTGTCATTTTTTTTCATCCAATAAAGCAGCCTTGGTGAGCAGAAGAGACTTCATTTAAAACAAATAAAAATCTTACTGATCTAAAAATTTTGACCAGTAGTGTATATAATTCAGAACGGAAAAAAGCGTGAACGAACTGTGTACATATTCTATATTAGATATTAACATCCAATAGTGTAAATAGAGGCTTCAGGTTGGTAGTCCAAGGCAGTTCTATCTGTACTTCAGGTGTTCTTCCCACCAGAGCCTCGCTTTCAATTTCAAAATGGTGGCTGCGTGAAATCAGCGTATAGAGCCTAGGGATATCACAGTTGTGATTTCTAAAGACACATTTTTTAGTAATATCTATCAAGTTGTTTGGCATATTTTATGCATGGTATTCCAAACATATTTTTTACCTTTAAAATGCAAATATAACTGCAAGCAAGCCATTTGTAGGTTGTATTTCTCTGAAATGTGGAAACACTGGCCCTGTGGTGTTTTCAAAACAGCCTATTTTCCTCAGCACGGACTCTGCAACATTGGCTCAACCAATGACATGAGTTTCAGGTGAAGACGTATCTGTTTTCCTGACCTTTGGCTGATTGGGGTTCACATTCCAAAATTGTTGAGATGAGAACAGTCCTTTTGCATTTGTTGCTGCTAATTTTCACTTTTTCACTTTATGGAATACTGCAGTATTTACTATAAATGATTTATCCATGCATATCATTATCATTTCATATGCCCTTGTAATCTTTTATCAAAAACATTAATGTCCCCTCCTCCTCGCAACAACATCAAGAATAATAATGTTTACACTGGCCCAAATGCTGGGCAATTATATTGTCCAGTGGCCAGATGAGTTTTAATACTTCCCCTCCACCAACCTGTCACTCACATCCAAAGGACAAGGATCCAGTCAAAATAAAATTCCAGTTAAAAAAGCGGTTTCAATACAGATATAATAAGACTTAATAAGAAAACACAATTGCAATTTCCCTTTTATGCTGGCTTTAAATGTGTTTGCATTAATGGGATATGGGAGGTATTTGTAGTAGATTATGGTGATTGGTGACGTGATGTTTGTTGCTTGCATTTTCAGTTCAGGCCATGAGGTTTGATGCCTCCATCCACTGACGGGAGACACTGGACCTAAATGGCGCAGCATGACTTCGTTCCTGCCTGGCTTAACTTCTCCACGCCTCAGCCCGCCAAGGTATTGTAATGGATTGTTGACTTTGTATTGACTGTGCATAAAAAAAATCAGGACAGCTTTACTCAAAGGACTCTCTTAGAGCTCTCTTGACCCTAATCATTCTTTTCTAAAATAAGCGTTTTAAAGTAAAAACTGTCTGTTTAATATGTCTGGGATTTTTGTTTATTTATTTCCAGTCCCCTGCTGCCCCCCTTGAGAAGCATGGAGAGCACTTTCCCCGCGGAGACAGCCGGCCGGGAGTTAACCGTCGCAGACATAACTCCTCTGATGGCTTCTTCAACAATGACCCACTAAGAGCCCCTGGAGGTTGCTGAACCACATCTAACTTCCTCCACATGTAGAATGAACCTGCTTTTCGACCTGCTCCTGTGTAATAGCTATTCATTTTCTCTTCAGGTGATGGGTGGCAGCAGCCATCTCTATTGAGGCATGACTCTGTAGACTCTGGTGTTGCGAAGGGGAGTCAGGGGGGATTGGGAGGCGGACCAGGGTGGAAGGAGACCCCCAGCTGGCATGGGTACCCGAGGGGCCAGGAAGGTCCTCACCACCACCATGCTAGGCATATCAAACGTGGTGGAGGTGAAAGGGACAGACAAGGAGGCCACCGACACGTGAATGGAAATTTTCATCCACGCAAAGGTGGCTCATATCAGGACAGATATTCTGATGAGGAGCGCAATGATGACAAACTCAAGTTTGTTGATGAGGATTTTGTAAGTATTTTTTTCCTCTTGAGTTTGTTTACTTGTGTAGTGACTGAGGTCACACCCCTACCAGGCATGAGGTCACTGCTTATGTCATTAAAGCGGTTTACTTGTGTCATTCTTTACATGCCTTTTAAGGAATTCACTGCATAGTTAGTTTGCATTCATGCCTTCTGTTTTCATATGAATTTTAGCCCTCCTTGAACCCAGAAACAACTGGAAAGCCAGCAAGTCAGCCTCGATGCTGTCGGGACTCCAGCAGGAGTATGGGGTAAAGTTGCTTTTGTTTATCGAGTCACCATGTTCCAGTTGCATAAGAATTAAAATTAGGGGTTTTGCACGAATATTTGAATTCGATCTGTAATTATTATTCGAAAAAAAAAAAACTATTCGAATTGTTACTACATTGCTTTGCTGGCCGTAAATGCAGTAAATCCATGATAATGCTTCTGTATTTCCCTCATATTAAATATAAAATGCATGTTAAGACTTATATTTTTCTAATGTCTGGACTCCTCTATTAAGGGAGTATGTTGTGTGTGTGTGTATATGTATATATATGTATATATATATATATATATACATACACACACACACACACACACACACACACACACACACAGAAGTTTCAATATATTGGTATTCAATGCATTTATATTTCAAGTTTTGTGTATTTTTGCAAATGTCACGTCCATAACGCTGAAATTGGCCAATTTTAATTTATCCTCATCTAGTTTTGTTGTGTAGGTCTACATATTTTGTAATGTTAACTTCAAATAATACTAATATTAATTTAAAGATGTGGTAGCATTGAATCTGGATGGGAAGGATAACTCTGGAAGTTGGGAAGGGTGTGTTGTGATTCTGCCTAAGTTCTTACAGACAGATTAGGGCTGTAATCAACCAAAGAAATCCTCAGTCGTGCCAAAAGGTTCTTGTCCTGCGCGACGATCAGTCCAAAAAAAAAAAAAGACTAAAAAAAAAAAAAAAAAAAAAAAAAAACGGATGTTTTCGCATCCCGAAACATTTTAAACAATTGTCATAGAGCATTTTATAAAACAACAACGAAGAAACATTTCGAAATAAATAAAACTATAAATAGTAATAGAATTCTTCTGAAAATTAAGTGATTTGTTTAACTGCAAGTGAGGAGCTCTGTCCTTGGTCTATAGTGACGGTCACAATCGCGCACCTGATCACACCACACGCTGACAAAATAATATAACTGCTATCTGCCACATAATGAAAAATCCTAACAAAAGCTCTCGTTTATACAGGCTGTATTCTTCTTTACTTACAAAGCTATGGGTTAACTTTTGTCCAGCCGATCTGTTAGGCGTCTTAAAACAACAGACAAAATAGCCTGAAAAAACTATCTGAAATCTAGGCTGTGTTGTAAGATAGCATATAAGTTTAATTTCGTTTTGTTACATTATTTAGGCTACTTTCAAATGAGTCAAGTGTACAGATAAAAACCTATTAAGAAAACAATCTATTGAGTCAGTATGATAAAGCCGTTAAAAGAGCTGCTCACGTCTTTTGCGCGCTTAGTTTGATTTCAAATAGGCACGCGATGTGCGCGCTCATAATGGAGCAACGCGGTCGCCACCGTCGCCTACCTCCACAAACATGTAGCCAGACAAAAGATTTAGATTTCTTGGACATTCTGTCGACTAAAGTAGCGTGAACTGAATGAATACAGCAAAACCACCTACCAGTACATCCCTTACTGAGCGTGAGCAGCAGCGCAGCCAGTAGGTGCGGTTCCCGAGTGTGTTATGTGTGTGCGCTAAACTGTGGCGCAGTTACAAGAAATAGCCTAAAAGCATTTAAAGTTGGGATAAAACATAGGCTAATTATATTTAGAATACAGTAATAAATAACTGCTTTATAAAGGAATAAATATCAGGGAGTAAATCATTGAAAATGTATTTCCAATCTGGCAAAAAAAAAAAAAAATGGCGACTGTTCGAAACCAATAAAGAATTTCTGGGTCCAGACCAATAAGTAATTTCAGTCGACCAAATACGGTATTCACGACCAGTCGACTTACGTACGACTAAAGCTGACAGCCTGAATCCTAGCTGAATATGTATTTGTGGAATCCGAGTATGGCGACTTCGGTTTCAGATCGCGTATCGTGTTACAACCCTATTAAAATAGCTTTTAGAATATGCGAACTGGCAATATTGAAACGGTTTAAAACATCTCCACTTAAAAATCTATTGGTCTCAACTTTAAAAAAGGTTAAAGGAATATGACTTGGCCTTAAAAAAAATCCGTCAGAAGATTTTTTTTTTTTTTCATTTTAATCCCTGCCTTCTCTATCGATATCTGGCACAATCTGCTTTATTAGGCTTTTTTTTCTGTTTGCGCTGGTTGAGCTTGCTTTTGTTTTTTATACTTTTTGTTTACATATAGGCCTACTGTTTAATGTTTTTAACCAAAAAAAACTTTAACATCTGTTCTAAGCTTGTTGTGTATATTGCCTAATAACAAGCTTGTTCAGAATTTGTTGACAAAAACGTAAAAAATAAATAAACTTAAAATAACGTCTTTTTGCTAAACGTCATTTAAATAAACGAATATTCGACTTTTATAAGCCCAAATATTGGAATGCAATATTTTTGAAAAATGCCTATCCTGAAATAAAATATTGTTACATTTATTGGTTTGTTCTGAACATTTTTTTTTTTTTTTTGCTGCAACTTTGTTACAGAGATCCCCCTAGTGCTAAGCAGGCTATGTCTCAGATGCTGGTCATTAAGAAAGTGTCTAAGGAGGACACCAGGTGCTGCTTCTCAGCTGGCTTTGCCAGTGCCGGCCTCTCTGTCCGCCAATGGTTCTAAAGTCCCCATCACTGGACCCAGTGTCTACAAGAATCTGGTGCCCAAACCTGCCACTGCCCCCACCAAGGTACTGAGCTAGCGGATTTGAATAATAGTACTTGCATGATGTTTGTAATTTGTTAGACCAGCTTATTGAATCACATCACTTATGGTGAAGTTTTTTCTAATGTTGTTTTTATTATATTAGGGCAATTGTCTTTTTTGTTTAAATAAAACCTTTGTCTTTTTTTATAGTCTGGACCATGGAAACCCAATGGAAGGGAAACTAAAGTGGGTTTGCATTTCTCTGGACGGATTCAGCCTTCACCAGCCCTGTGTCTGTGACCAAACCTCTGACACCTGTCAGTGCACCTGCCCATGGCACTTCTAAAGAGGTAAAATGACAGTCAGGCATGGAGGCTGTTGTGTTTTTTTGTTTTGTTTTTTAATAGTAGGTTGTAGGGCTGAACAATTATGGAAAATAATCTAAATGTGATTTTTTTTTTTTTTTTTTTTTTTACAAATATTGCAATTACTTTTATGTTCTTTACCTTCTGTATAAATCGACAAAGACGCGCAATATATCATTGTAAAGTAGGGATGGGAATCTTTAGGCAGCTCATTATATGATTTACTTTTTTCTAATTAATTAATCTTAACACTAAAAATATATATAAAACATTTAATTAATTAAACCAATTACATGTTAAGAATTTTAAATTGGCTGTGTAATGTTATATCATCAAGTAAAGCGGCAAAACCTGTGCAATGAAGCACGCGAATGTAATTCGGTTAACGTAAAAACTGAACTTTATGAAATATTATGAGAGAGAGAGAGAGAGAATTAGAAGGAAGCAGAACACTGTTATTTCATGCACAGCGTATCACGATCTGTGTTTAAAAACTAAGATTCAGACTCGATTCTGAAATTCTCTAAATTGATCCAGAATTGTTGGAGAGAGAATAAAGAGCTTCTATGCTCCTATTGGTCAGACGTCACAGATGTGAAATGTCACAGATGTGTTGTCGGTTGTCGTCCACTATGAAAAACTATAAAAGATAAAATGGTTTATTGCTTCCTAACGCCCAATTGTCATCTACGAATTACCTCGAACCTCGGGTTAATATCATGTAATCCTGAACCCTGCATTAGAGGAACTACCGTTGCAGACCATTTACTGTTCAATAAACACCTTTTTCCAAATCAATAGAAGTAGGATTTTATAGGTTTGATGTATTCAGTCCATTTACTCCATATTCTAAATGATTCATCTGTCTGGATCTTTAAAGATTCTATCACTAAGGTGGCTATGTTTTCTTGTAGCATTTGCTAGTTGCATGGAGAATTAACATCAGTTTCTTATCTTTGTTGTTCCGCCCATCAAGTGAAATATTATCAACATGAAAGGAAAGTTGGAAAGTTTTTTTAGTGGTAAATTCTCCCTATTAAAGTTCCCTTTAATCTCTTGCCAATAAGGAACTGTTCTTCATGTCAACAAATTATTTCCTTGTATCATCGTACACTGTGGACATATGCCAAATGCACAAATAGTAAGTGATTGAACGAAAAAATATTAACTACGTAATCTCTGCATTCTCAAATATTCATTAAACATCAGAATGTTATCTTGTTTATCCATAGGAGAATATCAATAATCAACATGTCTGCTTACCCAGCATTTATATTTCTCTCTCTCTCTCTCTCTCTCTCTCCCTCCCTCCCTCCACAGCCGCCCTCCAGCACCACCCCTCCCATAGACATCACCCTCAAGGCTAAAACTGATGCGCCGCAGCACAGACCGTAAGAGTGAGTTCCTGCGTGGACTAAAGGATGAGAGAAATGGGGATATGAGTGACTGCCACAGCCCAGGAGCTCCAGCAGAGGTGCAGATGTGTTCATCTCTAATCAGCTGTCTGTTATTTTAAGATTGGCGTAGATATTCACGCTTACATCAGTTACAAATATTTATTTTTGCTATTATTTTAGGCATTAGAAAAAACAAAAACCTATTTTTTATAGGTTTTAGTTTTACATCTACTTTATTTTATTTCAATTAACAAAAACACTTCAATAGTGCTGGAAAAAATCCAAGAACACGTCTAGTACTCAAAAAGGCACTTTCATAGATTTTGGTATTAAAAGCCTTTATTAGAGGGGCTACTTCTTTAGAAACACTAATGCTCATCAGCCCAAACAGGCCTTTATCAGGGTGTAATAGAAATAGTTTTAGTTTACAATAACAACTCTTCACTAAGCAGTTGATGGATTTTGTTCTGCCTCATATTTGTGTTTGCTAAAGCCTTTGTTTTTGATTTTATCTTTGTGTTTAGGGAGAGGGAAGCACCCCTGAACTAAAAGAGTTTGGCGAGAGTCATGAGAATGGCATCTCCCACTCTCTCAGTGACTCAGACCCAGAGCACTTGTCCAGCTCTCTGGAGGCGGAGCACAGGTCAGAGCAATCTCATACACTAACACTTCAACACACCGGACACATATAAGCTCAGTTCCAAAACTTAGTGTTCCGTCTACATGTGCAAATGACTTCTATTTGCTTAAATGGTATGTCGCAAGTGACGGATTTGGAATGCTTTACTATTTGTAACTACATATACAAATAGCATTTCCCATGCATGCGAAAGACAATTGAGCTTCAGTTTTAATTTTATGATCATATAATGCATTTTTGCTTTTTGAAAATGGAATACATTTTTTTATCTTCATGCATAATTAATTTAAAAAAGGAATTAGCTTATTTGCAAGCACATATTTTAAATAAATAAATTTGTTTTCACTCAGTGCATTGCAGTTTATTTGAGATTTGACCCTCTTGAAGGGTACTTTCAATGCCACCTTTGATAATTAGCAAGCACACTTACTGCCTCCATAGGCAGCACGCTAGGTTTTTAAACAGATCCACAAATTGATCTGTGCAACAAGACAACATCCATAATCCATGTATTCACACATGATCCTCTCTGACAGGTTGTTGAAGGCTATGGGATGGCAAGAATACCCAGAAAATGATGACAACTTCCAGCCCCTCACTGAAGACGAACTCAAAGAGTTTCAAGCTAAAACTGAAAAGGTATGGGAAATGCATATAGTGTCACTTTTATTTTAATTTTATTCTTTGCTTAATTAAGCGCATCATGGACATTTTATAGTTGACGTCCTGAGTGACTGACTATATATATTTATATACATGTTTGTGTGTTTTGTGTCAGATGAAGAAGATTGGTTTTGGGCGTAATGGTGTGCTCTTAAAGCCACGTAATGTGGCCCTGCTAACCTGGAGGAACACCCCAAACCCTGGCCTGGAAGAGGGCTCCGAATCTGAGACAAGCAGTAGCAGCCAGACCTCTGATGATGATGATACCTAATGTGGCTTTAACCACCACTCCCACATTTCCCTTTCTCTCAATCTGTCTCGTCCATCACACCCAGTTATTTCAAACTAAAAGAAGAGAGAAAGATTATTTTCACGGACAAGGAACATCGGTCATATCCCAGGCGGAGAAAAAGAAATCACTTGTCACCTCATAGGCGATGTCTTTGTTTGATCCCCCATCTCCCTCTTTTCTCTCCTTGTCTGCTTTTTTTGTTCTTTATCCTGAACTAGAAACGTCAAAGAAAGCCACATGCACCCCTCCACCAGATCTTTTTTGTTTTGCTTGGGAAAAAGACTAATTCATAATAATAACACCAATTATAACCGTGATTTAACGTGAAATATGACATCATTCTGAATGTTCTATAAAATGGCTTTGACACCTTTCTAAAAGCTTTTTTTTTTCTTTTTTTCCGCGAAAACAATTCGTAGCATTAGTGTTAAGATGAAGCAATCATTGTGAGCCGCTGACTGCGACGTTGCTCCCAGTCCCTCATAGAAATGAACTGAAGCCAGTCATCCCTGCAGCAAGGAAGAACTAAAGCAACACTGAATGGACTGTCACATGCAGTCTGGCAGCTAGAACATCAGTCCATTTCTGGCTCCAGTTTCAGCGAACCCTGCTCATTTTCACGCTTCTCATTCTGCAGAATCATACTAATATACACATGTGAGAAAAAAAACTTAAAGCTTGTTTAAAAGTTAGTTGCAGAAGAGTTTGTTGGGAACTGGTTTTTGAATAAAGGTAACTTATGGATGGAAGAGTCTATGTTAATGTTGCATTCAGATGAATATACAGATGTTCAGTTCACTGAGGTTCGGTTCTGTTTTGGAAAAATTGAAGTTTGAAAAATCATAAACCGACTTTCTTGCCCATATATGGTAAACGTTTTTTTTCTGAATAACCTAAAGACTGTTTTATTTAAACCACATTGAAATCCTGAACATTTCCGAGTTCTACAAAAGCGTTCTCATGCTTCTAGAAATAATGCTGTGGCAATCATTTTCAAAGCTTTACATTCATTGCATGTGGATTGATAAGGGTATTGATAAGGTATTCAATAAACACAAGAAAGGTTTGATTATCTTATTCCCTCACAAATCCCAAATAAAACAAATCTACCCAATGGAATAGAAGGCATTAAACATTTTTGGGCTTATGTAATGTTTACAATGCAGGAATTATTCCGATGTCTGGTTTGTAATGACTGTGAACTTTCTTTGAGAGATTCAGTAAGATGGCTTGCACTTTTTGTTCTGCTATGTTGTTCCTTAAAGCGTTCATTTTGGGAGCTGAGTTCTATCCCTGCTGCTGGCAGTGAAGTAGAGATCCATCTTTAAAAGTTCTTTGTTTCATGAGGGACTGCTGGTGTAAATTGTGCATCTCCTTTTTTTGTACCTTGTTTTTTCTGATAGGGTATAAAATTGCTTTATCACAGATTTAAGTTTCTTTTTTTAATTTTGGTACAGCTGTAAAAATTCCCACATAAATAGTTTTTTTTTCTTCTTTTGTTTGCATTATATTGTTTCTGCAGCCTTGATATTCAGGGTGGATTGTAAAAAAAATATAAGAATAAAAAATTGTGAGTTTTGGAAGATTAAGATTATTTTGATAACATTATTTACAGATTTGAGAAGGTGAAAGGTGTCCTGTATGGGTTTATCTGTATGAGATGAAGCAGGCATGAACTACTGCACCACAATGAAAAGATCAGAGAAAGAATTGTAATAAATATTTTGCATCAGTTTGCCAAACATGTCCAGCCTTTCGTTTTCTGCTGAAACACTTGGGAAATATATATTTTTATGTTTTAGGAGAGCAAGTTAATGTTAAAAAATAAGCATAAAAATATTCAAGGGTTTGATTCCTCTTGCTCTTTTCTTCACCACTCCCCTTTCTCCAAGGTGATTGTAACCAACAAACAAAACTTCAGTCAACATATACAATACATGTAACTTGAGGCAGACGTTCCAGGTTCCAACATAAGTATATTCCTATTCTTTTAAGAATCGTCCAATTTGTGGTCTACATTTGTTTCAAGTTTAAATAGGGAGTAATTGTTGGAGGGATGGAAGGTTTGGGGCAGTTCATTTGTCAGAATTGTAACATGGCATTTCATTCTGCTGGACTCTTGGATAAACACAAAGCTAAATTCTGCATTGGCACAGACTTAAAAGATCCAATAGCTATATGGAGAGGACAAAGGAGATTCACACAAACAGAAAACACAGCTCTGAAGACGGTGCATCCCAAAAGGGCAAGGACACCTGATTTGATTATTGTAAGTTGAATATTATGTGATTATTTCAACAACAAAAAAGTGTAGTTAATTTATTTACTCATATATATATATATATATATATATATATATATATATATACATATACGATACATATATATATATATATATATATATATATATATATATATATATATATATATATATATATATATATATATATATATATATATATATATATATATATATATTAATTTGAATAAACAATTCTATATTGTTTTCCATTTCATTTAAGTTCCTTTATACACTAATGTTCAAAAGTTTTGGAAATCTAAAATGATGTGTTAAATTGTATAAGATTGATAAGACATTTTTCTTGAGCACCAAATAGCATGTTAGGATGATTTCTGAAGAGTCATGTGACACTGAAAACTATCTAGTAATGACATTTTTTTAATTTGAATTTTTTTAACAGTAGTTCACTTTAAAAAAAAACTTGCTGATAATTTTAGGTTTTTGATTAAACCATTCCAGGATTTTTCTCCATATAATGCACTTCAGTGGGAACCAAATGGTTCAAGGTCCAAGACACTTTCAGTACAAACTGCAAACTGTTCAAAGGGCTTTAAACAGTATTCCAGATGATGAATAAGGGTCTTATCAAGCAAAACGATCGCTCATTTAAAAAATAAATAAATAAAAATTACGTTTTATAAGCTCAAATGTTCACCTTGCTGAGAAATGGTCAAAATGAACAAATCTTTTCCAGAGTCAACTCATTCATTTTGTTCGTAGAATGAACCAAATGACAAAAAAAGATTTGTTCATTTTGATAAACGAGTTAAAACGCGCATCACAGAACAGAGCAAGGTGACCATTTGAGCTTATAAAACTTAAACTTTGAAAATTTTTACATGATTTTGTATATTTCGCTTGATAAGACCCTTATTCATCGTCTGGAATCATTTAAAGCCCTTTGAACAGTTTGCACTGAAACTGTCTTTTGGACCTTGAAATGTTTGGTTCCCATTAAAGTCTATTATATGGAGAAAAATCCAGGAATATCTGCATCAAAAACCTTAAAGCTACACTGTGTGATTTTTACCCCCATCTAGCAGTGAAAAGGTATATGACCATCCAGTGAATATTAGTTTCTGTTCCTCTCAATTCCGATTTCGTTTTAACTCCTACGGTGGCCAGTGTAGTCCAAGATTAACATGGCTTCCAGTTCGACCTCGTCCATGAGTGTTAACCGGAACGTAAACGCGAAAGGCGAAGCTTGAATTAACAGGTATGTCCCTCTTTGGCTAATGTACTTTCAAGATGGAGGGGCAACATGGCGAACCGACATTAGAATCCCTTACCCGTATGTATTTTCAATGGCATATTAAACACTCACGAGAATACTTTATTACTTGAATGAAGTAAATATACATTAATGAGCACATATTTTTGAAAGAACTAAGTGTTTTAGCTAAGAATAAACTAAAAGAGTTACACATAGCTTTAATTTCTTTTCAACTGAAGAAAGAATGTCATGGATATCTTGGATGACATGGGGATGAGTAAATTATCAGCAATTTTTTTTAAAGTGAACTACTCCTTTAAAAACAACTCTTACCTAATCCAAAATTTAGAACAGTAACGCAATAATACTGTATTGTTCCATTGGCAGTTGAAAGAACAGAGAAAAAGCCAAGTGGATCAGAGAGAGAGTTCACAGGAAAACACTGCTCTAAACAAACTCACTGAAGAGGTACAGGACACATACAAAGATGCTAAATCTCAAATTCAAAGAGGTTTTTCGCGGCATCTGATGATCTTCTGTTTTAGTTTCGAAAACTCAGGATCTCATTTGAACACAACCAGCCCAGAAGACAGACAGAGGTTAGTTTAATATTCTTTAAATCTGTTTAGATAGTGAATGGTGTTCGTATTATCGGTATTGGACATTGTGAAAGTGTTCTTCAGGTCTCTGAGGAGCAGGGCTCTCTCCAGCAGAAATCTGATGAACAGAGGGCCCTTGACTTATATAAAGATCATGAGCAGAGACTGGCTGAGATCAGGGCGCGCAACCATCAGCTGGAGAAGGAGAGAGAGGGTAAGCTGTGGAATGTTGGGAAGTAGCTATGTTAAAAGAAAGCACCACTATTAAAATAAAGATTCTTATGCTTTCACGAAAGAACCTCTTATATCCATAGAACCATCACACTGCACAAGGTTCTTTTTGAATAAAAAGTTATTTAGTTAGTGGTGCTTGCAAAGCAACACTAGTGTTCTAGCAAACTTATTTTTAATTTTTTTTAATCTTCCGTGCGTTTTTGGCACGCTACTCCTCCCGCAGCTTTTCAAATCGACCGGCTCATTTAGGAGAAGACTGCTATGACTTTTCTAAGAGATCGGGTGTACGATGTTCGCACAGCGGACGAAAACGCGGCCAAAAAAATCCCATTGACTTAACATTGCGGAACTTTCAAAAATTCAAATCCCAACTGTCACTTTCTCACAGACACAAAAGGGCCTGACAGCCCTGCTGTCAGGCAGACATCTCTGTCTCCCTAGGAGGATTTATTTTATCAAGCAGCCAATAAGTAATGGCCTAAAATCTTCATAGCCACACCACAGCAACCAGTTACAGCACCCTAGCAACCGTGGGCAATAGGCAAGAGGCCGCAGGCCATACAAAATAACTCTATAAAAACTCTATAAAAACTGTTTATATCTGTTAAAAAATACACGCCGATATCACAGACCCCTGATCGAGGTGTCAAATTGTGCGGATTATTGAGGAGAGGTGTGCTGTGACTTTTCTTAGCGATCGGGGGTACAGTGTTCGCTACAGGTGCAAATCATTGGGTAAAAAAGTCACATAGACTTAACATTGCCACAAAATTTCACAACTCGTAGCACTTCATAGCTACACCATAGCAACCAGTTACAGCACCCTAGCAACTGTGGACGATCTCAGCTCTAGAAAATAGAAGAAACATGGATTTTGAGTTTTTTGACTCAAACTAGTCTTTAAACATTATCTCATAAACTGTATAATCACACCATAGCAACCATATAGGGTACCCTAGTAACCACACAAACACATGAATAAGTCATATCTCAGCACCAGAACATCGTACAGACATGGTTGTTGGCTCGTATGCAATAATGTACCACACTCTAGCAACCGGGTGGTGAGTTTTGCCACTGCAAGCACCACTTCACATTTTCTTCTGGAAATGTACATTCTAGTTTATTAATGTTCTCCAACCTAAGTCAAAAATGGTACTTTTCAAAACTGAAAGATACCAACACATTCTCATCCTAGGGTGTCATATAGGTGGCGCTTTTGACATTGCGTCTAAATCCGACACACATGGCACCCTTTATCGTCAATATAACACGCTTTAATTATGGGTAGGTTTAGGTCTGGGGTAGTGTTAGGGTTCAGGGTTTGGCGTTTTCATATTGGCGATAAAAATTAAATCTGCGTTTCATATTGGCGATAAAGGATGCCATGTGCGTCGGATATGAACAGAAATGTCAAAAGTGAGCCCCCTAAAGGGAAAAAAAATCTATGCTTTTGAAACATTTTCGCAAGGGAACGCAAAAGCGTTGACAAATATTTAAATATAATTATTATGTAATAATGACACCTTAATATAAAGTGTTGGATAAGCAAAGTTTTTAACTGTTAATCATTTTCAAACATTTAAACCAGGCAGGGTTAACCTCAACACTGATTACTGTCAGACTTAGGCCCTGTTTACACGAGAATGCTCGCGGGTGAAAGCGTAAAAATATTTTATCGGATGTGCCTTTTCGTTTACACGGCGACGGCCGTTTTGGGTCTTAAAAATGCAAAAAAGTGAAACCACCCTCCAGAGTGGAAATCTTAAAACGCTCCACTGCTGCGTTCCAGTGTAAAGGGTAAAACGCAAAAGTCTGCTTGACAGTGAAGGTTGTACACAGGCATACGGACTTGGTATTGTTGTGTTCCAGTGCTCCACATTGCCACCTAGCCGCCTGGAGTGCATACTACATTGAATTTCACACAATTTTGCGTCACCATGTGCACGCGATTTCCCACCCAAAACGCTCGTCTAAACGAAGAATAAAAAGTGAAAACGCAAGGCCACTTTTGCTTTTTTCTTCAGATCATTTCCGTGTAAACATAGCCTTACACAGTCCTTCCTCACTTGAATTAAGATTATTTAATCTTAAAGCACAGCCACCACAAAATCAGACTTTACCACCTCTTTCTACCTTGAGATCGTTCTGAGGTTAAATACGGATTTCTGGAATGCATTTTTATCACCTCAAGTACTTTTAAAGGCAAAGGAAAGTGTTAATTAGTTAATTAGTGGGCCGCCTCAAGTCGAACACACCTATCGTTCATTTGTTCTGCGCTACTCTTTGTGATAAGAAATGTTTCTTGAGAACCACATCAACATATCAGAATGATTTCTGAAGGTTCTTGTGACACTGAAGACTGACTGCCATCACCGTGTTCTATTTTTCATAAATGTGTTTATAATGTTAATGTTCATTTGTTCTGCACTATTGATGATGTGTTTATCCCAGATATTGAACAGAGGCTTGCCGAGCTCGGAGGGCGGGAGAAGACGGCTCATCTAGAGGAAGCGCTGCAGGAGCTGAGGAGTCAGGAACAGAGGAACGAGGAGGTGCTGCATCAGCTCAGCTCTCACATCAACTCAATGAAAGGGTAAGAGAGAGTGGAGGGGAGCCAATTGTTCCAAGAAGCTAGCAATCACTTTATGCATGTTTACACTGTGCTGATGTTGTAGGTTTAATCCAAATGAAGTCCAATCTAACCCACCAGAGGAAAAGAAGACCCATGTCTTGGTCTGTTCTTTGGATGGGCCCCTGTCCGCTCAGATAAGGTCTTTTTTTAACTCAAGGTTTTTGCATGATAAAAGAAGTGAGAAAAAATGGTAACCCTTTATTTTGATGGTAACTTTGCAACATGTCAACTAACTCCCATTAGAGTATTAGTAGACTGTCTGCTTAATATCTGCTTAATTAATGTCTGCTTAAAAACTCTTTTATTGTGACGCTCCTCCAACAGACAATCTACTGACTTATAAGTATTTTTGCAACCCTACCAGCCTACTAATACTCTACTAACACAGTAGACCTGTAGGTGCAACGTTACTGAATGTGTTAAAGGGACCATCCAAATAAAGTGAAACCAGAAAAAAACATGTACTTACATTGAAAGAAGTAAGCAAACCATATCTAGGGACAATAATATTGACTATGGCCAGTTATGAACTGAAAAACCCTAAGCAAAATAGATTTCACTTACCTGCCTAGCAGTCACCCAATACAACCATTTAGCGCCATCTTACCAATCATTCCGAACGACACACTAGCACTGTGGTGGATTTCTTTTTGTAACAGAGCTTTGCGTCTGGCATACATGCAGTCTGGTGGTTCTGATCCAGAGGTTCTGGCCCACATGCACAACCTTCAAGCAGAATCTCTTACTCTGGAGCAGGCAAGACCTAGAGCTGACGGCAAGACAAAAGGAAGAAGTGAGCAGTAAAGACAATGAACTGTGGCTGCAAATAGTAATTGGACACTTACACTACCGTTCAAAAGTATTTTTAGTTTTTGTAAGAAATTAATACTTTTATTTAGCAGGGATGCATTAAATTGATCAGTAAAAGACAGTTACATGGTTACAAAAGATTTCTTTTTAACCCTAAAACCGTATTCTGGACATGTGGGCAAAATAGTTTTGATTTATTTTTAAAAAATACTTCCCTTGATCTGAGCAGTACAAGACTTGGCTACTTTTCCTAAGTTTGCCTCCTGAACACACACACAATTTTTTTGTTATGTTAAGTGGGTGAAAAAATCTCCTTAATCTTGTATTTGGGTCAAAAATGGGCACCCATAGAAATGAATGGGAAAAACTGTAATTTAGAGCATTCTAAAATAAGCCAAAATAAGACACCAGGTGACAGCAAAGTCACTTCATCTTTAGGTTTTAGCTCTAAGAACTTATTGGAATTATATTTTAATGTAGTTAAAAAAATGAATAATAAAACTACATAGTATTTAATTTATTTAATAGTAGTATTTAAGTATTTAATTGACAAATAAATAAAGTAAAACATTAAAAACAAGTAAATAAATAAAAAAAATCCCCCAAAATAAAAAAACACCATAAATGGATAGACAAAACTTTATCAAAGACTGTGAAATAACATTTATAATAAATAAAAATTAGGATCACACCTGAGTCCTCTGTGTCCACATTTGTCCACAATTACAGGATTAAGGGCTATAAAGTGAATACAGTTTGAGGGCTACAATAAATATTGTTCTTTTGAACTTTCTTCATCAAAGATTCCTAAAAAAAGCGATCACATTTCCAATATGAAATATAAATCAGTACAGCTGTATTCAACATTGATAAATGATATTAAATGTTAATTGAGCACCAAATCAGCATATTAGAATGATTTACATTGAACACTGGAGTAATGGCTGCCAATCATAGGAATAAATTACATTTATATATTAAAATGGAAGATAGTTCTGTTAAATCGTAATAATATTTCACAATATTATTATTTTACCAGTATTCTTGTTCAAATAAATGCAGTGTTGGTAAGCATGAGACTTATTTCAAAAACACTAAAAAAATCTTACCAACCCCAAAATTTTGAATGCCAATGTTGGGTTGTCAACTGTTAAGAGTGCAAATAGTTTTCACAAGTTTGCCGGCCCATTCAGTCTTAGTAGTTATTGGTAAACAAACTTGGCTTGCTGTCCTCAAAGGAGGCTTGATCCCTGAGCTTATGTCCAGAGGAAGAATAAGAGGGAGGAGTAATATAATATGATATTAAAGAATAATATAGGAGGAGATGGGGATGAAGCGCAGAGACCAGACCACTGCTTATATATGTTCATGATTGACAGGACTGAATGTTTAGGCTCCTCCTGAACCTTCTCTTGGTACTTCATTTTTAACAGTGATATTTTATAATCTAATGCTATTACATTAATAGATTTTTAAGTATGGCTTAAGCGTCTGCAAACTTTGCTGTACAGTGACCGTACACTATTCTTTCAAGCCCAAGAGTCATTTCTCGTTTATGTCCCAACCAGGGATGAAGTCTCCTCACAGAGTCTTGGACTCTGATGTTCTTGCTGTGGAGCAGGAGAACCAAAAGCTTGAGGAGGAAATCTTCAGAATCCAGCTGGCAAGAGGGAGGCACAAAGGAGAACATGGTATCTCTGGTCCTCACATGATAAATATTTTTGAAAGTGATTCTAATTTGTATGCTAATACTATAGACTAAAAGTATATTAATATTTGATATTGTTTGAATATTTTAAACATATCTGAATACTTGAATACATTATTTGAATATTTGATGTTACATTGATCAGGGCTCATTGATATCCAGAAGGACCACATCCATCAAATGGCTAGCCTCCAAGCTGATATCTCCTTTCTAAAAAGAGAAATAGACAAAGGGTCGAGACAGAAGACCACCCCATCCTATGTTACCTGGATCTTCTCTGGCCCACTCACACTCTGCTCTGACACTGGTGGGCTGACAGTTAGCCAAAGCTTAATTCATTGTGTTACTGACAGCTAATGTAATGTATGTTGAGTGAATGTGATATTTACTGGATCCACAGAATTCTGTCTGATACTATTTTAATGGAATGTCTATAACTGATGAATGGCTGATTTTAAAATTCAATATTGTATTAAATAAATCTAAATAAGTAAATGAGCTGTTTTAAATGCTGTAAGTAAATTTAGGCATTACAACAGTAAATATAGACTGAAAAATGGATATTAATTTTGAAATTCACTAAAGATTCCCTTTAGCAATGCTATTAAAATATTATTTTAAAGATTAACTTTAGGTGAGTGGTATATGACGGCAGTATCCAATAATACAAATATTTCATATCAGCCAATAACCAATGTGGAACCAATTATTGGTCATTTGTAATGATATGAAAACGTTCAAAGGCTTAGGGTTAGTAGATTTATTTTTTATTTTTTTAAAGATCTGTTATGCTTATCACGACTGCATTTATTTGATCAAAAATACAGTAAAAACAGTGAAAATATCATAATCATAAACATTTTAACATTAGCGTAATGTACTGTATATTACATGTAGTTATTATATTAGTGTATGTTATATGTGGTTTATTCGGTAACACTTTACAATAAAGTTCATTAGTTACTACATTAGTTAACATTAACAAAGAATGAACAATACTTCTTCAGCATTTGTTAATCTTTGGTAATATTAATTTCAACATTTACTAATACTTTATTAAAATATTGTTAACATTAGTTAATGCACTGTGAATTAACATGAACAAACAGTGAACAGCTAGATTTGTATTAACTAACGTTAACAAAGAATAGCAAATACAGTAACAAATGGTTAGTTCATGTTAGTTAATGCATGAACTAATGTTTAATAAATGAACCTTATTGTAAAGTGTTACCGTTTATTCTTTAGCAAAGTGTCACATGCTCCTTCAGAAACCATTCAAAACTATTATAATCAATGTTTACATTTTTCTGACACCATTTTTTATCAATAGAAAGGTCTAAAGAATAGCATTTATTTATAATAGGAATATTTTGTAACAATATATAAATGTCTTTCTTTACTTTAATTTTGTAATTAATTTAATCATTGCTGAAGAATTATAAAATCTTACAGGCCCCAAACTTTTAAACTGTAGTGTGTGTATAATTAGTTTTTACCATTTTGCAGGATCAGAGTTCAAAACAGCATTCATTGATGGGTTTCCATGCAACTGATCCGATGGAACCTCTTGGTCCAGCTCCTTATGATCCTGTGTAAGACAAATTTCTCCTGGGTTACTTTTATTTGTCTTACTTAGTCCTTATAGATGAATGCACATAACACTAAATGCATTACAATGATTTAAATCTTGGGATTGTCTGAATGTGTGTAGGGCTGGCTTTGTGATCTTCTATGACCTGGTGATAGGTTTAGAAGCTACTTTGAGATCAGTGCGCTTGTTGGAAGGGTTATACTGTAATGGGGAGAAGTTGGGACAGACCACCCTGATGCCGCCTGTGCAGTGCCAACCATCACTCTCCACCAAGAGTCCTGGAAACTATGCCATACTGGCTGTTAAACAGCCTGTGCCAAGGTAGTTTGGTTCAGACATACACTACCGGTCAAAAGTTTAAGATCAGTACGATTTTTTATGTTTTTAAAAGAAGTCTCTTCTGCTCACCAAGGCTGCAATTTTTTGATAAAAAATACACAAAAAAACACAGTAATATTGTGAAATATTATTACAATTTAAAATGACTTTTTTATGTTAATATATATTAAAATGTAATTTATTCCTCTGAAAAAAAGCTGAATTTTTAGCATCATTACTCCAGTCTTCAGTGCCACATGATCCTTCACAAATCACTCTAATATGATGATTTTATGCTCCAAAAACATGAATGATTATTATCCATGTTGAAAACAGTTTTTACATTTTTATTTCAGGATTCTTTGATGAATAGAAAGTTGAAAAGAACAGCTTTTATCTGAAATGGAAAGCTTTTGTTACATTAAACACTACCCTTTAAAAAGTTTGGGGTCAGTAAGAATTTGTATTTTATTTTTGGGGGAAATAAATAAGAAATCAATACTTCTATTCATCAAGAATGAGTTACATTGATGAAAAGTTACAGTAAAGACATTTATAATGTTAGAAAAGATTCTAATTAAATAAATGCTGTTCTTTGAACTTTCTATTCATCAAAAAATCCTGAAATAAAAATGTAAAAAACTGTTTCATGGATAATAATCATACATGTTTTTGGAGCATAAAATCATCATATTAGAGTGATTTGTGAAGGATCATGTGACACTGAAGACTGGAGTAATGATGCTGAAAATTCAGCTTTTTTTCAGAGGAATAAATTACATTTTAATATATATTAATATATTAATAATTTTAAATTGTCATAATATTTCACAATATTACTGTTTTTTTTATCAAAAAATTGCAGCCTTGGTGAGCAGAAGAGACTTCTTTTAAAAACATAAAAAATCTTACCGATCTTAAACTTTTGACCGGTAGTGTAAATATGGACAGAGTGGATATATGTTTAACATGATTGAATTCGTGCTTCATTTCAGAGTACAACCATCTCCAAATCTCGCTTTGGTCTTGGAGATTCAGACTTCTAGAGGTCTCCATTTGTACAACTATGAAACTAAGGACTTGGCTACTTGTGGATGGGCTAAACTTGAACTTTTTGACGAGCACAACCAGCTGCACAGCGGTCACTGGAGGCTTCCCTTCCGCTCTCTCCCAGTTCAAGCGTCCCTAAGTCCAGTTCAACTGAATTCTGTGTCACAAGTATGTTCACCAAATATTAAGAGCTTGAAAAACTTTTTAAGTTTTTAGTCTAGGTGAAATGCCCATAAAGCTCTAATTTAAATCAGACTAAACTGTTTTTTTTTTTGTTTTTTTTTTGTTTTCTAAGCTGGGTAACTTGGAACTCTGTCTTCGGGTAGCAAACGCTTGTCAAGGAGATGTACAGACTCTTGCAAAGATAGACATCAACAACACCAACCAATACAAGTACCCATCAATGGTATGCAAAATATTTATCAAAGGGTTCCTGCACACTTTTTAAAGTAAAATTTAAGGCTTTTTAAGACCTTTTTAAGACCTGAAGAAATCAAAATTAATACTATACATTAGGGGTGTGCAATATTGACAAAAATATATCTCGATATTTTCAACGTTTTGTTGATAATAATTAGACGATATTTTACTGATTGTGTTTTTGTACTGGTGCCATGGCTGGTTTAGGCCTGTTGTTGACAGCAGACTCACGATGTTTATATTTTTCATATTCTATGCAGTGGTCAGTTCACAGCAGTGACAGAAATGACAATATTTGCCACCTTAAATTAATTTCCAGGGGCATTTTCACCTTATGGAGATTTTTTTTTTCTAAACTTAGAGTTATGCATCACGTTTTATGTCAAATACTAACATTCAAATTAAATTATACAGTAACTATCCTAATTTATACAATAATACTTAATCACACAATAATTACATAATGTAGTAGGCCTACCACTGTTAACAGTCAAATTAAATCATTCAATCAAAAATCCATCTTTGCAGTGCAGAGGTGACACAGAAGCGCAGAGGTTGGTATACACTTCATTTACAATTGCATGAATTATAAAGCCATACGTTTTGTTTTTTTTAAATCAATATTCAATATTTAAATATGAAATGATTTCTAATTTTAACGTTTTACTTTTAATATGAAACTAAAACCGCCAGTAGGTGGCGGTAAATCACTGTCTTAATAAGCGAGTTGAGGGATTCGTTCATTCCACCGATTTGTTCAAACGGCTGGTTCATTCGGGAAAGAAGCAAGAAGTGATTGAATCGTTCAAATGATTCGTTCAAAACGCGGATTTCATTCAAGAAATCATCGCGGTCTGTTGCATTGAGACTCTGCTACGGTTTCATTTTGAAATTCTAGTCGGCGAAATAAAGGGAAAACAAACAATATTGATAATGTTATGTATAAAAACTAACTCACACTGTCAATTTATTTTTAATTTAACTGTACAACAAATATCACACTTGTGCACGGGAGAACGGAACTCTTACTGATGTGATATTCTAATATAAGAACATAATATGAAATAAATATAAGGCAAAAACTAATTTGGGGACATATCTATAACCAGTGCTCGAATTGAGTCAAGTCTTATGGGGGTCTCCATTTTTTTTTCGGTATATATTTAGTATATATAGGCTATAATATAATTATTCTTTTAAATTACTTACTAAAGTAATACTGGATTTAGAGGGCAGCTGAATTTTCACAAATGTTCAGCATCATTACTCCAGTCTTCAGTGTCACATGATCCGTCAGAAATCATTCTAATGTAGTATGATGATCTGATAATCAACAAACATTTATGTAGTAATAAACATATATTTTTCAGGATTTTTTGATCAATAGAAAGTTGATCACAGAAATAAACAATATTTTATTGTATTATTATTTTAAACTGTAATAACCTACTGTTTAATTTTTAAAATAATTACTGTTTTTACTTTATTTTGCATTAAATCAATGCAGGCTTGGTGAGCAGAAGAGACTTTTGAACAGAAGTGTACATCCAACAGAATAATATGGCTTTATTTACCAATGTAGTTTTTAACCTAAAAACAACTGGATGATTAATGTGGATTATGTGACACTGTGGTAATAATGTTTGTTCCAAAAGACTTGATTAAATTGATGAAACTTTTTTATTAGATATTAAACATAGATGGTGGGGATTTTTCAACTATTTCAGCACATGCGATTTTTACATAGTTACGTCCAGTAGGTGGCGGAATAGCACTCAGTATTCAGAAACAAACAATGCCATGCCAATCGATGTCAATTATTGCTATTTCAAGAGTAAATCCCGCATAAATGCGTATGTAATTCCCAAAACGTTGTGTTTACGCGGCCATTGATCCTGGCAGTTTTATACAAATTCTGAATAGAAATTAGAAAGCACACAACGAACGCAAGGAATAACGTTACAGAAGCCCCGATATGATGTGGGTACTAGGGTAGATATAAAGTAGAAAGATAAATAAAGAGAAACAATTACCCCTCAAAAAAGTCGGTAAGAAGCTTTCTCTTTCCGAACCTTGAGTGGAGGTTTATCTTTCTCCAGTTTTTAAAAGTTAAAATTAGCTTCAACGGAGCGGCGTCAATCAAATAGTCCTGTCAGTCAACGATGTCATGCGCAGATGTGGGGCGGGCGTTTACATTTTAAAGCGACATGGCAACCAGCCAACTTAAAAAAATATATATTGTAAATAATCAATTCACGAAATTTACCGTATCCATTGCATGCATTTAATCAGATTTGTTATTATTTTTTACTAAAATAAAAATATCTGAGGGACCCTCCTAATTCTATTTTTTACTTCTTATGGGGGGTCCCTAATACCTTATGGGGGGTCCTGGATCCCCCAGCCCCCCAATTCGAGCACTGTCTATAACCATAGACATAATGTATATGCCTATAACTGCACACATCACGCAGTACAAAGCACGAGAGACAACTGCGATGTCAGCTCACACTCACAGTGCCTCATACATCATTAAAACAATTAGAATATCATAATAGACAATACACATCGCACACCCCAAGCACATAAAGAATGAACTTACAACTGAACTGACATTTGCCAACTTTCTTCTCTCCTCCTCTCTCGCGTACAGGAGACAGACGTTATTCTGCCGCGAATGTGATGTGACGCCAATTGTCACGTGAACAAGCAAATCCACAAATAATACGGACGCAAATTAGATGGTTTTAATTTAGAAAACATTTAGATATGACTAAGACGAAGTGTCATCTAAAATTTAAGACCTTTCATTAGTAAAAAATAAGACCTTTTTAAGACTTTTAAGGGCCTTAAATTTAAAAAATCTAATTTAAGACTTTTTAAGGATCCGCGGGAACCCTGTATCAAGATATTTCCTATCTTTTTAATAGCAAAGCTTACAAAGGTTTTGATGAGCCTACACAGCAGGGGTGTCCAATTCTGCTACTGGAGGGCCACTGTCCTGCAGAGTTCACGTCCAACTCCAATTAAACACACCTGGACAGCCAATCAATGTCTTACTAGGCATACTAGAAACGTCCAGGCAGGTGTGTTGAGGCAATTTGGAGCTAACCTCTCCAAGACAGTGGCCCTCCAGAACCGAGTTTGGGCCTACAGCTTAATAAATGTATCTTGTTTAGGTGGTCTCAAACGCATCTGCAATCCTGGCAACGCAAGAACCATCTCACACATTACAACCCTCAACCAATCCTTTACCTTCATCACTGCCACAGACAGATCATGTCGAAGAGTCCAATTATATTTGAATGACTTGAATTGTTTACTGTACAAATAAAGTCTGCTGTAACTTCACACAAATTGTATTTCAAATTACTATAAAAAGATCACACATCTGTAATGAATTATTGCATTTTTAATGACATTTCATTTACTTGTGTACATTTGTGCTTTTTGGCATCACACTGATCTAGAAACAATTATGCATACACAGGGGTTGGACAATGAAACACCTGGTTTTCAAACCACAATCATTTTTTAGGGAAAGTTTGGCTCCTTTTACAGCCAATACAGCATCAATTTATCTTGAAAATGACAGACAGTCCATCACAGTGGCCAGATGGATTTTGAGCCATTCTTCTTCTTCTAGAACTGTGGCCAGGTCATTATGGGACATTATGCAGCCAGCAGCCATATCACCCTGTAGCCCAAAGACTGGTTGCCCACTAAAGCTAAGCAGGGCTGAGCCTGGTTAGTACCTGGATGGGAGACCTTCTGAGAAAACCAGGTTGCTGCTGGAAGAGGTGTTAGTGAGGCCAGCAGGGGGCGCTCACCCTGTGGTCTGTGTGGGTCCTAATGCCCCAGTATAGTGACGGGGACACTATACTGTCAAAGAGCGCCGTCCTTCGGATGAGACGTTAAACCGAGGCCCTGACTCTCTGTGGTCATTAAACATCCCAGGATGTCTTTCGAAAGAGTAGGGGTGTAACCCCGGCATCCTGGCCAAATTTGCCCAGTGGCCTCTGTCCATCATGGCCTCCTAATCATCCCCATGTACACCAATTGGCTTCATCACTCTGTCTCCTCTCCACCAGTAAGCTGGTGTGTGGTGGGCGTTCTGGCGCAATATGGCTGCCGTCGCATCATCCAGGTGGATGCTGCACATTGGTGGTGGTTGAGGAGATTCCCTCTCTATGTGGAGCGCTTTGAGTGTCCAGAAAAGCGCTATATAAATGTAATGAATTATTATTATTTCCTGACTCGCTCCTCCAAAACACCCCAAAGTGGCTCAATAATTTCAACATTTGGCGACTGTGCAGGCCATGGAAGAACATCACTTTTATGTTCATCAAACCTTTCTAGCACAAGTCTTGCTAGGTGTATTGGTGCATTATCATGCTGATTCACGGCATCCCCCTTTCAGGGTACAATGTTTTTACCACTATGTGCACAAGGTCCTCCAGAATGGTTCTTGTCAGTGACGCGACCATCAAGGATAGCGGCGAATGCCACGATACTCCAGCCCAACAAGTAACCAAAGGATTGGCTATAGCAGCCTGGCTATGAATATCGACTCTGTTGAGCTCCCGATGAACAGGTTTGGTGGAAACATGGGGTGTGCATTTAATTCTGCAGTGAGTTGGGCAGCAGTGATTTTGCTTTTTGGATACAATCCAGGATAGTACCTGGACACCCCTTTCAGACAGCTTCCTCTTGTGTTGAGTTACTCCTGTTGGATGTGGTTCATCCTACTAGGGGGTATGCCGACATTACCCTGGATCCCATAGTCTCAATACACTACAAAGATGTGCTGTCCTCATCTCAGATGAGCCAGCGAGACGCGCACCAAAAATGTGCCTCCTTTTGAGCTCTATATCTCCCATTATATTGTGCTGATTGCATTATTTTATTTACAGCTGTGCTAATTTAAACCTCCAACACTATATTGGCCAGTTTCATTGTCTAACCCCTGAAAGCAGGGTTTGAAAATAACACCAGTAAACCCACCAAATAAGGGTGAAAATCCTGTGGCAGGTAACATTTCAGAAGCCAATTTATGATTCATAAATTATGTTCTTTGCAAATGTCTTTATGTAAATTACGTGCAGCACTTAGCATGGCTTCGCTAACAGCCCTTCCTCTAAAAAAATGCCTCAAATATATGAAAAATAACACATAAAAAGGGTCGCACATCTAGAGAATCGACACAGTGCCACGTCTTTAAAATGTTAACATTTTCTATGACCGCACATCCAACAGCAGTGCCCTACAACTCCAGCAGTTCAAAATCACACCACTACATAGCCATTCATTAAAATGCAATGATTTAGGACCATGACATGCATACTGACATCACCCTACGAGATTCAGCAACAGGCTTTTAGGGCTTAAATATGCTTCATACAAAAAAATAATAGATTGCACACTTTTTTTTTTTTTAAAGACCTTAATTCAAACTCATTGACACTACTTTGTTCAGTCTTGAAGTGAACTTTTGCCTATGGAAATTCATGAAGTGTTACTGTTTTGGGCTGTAGCCTTGAACTTACCAGAAGTGCAGAATGACATGTCCACAGCACAAGACCAGTTCTAGGCACCAGAGCCCTACAGTATAGACCATTTCACAAGATGTAAACACTGGTCCAGAAGCACTTCCTGTTTCAGTTTTTTTAACACTACATAAAAGCTGGGATAAAATACAACCAACAGAACATTTAAAACTGAATCAAAAAGTTAAACAAACATATTTAAGATGTTTTCTTTACATGTGAAATAAAGAAACAGTTACAAACTGAAACAGGGAGTGTTTCTGGACCAGTGTTGTTTACATCTTGTGAAATGGTCTATAGGAGACATTAAAAGGCCATTTTTCCAACCCATACAAATGCATCATGTCCAAGAAACCCTAGCATTTATATTGTATGTGTGCATGCAAGTACATAGTCAAGTAAATAAGTTAAATAATTTAATTACTTTTTTTGATTGGCATCCACTCAAAAGTAAAATGTGACTTGCTGTTGTAAAATTCAAATTAACATATTTCAGAATCTAAGCTGTGATTGATTTGTTTTATTTTATGCTGGTATAAGTTCTGAATGGCTGGTAGGTTAATTTAAGCTGGTAAATGAAAAAGTTAATCGTAAACCCTTGTATTTGAAGACTAAAGTATTGTTTAAAGAACATCCTAATAATTTAACTATTGAGTTTGTCCAATTAATTTGATTCCATTAAAACTCTTGCATTGAGCAGAACACTCTTTACAAAAGAAATTTGTGGCTAGGGGTGGTGGGTGAGATGGAAGAGCCAACATGTTCACATATGCAAATATCCTTTATTGAAAGTTTACTACAATTATACAAAAATTGGACAAGAAAACAGGTTATTTACAGAACAGACAAGTTGTTCATGAGTATGATGCAGGCATGCTCTGCTGGTTGGAAGTTAAGAGGTCAGTCAGAGGAAGTCCATCACGCGGAGGTCTCCACAGAGGAAGCATTGGCTGACTAAAAGAGAAAAAAAAGGCACTAAATTGATGTTGCTCAAACCCTAGACAGTTTTCCAACCAACACATTAAAATGTAAGATCAAGAATTGAACATCCTCAGACATAGGACTTCACTAGTATGTGTACATGAGTAAATATGCACTCAGATGAAGTCCTGAAGTTGTCTTTGATAAACTTACAACTCCATTTTAGTTTTAGAAACTTCACAATTCCAATCTTGATACCACAGTAAAAATTAAGCCTAGCCTACCTAAAATAAATGGTCACATTTTTAAAGCAATGACGATACAAAAGATATAAAATGAGATGCTTGAAAGTTCTTCCAGGTAGGTAGTAGTATACAGGTAAGAAACAAACTACTACAGAAAATGTGATCAGTGTACAAACACTGCAGTCTTCACTGTATTAGACCTACAGACTCTTAATGCTACAGTAAGCGGTCAAGAGCAGAGCACAAGATGCTAAGGAGAACTTGCATTCATTGTGCATGTGCACAGACAAACCATTACACAGGGTAAAGAATAGATCTTTCACATCTTAAGTATGAATGGCTTAAACCCACTTAATATAAAAATTGACAAGGCTTAAGTGTGAAAATTATCAACTTTTGATGCAGCAGTGACAGTTTCTGTCCACTGTCCAGAGCATCTTTCACACTTCTGGCCCTATTAGAGGAAACAGCAAGCCTATCAACTCGCCTCCTGCTCCATTTTCTCCTGGACTCCATTGCCGTTGTGGGCGGAGTCATCACTGCCATTAACTGAGGTCTCCTGTTTTGTCTTTTTAGCATCACTGTCCTTTTTTGGACTCTCCTCGTCTGGTTTCCTCTGTGCAGGAACAAAGCAGGACAGAACACGTACTTTATTTTTTGCGCTGAACACCTATTCTCTACATGCTACTCAAGCATACATGGCCACTTCACAACCATGCCAGATCTACAATATGCCAAGCCACAATATTGAAGCGGTCACCACAGAAACACCGAGCAACACCAAATCTCATCTAGTTGGAAAATTCAGCTCATGATCCAACATGCGTAATTGCAATCAGCAAAGGGAAGGTAGCAAAGCAGATGCTCCTTCAAGGGCAGACTACTCATACAATCCAGTTAATGCTAGTTTATCCACCTCTACTGCAAGGTTAAAGCAAATTGCAGTGGATGGATACTAACCTTTTTGCGGACAAGGTGGGAAATATCAGATGCAGATTTTGAGGAAGACGCACCATCAGCTGGCTTCACAGGAATCTGAAATAAAACAGGCATTTTAAGGGTGCGTAATATTGGTGGTTGAACGATACATCAGCCAATATTTGACACTCAAGTTATCAGCACTGGCAAATAAGTGTCTGAATAAGCTAAGAAAACCATATCTTTATAATCTTGATATCAAATTTCTTACATCATAAGCATGTATATGTCCCTGGCTGTGTCTGAATAGCCCCCTATATGGTCCAATGTGGGTACAACATAGTAACACATAAATTAGAGATACTCCAATGTGTCGGCCATTGATATTTATATATACAAGAAATGTGCTCAACACATAAATTAGAGATACTCCAATGTGTCGGCCATTGATATTTATATATACAAGAAATGTGCTCAATTTAAAACCAGTGGAAACCACATGAAAGGCAATGAGTTGCAAGTCTGTTGAATAATCCAACATTTTTCTCTGGGTTAAAAAAAAAAAAAAAACCCAAGCACCTCCATACTGTACAGCACAAAGTACATTTACACAGAGGTAGAGTTACTCACAGGACACTGCAATTAACAAAAGTTCATTATGCATGTGCTTTAAAGCCTCGTCCATGCACTTTCCTGAACACATTCACCCAAAGAGCAGAGGCAATTAAAAGCCTGCCAAACAGCACCTAGTTAATGGACCAATTTATCTTGAGTTATATTGCTCTAGTCCAGGGGTCGGGAACCTATGGCTCGCGAGCCATATATGGCTCTTTTCAGGATTTTATATGGCTCTCCTAATTTTCAAATGTTGACTGAAAAAGGCTCTCAAAAAGTAAAATATTAAGAGACAATTTGAGATGCACCATGCAGCACTTGCTAATCACTTGTTTATGATGCCCGTTTCTCAATATGTGTGGTGTCATAAGAGGGTCGCACACTGCACGAGAAGTGCGCGCCGCGTCTAGGACAGAAGTATTGCACACCGGACGAGAAGCGCGCGCCGCGTCTAGGAAAGAGGCACCGGACGCGCACTTTCTCAGTTTATGGCCGGCAATATTGTTATGTTTAAGGACATTATGGAATTAAAATAATGTCTGTCCTATGTTATAATTGTACTGTACAATTAAATACAATCGTTGCTAAGTCTGCAGAACACTTTACCTCAGCAATTTTCATTTAAGCAGCTGATTTCTGAAAATGAATGTAAAAGTAGCCTATTGCAGCACACGGTGAAGTCAGTATTTACATTAACGACCGTTTGACACAAATAAAAGTATAAAACTGTATATAAAACTATGTAAATGCGCTCTGTGACGAGGCAGGATTTTGAACAAGGTCCTGAGCCGTTGCTGGGCGCCGCGGACAGAGACTGAATGTGCCACTGCCGCCGGTCACCGGTGTACACTCCTAGTCTAGGAGTCCTAGAGAATAAAGTGTTTGAATTTTAAATGAGGCGCTGCGCTTCTCGTCCAGTGTGCTAGAAACCAGCATGTCAGTGAACAAAATCTCCCGGAAGTTCCGGGAGATTCCCGCATATTGATGATAGCGTCTCCCTGATGCCCGAAAATTTGTTAAAATCTCCCGGAATCTAGAGCAAGATAGAACATACTGCGCGCAACATACATAGCGCACGGCGCGTGCATGGCAGAGAGCTGTCATGCACGCGCGTATGTGCCTCGCGAGAGCTAGTCAAACACCCCCTCCACACACACACACACACACACACACACACACACACACACACACAAAAAACAGTGTTGTTGTAACGTTATATAACTACCAGAACTGCTACCAGTGCAAGTCGTATATTACTACTGTTGTTATTATATATTACTGTTGCAAATTGTCTAATATACGAGTGTAAACTTTGCTCTGGCTCTTTTGAAAAATTTCTCAATTTTGTTTTGTTTGTTTGGCTCTTCTTGGTAAAAAGGTTCCCGACCCCTGCTCTAGTCTAATACACAAGGTTTAACAGTTGGTCATGTCTAAATGCCCATGTACAGGAGGTACACAAAGCATCAACACACCTGACTAGCAGTAGATGAAGATGGGCCACCATTTTCAGCTGGAAAAGCAGATGACGTGGATGCTCCTGCCTGTAACAAACAAGTTCCAAACTATACGGACAATCTTAACTATAGCTTTTGTTTTAAGGCATCTCCATTTGATTATTTTATTCCTTCATACTAAGAGAAACACTAGGGATGCATGCTATATCAGTTATCATATTGATTATAGGCCAAGTTAAATTGTCAGTACCGGGCAATGAACAATACAAGAATAGTATGAAGCAACTCACAAGGGTCTGATGGATGGCCTCAGAAGCCACAGAAGCGGTCCTCTGGCACTCCTTAGCATCTTCAATCTTCTCAGTAATTTCTGGAAGTAACTGTTTCAACTCTTCAAGCTCGGTCTTCTCCTTTGATGCCTCTGCACATTCAGTCTTGTCGATCACTTCCTGAAGCATAGCTGGTGGAACAGGGATGTGGTAATCAATTAAATGCACCATGCTTTTTATAGTCAAATAATGTTACCAGCAAGCAGATCTTCAGTTAAAAGGAATGAAGACCAGCAAAAGCCCCCAGTAATAACGTCCTACCAAGACGGCTCTCGATGACTTTGATGGATTTGGAGAAGTGCTCAATGGCTTGGCTGTACTGGGCAGTGTAGCAGTAAGTTGTGCCCAACTGGTAATGAGTCTCAGCCAAAAGACGGCTATGAGAGGGAAGGTGTTTCAGCTGCAAGGTTAAACACTCACTGAAGTCCTCCAGAGCCTGACTGTAGTTACCTACATGAAGCAAAGTGGAGACTTGGTGAAAGATGAAGTGTAATTTTTCCATTTAAATGGTGGCTTGTGGCATCAAAAAGGGTCCTTAAATACTCCGCTACTCTCTACATACACACCTGATTCAGCTCCAACTTCTCCAAGTTTCAGGTAAATTTGAGCTGCCATTAGCTGATCTTCTTTGCAGTCTTTTCTACAAAACGGAAAAACCAGCGTTTTGAAAGGAGTTTGATCAAATGCAGTCGATCACTAGAGGTAAAGACATACCTTTTATAAATCACCTTTGCGACCTCAAGCATCTCCCAGGCCAACTGCAGGTTGCCAACTTCATCCTCCTCACTTTCCTAAAAACAAAAGGACACAAATAAGCCACTAAATCAATGAAGGGAGGACCAGGGGCCTATACCATGAAGCCGGTTTAAGTGGCTAGCCAGCTATGTTTCAGTTTAGCTTGTGCCAACCCTGGGTTTTAGGTACCATGAAAGTGGTTTGTCTTTTAGCAGTGTTCATCGCCATAGTAACTTACACTCCACAGCTAACCTGGTCCGGGGCAGGTTATGTTCCAGGTTAGAGATTGCAAACCGAACTTGGACCAATCAGCTGTGAGCAAAGTGACATGTCTGACGCGATAAAGTCACTCCACCTGTTTCTACTCCAAATTAAAGGTCACTCTATAGCAGATGATTTTAAAAGACAAAATCGTGGCTTTTAGTAAATAAATTTGTATGATTTAGAAATTATTTCTGTAATTATTATACCTTAAAACAATCTCACATGTACAAGTTCAGTTCATCAATTATTATTACACATTTTAAATTAACAAGTATATAAAGCTAATATAAATAAGCTTTAGAATCAATACATGAAGTTATAAAATGACTACATGCGAGTTTAAATACTCAATTCTCTCTATACCTTTATCAACTGTACAAACTAACTTCACAACTTTTACTTGCACTGATACAGTAATGTGACTTTCTTTTAGTTGTCCTATTTCATAGACAGCTATTTTATTCTTGCTGTGTAAATTTGTTTAAATTCTTAATATTTTAATACTTTTATTTAATAAGTGAATTGCACTACTTCTCTCGCGAGAAATTAATTTCAATGAGTTTTGAATGAGTTTCACTCTCTCAGCATGTGATTGGCTGTTCGCTACTGATGTCACTCCTAAACTTCTAAACTCAAGATCAAAGCCTGAGTTGACAGAGAAAGTTGATGATCAGCATCATGGCACCAACAAAGCCTGGTTGGATTGGTTTTGTCAACTCGAAACTAATCCTGCAACCCTGAGTTTGTTCAACTACCATCATGGTACAGGCCCCAGGAAATAAAACAAAATAAATCAAATAAAAATACCAACCTTATCCTTTGAGTCACCCTCGCCATCCTCATCATCATCGTCGTCATCCTCATCGTCATCTGAAACAGAACGAAACGTTACCACCGCCAATGATTTAATGTGAAGCCCATCACCATTCACGCCATCAGAAGTGCTGCAGCTTAATCTAAATATTCTGTGAATTCACTAGCATTTAGAAGTAGATTCACCAGGTGAAAGATTCGTTAAATACCAAAATATCGTGCTCCCCTGACTACCACACTTCACTACCTCCACCATCCTCTTCCATGGGTTCTTCAGTATCTTCATTTCCATTTTTCTCCTCTTCATCTTTTTCAGCCTTTTCACCGTTTGACAAAGTGATGTCTTCCTTTTTAGAAGCACCTTCATCTGCACCATTTGACTTAACATCCTCGTCAGTAGGTCCCTCATTTTCAGCAGGTTTTGCCTTGTCTTCAGCTAGTTTCTCATTTTCAGCAACATTTGCCTTGTCTTCAGCTAGTTTCTCCTTTTCAGCAGGCTTTGCCTTGTCTTCAGCTAGTTTCTCATTTTCAGCAGGCTTTGCCTTGTCTTCAGCTAGTTTCTCATTTTCAGCAGGCTTTGCCTTGTCTTCAGCTAGTTTCTCATTTTCAGCAGGCTTTGCCTTGTCTTCAGCTAGTTTCTCCTTTTCAGCAGGCTTTGCCTTGTCTTCAGATATCTTCTCACCGTCACCAGGTTTTGCCTCGTCTTCAGCTAGTTTCTCCTTTTCAGCTGGTTTCTCAGATTTAGGTGATGCTGCATCCGCTTCCTTTGGCACTTCATCTTCATTCTGCTTATCTTCTTGGTTCTTCTGCTCACCTTCCACCACCTCTTTGTTGTCCGCTGACATTGCATCATAAACCTGTGCTCGAAGCTCATTCTCTGGTTTTCTCTGCATTATAGTACAAATTGAGTGAGATTTCTAGGTTACAGTAGATATGCCTTTTGATCGGAATGATACAATTTAATTGTGCTTTATGCTTTCAATATATGCTGGCTTGAGCAGAAAACTGACAATCCATTTGGAGGTTCTTTGTGCAGATGTGATGTCTAGCCTCGAGCATGTATGAAAACAAAAAAACAGTGATCAGTTTTAACCAACAAACAAAGCTCTTTAAATACAAACCATCCAAGTTGTCAGCACTTTCAATCTTAGAGTCATTCTGTTTCTCGCCCTCTTCAGAGGATTCTTCTGGGACTCCCTCTAAAGCATTACCAAGCACAGTATTCTCCATCCTAGAAAAAGTTATTAACATTAGCGCAAGTAAACGCATTAAAAATGATCCATTAAATGCCAATTAATTCAGATACCTGGCAAGCTCCAGAAGGGCCTTTCCACACAAGAAAAATGCTTCTCCACATTCATCTGCAGTGTCTCCATACTTCTCAGCTCTTAATGGGGAGATGAAAATGAACATCATAATAGTAATATTAATTGTGATGTGGCATACTCTGCATGGATGACACGATCTCAATTTATAATACAGGTTGTATCCCCATTCACTACTCACAGCATGGCACAAGCCTCCTGGAAGACACTGACTGCCGACACAACATCACCCATCACTAAGTGCCGGTTGCCTGTACCAATCAGCTTCTTTGCTTCCTCAGTAACGTCGACGGAGCTGCAAAGTTCACAAATGGGTGTAACGAACCTCAACAGTATTGAAATTCGCAATTTAATAAGATGAATAATTCCAGATACCAACTCACCTGTCTGCAGCGCTTGAGGAGCAAGGTTTCACCACCATACTGCAAACAAAAATAAGTCAAACAACTATAAAGTACTGTTCCGTGTTAAGATTATTTCTAACGGCAGAAAAACTTCAAAGTTTGCTGAGGGGAGAGAAAATGTTTTGGAGCAACAAAAAGTTAGCGCGATGCTACGACTAACGTTAGCATTAATCGACAGTAGAGCAAGCTCTACACGCAGACATGCATAGCATTTAATTCCACTGTTTACAGTTTCTCAGTTGCTTTGGTGCATTTCTCACATCATTATTTACATTTGCACAACAGTTAGTTCAACCTCCACAACATTGTCATTTGTGCACATCATAGTAGCAGTCTCTCATTCCTTCCAACAAATTTCAAATGCTTTTGGACATGCATCAAATGCTTTCATACAACTCTCTGCTGTTTTATAACATTATCATTTGCTTAAGTCATATCAGTCCAAATTAACAATACTTGTGAATGCTGAATAGTCATTCCATATAAAACTAAGTCCTCATTTCATTGCTTGAGTCATCACATACAAAAATGTTGAACTAGTACTTTTTTTTTTAATCTTAAAAAAAATCTTTTTATCCTAAATAGAACAATTTCTCTCAGGTGAACCCCTGCTTTCACTGATGAGAAGAGATGTGCATGAATGATTTACAGTATATGTATGTTGAATGTTGAGTTCCAATATGTACTGTGATATTTACAGTTGTGCACCGATCTACCCAAAGGGAGTTACTGTAATGTTTGTTGTAAATAAGGGTGTATTTTTTTCTTTTGCACAATGCTCTGAACAAATTCCAAAAAAAGACCATGCAGTAAAAATGTGAAACATACATATTCAGTGTGTCTTGTACTCAATTACTGTACCTCACTAAATACAGTAATATGAAACTTTACTGTAGTTTTCAAATGGCTGTGCAAATAGTTTATAGGACTGTCTTGAGCATTTTCAGGCAGTTTCACCAAGATTTGACTTTTTTTTGCATTGTCAAACTCTTACAGAGTAAACTGTCATAATGAAAACATGACAAAGCCATTTGACTATCTTGTTCATAAACACTGGTGTTAGGACTTTTCATCTTGACGACACTGACACTTTCAATGACATGAATACTTGCTTCTGAGGAATGAATTATCCATTTTGAGCAAGTGACAGGCTTTTGCAGGTTATCAACTAAGTTTTGCAGTTTGTACTGTTTTGAGAAATGCATTAACTATTGTACAAATGTAAATAGTGATGTGAGAAACGCACCAAAGCGACTGAGAAAGACTTTAATTCTAATATAATAACAAAAGTGGGTCATTTATGGTGTTATTTGTGTCGTTACCGCCACCTTTTAAACTTAACGCTGGAATTCAGCGCGTGTGCAGCCATTTCATTGCCGCGCGAAGCTCACGGAGCGTGAACAAAGCAGGACTCCACTCATTTATAATGTAACTTATAAACAAGTTAAACGTTCATATTAATCCTGCTCCCGCCAACAGAAAGCAGCCAAACACAACGCGGCGACGGGAATCGACGGTGATGCCATCCCGTCGCGTGCGACGATGTCCGGGTGCTGGAGAAAAGCGAATTGAAGCACGAGCGCGAGGCATTTTTCCTGACAGGAACGCAGCTGCTGCAGCTTTGTTATAAAACGAAACCAGCCAAAACCTCTTACTTTGACTTCCTGTAACTTATCTGTTTACTTTCCTGGTTTGAGAACGCATTTAATTTAAACATGAAATTTTACCTTTCGGCAGTTGAAGCAGATGCTGTTTCCTCGGGCATCTTAATGCGTAAAATAAACTACGCCGCAATGTACTATTGGATGATGTATGTGAAGATGGCAGGTTTGTGAAGCTGCTCCTGAATTAGCCTTTGTTGGCGCCTTTAAATACGGATACAAGCTGTACTTCCGCTGAACTACGACCCTCCTGTCACAAAAACGCGGGAGAAATCATTTAAAGGGCAAGTAACGTCGTTAAACGCTGCCGCTACATATTTCTATCCATATTTTTTAGTTCTATTTCGCAGTTAATGTCAGCTTGAAATAAAAATAGACTCTGTTATATAGTATATTTAATTGGCAGCATATTATATATATATATATATATATATATATATATATATATGTGTGTGTGTGTGTGTGTATTCCATTATTATATTGATATATTATATAGCAACTTTAATTTTCAGCTGACCTTACCAAGATTTCTCTGTTTTCTCTTTCCTTTTTACAATCTAATATAGGATTCCTTTTAAAAATATTTTTGCATTATGTCATGGTTACACTTTCTTTGCAAAGTCATTTTATTTTTAATGTGTCTGAGTGTCTAAATTTACTATTATTATTTTAATTTCCATTAATCTCAATAAAAGTATCAAATAAAGGTGGTGCATATAATACTACCATGATGTTTTTGCAATGATTTCAGATAGCAGTAATGACAAACAGTTTTTTTTTTTTAATTATAATGCTTAATTTTCATGCTAATAATGTCAGCATGAAATAAATAACCTTAAACGACTATTTAACCTTAAAGGTGCATATATGTGTGTGTGTGTGTGTGTGGCCCATTATTTTCATTATGCAAAATAGCAATTTGTTGTTTAATTTTTTAGGGGTAATAATCAAGACATGTTCTTGACGGGTTTCATAAAATTGACCTGTGAATACGTCTAAAATAAGCCCTTGTTCATAAATGTCCATTCCATGCTTAGCAAAAACAAACACATATTTCAATATGTAACAAAAACATTTATTGTGTTTATATGTACACAGGGTAATGAATGGACATTGGTGTCAAGGCACAGAATCTTGCAGAAGTGTGCGTTAATAGGGGTCATTAAAAGGGTAGTGAGGATGTCCTGCGTCTCGGGGCACAGACTTATCATCAACCTACAAAAAGTAAAAAGACAAAAACACTCAATTCAATTTAAAAACAGATGCAAAACATAAATAGTGCATTTGGCACAGTCTTAAATGCAGAAGATTCAGCATCAAATTTACTTTTGAAGTAACCTTTTTGTTACTGTAAAATGTAGTGCTATGTTGTGGCTTTGTAGTAATATAACTTACAGTAATGGTTGGCACAATGTAACGCCAGCCTCTGTGCAATGCTGTCACTTGACTAATTTCCTCAGGTTCAAGAGTAAAATCAAAGACCTGTAAATTAAGCAGAGCAATGCATTGTTACAATACAATGTCATTAACAAAGAGGTATTAGAATCAAGAAAAACTTGCAGAAACCTGGATATTCTCTTTGATCCGAGACTGTGTAATGCTCTTTGGGATAGTCACAACTCCTCGTTGAGTTTGCCATCTGCCAAAATAACAATGAGGAAATACTATGTAATATTCGGTCAAGAAATATGAAATATGACAACTAGTGCAAACGCATGAATTTACCTGATGATAATTTGTGCAGGAGTCTTGTTGTATTTTTTGGCTAGCGCAGCAATGGCAGGTTCCTCCAAAAGAACAGGTTCCTCTGGATGCTTCCACGCTCGGTCAGGAGATCCTAGCGGACTGTAGGCAGTCATCACCAATCCCCGATCCCGACAGTGAGCCAACAGCTCCACCTGGGCCAAGTATGGATGGGATTCCACCTGCAAAACGCTACTGTTACTCTACCAACTGGTAAAATAGACCAAATAAATTAGGACATCGCATTTTCTTCTGACCTGTAAAACAGTGGGTTTGATGCTTGCAACTGCTAAGATGTCATCAATCTGCCTGCTGTTGAAGTTTGAGAGCCCAATGGCCCTGACAAGCCCCTTTCCCACAAGTTTTTCCATTGCAGCCCATGTAAGCTTGTAGTCTATATCATCATACAGCAAAGTTCCATCTTCCTTCCTAGGAAAAGAGGTATCACCTCGTCTGGACAAAAATAAGAGGAACATTACACTGGTATCTGAGAAAAGGCATTAAAGGGATAACCATTCTGATATTTTACACAAGAAGACATTTTGAAGAATGCTGTCATTCAAACACTTTCACTTCCCATTGACTTCCATTATATAATTTGACCATACATTACAATAGAAGTCAATAGGAACTGAAACTGATTTCTTCAATATACCAACATTCTTCAAAACATCTTCTTTTATGTTACACAGAAGAAAGAAAGTAATACAGGTTTGGAATGACATGAGGGAGTGTAAATGATGACGGAGTTTTCCCTATCCCTTTAAGAGAACTTTATAGTTCATTCCCCAAAGGAGATAGGAAAATGTCACATGTCTATATTGCCAATAAACAAGACACCCTAGATAAGACAACAGTAGACTTTCAGAGTCTTGCACCCTTTCAATCTCCTTTATTAATATTTTTTTATTATCTTTAATTTTTACTAAATTAACACACACACACACACTACATATATATATATATATATATATATATATATATATATATATATATATATATATACATATATATACATATACACCACAACCAAGTGCTTACTGGAAGGCATATGGCCAATGGATGAGGTAGAGGTCCAGGTACTCCAGCTTCAGGTCTTTCAAGGTCTTTAACAGAGATGGCTCCACATCATCTGGATGGTGTTTGGTGTTCCACAGTTTGGAGGTCACAAATACATCCTCTCGCCTGATTCCCTTGAAAGAGGACAGAGGTTGTAAAGCACAAATGATTCCTTTATAGAGTAAGTGTGGGTATATTTCATATGTTTTCAATATAGTTGCCCTACTTTTTCAGGCCCCATCATTTCCTGGAAAGCTTCACCGATCTCTGGCTCATTCGCATAAATGGGAGCACAGTCAATGTGCCGATAGCCAGATTGCAAAGCCCAAATGACTGCCTGTTTTACCTGGAGATGACAACATATTTATTCAAAATACTTATTGAAGGTCTACGTTCAAATCAAATACAATAATTTATGTAAATGTTTATTAAAAAACAATATATACTGTAAATAAATAATACATCAGTGAACTGTATATCCTGTATATCGTCCTTAAAACATCCAGATTCCAATTCTGTCATGATTACAGTTGAGCTGATGTACTAAATAAACACACTCACCTGTCCAGGTTCACTCTTCCATGTCCCAAGTCCCACAAGAGGCATCTTACGCCCAGTGCTGAGGACAGCAAAGTCATTCATACTCATCCTGTGTGCCTTCAGAGAAAAGAAAACACAATATGAACAGTGTTCAAACAGAAGAAAGCTGGAATGGACTTTAGTATAGGAACTTTTTGATTAAATGTACTAGTAATTTAATCCAAACCCTCAACACTCACAGAAAGGCAGCAGAAGGCGTAGGGTGAATGAACGCTAGCTATGCAGAGCTCAAAAGTCAGGATCAGAATGAAAGGAAGTGTAACATGCTGACTTATCAGGTGACTTCCACATCAGCTCTAGCAGGATATTGTATAACACCCTGAACTGCATTTTTGGGGAAAGCATAAACTTTGGGTTTGCACATTTTAGAAAATTAATAATAAGAATGAGTTTGAGTCTATGCATTTTATAAAGGGAGGTTGAATCGTGTCAATTTTATTCATTACCCCAGTCATTATTCTATAACAGTTTCCTCAAGATTTTCTAGTTAGTGCAGTAAATCATTAGACAAGTTGTTAACGTACCACTCTTCGACAGTAAAACTTGTGAGAATGAATAAGGCGAAGAGCACGTTGAATATGCTGCATTTCTCTCGGCAAAATCAGGTGATCCAAAGTCCAATGTGGCTTTTCATTACGAGGAATGTCAGGGAAAGTTTTTTTATTATTATTATATTATTGGTGTAGATACTTACTGTGTGTGAATATGATATGAAAATGTCTCCACTATAAAGCTATCCAGGTTGATCAAAAAAAATTTTTTGGAATATTTCTCTCATAACGTTGACGTTTTTACTTCCCGTTCACACAAAAAAACACCCGTCAAAATAAAAGTCTCCATAACAAAATTTGCATTTAAATAATTTCTTCATCGAAAGATTGCCTTTCCTTGTTTAGGTATCAATAATACAAGTTAAAATGTACACAACATCATAGAGAAAAAAAATCCCGTCATTTTAGTTATATAAATAAAGATGATTCAGAGAAGAACTAATAAAGAAGAACTCATTCAAGTGTTTCTATGTGAAAGTAAATCTAAGTGAATATTTAGTCAACTACACTTTGTACTCTTCTCCCCATCTTTTATTTAGTGGATTACCCACTTTTATATTTACAAGAATATACATATTTCATCGCCCCCTGAAATTAGGTGCACAGTGGTTATGTCCAAGCTTCTGTTTGTTCAATGTGTTCAATTCAGTTATAGAATCAAATGTACTTGCAGATAATTCACCAAATTCAGACTGAAATAATATACAAAACTAATAATGAAAACAAATTTTCTTGTACACAGTTTATATTGTTGTCTTTATAACAGGAGGCATTGAAATGACAATACATCAAATGTTTATTTTACATGGTACAGTTATTTTTCAAATGAAAAAAAAAATCATGGTTGCCAATTTCAATTAAAAGTATAAAATAGCATCAAAAACCACAGAGAAGTAAATTGCCCTTGGGTGATTTACACAGAATAAGGTCAAGCTATTTACGAAAGAAATTGCTCTGTTTCTCCATATAATTCAAAGCACAAAACATTTTCTATAAAAACAGAAAAAAAACTGAGATCACTCTTTTCTCTTCGACTTCTCTTGTGACTCTTCTTCGACCGACTAGAACACAAAGAGATAAATGCAGCATTAAAACAAGAAAAAACAAAAAAAAAAGTAATAAGGAAGACAACCATTTAAATTGAGCATTACCTTTCTGGGGACTTGGAGTGACTGCGATGCCGGTGACTTCTGTGGTGACCTGAAAAAAATATATTTCACTAATGATCAGTTTTTTCCATTTACTGTAATCATTTTTTAAATAGCATATTGTGGGGTCTTATTTTCTTTGTGTACTTCAAAACAGCTTGACTGTACCTGGAGATTTGGAGCGATGCCTTCTGTCTCTGGATCTGCTGCGGTGTCTACGGGGACTTTTGCTTTTGCTTTTACGGTGGCGATCCCGGTCCCGGTCGCGTTCACGTCTGGGTGATGGGCTGAATAAATGATGTATAAAGTAATCAGACAAATGTATTCAATTGTAGAAATCACCTATAATAATGTGCCAAACCAATAACGAATCTAAAATACATTGCCAACATCTGAATTGTAATTCCATAACATACCTTCGTCTTTTAGGTGATCTGCTCCGTCTAGAAAAACACAATCAGAACACAAATTATTCAACTCTTTACCAAACTGAAATAATGATTGTATTTAAATGACAATTAGCACAATCACTTACCTTCTGGGTGAGCGGCTGCGTCTGTAGCGTGGAGATGGAGACCTGCGTGGCCGGTCCATATCTCTGTAACTTCTTCTGTGTGGCTCTGGTGTCTGCACTCTCTCAGGCTGCAGGACACGAGAGGTTGTAGAACAATTAGATTCACAAGATATAATCAGTTATTATAAGACATTGTGGGTTCTCTTTTACCTTCTCTTCTTCATCATCTTCCTCTTCACTGGTCTCCACCTCATCCAGGTCTTCTTCCAGGGCACTAATACGAGTATCCAGTAGCTCAGCTTCCTCCAAAACCTGTCTCTTCTGTGAAAAAACAACAACAAATGAACATTATTTTATGACATATTTGAATCAGGACATTTCCTCTTAAATTCCCATAAATCCAAATAACTACACAAATAAAATAGGGTGAATGTGTGAAAAGAAAGTACACCCTTTTGAATTGTATGTTTTTATAGTATCAGGACATAAAAAACTAATCCTCTGGTCTTTAACAGGTCTTAACATTAGGGATATACAACCTCCAATGAACAACAACACATGACATGTTACACGGTTTCATTATTTAACAAAAATAAAGCCAAAATGAAGAAGCCATGTGTGACAAACTAAGTACACCCATGATTTTGACCACGACTGGCACTACATGCATCAAGTACAACCAACCTGAAGTCTTGGAAGGATGATGTCACACATCCGCTCTGCATGAAGAAGCTCATCTATGAACTCATCGACATGCATCAACTCAAACTCTATGTAAAGAAAACACATTATTTGCATTTTTCTGCAAGGAAGAAACTTTCAATGCATTTACCTAATTAATATTGAAATGTACCTATAAAATAAATTCCTCACCTCCATTTCTATTCTGACTTTTGACTTTTCTGTAGTCGTTGTATAATGGTTCTAAATACTTATAGCAATCCACAGAAGTTCCAGTCAGGCGCATATACATCGCTCCAAGCAAACGGACATACCTGGAGTGGGGAATTAAAGCAGTACAGTTACAATAACACAAAAAGAGTATGTCAATTAATTCAGATAAAAATAGTAAACTGCACACTAACTTGAAGTCCTCATTCTTGATGAATTCCACAATGATGTCCTTTTCAGGCTGAATCTGCAGCATCTTTAGTGTCAGACATAAGAATGGAGTAGGCTTGATGTTTCCTCCATATACACCACCAACAAACTTTAGCTCCATTGCTTTGTCCACGACAAGCTCAGCTATATTTTACAGAGGGGGAATAACAGGGACAATTAAAAATGGTGCTTGGAACATTAATTCCATAAAACCATTGGCATTCATATGGAAATATATCAGGTAAATGTTATCAACAGATCATAACCCAATAAAGGATCCTGCATCATATACAATACATGAACTTTTAAGACCTCTACATTTTCAGTATGACAACCACACTATGCTGTAAAAATTGCTGTATACAATCTTTTAATTGCCTTCTTTCCTCTAATTGACAGTTCATACTTTTTTGTGAGTAAAATACCTTATAATTCTGAAAAGTTCCACCTACAGGTTGGTACATGTTTTTTTTGCTGTGAAATCTCTCATGATTTTATAAAGTAAACATAAGAATAATGTTTTAACCCTCAATCGGGTCATGGGGTCTATACGACCCCAACCGACTTTTACTCAATATAAAATAAACTTTCTCTTCATCTCAATGGAATAAGATTTTTGTGACTTTTGTGAAGATTTTACAAAAACTGGGCTTGATTCAGTTGTTCTGAAGGTATGTAAAAAAATTGTTTACACTTCTGTTCTGTTCTTTGGGGTCAATATGACCCCACATTGAATGAATGGGAAATGTGAAAAAAAAACTAAATATATTTCTACATGTGTAAAAAATAAATAAATAAATTATCCTGGCATAAATCTGAAAATTAACACAGAAATTAAGGCCTAGTACTAGAGCATAAATGCAATGTATCATACAAAAAAATAAAATAAAAATCATATGCAAGCTAATGGTGTAGTTGAGGAATTGTGTGGTAAGTGATATGGATAAAGTACTGTATAATATATCTCCAAAAACAAAGCATTAATGAATAGATGAGAAGTAAACAAAAAAAAAAAAATATATATATATATATATATATATATATATATATATATATATATATTAGGGATGGGCATTTTTCTAAAATATTGCATTCGAATATTCGGGCTCTATAAAAATCGAATATTCAATATTTGATTTATTTAAATTATGTTTAACGAAAAGACGTTATTTTAATTTTTTTTACGTTTTTGTCACCATTTCTGGACAAGCTTACAATTAGGCAATACACAACAAGCTTACAATAGTAATTCAAGTTTTCTTTTAGTTGAAAACATTAAACAGTAGGCCTATGAGTAAACAAAATATATATATAAAAAAGCATTATTAAAAGCATGCTCAAGCAGCGCGAGCGGAAAAAAACCCTAATAAAGCAGATTGCGTCAGATATTGTACAGAACGCACACCTATACACACGAGTCAGCAAATGACTGAATATCGTGCTTTATATTGTTTGCACGTTTATGTTGTAGGAAAACAATATCTAACATTACATGCAGGGGCGGCGCCGAACGCCAGCACTTTATATGCTCGAAATGAGAAAAGATGCCGCACTGACAGACGTTTCAGAGAACGGTGTTTCTAACAGCACTTTGCATTTTCTGTTCTTAAACCGGTTCTCCCCAACGAAACTTAAAATAAGTGTGTCTCAAAATCATTTTGGTATTAGATAAGTTAACATCTTTGATCACGCGGGGTCCAGCTGCGCTTACCTGCAGTTGTGATGCAGTGATGGACAGCTGTCTTTCCTCACTCGACTGTTTGGATTTCATGTGATTTCTCATGGTGATGATATCATAACTCAGATTAATTAGTTAATTTGATCAAAAGTCATTCCGTTTAGTAAGATCCTTTTCAAGTAATGTTTATTCCCAACTTCACGAGGCAGACGACACCATTATGTGATCAAATACAGACAACTTGTTAACACACTCCACAGCGCCATCCAGTGCATTTAATTATAACTGCGAGTTAGTTCTAGGATTTATCATGGACTCACTGCATTTACGGCCAAAAAAGCAGACGTATTCAAAATTTGAATAAGTATTTTATTTTTCGAATAATAATTACATATCGAATATTTGAAAATTCGAATATTCGTGCACATCCCTAATATATATATATATATATTGGGCTATAGAACGATTAATCGCGATTAATCGCATCCAAAATAAAAGTTTGTGTTTACATAATATATGTGGGTGCACTGTGTATAATAATTTTGTATATATAAAAATACACACTCATGCATGTATATTTAAGAAACAAATATATAAAATATTTGTGATATTAAAAATATAAATGATATATAATTTATATAAAGTATATACATGAAAATATTTCTTAAATATATACAAGCATGTGTGTGGATTTATATATAAAATAATTATAGACAGTGCACTCACATGTTATGTAAACAGAAACTTTTATTTTTGGATGTGATTAATCGTGATTAATCGTTTTGACAGCCCTAATATATATATATATATATATATATATATATATATATATATATATATTATTTGTATGATTAAAAATTTATATTTTTTGTACAATTACTCAATCAATTCTTTGGGTCGTATAGGCCCAAACCCAAAGTGTAAACAGGAAACGAAGACCTGAAGGTTAATATTGTTAGTAATATTTATACTATTAAAATAAACATCAAACTGATAAACATTACAGTATTTCATCTAACCATTTTAGCCATATAAATAACAGCATCTGCACCAAATTGCATGTTTTCTCAATACAATTTATGTTTTTTCCACTCTAAAGTTTGAGCTTAATCATATTCATACTATCTGGGCCACAAGTTCATTTTCTTTTTGTCATTTTAATTCTGTAGTTATAAATAACTGCGTTAATGTTAGTTTGCGATGCCACATGACACAAACAAATACAGTATGTAACGTTAATCCGGCACACTTCTCTCACCTGTAAGTCCAAAGCATTCCTCTTTCCAGTACTTGGACTCATATATGCGTGTCCGTATAATCTTCTCGACCAGATACTGAGGATTTGTTCCATGTATACTATTGGCATCTTTTACCGTTCTATTTAGCCATTGTGGCTTACAATTTTAAACGAACAAACGAATCAACGATACACTAATATGCCATTGAGAAATACTGACGAATGACTTCCGGGGAAAAGCTTGCGTCACATCCCTAAGGTCAAGCGATATTTTACTATCCAATCAAAAACTATTCTACGTCATCTGCGCGCGAAAGAGTCGAGGAGAGGAGACTGGAGTTAGCTGTTTGATTGTGTTCTATGTCCGCTGTGCTGTAATATGCTTTTAACTTCATACGTATTTACATTTTAATTTCCCAGTTTCAAAGTGAGACGGAGACGCAATAGTGTTTTTATTTATACGTTTAATAAGAACGCCTGGTAACGTTATTGTTCCAAACATCAGCTGGTGAGTAAGAAAGAGCCGCTGGGGATTTAAAGTTGTGTCATGACTCATGTTAGCTAACTGTTACGTTAGGTTTCATACGGAGCGATTTTGCTATTTGATACCTTAAAATAAAGAAACGTTTTAACAGTTTGATATGTATTCTTAACTTTTCCACATTTAGCCTCTCAAATAAAACTTAAAAAGTTAGCTTAGTTTTCTGGTTACAGCTGGACACTTCAGTCAATTGTTTTGTAAGTTAGTCTCAAGCATCCGTAGGGAAATATTTCACGTTAAATTATTTTAAATTATTGTTGGCTATATAATAATATTTCGAATATTTCTACTTTTGTTCTGATTCTGAAGATGAAGTATTTAAGCAATTTTTATACATATGCCTACACATACATATACATATATATATATATATATATATATATATAGGGGACAGTGAGGTACGTCACGCCGTGTTGCATTATGGGACGTGGGCACCATCTTTACAGGCACGATCTTTGTTTACCTTCGGGATAATAGTAGGTGTTTGGCTAAAACGAGGCAAATTTGAAGAAGTAACGGAAGAAATGGAGATGTTTAAAGAAGAGAGAAGGGACCCTACCAGGATAAACTAAATGCCACTGCCAAAAAAAACGTAATTTGGACAAACTATCCGCGATAAACAACGTTGATACATCTGATTTAGTTTTGGTGTTCGAAGCCTATGCTGAAGTTGATTAACGTTACTATTGTACATAAAGTTCAAGCTATTTTACCTGAAAAGTAGCTCTCATAGTTAATGTTAACTTGCTATTTTCAGTCTATATGTTGAGTTTTCATAGGTTGTGCAAGAAAAACAATGTACATTACTTTATAATGCCACAAGATGTGGTAACTTGTTAAATACAACTGTGCCTTATTGTCATACTTTAATGTTGATGACACGTGTAAAAATGAGGGTATTTGGTAGTTTATTTTAAAATAGTTTGATGTATCTTTGCCCATTTATGTGTACTTAAAGGGTCTTTGCGGATGCAATCAGTACAGAAACAGAGAAGTCACTTAATGTATTTATTAAGCAGTTATATAAAACATGATTCACAAACGTTTTAAAGAAAGGCATGTAAAGAGTTGTACAGAATATCAAAGCAAATTGTTAATTGAAAACAAAATAAATATAATTTGATTCATGCAATGTGTCCTAGCTTTATCATCTGCTAACAAGAACTTGAACCACAAAGTCAACTATCCTCCTAACTGTTAGTCATCTATGAATATACAATACACAACCTCTTGCTTTTTACAACTTTTAACAAACATAGTATGCTGTGGAGGACATTAGTAAAGTTTTTCCTCATTATTGCGTTTTTCCTCATTACTTCCTCATCCCCTACGCGATCCGGCTTCTTCTCGTCAGCTCCTCGACCTGCTTCCCTTATTGTTATTTCCAAGAAAGAAAGGTGAAAAAACGTATTCCGTTGTTCGGTTTCCTCACTGAACGATCGTGTGACATGCTATGGCAGTTGAACTGAACAACCATATCGACGTTTATTACAATCTCGACAGAAAATCCAAACACAGCCTCCAAAACATGCATTTAAATACAGCGGTATTGGGCGCGATCCTGTAAATATGGCGGCGGACCCATAATGCAACATGGCGTGACGTCAACTCCGCATTCCCATATATATATATATATATATATGAAGAGTTCAGATGCAAAAGCCTCTAAATGCCATTTGACATTTTCTTCTAAAATGATCATTTTTATCAAGCTTGTTTATTAAAGTTCAGTAATTTCACTTAAATGGCAATGAAGATTACCTATTAATTGTCATTTAAGTGAAATTACTGAACTTCAATATACACGCTTGATAAAAATGGTCATTTTAGAAGAAAATTCAATGGCTTAGAGGCTTTTGCATCTAACTTTAGATAGATAGATAGATAATGATAGATAGATAGATAGATAGATAGATAGATAGATAGATAGATAGATAGATAGATAGATATAGATAGATATAGATATAGATAGATAATACATAATACATACACACACAAACACACACTTAACATATCACGTGTGTGTGTGTGTAGGCCTACTGTATGTTTATGCATGTATCTATGTTTGTATAATGGGTCAGGTTGCCATTGTTACTGTTTTGACTATAGAGTACATAATATAATAATTTGGTTATAAACCAATACTGTGCTTTACAGACCTAGTATCAGATCTGTACCATGAGCCGTTACATCACAAGACTGAGAATGAGAAGAACATACAAATGGAATGGTAGACCAGTCGGTGAAGAACCGGAAGCTAAGAAGGCAATACTATAAGTATGTGCACTTATCACATTTTCATCATCACTGAGACAGACATGCGTAGATAGAACTAGAGATTTTTCTACTTTAAGGGAAAACTTGTAAAATTATGGAATTTAAGATTGTTATTTGATTTTGGGGCCTTGAAAAGTAATGGAAATTGTATAGTGTATATAGAATTTATTGGTTAAAGTTCAGTTCAAGAATGTCTAATTGGGTAGAAATTGGTCTTTCTGAGGGCAGTCACTAAAATGTTTCCAGTAAACGTCATGAAAATTCATTGAAAGATGATATAATGGCAATAATGCTTGCTTTCTTTGATCCCCACACAGATCTATGTCCATTTCTGTGGAGGGAAGGACTGAAGATTCAACAGTGTCTTTAGGCCAGTACATTTTGATTGAGGGTGATAATGATGACAATCCCTTTGTGGCGCAACTTCTCAAACTGTACACTGATGGTAAGAACAGGTCATGTCTTTATCCAAAATATGTATATTTTCATGCTTCCTGAGTCTGACTATAATCTGTGTTGGTTGATGTTATATTTGTACCCAGATTCAGGAAAGAAGAAGACTGCTGTAGTGCAGTGGTTTGTGCGTATGTGTGAAGTACCTCAGAACAAACGCAAGCTCTTGGGCAGAGATCCCCATCCACAGGAGGTATTTTTCTACCAGGACCGCTCTTGTGAAAATGAGGTGGATGGAGAGACCATTCTTGCAGCAGTACAGGTACACATGGTATAGATCATCATATTTTTAAACTGTGAATGTGCATCACATTAGTACAATCAGTAAGTCATTGCATAGTTGTTTCAAATTATTTATTTTTAAAATGTTGTCCTCTAGAAAAGTATTGAAATTAGTGCTGTCAAATCGATTAATTGTGATTTTTCGCATCTAATATAAAAGGTTTTGTTTATAAAATATGTGTATATTTATACACACCCTTTTATGTATGCAGAGAGAGAAAGACTACAATTAATATATATATATATATATATATATATATATATATTTCTTTATACATGCTTATGTTATTTAAACAAAAGTGCAAAAATATTCAATGCGATTAATCATAATTCGGTAATTTTATAGCACTTATTTGAATTAATTTATTTTATGATAACATTTTTATAGGGTTTATATACATGGTAAAAAGTTTGTAAATGTATTTTTATTTTTTTAAATGTTAATGAAATGAAGTCTCTTATGCTCACCAGGGCTTCATTTATTTGATAAAATACAGTAAACCATTCTTTTTTTTTTCTTTTTTTATTCCTGTGATGGCACAGCTGAATTTTCTGCAGTTATTTTAGTCATTTGTTAACATTAAATAACTACTTCACTTATCATAAACTAACAATGAACAAAACAGCATTTATTAATAAATTTTTTTTAAATAAAATGTTGTATTTGTTAACAATAGTTAATGCACTGTGAACTAACAATGAACAACAATCTTAAATGAGACCTCATTGTAAAGTGTTACTGACATTTATAATATTACAAAAGATGTATATTTCAAATAAATGCTATTCTTTTGAACTTCTTTTCATCAGAGAATCAGCAAAAGCAAAAACAGCTTTCAACATTGATAATAAAACCGTTATTAATATTTGAGCACTAATAATAATTGATAATTGAGCACTAAATTAGCATATTAGAATGATTGTTGTGATATTTCACAATATTACTGTTGTACTGTATTTTTTATCAAATAATTTCAGCCTTGGTGAGTAGAAGACTTTTAAAAAAAAACACTTAAATCTTCATTATTCCCAAAGTTTGAATGTCAGTGTATTATTATACTTTATACTACAGGGCTGTTGAATGCTTGATTCTGATTGGTTGAGAACGTTCTGAAGGTGTGCATTATTTTCAGGGAAACGACACGGCTAAAGTAGTTTCAGGCAAGTTTGAACCGCGTTACAGACAGTTCCATATCACTGCGCAGAGTTAGGATTCAATTCATAACAAGAGAAGACATGCAGCCCTATGCGCTCGATCTGCAATTTTCCATGTCTAACTTCACTATCAATTGACTTTAATAAATAAAGTATAGTCCTATCTTTAATAGGCTAAATAGAAAATTAAACTGAATATATAAATAAATTAATAGTCCTGCTGCACGGATTTTCGTAATTATTCCAGATAATAGGCCTATAAACAAATAAATAATTATTGATAGGCTTAGCCTACTTGTGAAAAGGGCTTTGTGTTTTTCATTTATTGGGTTATCTACTGTCAATTATAGAAAACAATAATGAACGAATTAATTAAAACTAAGTTAATAAATAAATAAATAATATTGACGCACATGCTTTTCTGTCTCATTATTTCAACGTTCTCTCTCTCTCCCTCTCTCTCTCTAATAACTGCATAAAGCCGAGACAGACTGAGTTTAGGCCTACGCCAGTTATGAATGCAACGTTAATTTAATACTTCAGCACAGCAGCGCGTTCAGTCTGTGTTCACAGTTGGTGACTGAGTAGGACCTGCTACAGTCAATGGAGACAGTCGGTTCTTCGAATATTTCAGCGAATTGTAAGTGTGTCCCCCATCATTACATTAGTCTGTTATCAGTGACTCAAACCTCCGTTATTTACTACCTCTAAAAGGACGTTTTGGAATTAGCAACGGAGGCATGGGATTAGATGCGTAAGAAATTAGTCCTACATACAAGAGCGCTTCAATGTCAAAATCTTGACAAACGTCTTGATATGAATCATCTGAACAATGTTTTGAGGTGTGGTAACTGTAGTATAAGCGGAATAATTAACTTCAGGCCGTTGAATTATTCGAAAAATAATGCACACCCGAGGTGTAACGGCCACTGCGCTTCACGTCGTAACCGCATTACCACCTCGGGTGTGCAATATTTTTCTAATAATTCAACGGCCTGTCGTCAATTATTCCTTACATATCATATATATATATATTATATATCATATTTAATAAAAAATAAAAATGTATATTTAATAATAATTAATGACAACTTTGATTCTAGATTGAGTATGTCCCAGCTGAGGATCCTTTCCCAGAAGGCAAGAGCAATGACACACTATTTGTCAAACTCTTGTGGGACACCAAGTCTTTCAGAGAACTGGATCCTGAGGTGATGCAGCCCCATCAGAGCCCTAAATCCCCCCACCATCTTCCTGGGCCTCTCAGGCTCGTGCTCTTCCAACCCCGGATCCGACAATAATCGAACGGGCCATGTCAGGCACCCACACCCGTGGTAGCATGAGCACCGGCAAAATGAGCACCAGTGAGGCGGAGTCTCTTCACTCTGCCTCCAAACTCTCTGCAGCTAAAGCTCTCAGCGCAAAGAGGAGAGGCAGAGCTTCCTCGGGTCCACATGTTCGCAAGAAGCTGGACTTGTACAGTGAGTGCCATACATCCACATACATTATGCTTTTTAATTGTTTCAATAGAACAAAAATGAGTAACAGTTTTTCTTTATATTATGGTAGGTCCAAAAAAAAACATGTCCCGAGATGACGTTCTGGGGGAGATTCTTGATGAACACACACCTACGGAGAAGATACTGACGTCTAAGTTGAACACGTCTCCAACTGGCCGCATCTCCATTTCTATTAGATTGACTCCGCTTAATCAGAATGAGGAGGAGCATATCTCTCCTCTGTCATCACAGAGCCCTGATAAACCCAGATTGACTGCATATGACAATGACACTAGGTACATCTATTTAGATTTAAAATGATGTCTTGGTTCTCTTTTTAGTACTTCATGTCTGTGATTTATCATTTTAGTTAGAAATAAGCAAACTAATTTTGTTCCTTTTGAAGATGGTTTTAAATGTCCTATTTAACTGAAAAAAATAAGTCTATTTATAAAAGTTCTGCTGCCCTCCTAGTGCCTTTCTTGGGGTGCAGCCACTTGGGGATGATGATTCAGAGTCACTAATAAGCACAGGCAGAACTCCCCGGAAGAGAGAGGCAACCCCCAGGAGAGCAAGTCTAAGGTCCCTGAAGTGAGTCATGTTCCTCTATCCCTGCGCAGAGGGGGTACAGACTCATTTTTTGCTGGGGTTTGGTTGTTTTTATTAAACACTAAGGCATTATGTGGCTATTTTCATGCTTAATGTACTGTTCATCCAGACCACTGGTGGCCCCTGCTTCACTTTCTTCATGTTTTGATATGTTTGATGTGAGTGTAAAATGATCCATAGAGTAACCTTTATGTGTTTGTCTCTGTTCAAACCAGGGCAAGAACTCCATCCAACAGGAAAGATTCAGCTGCTCTCAGAGAACCAGCACTGGCTTCTTTGTAAGTGTTGGAATTGTCTGTCATCATATTGAGTTTAAAAACTATTGAATTCACTACATTTTGAAATTAGAAGTGAATTTCAGCTTTTACTTTTGTTTACAGATGTTTTTATAGGTCAAAGAAAAAAGTTTTAACCCTTAAATGCATGAATGTTTCGGTTCTTTAGCGACCCGGATCTTTATCTAACACAGATTAAACTCTAAAATATTAAACTCTCCTGATATTAGAGTAACAATTACAGAAGAATAAAATAAAGCATATTTTGTTACCTTTTGGAGCTCGGAAGGGTTCAGTTTGAGCAGATGTTTTATACCATAATCACTGTCCTTGTTATGAGCTCATTTATCACATCTCATTTAAAGCATCTGACTCATATTTGCGATCTCTAACTTATTCTCAAAACTATATTTTTTTTAACATCTTCAAAATTGTTTTTGATTGCAGACCGCTTTTTCACCAGATGCACCATCAATTGACTGACACTAATTGATTGTGTTCAGTACTTGCTCTGCAGTAAATCACTGAGCCATTTCAAGTTTTGCTAATGATACTTCCTATTCTTTTGTTTTCTGTCTACAGTAATCTGTCTAAATTAAATTAATCCAGATAGATTTGAAAATATATCTGGACCCTACGCTCTCCATCCACTAGCATTTTCAGGCGTTTTCGATGTTTCAGTGTCAATGAGAAACTTCACCTTACTGCGCATTGGTAAAACCTCACAAAACTCACTGAGATGATACAGGCGGAAACATAAATAATAGTTCTCGGCGCAATTCTTCTGACAGGATTATTATGTTTAGTAAAATATCTCACCATTCACTGATGCGTTCAGGTCGCACACAGTCACCATATGTTTTGTCTAAAACGCAATTGCTCTCATGTATTTCTGAAGGACAGAAAATGTGAGTAAATGTTCTGTCATCTTTGCAGGACTGTGAGGTGAAGAGTGTGGAAAGTAACGTATTTTAGCAACAATGTGAAAATGAATAGCACATTATGTTATCCTTTTTAAATACCTCCGTTTTGACTGTCTATACTACAACTCGAAAATGTAGTTTTTTTTAAACAAAGACACATTAGTGTGGACATGGCCAAAGATTTAATTATTGTTATGCAGAAAAAAAAATACTTTTTTCATAATTTAATTTACACATATTTTTCATCTAATTTTTTTTTCTGTCAGTTGTTAGACAGTTCTGTTTATTACTTTTCAATTTGCCTTTGAATTACATTTTCAACCAGCAGGGAGCAGAATATAACAGTTAAGATTGTTATCATACAGTAAATCAATCAACAGGAGGCAAGCAGACAAATTTCATCAAGAGGAAAAAATACTCTGAATGCACACATATTTTGTGCTTGATTTCACCATGTTTCTTTATATTATATCTGTTACAGTGTAAGTTAAGACTTTCCGCTGCATCCCTGTTATTGATGAGGCTCACAAGCTGGTGATTGGAAGTGAAATAAGGCCAAATGTTTTTTTAAACCAAAAAGCTTTTTGGATTGCACTACTTGACAAGATATGCATTGCATTATCCGTGCTTGCATTTTAATGTCAAATCTGTCAAATGACTGAGATCGCTGTCAAATCTGTTTCTGGGAAAAGTAATGTTTGTAAAAGGAACTACTTTTCATTTCCAAATGTTTAGTAGAAGCACAATACACTACTTTTTACCCTAAAAAGTAGTTGCATTACACACAACACTGACTTTTAATAATGAAAATGTGTGTGAAATGTTTTGAATTGAAATATTCCAACTCCAGTGCAAAATGAACCGGCGTTTTCCTTTAAATAAACAACCATATTGCATTTCATGCGGTAAAATGCGAGCACTGTTAATTCAATGCATAGGTTTTTTTTTTTCAATTAGTGCAGTTCAACAAGCTTGTCCGTCTCAAAAACATTCTGCCTTATTTTACTTCCATACTGTTGGTCTGTTAAAGGTTTCAGCATGTTACAATAAGTGAATAAATAAAGTAAAAACCTTAATTGATGACAAGAATATAATAAAAAAAAATCTATTTAATTAATTTAATTCATGCAAATGCTCCTGGAAAAGATCTTTTTTGCCTTGCGGCCTGTAATGAATCAGAGGCATGTTTTGTGTAGTATGTAAAACATTTTAGGTTGCCTATAGTGCCATTTGAACCCTTTGACTTTTCAATTTCAAAAGATTTTCTTATCAATATTTCAATTATCCAGACTAAGCTCTTATGTGATCTTAAAGTTGTAAGCGAGTGAGAGATGCATACACACTACTTGTCATGCTGTTGTTTTTTTTAAATCTTACTCTATATTTCTTTATGTCTGTGAACAAACTGATAGAGCTGAAGAGGAACATGAAGATTCACCCATCCAGACTGCTGCTACTCCTCGCTCTAAGAGGAAGTCTGCCCAGCTGGTGTCCTGCGCATCAGAAAGCAGCTGTAGGTATTTTACTTGATTGACTTGAGCTGTCAGTCAATTAAAATAAAATAATTGTAATAATGCTGATTAATCAAATTAATATAAATATTTAATGATCATACATTTTCATTCTGAGAAAAGCTGTAAAATGTACAGGTTTACAGTTAACCGCATCGAGTTTCTCAATCAGACTTGAGGCCATCCACACAGGATGCCTACTTGCATTGTGGCTGGTTTTTAATTACGCAATCTGGATTTTGTTTTGCATCTAATTAATCTATTGAAATAATATACATGTCAATGAAACATATTTAGATGCCATTTGAAGTGATTATTTTAAAGGGATATGTGATTGTCTTTTTAAAGAAATTTGCTACAAAACAAGGTTGACCTGCAGTCTGATGGTGAGGATGGCAGTGATGACGATTGCTTCTGTACCTTCTGAAGATTGACTTGAAGAGTAGCAGCGATGAGGAAGAGGAGGCAAAGATTGACAGTGAAGATGAGCTTATAGTGAAGAAGCGCAGAGGGTCTCGAACACCCGGCCTACAGAGAAAACCCGTGTCTCTGCTAGGACCCCGCGCAAACACCCAGCAAGAAGGTAAAAAGTTGTTTTTGCTATACTTAGTCTTCCTGCTAGCAGATAATGTTTCTTAACAGAACCCATGCTGAATTTCACATGAAGTTAACATTGCATGGCAAATCATTTATCTTTTATTTAACTCCAGACTGCTCCATCCATCTCACGTACACCACGCGTCATGCCACTCCCAGCATACCTAGCAGGAGCGCTCCAGCCAGGAAGCCAGGGAATGTTCTGGAAGAAGCACGGGCACGGTAGGCAACAGCATAGACAAAAGTACCACAAGGCCTGTCAAAGTTTAACCAGCAGAGAGAGAGACTACAGTTCAAAAGTTAGAGCTCTTTCTATTCATCAAAGAATCCTGGAAAAGTCACTGCTGTTGTGAACATTTGAGCATATTAGGATGATTTTCTGATAGATCATGTGACTTTAGTAATGGCTGCTAAAAATTCAGCTTTGCCATAACAGGAATATTACATTTTAAAATATATTAAAATAGAGCAGTTATTTTTATATTGTAATAATATGTGATGTGATCTGGAAAACCCACCACATGGTGAAATTTGACATATTACAGTTTTGATACCATATTAAAGCTGGTTTCAAGCCCTTTCCAAATCTGTTTTTATTTATTTTATCGGTTGTCTGTAACAAAAGTTCTGGTTATCTTAAGTCAGCTGATCGCTATGATTTTCAGAAACAGAATTTTGAGAAAAACAGGTTTAAATAACTGTCGCATCCTGCTAGCACGACGACTGGCGCTCCCTTTTTATTGCCTTTTTTACATATCACATATTTTAGTAATCATCATAGATTGGGTATCATTCTAAAGCTTACAAACTCAAAATTCATCCTGTGAAAACCGTTTTGAAATTGGACGATTGAGAGGCGAGCAAGGTCTTTTAGACGAGCATCTTCAAACTCTGTTGTTCTCTTGTGCTCCGCATCAAACCACACGATAACGCTGGATAAAAATAAATAAATAACTTGCGTGCCGTTGTAGTTCACCCAGGACTGGACTTTATTCTGTTATGTGGTTTATTTTGATAGGTGAACTGTCTTTGTAGTGTTAAGAGAAGGAGAGCTAAACGGGAGATTTGTGTTTCCCCTATGGTGTTTCCCCCTCCGCTCCGCCTGCGTGCATGTTATTAAAGTGAAACGCAGTCTTCAGCTGGTCATTATCGCTATTTTTCTGCAGTAAACTAGTGAATTTTCCCAAGTTATATTCAGAGATGATAAACAAGATGTTATAGAATAATAATTTAATAAAAAACAAATTTTGACAAAAAACTGACATTCAGTCTATTTTTAGACTTTACTGAAAACGTTCCAGCGCAACATCTGACGAGTTTTCCCAGATCGCATCACATATTTCACTTTTTTCACTGTTTTGACATCAAATAAATGCAGCCTTGGTGAGCATAAGATACTTTTTTCAAAAGCATTTCTTTTTTTCTTCTTTTTTTTTAAACTACAGGTTGCATGTTTCTTCTGTCCCTGAGTCTTTGCCATGTCGAGAACAGGAGTTCCAGGACATCTACAACTTTGTGGAGAGTAAAGTCATTGATGGCACTGGAGGGTATGATTCTGTCATTAAGGTTTAACTAATTCATATCTGTAAATAATAAAAAAGGGTAATACATTTCTTTTTGCTTTTGCAGGTGTATGTATATCTCAGGTGTTCCTGGTACTGGTAAAACTGCCACAGTACATGAGGTGATCCGGTCCCTTCAGCAGTCCACTGAACAAGATGAGATCCCTCACTTCCGCTTCATTGAAATAAATGGCATGAAAATGACTGACCCGCACCAGGCTTATGTACAAATATTGCAGGTCTGTATGCTGCCTCCCCTTTCTATCATTTTAAAATTCTTTCCTCATTATTGTTATATAGGATTTTTTGTTCTGTTGTAGAAACTGACTGATCAAAAAGCAACACCTGATCATGCAGCCGCCCTACTGGAGAAACGCTTCAGTGCTCCTGCACCAAAAAAGAGACAACTGTGCTTCTAGTAGATGAGGTAAGACTTGTTCCTGGTGACATTATTAACCACAAACATGCCCTCTGTTTTGCTGATTCGCTGGTCTTACCTGGCCTAAATCAGTGGCACTCAACCTTTTTAACTCAGAGTCCCCTGTTTTCCAATATTATATTTAAATAATAAATATATTTATTATTATTATAAATAATACTACCTTTACTACCTTAAGCTTGTATGAACCGTTTTTTTTTTTTTTTTTTTTTTTTTCTCCAGAGTAGTACTGGAAAATCTTTGTCAATAAGACGTTGATCTTTACCAAGATGTATTTATTTTCTTGGTCTTTATTTACACTTGTTTCCTTGCAATAATTGGTTAATTTGTACTTATAACAATATATTGCCAATCATCTGTTTTAATCAATTTCTTTCTTTTTTTTAAGCTTGACCTCTTGTGGACCCGTAAACAGAATGTGATGTATAACTTATTTGATTGGCCAACAAGGCGCAATGCTCGTCTGGTGGTTCTTACCATCGCAAACACAATGGACTTGCCTGAGAGAATCATGATTAACCGGGTTGCCAGTCGACTGGTAAGAAAGACCATTTCACAACATTAAGATGCCATTCAATTATGATTTAAATTACGTTGGCCAATGTAAATAACAGAAATGAAACATGAATGTTGTTTATTCACTTTCAGGGACTGACAAGAATGTCCTTCCAGCCATATACTTTTAAACAGCTACAACAGATCATCACGTCAAGGCTAAACAGAGTAAAGGCTTTTGAAGAAGATGCTCTCCAGCTAGTCTCAAGAAAGGTAGGAGCACTTTCTTGCAGGGCTTTGCAAAAATATCAATACATCTAACTATCGCAATATTTTTTTTTCACAATAGTGTACCGATATTTCAACCTCTAGTATCGGATATTAAAAAAAACAAACAAAAAAAAACAGTGTGTGTCTAAAAGAGCGCATGCATACTAATGCTCGGACACACTCGGCCTCTCTCACGTACCAACATCGTTCTCTCTCACATGCAGACACCAGTCTCCGTGATGCGTCTAGTTGTCTCTCATATACAGCCAATGTCTCGAAAGTTAGTGGGAGTGAGACAATAGAGAGCCTAAGTCCCTCCCCTCCGCTTCTGGCTCATGGGACCATGTTTAGTCAATGGTGAGAGACAACTTATCTTTTTATTCTGTCTGAACTGTGCCCCGAATTACATATGATGTTTGTCAATTTTAAAGATAATTCTGCAAGTCGCAGTTTGTCATAAAACCGAAGAGTAACATTTAGTTTTATATCTCCCGGGAAGCGAAACAGCGTGCAAGATCCGAAAACTAGATCAAAATATTTGTTGTCTCTTGCCATTGACTACTAATAATATTTTTCCGAAATAAGGTCCCATGGTGGTCAGACTCGGAAGGGGAAGGACTATCTATGCCAGAAAATTTTAAGGAATACTCCACCCAAAAATGAAAATTCTGTCGTCATTTACTCACCCTCAAGTTGTTGCAAACCTGTATGAGCTTCATTCTTCTGCTGAACACAAAGATATTTTGAAGAACGATTGGAACTTTGGCACCATTGACTTGCATAGTATTTTTTTTCTACTATGGAAGTCAATGGTGCCAAACAACTGTTTGGTTCCAATCTTTCTTCAAAGTATCTTCCTTTGTGTTCAGCAGAAAAAAAGAAACTCAAACAGGTCAATAATCAATAATTTAAGAGTTTATGTACATTTACTTAATGCGCATAATTATTTATTTATTTTTTACAAGTTACAATATACTCTTTCAGTTTTATAAAGCTTTGTTTGTTTCACTCACTTTTTATATAATTTGTGGCATCTACATTTTTAGTTTTTAGTGATGTGCACTTACATACATTTCAGTGTGTTCACTGTTCAGTGACCGTACAATGCATATACCTTTGCGAATAAATTGTAATATATGTTTTTTGTCTGCTGAGTCAATTTAATGTAATACACATGCCTGAATATACCAAGTTGTATATTCAGGTCAATTTTCTTTTCTTTTTTTACATTTTGGATTTAAAAAAAAAGATTTTATATATCAAAAAAATGAATATATCGAAATATGTATCATATTGTATCTTGACATATCCTATCGTGACCCATGTATTGTGAGGCCCCTGCAAATACCCAGCCCTTCTTTCTTGTGAAGCCATGTTATCTTAGGCTCAGTTGACTGAGGCATTGTGTTATGTATTAAACACTCTAGTAGTTTCTAGGGGTGGGACAAAATATAGATAGGGCAATATATAGTTGTCCTTGTCAATGTGATATGAGAATCGGCCACATGGCGCCAAATATCGATATTTTAATTAATAAAATAAGATGCTCTAAATCAGGGGTTCTCAACTCCTGTCCTCGCGACCCACTGCTCTGCATATTGTGCATGTCTCCCTTATTCAACACACCTGATTCAGATCCTCAGCTCGTTAAGATAGACTCTATGCCTATCCTAACGAGCTGAGGATCTGAATCAGGTGTGTTGAATAAGGGAGACATGCACAATATGCAGAGCAGTGGGTTGCAAGGACTGGAGTTGAGAACCCCTGCTCTAAATAGATTTCCCTGCTCCCAGTGTTGCTACTTCATGGCTCCTCGAGGATGCACTTAACACATGATAAAGGGAAACGTGAACATAAATTAACTAGCCTAAGAAAAATGTGTTTTTAACGGGATGGTGGACAGCAGTTTGAGTAAATAATAGATAGACAGCCTAGGTCAACCGGCAGCCGTGAATGCAACGTTTAAAGCAGGGATCTCAAACTCAATTCCTGGAGGGCCACAGCTCTGCACAGTTTAAGTTCCAACCAGCTCCAACTCACACCTGTAAGGAAGTTTCTAGTAATCCTGAAGACCTTGATTAGCTGAATGCAGGTGTGTTTGATTAGGGTTGTAGCAAAACTGTGCAGAGCTGTGGCCCTCCAGGAATTGAGTTTGAGATCACTGGTTTAAAGTAGGGCTGTGAATCTTTGGGTAGACAGCGATATCGATTTCGATTCACGATTCATAGGTTTTCGATTTCAAGAATGATTATGTACAAATTCAGAAACGATTCAATTCGATGTGATTCACATTCAGATTCGAATTCAATTAATTCGATTCGATTCTTAATTTTTTATATACATTATAGTATTATTTTCAATGCTTCCCCCAATGGGTCTTTGTTTGGGTTTGAATTACACAGCAGCCTTCAGGGGTCAGATAGTGGGGATTTTGTCCATTGTTAATGTAAGTTCATGTTGGTTTTAAATTTTAATAAATATATCATTATAAAAAAAATTAAATGGCCTACAAATTAGCATTTGTAGAAACCTAAGTAGTCAATTTTTGAAAAAGGCTTTTAAAGTATTGCATTAAATGACTACATGCACAAATTAATGGAGACGTTTTCATCAGTTTCATTTTGCATCCTCTCAGTGCACTCGTTAACATCTTTTCACTGGATTTTTGCTCGTGCTTGGTCCCGCATAGCTCTAATGTACAGATTTTTGAGCAGTCCATGATTGAGCTCTCCAGCTCTCTATTGAGAAAGCAGTAGTTTTAAGGGCAAACCGATCAAGCCATTGATAAAGCTGCCATTGCGTGATCACTATGAATAAAACGCTTTCATTGCGTGGAAACGTCGCAGTTATTTTCTTTGAGATAAGATTATACTGAAATGGGCTATACCATTGACATTACCCGTCCTGAGCTGTGAAGTAAAAGCCCACTTTATTCAAGGGCGGGCATTTATTACATGGAAAAACTCTCCGTACACGCAAGTGGTCTCACGCTCGCTTTCCCTCTCTGCCGAGTGCGTGCATGCGCGATACGCGGTTTGGAGCACAACCTCTGTCTTGCATGCACGCTCGCTCTAGATTCCGGAAGATTTTAACTAATTTGCGGTATAACTAGCCGATCACGACACGAGTTGCTCAACAGGCAAAAAGATAATCTCATCTTTCAGTCATTTGACCGAGCGGGCTTCAGCGTGAGAAATCAGGGGTGTGTGAGCGCGTGAAACCAATCAAATGCGGATGTCTCACGGCCAATGCGTGAGGCAGCTTGTAGCCCACCAGGAACACTTTAAGGTTGTGTTTATATATTTTAAACCACTGAATCGCTATAGAATCGCGATTAATTCGATTCTTAGCCTTTTAAATCGATTATTCACGTAAATAAACGATTCACGATTCAAAATACATGTTTCAGGATCGATGCATATGCATCGTCAGGATTTGTAATCGATGCATCGAGAAAACGAGTGAATCGTTACACCCCTAGTTTAAAGCAAAACTTCCTTTCTCATCCCTGAGAGCTGTCAGTTTTAAGTCGTCGTTTGCTGTATTTATTTGCAAGGACCGGTATCGTGAACCATGTATGGTATTATATTGTATCGTAACTTGAGGTACCCTGTGATTCCCACCCCTGGTAGTTTCTGTGCTATTCTTTGGCCATCAGGTTGTGGTAATAATCACGTTTCATTATGTTAGGGTGACCAACTGTCCTGTTTTCAAATAACAATATAACAATTTTTTATATCCATACAGAGGAGGCATAACCTACTTTAAATGTATTGAAATTAACAAGGTATCTTTGAGTAAACTTTGAGTATCATTTGAGTAGCCCCATCTGTTTGCTGGGCCGAGTGTCCTGGTTTTTGGTAATCAAAATATGGTCACCCTACATTATGAATCAATGAGAGATTGTGGTCTTCTAGGTGGCAGCACTTTCAGGTGATGCGCGCCGTTGCCTTGATATCTGCCGACGGGCCACAGAGATTTGTGAGCACTCTGGAAGCAGCAGTGGATTGGTTGGAATGAGTCATGTGATGGAGGCTTTGGATGAGATGTTCTCCTCTTCCTACATCGCAGCCATCAGGTAAAAAAATAAAAGGGAAAGAATGAACTTTCCACAGCCCATTTTTCCTTACAGAAACATGTTGCTCCAGTTGTTTGGCGAGAAGTAAAAGAAACTGATTTTATTCTGCCTATTTCAATGTTGTTATTGTAGGTGTGCATCTGTTCAGGAGCAGCTTTTCCTGAGGGCTGTTATTGCAGAGTTTCGTCGACTTGGCCTGGAAGAGGCCACTTTCCAACAGGTCGCTAAACTGCTAAATTAACTCATTTATAACAGCCGTTATTCTAAAATTGAACCTTATATAAGTGCAAATTTATTCTTCAAGATAATGTTTTAATTCCTGAATTTAACTTCTTTTTTTTCCCACCACAGGTGTTTGTTCAGCACCAGGCACTGTGTCGGGTTGAGGGTTTGCAGCCGGTGAGTGTGTCTGAAGGGCTGGCGGTCTGTCAGAGGCTGGGTTCCTGTCGCCTGCTTCTCCTGGAGGGAAGCCGCCTGGACCTTTTGCTCCGTATCAGACTCAATGTTAGTCAGGATGATGTGCTTTATGCTTTGAAGGCTGACTAAAACTCAGCCCTACTGTGACCTAGCGACCAGTGTGGATCAACTTAATGTCTGACCACTTTTTGGACTTTCAGTGAGCAGATTTTAAATGAGATCTTGCCTGGTGCGTAACAGGTAAATTCTTATGAACTGAATGTGAGCTATTGTATTAAAGGTTCAAATTAAATTATCAATTTTAATGCTTAAAATTATACATGTGTTATGTTCTATAAGTACGTTTTAAATGTGCCATTTTTGTGTATTGTAATTGTACCTTTTTGCTTCAAATCATGTCTTTCAGTTGGCTCTTTATTGTCTTTAGAGCATTTCACAAATGCTTTATTCTAAAGCAATATTTATGCATTTTAGTGTGGGAGAGTAAGAATCACACAATTCTCGCCATGTTAAAATGTACAATTTTCATTCGAAGCACCAAAATGTTTTTACTTGTTTGTCTTAACAATAAAGCTGTTGACTGATCAGACCAGATATGACTTTAATTGGTTCTGTTGTAATCAATAGTACAATATTACAATTATTACAATTACAAATAAAGCAAGCATAACAACTAAATGTTTATCACAAATGTAGCCTAAATGTATAACACAGTTGCATTTAAAGAATATCTCTATATAAAGGTCACATTAAATTACCAACAGAATAAAAACTGTAATACTTCTGCATTACATTAGCAAGATACTGGTGTGATAGATATGCTAACCAAGTTTGTGTTCAAAAGGCAACTTTTGCCATATAAACCTGGTAACATGTCTATGGTGTCCATTTAAAGACTCAAAAAAGAATAATCTATCTGTAACAAACTCCACCCACAGGAATAATGATGACATCCAAATAGAAAAGTAGTCCTACATAGTTAAAACTGAAATATCAAATATTTTACTGAAGAATTAAATGTCATGTCTAGTTTTTGTTCCTGAATTTGGTGGTTTGTGGTTTATTGTATGATGAAATTTCCATCTTAATGATGGTTAAAGTTGCATTAAGCAATCACCACTTGAGAGAACTTCAACAACTGCTCTGTATAGTGCACATTGTCTGTTCTTGAAGGTCTCACAGGTTCTCATCTCTCATTCCACAGAAGCTGAGGTGCTTTTGAATTTGTGAGAACAGCTTCGTCCAAAACTCTTATTTATATACATTTTTGTGAGTTTAATTTATCAAAGATTAAACCCTCACTCTACACTTGCCGTGATCTCCATATTGGTGTAGTGGCGACTGGCTGAGTGATATTCTTCAAGCTCAGACTGTTCTGCCAGAAGGAGATATGAATGGTTGAGGATATTTGTGGAGCATTCTGGGAAGTTGGTAGAACAGGTACTTGGGCTGGAGTGTAGTTTTTCATAAGTCACACAAGATAAAGCAACATCCCTGTACACATAGTCATTCCCTGTGAAGCATGGGATTTTATCGTTGTTCAAAATCACATAATCTTGAGCCATCTCCAAATCCTCTCTGAAATTCTCCCCATTTTTTTCACCAGATAGGAAGCCATGCTCAGATGGTGAAAGACAGGTAGACTTCCTCCTGGGTTTGACCGTAGCTTCCCTCTGGGCAGAATCTCCACCACTGATGTGGCAGTGTCATCATCACATTGCTTAATGTTGAAGGTTGGCTCCTGAATTGAAGACAGTATGACCGTAATATGAGAAAATCCATTTGTTTAAAACTTTTTTAAACGTTTTCACTTGCAATTCTTCAAATAGCCAGAGAAAAAAAGGTTATAAAAAATGCTGATGATAAATAATGATACATTTTAAAAAGTAGTCAATTAAAAATGTTCTCAAAGTAAAAATTATCATCAAAGCTGAAAACAATTACCCAATGTGATCCACTGATATCATCCAGGAAGCTTTCCAGCACCTTGTTAAGGTTTGGGACTGATGGCCACAAGGACTTCTTGACCTTACTAAAGCAAAGAATTAACCATATATTTATATCTTTAGATATATTTTTTGTCATAGCTCTGCATAAAAGTAGTGTTCTAAAATAATCAACAGAGAATTAGATTACCGGAAGTATCTGGAGAAGAAAGTGATCATTGCAGAAGCAATGATGAGCAGAGCCACTGGTATACAAAGAAGAAAGATCCACTCTGTGATAATAAAAGAAACGGTTTAATGAGTTTTAGAGTTGTAATGTATTTTGTTCTTGACTGAGTCAGAAATGTTTACCTTTGTCTAAAGGTAAGAGGACAGTGAGAGGTTTTGACCAGTCACTCCAGTCTCCGCTGTACACAGATCCATTGGGTTTGGCTCGGACCTGGATGGTGTATTGGCTCCCTCGGTGCACATCCAGACAAGTGCTGGTCTTTGAACAGAGTGCTGTAAAATCCTACCACAGAATTTAGTTTGAACATGTGTTATGCAGCCAGTTAACAAACCTAATTCAAAGCCATTGAATTGCCATATATGTGTTCTATCCACTTAAATGAAATCATATGATTTAAACTCACCTTCCACTCACTGTCTCCTTCACGTTGATAACGGATCTGGTACTTAAGATACTGGGAGATCTTCAAAAAAGGTGGATCCCATGTCAAACAAAGCCTTCCTTTCTCAGGCTTTCCTTTCAGACCACCTGGAGGCCTCGTCTTGACTGTCAAAAACAGCAAAGAAACTGACCAATTGGCCTTTGACTGCCATTAGCATTATGATATAATGATGTCATTAGTAATTCAAGAAGAATTAGTAACTTAAAGGAGTAGTTCACTTTAAAAAAAAAACGTTTGCTGATAATTTACTCACCCCCATGTCATCCAAGATGTCCATGTCATTCTTTCTTCAGTCGAAAAGAAATTAAGGTTTTTGATGAAAACATTCCAGGATTTTCTCCATATAATAGACTTCATTGGGAACCAAATTAGAGTTTCAGTACGGCTTCAAAGGGCTTTGAACCGCTTGGTTCCCATTGAAGTCCATTGAATGGAAAAAATCTTGGAATGTTTTCATTCAAAAACAGCGCCGAATTTTACCAGAGATACTTGAGAGTGCTAGCACCCTCAAACAAAAGTGAAAGCACCCTTAGATTATTTTTTATTAGCACATGAGACTTTTGCGACAAAGAAGAATAGACGGATTTCACACTCCTACAAATATTAGGTTACACAAACTAAACCCATTGAACGTGATTTTTCACATCAGAATTTACTTCAGATGATTTCATGTTTAATGCATTGGATTGATTGTGTCCTTTCCCGATCGCAATACACAGTTAAAGCTGTCTCTTTAATTGCCCACTTTGTTTGCGTGGTTGCGCCGCTCAGGAAATGCGTTATCAGCAAAAGTTTTTTTTTAAAAGTGAACTACTCCTTTAAATGAGCATTTTCAAGTGCATTTTCGTAATACTTCTCATACAAAGAGTAGTATGGTACAATGCTGGTCCTGTATTAGATGCCAGGGAACTCTGATATAGGGGTGACCAAGAAATGGTTGCAACACTTTTTGCTATAGTTTCTGCAACTCTGTGGCTTTCATGTAGAGTCATGTGTCTGACACCACTGATATAATTTTTCTCAAACTTGCACTGGGCCCCGCCCCATTCATGAAAATACATGAAAACATGAACATCAGTATACATTTCCTCATACCTCTTATCATTGATTGCTGAGTGCACTCCACTCGTGCAAATTAACTGAACGTGCTTCTCCCGAACTTTGTTAATAGAACATCATTTTGTACATGTATGGTTCTTTTTTTAAAGCCACACTGTGTGATTTTTACCCCCATTTAGCGGTGTAAAGGTATATGACCACCCAGTGAATATTAGTTTCTGTTCCTCTCAATTCCGGCTTTGTTTTAAGCTCTTACGGTGGCCAATGTAGTCCAAGATTAACAGGACTTCCAGTTCAACCTCGTCCATGAGTGTTAACTCAATTGTAAATGCAAAAGGCGAAGCTTGAATTAATGGGTATGTCCCTCTTTGGCTAATGTACTTTCAAGATGGAGGGTCAACATGGCGACCGACATTAGAACCCCTTGCCCGTATGTATTTCCAAGTGTTTTAGCTAAGAATAAACTAAAAGAGTTACACAGTGTAGTTTTAAATGGACTTGGTTCTTTCCCCATTTAAAACAGCAAATCAAAATGAAAAATTAGGGAACAAATACATAAAGGACTCCCCTATCAGCATGTATTCACATGGTAATGACTGGTTAATATATTCAATACTTCACTCAGTATAGGATGTGTTTTAAAAATAGAACATTTTGGAGATAGAGAGAATTTGGACAACATGTGGTGGCTAACATGAGTTTCAGCCATTTCTTTCACACTTACTGCTGCTGTTCATTCTGAAAGTCTCTTCATAAAAAGTCCGAACCATATGGTTTCAATCCCGCACTGAGGTAAAACTGATAGACACTGGATTCCTGGCCATTTAGGACACACTGGTGGACAGTGTTGTCTTTGGAACACAACTTCCAAACGTCCCATGAACCTCTGAAACACAAGACAAGCAGGACTACAGTTAATGAATCGAAATAACTGCTTTCCTTTGATTTCTGTAAGAGAGGACATTAAAAATCATAACACCTGTTCATTTGCCTGTAGTGGAAGCTGTATCTGCCGTCATCATATAATTCTCCTCTCCATTTGCATAATGCTTGACTCAGATCAGGAGTGTGGCACCTCAATTCAATGTCACCTGAAAATTAGCCAGATACTGTAAGGTGATTGGACGTTACTGTTATTTTACCTTGTACCTTTCTGTGTTTGTAATTATTAAAGGTATAGTTCACCTGAAAATTAACTTCCTGTCATAATTTACTCGCTCTCATGTTCCAAACCTGTATGACCTTCTTTATTCAGTAACACAAAGGGAGCTATTAAACAGAATGACAGCCACCATTCACTTTTCTTATATTGTAAAAAAGATTACAATGAAAGTGAAATCCCAAACATTCTGGCTGTCTCTCTTCAAAGAAACAGTCAAACAGGTTTTTAAAAAGATGTGTGTGTAAATGACGAAATAATGTTCATTTTGGTTAGCTATACCTTTAAGATTTGAATTAGGAAAAGGAATTAATGCTTGTATAAAGCTAAAGAGAATCTTTATTATTGATACCATTGTTCGAACAGTGTCAACAAAAAAGTATGGATATCTAAGTTAGGCTTAAAAATATAATGCCATTGCATTATAAAACATATCAAAACATTCAATTTTAAAACCAAAGTCCCATGGCAGTTGCTTCAATTAGGGGTGTGGTCCTGGTCAAGACAATCTCCTAAACTCCAAACTGAATGTCAGAATGGGAAAGAAAGGTGATTTAAGCAATTTTGAGCATGGCATGGTTGTTGGTGCCAGATCTGAGTATTTCACAATCTGCTCATTTTCACACACAACCATTTCTAGGGTTTACAAAGAATGGTGTGAAAAGGGAAAAACATTCAGTATGTGGCAGTCCTGTGTGCGAAAATGCCTTGTTGATGCTAGAGGTCAGAGGAGAATGGGCCGAACTGATTCAAGCTGATAGAAGAGCAAATTTGACTGAAATAACCACTCGTTACAAGGGTATGCAGCAAATCATTTGTGAAGCCACAACACGCACAAACTTGAGGCGGATGGGCCACAACAGCAGAAGACCCCACTGGGTATCCACTGCATCTCCACTACAAATAGGAAAAAGAGGCTACAATTTGCAAGAGGTCACCAAAATTGCACAGTTGAAATGTTGCCTGATCTGATGAGTCTCAATTTCTGTTGAGACATTCAGATGGTAGAGTCAGAATTTGGCGTAAACAGAATGAGAACATGGATCCATCATGCCTTGTTACCACTGTGCAGGCTGCTGCGTGGTGGTGTAATGGTGTGGGAGATGTTTCTTGGCACACTTTAGGCCCCTTAGTCCCAATTGGGCATCGTTTAAATGCTGCGGCCTACCTGAGCATTGTTTCTGACCATGCCCATCCTTTTATGGCCACCATGTAGGCTACACTCTTAGAAGAAATGGTTCTATTTAGAACCAGAAATGGTTCCATCCCCCGCTTCATATATGGAACTCCAAAATGGTTCTATATAGAACACAGAGGAACCCTTTTTAACGAGTGTATATGAACCTTTTAGGGTTTTAAATATGTAGTGCTGATAGAACCTTTTAAGGTTCTATATAGAACCTTTTCTTCTAAGAGTGTACCCATCCTCTGATGATACCTCCAGCAGCACAAATCATTTCAAATTGGTTTCTTGAACATGACAATGAGTTCACTGTACTAAAATGGCCCCCACAGTCACCAGATCTCAACCCAATAGAGCATCTTTGGGATGTGGTGGAATGGGAGCTTCATGCCCTGGATGCATCCCGCAAATCTCCATCAACTGCAAGATGCTATCCTATCAATATGGGCCAACATTTCTAAAGAATGCTTCCAGCACCTTGTTGAATCAATGCCACATAGAATTAAGGCAGTTCTGAATGTGAAAGGGGGTCAAACACAGTATAAGTATGGTGTTCCTAATAATCTTAGTAGTGTATGTAGCCCATATAAACAGCTCTGATTAGTAAAGTAGCCTATTCATTTATTTTTGTCTTTTAATGTTCTGATTTTGCATATACAGCACTTTGGCCAATCAGGGCTGTTTTAAAGAAAACCACTTTGCTTTTTTTTAAGAAAAGAAAATTAAATGAAATTAAACACGTGAATTTTTTATCATTCCACCTGGAAACAACGTGCTATAAAATACACATGCTCTTTTCAGCTCTCACCTGCTCTTTGTGGCACCATTGCTGTTACAGGACTTGACCAATCACTCCAAAACACTTTTGAAGCACTAGGTTTCACTCTCACTTGCACTGTGCAGTTTTCTCCTGCAATCAGAGAGACTAACTTATGGGGGCTTTTGACACCTGTGAGGAGTGAAATGAGATTGCATTTACTAGGCTAAATGAACTGCTTCTAATAGCTACTGCTGATACAGTAATATTTCAAAAAGGGTGTGTGTCAAACTCACCTGTCCAACTGTTCTTGACGTGTGTTTGGAGCTGTAACGAATTTCATACTGTGACTTCAGTGTTTTTTTCCAATGAACTAACAATTGGCCCACCTCCCCAGTTAGAATTAAGGAATATATTTGATGGAGGATACAGGAGATCTTGGAGGAAGACATAAGCAGATATATTTATTTGATTTCATAAACTATACAAGAATGAAAAATGGAGTAAATTCATAAGAGGTTCTGTAGCGCTTACGCTGATCTCCACATTGACAGTGCGATTGTAGACGGTTTGTGTTGGTGTCTCTGTCTATCACGATGAGTTGTGTGTCGATATACAAGAGACACTATACGATGGAAATGTGCAAACATACAGGTCCTTCTCTTCATAAATTTGTTGTTTCACATCACATCTTTTTTCTTCTCTGTTTGGACACAAACATTTTAGCTTGAAGCTGGTCTGCAATCACCATAGAAATTACAGTGGATGCCCCCCACATCCCATTTTACAGATGATCTACTGATTACTAAAATACAAATGATAGTATATAATAATATATGAAGCTCGAACAAATATATTTTATGAATATGTGATATCAGTTACATGCAAAGTTATAATTTTGAGTTTTAAGAAGATGAAAGTACTTACTGATTAATTATGTAAAGGAAAATGATAGGACTTTCCAACAGGTGCTTCCCAAAACAAGTGAAGTCTATCTAGATCCCTGGTGAAACATTTTGGGTTCTTATCCATGGCCAAGATATCAAACTCTAAAAGAAGAAAAATGTTCTAGTTACAGAACAAATCATATGCATAGTTTCAATGCATGTAGCATTTTTCACTTTGCTTTGTGAATAAAACCTCAACATTCATGTCTTGAATTACAGATATAATGTACAGGGGCCAACAAGCAACTTTGACCAGGATGCCAGGGTTAAACCCCTACTCTTTTTTTTCCAAGGGACATCCAGGTTTTTTGAATGATCACAGAGAGTCAGGACCTCGGGTTTATTGTCTCTTCCGAAGGACAGTGCTCTTTGACAGTCCCCATCACTATACTGGGTGTTAGGACCCACGCAGACCACAGGGTGAGCGCCCCCTGCTGGCTTTACTTACACCTCACATCTTACAGCAGCAACCTGGTTTTCCCAGGAGGGACTGCCATCCAGGAACTGACCAGGCTCGAACCCTGCTTCAGCTTCAGGGTGATGTAGGTGCTGACATATATGTAGCTAACATTTTTAAATAAGTTTTTATTAGTTAACATTACAGGGTTCCTGACACGTTTTCATTTTCGAAATTACATACTCTTTTCAGACTTAAATTTTCAAACCTCTCTGTAGATTTCCATACCATATTCAACATAAAGGGTTCATACAGCATTATGTTTCAGCTTTATATTTTGTATAAAAGTACAGTTCATCTGTAATGTTTATTTTCTCAGTTTTTTTTTCCATTGCTTCTCTTGAAGTATAGCATACAGAGCCCCTAAAAATAAAAATAATAAAAGAAATATACAGACTTTTTATGCCCTCAAGATACTGTTGGAATTTTTTACATGCTTGCACATTACAATTTTCTAGCTTTATATACAGTATAATATATTATTCCTTTTGACGTCACTGCATCTCATAATTGACAGAGATCTATTTGCTCGAAATTTGGCTTTCCTAGGGAGACTAAATATCAAGTAAAATATCAAGTCCTAATGTCCAATTTAGTGCATCCTATGTGGGCAGAGGAACCATGACATGAAATAGGCTGATGGCTCAATATGGCTGTGTGCTTTGAAATATTTACAATATCCATAAAAAAGAGACAGATTGTCATATTTCAAAGCATTAGGTTTGCTTTAATGCATACTCAGTGGCAGCCAAGAAAACCAAACAGCAAAATGGACTGATGGCGCAATAGGCTCAGAGCGCATTGTATATGATAAGTTTAATGGTTTCTTGTGCCCACATGAATAGTGTACAGGCTCTGTAATGTGGAGCTAGATACTGCACCTTAAATTCATTCAGTCGTATTTGACAATCACTATAAAGAATTAAACAGCTGCCATGAAAACTTATTTCCAAAAAAAAATATATATATATTCATTAAATTCTTTATTTTCTTTTATAGAAAACTAAAAGGGGGCAATAGTTTGGAAATGCAAAATATTTTTCCATAAATTTCCATACCTGGAAATTATTCAAATCAAATTCCATATTGTTCCAAACTGCATAAGAACCCTGACTATTAGTAAACTAATGTACAATGTACAATATGTGAACAATACTTCTTCAGCATTTATTAATCTTAGTTAATATTAATTCCAACATTTACTAATACGTTATTAAAATCAAAGGTTGTATTAGTTAACATTATTTAATGGACTGTGAATTAACATGAACGCACAATGAACAGCTATATTTGTATTAACTAACATTAACACAGATTAATAAACACTGTAACTATTGCATTGTTCGTTCATGTTAGTTAATGCGATTTACTAATCTTAACTAATCAACCTTATTGTAAAGTGTTACCAAAAATACAATATATAAAATTTATATAAGATTAAAAAAATCACCAAAAATAAAATCTGACCAACTCAAACTTTCGTCTTACCTTGCTTTGATAGGAAAGACTCTAAATGCACCTGTTTGATCAGACAGGAAAGGAGAATCCACCATGTGAGCACCAGATCCATTGTGTACACAGGGGGTCCATACACATCTCTTTTTAAAAGTGTCTAGATATGTTAGTGTTTTGTCCTTAATGTTTAAAGAATAGGGCGGGGAGGTTGGTAGGTGGTCATCTGACAGGGCCCAATGCAATAGGAAGTGGTTGGACTGAGGATTGAGGCAGGCACCCAGACTGAAAAAGTGCCTCCTTCACACGCAGATATATACTCAAGTGCTGGAAAGACACTTTCAAAATAACTCTGCTATCTTAATGTTTTTATATTAAGTTCAAGTTCATTATATTAACATAAATTACTAATGATTTTTCCCTTCTTTATATTAAATTAATAATGATAATTATTAATAATAACGCAATTTAGAGCGTGGTTATGATAAACATGATTTTTTTTAAAGTTCAAAGTACTGATGCCTTTGGATGAAATACAATATTTTCTTGTATATACCAAGGGCAGTTTGGTGGGATTCAGAAGTAAACAAAATACTTAGAAAATGTCGGCTAAAAGTCGAGTTTAACCAATTAGTTAATTTCATAGATAGATTACTATTAAATGCAATACTTAACTGTGAAGTATGGAGGGATGTTCTTTCCCGTTCTGTGTGTGTGAGTTGAAGGAAACTGAGTTGCCGTACCCTGACTGACAGATCTTGGGCCTGTGGCAGAATAGGAGGAAATACCTTGACAGATCAGCAAGCTGCAGCAGGGAGAGGGGCCTGACCTCAACCCCACTACTTGAAGAGAGTGAAAGAAAATTAGTTTCTGTTCCTATCAGTGGAGTGTCTGACAGTGTCCAAATGCCTCTGTGATGAGTCCTGTCACCACAATGATGCTTTATTTATCAAAGTAAACATTCTCTAACATTCTTTAAATGGTTATAAGATGGCTATAGAATGTTATACATACGTCATACGTAAAAAAACATCATAAAAAGAGCTTAAAAATCTTTAGTGGCTTTCTATGGTCTGATAAACAACATAAACGTTATGTACAGAACTCACTCAAGATCAACAAATGAGTTACATAACTTTCTCAAGTGCTACATTGAATAATACTGGTGCTTTTGTCCATTTGATCTATGTCCATTCAACAACCTCCCAATAAAATGATGGAAAAAGAGTTCAATGCATGGTCCAGATCTCCACAGACCCAGTGTGCTACATCTGTAGCTTATCTCGGTTCCATTTCCTCTTGAGCAATCCAAGGCCAACATGTCCTGAGATATGAATCCTAGAGTCACAGCTCCTAAGAGTGTCCTTTCACAGTCTGTTCTCTATAGCCATGTGGTCTTGGTGGAGTGTCTCTTTGAACGATGGAACCTGGCCACAGGGAGAGTGAGAGTAACGCAAAGCCCTACTGTGATGAGCCTCCCTTGGGCTGTGAACCTCTTCTTGGGTCTGGGGGGCTGGTAGTCAGGCCTCTTCGGCTGTAGCATCTATTCCAGCATAAGTGAAGTTCTCAAAGAGAGCCATGTTGACATAGGCCTAGATGAAAGACGGAGGTTGGTTAATGGCATATACAACTGGACCTGAATAAGTGCTCATATTTGTGACCAGTGTTGGGGTAACGAGTTACAAAGTAACGAATTACAGTAACAATATTACTTTTGGGTAACGAACGCATTACACTATATTGGTAACTACACTACTTTACTATACTATTGAGAATGAGAGTTGACGTCATTGTACAAAGCCCCTCCCCTCTCCGCCATGTTGGTTGGATTCCCACGGCAAAACAGTATTGTTTAAGTGTGTTTTAGCTCGGTAGTAGAGGAGTTTCGCAATTCCGCACTGTTTTACCATGCCTGGAAGTCACTGCTGCGTTAAAAACTCCTCCAGTAACTCACATGAGACATATGGAAAATGGAATACAGTTTTTTAGGTTCTAGAAATGGACAGAGCATCAGGGAGAGTATCTGACGAGGAGACGCTGGATTGCATGGTTGGCTGATGCCTTTAGTATACGATTTTCACTGTTTGCTGTGCCTTAACGAACATACGCAAAAGTGTTGTTTGAGTGCCTTGCAGAGATGTATAAAGTACTAGAAACCCGGACTTGAGTGCTCTATCAAAAAAGTGACTTGAGTAGAAGTTGAAGTGCTCTTTAAGCACCACACTTAAGTAGAAGTACTAAAGTATTCAACATTTTTTGTACTTAAGTATTGCAAGTAGTTTATTTAAAAATTCACTACTTAAGTACTAAAAGTAAAAGTACAAGTATTGTGTCATGTAATTATTAAAGAAAGCAGTCAAAAGTTTGAACTAGCAATCAAATAAGGCGCTTTGCGGGATACAAATTTGCTTTTGGCGGCCACCAAAAAAATGTCATTTAAGGACAACCCCTGCATTAGTTGTCAATGTGAGTGTCAATTAAATACCATTACCCTATAAAACTGGTGTGTGATTTAGGCAGCATGAAAGCCAACTTGCAAAGAATGATTCGTAAAAATGTTATACTTGTAACGAGTAACTAGCAGAACATTAAAAAAATATCAAAGTAAAAGTATTAAATTCATCGAAAATATCTAATGAAGTAAAAGTAGAAGTATGAGGAAAAAAACAATACTCTAGTAGAGTACAGATACAGCATTTTAGTACTTAAGTACAGTACTTAAGTATTTCTACTTCGTTACTATACATCTCTGGTGCCTTGTTCATTACTTTTTATTTCTTTGAAATAAATGTTTGAAACAACTTGATATGGCTTAACAATATTTATTGAGAACTGAAATATATGTATATTTGGACAATATAAGTTTCATGGACAACATAAGTAATAATAATAAAATAATAATACTGTTATTAGTGCAAAAGAACAAATATCTTGATGCTGCTTCTCCAAATACAGATGTTTTGCGCTTAGTGTGAGTTTGTTCCTGTCCCTTTTCTTTCGCCTTATCTTTTTGCATTGCTTTACTTTCTTCCATTTTTCTCGTATTCTTAGATCTGTCTCTGTTCTGCCAAAATAATAAATGCGTGAAAATTAAAGAGCTCTGGAATGTTTAGTCGCGTCTCTGTGGGGTTCTAACATAGCTAAAGGCGTTGCCCCTGGTAACCGATAGCTATCCAACCATCATGGCCGACCGGCTCAGACCCCGCCCAAATCGGCACGTGACTCCTCATTCTCAATAGGAACGCGCTTTCCTGCGTTACCCAACCCGTGTTTGCCTGTGTGGAAAGTTCCGTGTTCCGTCTAGTGGTGCGTGCGCACCGTTGCCATAGAAACCGATTTTAGTGACATAGCTGCCGGTGCGAAGGAGAGAGGGAAGTGGAGACGGAGACAGGGGGTTCGGTAAGTGGCAATATTCACATTACTTTCAGTTTATTGCTCGAAAGGACACAACTATTCGTGTGAAATGTAGGCTACTGTAGCAAACCCAAAGATACTTGTGACATTAGAACAAAATATGTGGATTTAAAAACATGTATATAGTCTATAGAACTAAATGAACGATCTCTATTTTCTAATTTCACTAAACATGTCATTAAGTTTCGTGGATATTTTATAAAACATGGCTCTTAGGCTCATTTTGTAAACATAAATAACTGATTTAGATGCGCAAACTGGGTGCCGTTGTGGAGATGTAGGCCACATGCTCGGTGCAGATTCGGCTTCTTGAAGGCGTTCATCCTCGGATGCGGCACCACGTGCGCTGTTACACACGTGCACTTCAGGTGAAATAGGGTCGTGCGTGACCATCCACACCACAATGACATAATTTTTGCCGCGAGCACGACGTGTTGAGTATAAACAAGGCTCTGAAGTCTTGGACAACACACAAAACGGAATGAACAGGATTGTTGCAGGGTTCATTGTAGAAGACATGCTTCCCCTGTCGACCATTAATCCCCCAGGTTTAGAAAAATGCATTTTAAATTAAGATTAAGAATTTTATGGGATAAAGTGACCTTTATTTTATTATTTTTCATTGACCTCTTCATTTTTTTTTTTTTTTTTTTTGCCATGAGTCGAAAAAGCTGGGTTTGTTCTCAGAAGAAGAGTTGTATTCTCCCAAAGCCTGTGTTTTCGAAACTTGTGTGTTGAACCCCATTTTAAAATGACCCCACCATAGCCTCCTTTATCCTGTTGTTTGTGAATTATACAGTGCGGCATATTTATTTGTGCAGACAGGGATATTTTTCGTTCAGGCCATTTTGTATAAATTTAAACAATAAAGTGATGACAGGGCAAAAAGTGATTATAGGCTATGATGTTTGTCTCAAATGCATCTCAAATGTTGGTTTGATCATTTTGAAATGCATGAGCCAAAATCTGTCATCCCAGAAGTGTCTCACATGATTGTGTTCCCAAACACCAGGCATCCCAAAGCAAGATAACACGACAGTGTTACAAATGCAAGCATCAGCCTGTTTTTCCTTACCTTCCTAGCCTCTTGCATCCGATTGAGCTGGACAGATATTTGTGAAAATGGAGGTCGCTCATAGGGTCTATCTCGCCAGCACTGCCTCATAAGTTCATACCTGTATGGATAATTATCATACAGGGGATTATAATTACAATGATTAATGCAACAACAGTTGAAGAGTTCAGATGCAAAAGCCTCTAAATGCCACTTTAAATTTTCTTCTAAAATGATTGAATGAAAATTTTTATCAAGCTTGTATATTTAAGTTTAATTTCACTTAAATGACAATTAATAGGTAATCTTCATTGCCATTTAAGTGAAATTACTGAACTTAAAAATACAAGCTTGATAAAATGGTCATTTTAGAAGAAAATTTCAAATGGCATTTAGAGGCTTTTGCATCTGAACTCTTCAGTTGGTCAATATGGAAAGTGGCAACCAGAACCCATGAACATCTGTGCTTACACTTCATCATCACAGTTCCTGGGCTGCTCCATTCTGTAGCCCTGAGGAAGCTTCTCATAGAGCTCAGCACAGGTCATCCCACAGTATGGAGTCCCACCTTGAGGAGAACAGATGCATAGCCTTCATCGTGCTGAAACATCTTTATAATGCATTGAGGAGGTAGATAGTTTATTCAAACTAAATGAGCCAACTTACCTAAACTTACAATTTCCCACAGAAGAACTCCAAAAGACCACCTGGAAGCCCAAGACAGATATTTAAATGAAAGACTAATCAAGATTAAAGAAGAAGCTGCAATTATTAAAAGGATAGCGGGTGATGTGACATTTTGAAAGAAATGGTGCTCATGGTGAGAGACTAAATGCAAAGGCTAACATCTATTTAGCACATTTACATACCAATGATTTAAAAAAAGCTCATAAAAACACAAGGACAAATTGTGAACCTGATCTACACTACCGTTCAAAAGCTTCTGGCTTGTACGATTTTGATGTTTTTGAAAGACGTCTCTTAAGCTCATCAAAGCTGCATGTATTTGATCAAATTGCATTAAAAACTCAAATATTAATAAACTTTTCCATTTTAAAATATATTTAAAAACAATTTACTTAATATAACAATTTGTATTATGTTTAGTTTTATTGTGTGTTTGTTCATGTTCCTGTATATCATTTATGGCCCCGTTTACACGAAGGAAAAATGCAGATATTTCCCTGTAGTCTGGCCTCTCATTTACACGAAAACCCCGTTTTTTGGGGCTTTTCAAAGTGGAGATTTCTGAAAACGCTGGTTATGTGTTGTCGTGTCAACTGGGAGAAACAGCGTTTCAGGTTCTCTCTTGTCGATTCTGAGGATTCTGATTGGCTTGAATGGCTTTATCCTTCTCCCTACACTGCCTCCCATAGGTTTAGCATAGATATGATGGCGCTTGACGGTGTATTTATGCGGGTGTGCGCACAATGTTATTATTGAAAGCGGAGAGGGGGAAATAGTTGTTTCTCTAAATACCCGGCTTTGCATAAACGTAGCCTCTGTGTTGCATTCTCATCACCCTTGTTAGTTTACTTGTTTCTCATTAGTTAATTATTACATTCACCTGTCATCTAATAAGTTCCCTTGTTGTGAACAAGTACCTCCTGTTTTGGGCCACGTTTACACAAAGCCGGGTATTTAGCAAAACGAATATTCCCCCTCTCCGTTTTCAAAAATAACATCGTTTACACCCCCGCATAAATACGCGCCGAAAGCGCCATCATAACTATGCCAAACCTAAGGCGGCAGTGTCAGGGTTAAAGATAAAGCCATGCAGCCAATCAGAATCCTGGAATCGACAAGAGAACCTGAAACGCCGTTTCTCCCAGTTACACGACAACAAATATCGGCGTTTTCAAAATCTCCACTTTGCCCGGAGTTTTGAGAATAATCGTTTTCAGTGATAAAAACGGCGTTTCGTGTAAATGAGAGGGCAAAACGCAAGAAATATCTGCGTTTTTCATCGTGTAAGCGGAGCCTGGCTCTATTCTTCGTTAACATTACGAGTGGCAAGTGTTTATGTTTCACCAGAAATTCTCCTTCGTGTTTCTGTTGTTGGATTAAAATGAATTCTGGTATTCTTCGTGTTGGCTTGCTACCACTTGTGACAGTATATTTATAAAGATAATGACAAAACTGTATTTTTAGCAGAGTAAGGAAGCCATTCTTTCATCTGTCCATTACTGTATGTTAAAGCTAATGCTTGGTCCCAAACTTTTTTTTTTTTTTTTACAGTGAGTCATTTAAAATCCATCTGATTACCCCCTCTCTTAGACTTAAGTCACACCTTTTTCCATTTAGGAACAATATTTACCTGGATAAAGTCATTTGATTGGATGTTATGTATTTGAGTTTTATGACACCTCCATTTTCCTGTTTTTACACTGTTTGAAATACATGCTCGGATTTAATGTTATTTTATGGTGGGGTAGAATTAAGTGAATGGAAAAATCAGTTTTGGGTAACCCAGTTTGGGAACGTCTGGCCTATGCAATCAAACTCCAGGCTTTATGGGAAATCCATAACAACTGGAGAAAACTATGTTTGTATGCCATGTTGTTTTCAAAATGTTCAGTGCGCAATGTTCTCAAGTGGGTAAAAATAGTTCGTTTTGATAGAGGCTGTGGTCTTGTGGAGCATGCAACTCTAAATTTGAGCTTCCTGGTTTGTTATCAGTTCCTTCCTGCTTATTTATCAGTTGCCCATTACAAATCGAGAAGGATGAAGGCATGTTAATTTGGATTGAAACTTAGGGATAGCATATCACTTGGTGTTTTAAATATTGAATAGACAATAGATTTCTTTGTCACATTCTTAAAGTAGAAATTAAACGGTCAGACATTGACATTTAAAAGTCAGATAATCAGGCATGAGATGTTCATAAGATGTTTATCTTGTTCATAGATGTAAATGCAAAAACCACAAAAATTATTCATTGCACTTACACATCACTCTTTGTTGTGTAGACACTGTAGTTTAGTGACTCGATGGCCATCCATCGCACAGGCAGTCTTCCCTGAGACAAAGAAGGAGCAACTTCATGAGTCATTTTTGCATTTCAGCCAAATTATTTTAAATGTAAGTCCACCAGAACACTATTTAAGAGTGAACCTGATTGATAACATAAAGGATGGATAAACAATGCACTCAAACGGCTAAGTAAGGAAGGACTAATGAGTTTTATCATCTAATATCATCTCATAGATATAGTCCTCACCATGGTCTTTTTGACATAGACCTCCTCACCACGCGAGAGGCCAAAATCTGCGAATTTCGCTACTAGACTGTCTCCCACAAGTACATTTCTGGCGGCCAAATCTCTGTGGATGAACTTTACACACAAACAAGATAACCAGACACACAATTAGGACATACTGTATAAAAAAAAAAGACAGAGAAAAAAAAGAAATCGACATTTGCCACATTAAATTAAAAGATGCATTTTAAAATAATATTTTTTATTAAATAAAAAAACTACTTATTAATGAAAATGATTAATTTACAAAATTATTTCAAATAAAAATTGTTGAATGCACAAAGTGCAACATTATGGGGAATAAATATGACACTTGGTGGGACACTTGCCCATCCACATAGGTGTTCTTAAATATACACCTCTTTTTATACCTGTTTGTCACTAAGGTAATGCATGCCAGTTGCTACATCAGCAGCAAACTGCAAGAGCTGCTGGGAGGTGAGTGTTGAGGCAGTTCCGTGCTCCTTGGCAAAGGCCGGATGGGTCTCTAGGACACGACTCTTCCTCAGGAAGTCCAAAAGATTCCCATAAGCTGCATATTCAATGGCAATGTAAAGGTAACCTGTGGATAACAGAAGCTTTCACATGTCTGCACTAGAGGAAACATGGCATCTGAGTCCAATAATGCTCTTTGACAAAAGCGATATGAAGCCTTATTAACATTACTGTGTCAAATGCTCCATAGAATTTCTAAACTCAACTCTGCAAGGCACATTTGTATTATCTGACCATAGTTCTATGTAATAGTAGGTGGCATACTCACCTCTGTTCTCACAGGCACCAATGAGATTGATTATGTTTTGATGCTGTCCCAATTTACACAGCACTTCTAGTTCACCGGCAAAGTCTCGATGGTCATTCTCGGAGGCGAACTCTGCAGGTGCACAAAACAGACACACAAAATCAGAATCATGTAAAAAGAGACCTTAGCTAACAATGCTGTGTCGGCTTGTTGCCTTACCCTTGAGCATTTTAATCGCAGCACTCATTTTTACGCCGTCTTTTTTTACCATCGCTTTGATGACCTGACCAAAGTTCCCTTCTCCAATGACATCCTCAAACTTAATGTCCTCCCACTCCAATATGGGATAGGTGAGGGGCTCTGGGGAAGGCTTTGGTCGTCGGGTCAGTGTGAGAGTCCCTGAGTTGAACTGTAGGATAGTCTCTTCTCCCTGAAATTGCATGTGGTGACATTTAAAAAAGTTTTTTTTTACTGTTGTGCTTATTATTGTTATAGTACTTATAGACAAATCCAATTAAGGTTAGTAAATATTTCTGTCATGCTCACCAGCTGGAGTGCCCTTGAGAGCCACCAGGGGGCACTCCATCACAGACTATTATCATTCTCTCACAAACTCACTACCTGGACTCATCATGTGTAAATTGCATTCAGCTGTTTCTCATTAGCTCATTAAATATGCCTATAAGCCTGGTCTACTGAGGCTGTGGTTACACTTGGCATTAACATGTGTGGCTGTAAGAAAATACTGGCCAGATGCAATTTAGACAAGAAACTAAACTTATTTGAACCTTACAATAAATGTCTATCTTTGAAACCGTTTATTTAGACTTACATGCTACTATGTGCATCATTTTTCTTAATGAAGAGCTGCATGCTGCTTTGCAGAAGAAAATCGGAATCTGAATTTTTAATGTGTTGAATTTTTATTTTTTATTTTTATTGTTTCAGTATGTTTATCAGGTTCTCCCATTTCTGTCAATATAGTCATTGCACGCTAAACAGAGATATTCGATGAAGTGACTTGTTTAACACGAACAACCCAGTTATTTATGGAAGTATTTTTTTCGTTAAAAAACTTGAGATCTAAGACTTCGAGCATGCACAGGAAGTAAAGTGAGTGAGACCAATTGGTCCATTGTTTAATTGGTTTTTTCTTTACTCTTAATCTGGTGTTGTGGCACAGACCTAATTTAAATATTATGCAGAAAACAGAAATCCCATCGGTTATCCATATACAGAGGCTACTTAACGTGAACAAAAATCAACGCGCCAACAAATGTCCTGAGTGCGTTTCCCGAAATCATCGTTAGCCAACTGTGGTCGCAAGTTGGTTGCAATTTCCATGGAAATCTATTGATAACGACGGAACTTGCGACCATCAGTTGGCTCAACGATGCTTTCGGGAAACGCACCCTGATTGGCTAATGATCCAATCTGCTTGATCGGATCACGGTGATTGTGTACCGGTGACCAAGTGTAAACGCAGCCTCAGTCATTCATTGCAAAGTCTTGTATGTGTCAACACTGCAACTGACATATGGCTAAGCCACACCCTCAAACACGATGAGCCAATCACAGTGCGCAGCTAACCCAATACACTCAGACAGTCTCTGTTCCACGTCCATTGAAATGCATTGCAGTTAGTCAGTTTTCTTTCGATTTTTGTTGTCATTTTAAGTTTAAAATGTTCGAAACGGTGTGCATGGGTTACATGTAACTCCGACCCTAGGTTCCCGAAAGGCTGGGCGACGGTGTGTATCTTTTTACCCTTTCCCAAGCCACATCGAGATAAGTGTCCGCTCTGGATTAAGTTATGGGGTAGACCACAACACCAACTAAACGTGGATAAATTAAACAAGGATGTCTTCATCTGGGGCCTGTACCATGATGGTAGTTGAACAAACTCAGGGTTGCAGGATTAGTTTTGAGTTGACAAAACCAAACCAATCCAACCAGGCTTTGTTGGTACCATGATGCTGATCATCAACTTTCTCTGTCAACTCAGGCTTTGATCTTGAGTTTAGGAGTTTAGGAGTGACATCAGTAGCGAACAGCCAATCACATGCTGAGAAAGAGTGAAACTCATTCAAAACTCATTGAAATTAATTTCTCGCGAGAGAAGTAGCGACTTCACTTATTAAATAAAAGTATTAAAATATTAAGAATTTAAACAAATTTACACAGCAAGAATAAAATAGCTGTCTATGAAATAGGACAACTAAAAGAAAGTCACATTACTGTATATCAGTGCAAGTAAAAGTTGTGAAGTTAGTTTATACATTTGATAAAGGTATAGAGAGAATTGAGTATTTAAACTCACATGTAGTCATTTTATAGCTTCATGTATTGATTCTAAAGCGTATTTATATTACCTTTATATACTTATTCATTTAAAATATGTGTAATAATAATTGATGAACTGAAATTGTACATGTGAGATTGTTTTAAGGTATAATAATTACAGAAATAATTTCTAAATCATACAAATTTATTTACTAAAAGCCACGATTTTGTCTTTTAAAATCATCTGCTATATAGTGACCTTTAATTTGGAGTAGAAACAGGTGGAGTGACTTTATCGCGTCAGACATGTCACGTTGTACAGTTTGCAATTCTCTAACCTGGGACATAACCTGCCCCGGACCAGGTTAGCTGTGGAGTGTAAGTTACTATGGCGATGAACACTGCTAAAAGACAAACCACTTTCATGGTACCTAAAACCCAGAGTTGGCACAAACTAAACTGAAACATAGCTGGCTAGCCACTTAAACCGGCTTCATGGTATAGGCCCCCGTTCTAAGTTAAGTCAACAACGTATTTGAACACTATCTTTAAAATCTCTAACGATAACGTAAGGCTAACGTTAGCCTAACATTAGAAAACGTTAACGTTCAGCTTCTAGCTGCATTGTACATCATGTCACTTCATTAACTTATCTGTAAATAACCGAGATAACAAACGTTAACAATGTTGTGTTGAATCATTCATGTAAATACTGTAGCACCAAACGATGATGGCAACGATATGCGGTTTATCACGTTTACACTGTGACCTGTACATTTTTGCCTGGAGCTGAAGCTTTTCATTGACCTTCTCAACAATAAAATTATTAATATAACCCTCCAATGCATAGTTAAGGCCCTTTAGGTGAATTCGAGATGATATATAATCTTCTGTCTCCAAAAATCACCAATTGCTTCCAGTGAAATGTCTCCTACTGTGACAGCTACCATAGCGCCTGTTCCCGAATGTTGACTGTTTGTCCGAGTGAGTTGAGGGGCGTGGCTTAGCCATAGGTCAATTCTTAGTGCTCTGTCTAGTTTTCTGTTTCCTTGGTTTTATCATATCTGTTTTTTTTTTCCTTTTTGTTTTTGGATTATCCTGTTTGCCTGTGCCTTCTACCCTGTTGTGTGTTTTGGATTGTCTGCCTGTGTTTATGACCTTATTTTGGACTTTGATTCAGTAAATACATTTGCAATTGGATCCTCAACCTTCGAGCAGTACAAGACAATAAGTATTTTACATGAAATGTATACATTACTGTTTAAAATAATGATTTAAATATATTGCAAGTTTATATATATGCAGGCCGATAGCTAGGGCATCAGAGGCCAATTGAACTCCGGTTTCTCGCTGTCCGTTCATGATTGCTTTCTGGGGTTCTTACTGCTTAATGTTGTGGAAAGGCGTGGAGAAGTTGAAGTCAGGTCAACTTTATGGTAATGAGCAATGACGTGGTTTGGCGGCAACCAATCGAAATTTAGAAGTGCTCAGTTTGAAAGAATGCCAGGGAACGCAGTCCTGTAAACTTGGGTTTTGACCACATTAGTTCTCAAGCAAAATAAAGGAGAGGATGATCATTTGAATTTGATAAGAAGATGAGCAACACTATTTATGGGCAATATTTCCATGCTAGAACGCTTGTTTTTCAGCAGGAATGCAAATTATATTAGCATTTAACCATGGACACAAAAGCCACACCACACAAATGGCTTTTAATTAGTTTATTCGTTAGCAAACATGTCCCTATAATTATTAGGTTCTTTTCATTGATCAGTTTCTTACTTTCACATTTAAAAGATTCCTTGAGGTTAACTTTTACCCTACTTAGTCAGTCTGCAAAAATAAGAATCGACATGCTTTGCGCTTCCTTTAAATAAAGCTTTAAATAAGACCAAGCATTCGATCTACGTCAGAGCGTCCCACGAATCTTTCCGTGAATTTTGCTACTCTCGCTGGTGGCAGTGTGAACGCACAGTATGTCAACACAGATTTCAACATCTATAGCAGGGTTTCTCAACTCCAGTCCTCGCGACCCACTGCCCTGCATATTGTGTATTGCTGCGTCCCAATTCGCCTACTTATACTACGCCCTAAAGTATGTACTCTTTTTGTGAAGAAAAAGTATATACTTTTGAGTGTGCAGCAAAAAGAGTTGGCAAGCTTTGGGACATACTATCACGTCATATATTAACGTGACGGCTTTGTCGCGTGCTGCGTGCATCCCGTCACCGTAAACTGCCCTGTCAATCATCTTGTCACAGTTAAAATCCTCCATTCTATCTCATTTGATTTCCTACCGTTTCAAAGCCGTTCATCTGCCAGTCGTGGGTCTTTCATGCAGATACTCTCCTTGTGTTTGCAATGTGAATATAATGATGCATTTAAAAAGTAATGGCTAATTGTGTCTTTACAAAAGTTCACAATGCTGCTGCATACGCAATATAATGTGGACAACATTGAATAAATTCATTTTCGTCCGTTACAGATACTGATAATTAAATCACTCAAACCTGTTTATCTGAAACCTATCTACACAGCCGCCGGGACCAGCGCGGACTTGCTGCGCCCTCTGTGTTCTGTAGTTTTTTGACACTTTTTTAGTCGTGTTTGTAGTTCTAACCGAATCCTCGTCCACCGCGCAATGGTTTGTGGGCAATATCAGCCATTAGAGTGTGCACCAATCTACACTTCGGATTCTGACCGGAACAAGTAGACCATCCGGGTATCTTTGAAAACACTCATTTCAACATACTATGGTTTGGGACGTATCTAATTCTATTTTCAAATACTATTTAGGACGGATAGTATGCGAATTGGACGCAGCATATGTCTCCCTCATTTAACACACCTGATTCAGATCCTCAGCTCGTTAGGATAAGCTCTAGAGTCTATCCTAGCGAGCTGAGGATCTGAATCAGGTGTGTTAAAGACATGCACAATTTGCAGTGCAGTGGGTCGCGAGGACTGGAGTTGAGAACCCCTGATCTATAGGTTGTAAAAATATTTTGCTGCCATTGTACACACAAAACAAAAATCAGTAGTTACAGTATATAATAATAAAAGAAAGTATAAAATAATAAAGTGTCCACTCACCGATCCAGACTGATAGGTGAATGTCCGTCTCCGTTTAAGGACAGATTTCGAATGCAGAAGAGAGCCAGGAGGGCCAGGAGAATGGTCACACAGGTTACACCCACTGACCCAACCACAGCCCAAAGAAGCTGATGATCCTCAGCCATTGGCCGCCCAACATGTTGAGTGGTGGGAATAAAGCTGGAGAATCCTGAATGATGTGAAATAAGGTAGGTGCCTTTTTATGAGAGAGAACATTTTAGGAGAGGATTTACAGTAGGCTTTCTTCTCAGGGTGCAACGCTGTGTTGGGAATGTTCACTTTCTACATGAACAAGTTCAAAGTTCAGTTTTAAAATGACATTTTAACATTCACATTTAAAAATGATGTAGTTCAGTTCATAGTTCATACTTTAAAAAATGAACTAGTTATAGTTATAGTTTTCATATGTTGCGAGCTTTTTTTATTATTATTTCCACAGCCCATATACAACCACAGACAACAATTATTTTATCGACGGGCAGTTTGCACAGAAACATACGATTTTTCCCATCCTCACCGACCTCGTCATAAAATTCGTTTAAATGATCATACCGATGCCTCCTTGCCCTTGCTCACTGCTTTGTTGACGGTGACCGCAGTGCGACACTTGTGTCTTGTGTTGCCAGAATGGGTGTTTTTTCACTACAAATTAAGGCCTGTTTACGTGTGTTTTAGCCGGGTTTTCGCCTGGAAGCCTCTATAGAAATCTGGCACCCTATTGTAGGAGGTTAAACTGAGAGAGCGTGTGTTCACAGACACCAGAATGAACGCGTTCACACACAGTAACGTTCATCAGGCAGTAGTACAGTAAGTTGGGTTTACGTTCGCCCAAAATATGAACACGTTCATGAACTATTGTTCAATAAACGCGGTCAGGCACAACACTGGTGTAATGGTTCACAAAATTCACTGTTCAGTTCGATACGATACAGTGGTGATACTGGTTCGGTGCGTTTTAGATATAGCAAAAAGGAAGAAATGCCAGAGAAATTTCCTTGATTTTTAATTCATTTATTAAAACTAACTCCATAAGGTATGATCCTTTTAACACTGATGGAGCTATAGTTGACTCTTCTAAGCAGCATCTAAAACAAAAACAGCTCCTTATAAAAAACAAAATGTAATAGTAATAGTTAAGTTTGCAAGTCTCCAGATTAACATTTGAGGGAAGCAATTTTATTCATAATGTCGAAATAACAGAGAAATTCGAATGCAAGCTCACTATATCTCGCAGCGATGCTATTACTTCTGTGGTGTATGCTTTCAGAAAGTAATGCTTTTTTACTGGATCTCTTAGCGCTGTGTAGTGACAGTGTCGCTTGTTCAAGATTGGCTCGCGTTGCACTGACATTGGTCCAAACTCATAACAGTCTGTTAAGCACAAATGAGTTGCGCAGTTTCATTCAGCTTTCATCATGTTTGCCATTTGATGTTGGTCAATGTTGTGGTGGTCAGGTGAACCGCTCGGTTTGAAAATGCGTACCGACCCAAAAGCCTCTTACCGAATGGTTCAATCTTAATATGTGTATCGTTACATCCCTACTTTTACCATTAATTCTTTCTGGTCTCTTACCGTCTTCACGTGTCCTGGCCTGTACGAACTTGCTCCACTCCCCTGGCGCCTTGGAGAAAGCCCTCACCCTAAACTGGTACAACGTGCTACCATTGAGGGAGGTCACATCCTTTGTGGTTTTGTTCCCATCGTCTGTGTCCACCCAAGGGTGCAAGCTGCCCTGGCCCACTGGCTGGTACTCAATGCTGTATTTCACAATGCCTCCATTGGGGTCCTCTGGAGGCTGCCAGCGAAGCCTAACTGCATTGATGGACAGGGCATCTGCATGAACGTTCCGTGGGGAAGAAGGACCTGGAGAGAGATCATACACAATTTTCCCTTTTCAATTTCATTTCGCACAATGTCACTCTTATGAGTTTGTTCCTTTCTACCACACCCTGTCTAGTGTCTAACATTAATGTCCTATTCTATAGTCAGTCACCTACTTGCGCCTACTTGGGGTCATGCAAGATTTCTGTTACCCTGCTTATAGATGTGAATATGGTGTGGCTTTGAAGGGGGCCCATGGCTGCCGCAGTTTACCAGCCGGACGACCACTTGGTAGTCCCTGTGGTACTCCAGATTGTAGAGCTTGATGGAAAGCACATTAAGCAAGGTGGTTTCCTCCCACAGCTTCTCTCCGTGTGGTCCGTAGAGCTCCACTAAAAAGCCAGTGGCCTTGTGGTACCTGCCAATCAGGGACCACCTGATGGTGGCATTACGGCCCTCCAATGAGTTGGAATCAATCTCCGGCCTGGCCGTGGGCTCTAGCGACACAGAATACGCAATCAGAAGCTGTGTGCCGCAGCTGAGCTACGTAAAAACTGAACTGCTCTCAAAGTCAGTGCTTGAGTCAAAATAGACTGATAATCAACAATCAAGATATTGTTTATCTAAAGACGTGTTTCCAGTCCGTTTCTTCCAGATTTTGTCGAATCCATGTCAACATCATCCAACACGCCATCTTCTCCCCAAAGAATCCCACTGTTCTTCTCATTATAAGGAAGATGCTCCTACCTTATTTATTCTCTTGACCATAGATGTCATTTAATCTCATCTTAACACATTTATTTAATGTTTAGACACTTAATATTTTCATCAGAACATTTATTCTGTCTGGACAGTTATGATTTGAAATTATCTAATTATTTTCATGAAATAATGATCAAGGACTTTATTTTATGTTAGATATTAGATGGCCGTTTATTAATGGGTGATTTGTGGATGCCAAAAAATAATTGGATAAATTTGTAATAACTTTTCAATAAAAAAACAAGCCCAATATTTGTTCAATTAGACTCAGTATTGTTATTGTTAACTAAAGCCATTGAAAATTATTTTTGGAAATTAAAGTAAAAACTGAATAGAATAAAATAAATATTGGATAAGAATAGTTGCCTTGGCATCTAATTGAAATATGTTTTAAGTTGATGTACAAAAACTACAGTAAAACTGATAAATAAAAATATGAACAAAAAACTGATAAAAATACAATTACTAATATTTTAACTAAAAATAAAAGCTGATTACTAAAATTTTAACTAAAAATAAAAGCTGATTCAAAATATTAATAAATACTATAATAGTATATAAATTGATGACAATGACATCATTGCCTCTGGGGTAAGATGTCCCCCTAAGAAGTGGCATTTTGTTGCTGATGTTTTTATTATTTTATTTAATAACTAATATAATTCCAATCATTCCATTTATATTTATCATGTATTTTATATATATCAAATGTTTTTTTTTTTTCGTTTTTTTACATGTATAGTGGGGACAGGTTTACTGGAGGTTTATATTATGTGTCACAGATAGGGGCCATCTTATTCTTATAGTGGTCCTGTACATTGTCATCCTTTACATTCTAAGCTGAAACTCATCTGTAAATATGTTATTAAGGTGGGCATTTACCCCATCTTTCCCTACAGCCAAGTCATTTTTAGTTCTGGTTTGACTAATTCTCACCTGGACAGTCAGTCTCCATGATTGCCGCTGGACCCAAAGGACCCTCTCCTCCGTTTCCTGGACGAGTGAGTTGTACACGGACATGGTATCTGGTTGAGGGCTTCAGGTTTGGTAATGTGATTTGATCGTTGCCATACACTTAGTTAAAAAAAGAAAAAAAAAGATTATACTGTATGTCAATGACTGGTATAGTATATGATTCTATATGAGAATAAGCCTCATGGGAATTCCTAAAAACAGAAGTAATTTACAATTCCTCACCTATGATGGAGGACCAGGAGTCTTCTGTATCCACTGGTTTGTAAAGCAGTTTAGTGGAAATAATGGGACCGTCACCCATGTAAGTGTCCACTGGCTTTACAACCAGTTGTTTGCTACTTCTCGACAGCAGTTTAGGAGCTGTGGTTGGGTAGGGTGGCTCTAGTTCACAAACAACAAAGTGAAATTTAAGGGTCTTCAGCTAGAAAAAACATCACTAGAAGAAACCGATTTCTAAAATGAATCTCACCTTTAACAGTTAAGGTAAACTTGAAAGAATCCTGCCCACCATTGGTGGAGACTCGAACATTCCCCACAAACCACTATGCTCTGCAGACAGCCGTGGGATCTCAAAGTGAGCTGTGCTTTTTATGGAGTCCATGTTAGTGTGGGACGCCTGAGGAAGTAAAAACAGTAGACAATCAAAAAGATTAGAAAGATGCACGGAAATACTTTCTACATTACTACTTTACAAACATTCTTTCTTTAAACATCATATGCAACTTTTTATTACCCGTAAGGCAAAACTTTACTTAAAGCCTATATATAATGCATTATATAAGTATTGGAATGTATTAATTTTGCCTTGTAATATTATAATACTGTACTTATGTTACACCTTTAGAACATATAGAGCATTAAACCACATGACAAACAACCAATTTCAGATGTAAGAAGGAATTTAATTTTTTTTGTATTATTATATGTATATAATATTATTATTTTTAACTTTGGTTGCAATTATTTATTAAAAATATAAAATGCATTATGTAAGCAATAAGGTACGAGAGGCTGTGCTGTATCGTGAAATAAGTAACAGCTGAAGGGCGTTGTTAGGCACGACGCAAAGCGGAGTGCCTGCAACCCCTTCAGCTGTTACTTATTTCACGATACAGCACTTGCCTAAAGATATCTTATTGCTTTTATAAAACGGTTGCCACACAATATTAAAGTAAAAAACAATATAAGTGCAACTTTCTTGAAGTAAAATCACTAAAAGCCTACCTTCCGCTGGAAAAAATAGTCCATGAGCGTGAACAGCAGCAACGTTCCAATGTGTAAAATGCATGAAAGCTCAAATAAAAACAACATAGAACCGCAGTGTTGCGCAGCGATCAATGAGAACCGTTGGGTGAAGCGGTCGTAGCCGTGTTTTATCGTGAATAAAGCACAGCTCTTGACCAATCAGAATCAAGGATTCGAACTAACCGTTTTATAAAATGCACATTAGGAGTTCCTCTTTAATGCATTATACATTAAGGCTTTAAAGTAATAGTACACCCAAAAATTTAAATTGTACTCACCCTCATGTTGTTCCAATCCTGTATGAGTTTCTTTCTTCTGTTGAACACAAAGTAAGACATTATAAAGAATGTTGGTAACCAGACAGTTGATGGACCCATTGACTTCCATTGTATTTTTTCCCCTAATATACGAGCCAATGTCGTCCGTCAACTGTCTGGTTCCCAATATTCTTTAAAACATCTTTTGTGTTCAACTGGAGGAAAGAAACTCATACAGATTGAACAACATGAGGTGAGTAAATAAATACAAGATGTTCATTTTTAGGTGAACTATCCCTTTAAGTAAAGAGTTAACAAACTTCCTATACTTATGACTCTTTCACCTTAAGAACAGTGCTTTCCAGCTTGCGTAGCTCGATACTCATATGGCTAGGCAGCGGATGGCCTGTTGCAGAGCATGTGATCTTGTGGCTGGAGTTCAAATTTCCCTCTCAGGTAACTGGCCATATCCAAAATCTCTGGAACACTATCTGAAAGAGGGATGAAGTTAGACAAATGGCACCAAGAGGAACAATCTCTATAGATTTTGTAGTAAGATGGAAAAGTAGTCTTGAAAACTTACCTGATTTCTCACAGTATTGGCCTCTCCAGCCTATGGGACATTGGCAGCCAATGAATCGATTGCATTTGCCTTTGTTTTGGCAGTTGCAACTTAAAAGACAGTCAGCGCCATACATTCCATCAAGACAGGCTGTGAAAATAAGAGGGTTGAAAAGTCTTTTTTTATTGCTTAAACCCATAAACAAGAATTCAATAACATGTTTTAATGCCTGAGCTCTGACCTCAAGAAGTTTAAGTGCAAATGTTTGAGTAACTAACAGTATTGAAGCCAGATTTGTATGCGAATTTGAGACTCACAACTGAAACATTATTTCTCACAATTGTGAATTTTATCCTAAAATTGCAACATTATTTGTCATAATTGTGACTTTATACCTCACATTATTTCACTTTATATTGTTATTATAACCTCTCCTATTTGAACCCTTATTTTACAGTTATTTTAATTGAAATACTTTCTTTTCTTATCTTTTACAATGTGAATATCTGGTTTTGAATTAGATTAAATCTGATATAATGTTCTATTGTGACTATTTCTCATAACTGTGACTTTGTTTCCTGTAATTGCTATTTTATTATATACAGTATTTCACAGTGCGACTTTATATCTTACAGTGTGACTTTATTTGTTATTTTAAACTTGACTGATCTCACTCACTTTTTTGCTCTGAGGTGGAATCTGGTTTCTACAAAGGCTAGAGCAAATGCACAGACCAGTAAGAAATATTTATCTTGGTCAGTTTGATGGAAGGTGAATTTTTACTGGCAGACTCCAGTAGCACCTGTTTAAACTTTAATGCACAACTGAATCCTTTCTGCGAAGTCTAGATGACACATGGAGGGAACAGTTATTATATAAAGCGATCTCGTGTTAAACTCACGTTTACGACAGCGGTCACCATGCCAGCCGCTGGCACAAGAACAACCGTAAGGGTCAGTGAGACAGAAACTCAATCCCTGGCATCCATTCCCATGCCCGACTGGGGATATACAGGATTCCTGGCAGTTCCGACCAAACATTCCTTCTCGACAGGCTGCAAGCCCAAAATCACAAAAAAATGAATTTGCATGTTAAAGTTCTTAAATAGACAGTCTCTGCAGACATGAATGATCAGTTTCATAGAAATGGTTTTCATTTACCTGTCTCACAGCGCATTCCCATAAACCCTGGAGGGCAGACACAATCTCCATCTTTGTCATGGCACACGCCTCCATTCAAGCACTCGGGACAGTCCTTGTCACAGTCGGAGCCCCATTTGTTCTTTGGGCATTCTGTAAAATACATAAAGAAAGAAAATAAAGCAATACAATATAAAATCCGAAGACTTGAATAAAATCTAAATTAGTGATATGAAATTAGGATTAGGATACCACGAACGATGAGGCGCATCCAAGCACTATAAAGAGCACTGTCCCCAACATAGCTGGCACTGTAAATCCCTGCATTGCTTTCATCGACTTTCTCCAGATCCAGAACTGCCGTGCGGTTCTGAACATCAGCAACAGGAGTCATGTAATAGTAGTTACCTAAAATAAATCAGAATAGACTTGCATGTAAATTCCTTATCCATTTACTGATATTTACATTTATTCATTTAGCTGACGCTTTTTATTCAGAGCGACTTACAATTGCTATATATGTCAGAGGTCCCAAGCCTCTGGAGCAACTAGGGGTTAAGTGTCTTGCTCAGGGACACATTGGTGTCTTACAGTGGATTCCAACCCGGGTCTCTCACACCAAAGGCATGTGTCTTATCCACTGCGCCACCCAGTTGTGATATATATATATATATATATATATATATATATATAGGCAAGGCAAGTTTATTTATATAGCACTTTTCATACATAATGGCAATTCAAAGTGCTTTACATAGAAGAAATTTAAATAATCAAAAGAAATCTGAATAATTAAAACAGTTTAAAATAAAAAATAAAATTAAAATAATTAAAACAATTTAGCATCAGACATAAAATGAAGTACAGTAACAGTCTGGACGAACAGTGGCATATATACACTCACCGGCCACTTTATTAGGTACCCCATGCTAGTAATGGGTTGGACTCCTTTTGCCTTCAGAAGTTTACAGAGAATGGTCCGAAAAAGAAAAAACATCCAGTGAGCGGCAGTTCTGTGGGCGGAAATGCCTTGTTGATGCCAGAGGTCAGAGGAGAATGGCCAGACTGGTTCGAGCTGATAGAAGGGCAACAGTGACTCAAATAACCACCCGTTACAACCAAGGTGGGCAGAAGAGCATCTCTGAACGCACAGTACGTCGAACTTTGAGGCAGATGGGCTACAGCAGCAGAAGACCACACCGGGTGCCACTCCTTTCAGCTAAGAACAGGAAACTGAGGCTACAATTTGCACAAGCTCATCGAAATTGGACAATAGAAGATTGGAAAAACGTTGCCTGGTCTGATGAGTCTCGATTTCTGCTGCGGCATTCGGATGGTAGGGTCAGAATTTGGCGTCTACAACATGAAAGCATGGATCTATCCTGCCTTGTATCTACGGTTCAGGCTGGTGGTGGTGGTGTCATGGTGTGGGGAATATTTTCTTGGCACTCTTTGGGCCCCTTGGTACCAATTGAGCATCGTTGCAACGCCACAGCCTACCTGAGTATTGTTGCTGACCATGTCCATCCCTTTATGACCACAATGTACCCAACTTCTGATGGCTACTTTCAGCAGGATAATGCGCCATGTCATAAAGCTGGAATCATCTCAGACTGGTTTCTTGAACATGACAATGAGTTCGCTGTACTCAAATGGCCTCCACAGTCACCAGATCTCAATCCAATAGAGCATCTTTGGGATGTGTTGGAACGGGAGATTCGCATCATGGATGTGCAGCTGACAAATCTGCGGCAACTGTGTGATGTCATCATGTCAATATGGACCAAACTCCCTGAGGAATGCTTCCAGCACCTTGTTGAATCTATGCCTACGAAGAATTGAGGCAGTTCTGAAGGCAAAAGGGGGTCCAACCCGTTACTAGCATGGGGTACCTAATAAAGTGGTCGGTGAGTGTATATATATATATATGTGTGTGTGTGTGTGTGTGTGTGTATGTATGTATAACATTTAAACATATTCTCATCGACTGCTGTACCAATAAGCATTAAATGTTGCATGCATGCTCTTTGGAAATGTGTCTTGTGAAATCGTAAAGAATAATAAGCTATACTGACCATTGAATTTCCAAGCAATGTCTCGTCTTTCTGCTTGAATGACATCCATGATTAGAAGCACTGTGTCTCCTTTACTGGCCGTCAGAGTGACCCTCGCAGGTCTAAAATGACCTAATAAGACATAATAATAATATTAGTAGTACTCTGGCATGACATCCCATTTTTTAAAATATTTTCTTCATTCTGATTAGATTTTTGCCAAACTGTTTAGGTTTTAAAGGGATAGTTCATACAAAAATGTCATGAACCCACATTTTATTAACAAAGTTCCGGAGGAGCACGATCAGATAATCAACCAGTACTCTGGGTTCTCTGGGCTCTCCCCGCGGACAGCATGCCAAATACGCATAACCTTTACTGATAATCTGATTTTATGTATGTGTGAACTCCTGATAAACATTTACTTAACCTTAAAGCTACACTGTATAACTCTTTTAGTTTATTCTTAGCTAAAAACACTTAGTTATTTCACAAATATATGTGCTAGTTAATGTATATTTACTTCGTTCAAGTAATAAAGTATTCTCGTGAGTGTATAATATGCCATTGAAAATACATACGGGTAAGGGGTTCTAATGTCGGTCACCATGTTGCCCCTCCATCTTGAAAGTACATTAGCCAAAGAGGGACATACCTGTTAATTCAAGCTTCGCCTTTCGCGTTTACGTTTGAGTTAACACTCATGGACGAGGTCGAACTGGAAGCCATGTTAATCTTGGACTACATTGGCCACCGTAGGAGTTAAAACGAAATCGAGAGAGGAACAGAAACTAATATTCACTGGATGGTCAAATACCTTTTCACTGCTAGATGGGGGTAAAAATCACACAGTGTAGCTTTAACTTGTGTATTTCCAAACCTGTATGACTTAGCTACTATCTTCTGTAGAACATAAACCAGATATTTTTTAAAATGTCATACAGTCAGTCTGTGGGGTCCAGTGTTGTTTTGGACACTATTGACTTTGTGTATTCTTTTAGTTTTTGGGTGAACTATCCCTTTAAGTTAAAGATTTTTCTCTGGTAGCCATACCTTTGCTGTAGTTGTTGATAAGTGTAACATTAGCAGGTTGGTCAGAGCCCCTTTTTGATTGACAGTTGAAAATCCCACTGTGGTCAAAGCCTGTAAATCCAGTAGCCACCACTTCTTTAGTCTGTGGCCTCTGCACAATAAATTTAGGAGTATCTGCACGAAGGACAATGCTGTTGTCCTTTTTGATGCTCAGTTGAATGCCGTCGGTGTCACGCTCTCCAGAGACGCAGGATAGGCGAAAATTATGAGCCGGTGTGGCCCCGTTAGACGTCATGGTGAGATCCATAACTGAATCTGGTAGAGGACACATTTCATACAGATGAATGAAAATCTTGCTAGAGAGATACAATTAACATCATTAGAAAGTTATTATTCTCATCCCTTAAGTATGAAAATTATTTTTATTCAGTACAGTTTCTAATTAGGATCACAAAATAGCAGCAACAATGAAGCTACTATATAGTGGAACTTCCACATTCCTGCTTTGACACATTTCCCCTTGGCTTTCTGCCTCTCTGTGCCCTTCTCAACACAAGAACAATATCAGGAAACAAAGAAGATCCGAAGCCACCATTCCACCACGATTAGACGAAATAATGAAAACATGTACAGACACTATTTACTCAGTGAATATTTCTCAGGGCAGGTTTATGTTTTAAAGGCAATTTATAGGCATATGCCTTAAATTCTAGGCTACGAAAAATAATTCTGTTATTGGCTAAGAATTGACCTGCTTAACATTAAACAATTTCTACAACTTACATTAAACAACCTATTAAATGCTCTTAAGCTAATTAAAACAGTAAACCAAATATGAGCCACAATATGAAGCATAGGTCTACACAAGTAGGCTACAATACAGTAATAACACAATAGCAATAATTATATTATTTTTATTAAATAATATTGACATACATGTGTAAAATTTCAAATGTTACATCAATAAAACTGACTTGCTCTGATTTCAAAAAAAAAAACCTTAGCTGCCTTCCTTCGTGTTTTATAGTGTATTGTCAGGGTAGAATTGAACAAAATGATTCTAATATATGCCATAAAGATGTTCTGATCTAAATATTTGAAACCAAAATCACTGCTAATGAAAACAACCATAAATGCACATTACAATTTAACTTATAAATGAACTCACATGAACAGATTTTTATAAATAACTACTGCTTATATTGCTTCAACTATGTTACATTACACCTTCATCATTGTGCAAAACAGCACTATCCCAAGTGAGGGAACTTCAATAAATATAATGTATGGTTGTATGGCATTTTCCACCATTTTATTATCAAACTAATCACCAAGATTCCCAATGATGACCAAATTACTAAAGATACAAGTAGGCCTATAACTATGGTAACTTGGATTTAGTGGCCATTAAGAAAAAGCTCTGATATTAAATTATATGGTTTATATAATGTGGCCTGTGTGGTATTTTAAATGGAAACTATTTTATTATAGTTAGCCTATTTTGTAAGGATTAGAAGCACACGGGTATCTTATGTACTGTAATTGTAAGTGAACCAATAGAGAAACGGCACTTTTTGGCGAAGAGCTTGCAGCAGCAGTAGCAACTCACCAGAGATGTCGACGAGGCACAGGAGGCAGATTAAATGCAGCATGACTGGTGTTTTGTGTTCTCTCGCAGATAATCCGTAAAAAATTATCCAAATACAAAATCTGTCATTCCAATGGGATCTTCCAGCTCGACAGGGTTATCCATGCGTTATTGCGCATTTCTACGATCACTGAGAATGAACGTGCAATGATTTACTCTACGCGTGGAAATCTGTGCTGTTCACATACTGAAAACTTCACTCTTCTGCCTTCTCCTCAGTCATACTACTTTGGGTGGGAAAGGAAGGAAGAGGCGAAGAGGCGTAGAGGATGAGAGGGAGAGAGAGAGAGAGAGAGAGAGAGAGAGAGAGAGAGAGAGAGAGAGAGAGAGAGAGAGAGAGTGAGAGAGAGAGAGATTGTCAAAGTACTGTAAGCATATTTCACAGAATTTCACTTATTCAATGTGTCTGTTCATCTAGTTATACATCATGACCGTTGTTCTTCAATTATAGCCCTACAAAATATAATTCCTAAATTATGTTATTAAGCATAAAAATACCATTCAAAGACCCATTCAACTGAAAATTAAAATGACAGAAAAAGTCAACAGAAATGTCCTGTAAACAAATTGACAATGAATAACTAAATGCAAAATTGTTAAGACAACATGAAAATGAAAATTGAAAATGCATATGAGACACGAAAAGCATCATTTTATTTTATATCATTGTATCGTTTTTATATTTTCGATCCATTACTTACTATAGTATCCATTGATTACTATAGTATCATTACTAAACTAAAAGTGCATTTTATTGTTGTTATTGTCACAATTACCCACATGGTTACCATGGCACAGTGTCAATAGTTTTAAATGCACATAGATACCTTTTTTTATACAAATTGGTTAAGAAGCAAAGTGCACCCAAAGCACCGTCACATCTCAGAGATTAAATGCGGACTGATTTTGAGGAGTCAGGTAATCTCATTTAAAGTTACAAATTAAAGGAGTAATTCACTTAAAAAAAACAAAACAAAACAAAAAAACTTTTGCTGATAATTTACTCAGCCAAGATATCCATATCATTCTTTCTTCAGTCGAAAAAAATGAAGGTTTTTAATGAAAACATTCCATGATTTTTCTACATATAATGGACTTCAATGGGAACCAAATGGTTCAAGGTCCAAAAAACAGTTTCAGTGCAAACTGCAAACTGTTCAAAGGGCTTTAAACGATTTCAGACGGTGAATAAGGGTCTTATCAAGCGAAACGATCGCTCATTTAAAAAAAAAAAGTTTTATAAGCTCAAATGGTCGCCTTGCTCTGTTCTGTGATGCGCGTCGTGACTCGCTGTTTGAACTCGTTTATCTAAATGAACAAATCTTTTTTGTGTCATTTGGTTCATTCAAAGAACTAAATGAACGAGTTCGGGAAAATATTCGTTCATTTTAATAAACTCCTTTAGTCTCATAAACAGAGATTACGTCTGCCACCACTACACTTCCCAGCATCCCTCATGTTTCCCACCTGCACATATCAGCCATCACCTGATCAATCAATTACCATGAGCACTAATGATCATCACAGCTGTCTGTCATTGTCTTGTTATCATCTGTGTATTTAGTTCCTGCTTGTCTCCAGTTCATTGTCTGGTATTGTTTGTGTGTCGCATGCTGCCTCGCCTGTTGGTTGCGTTCTGAATACTTATTAAGCAAACTTGTTACTTTTCAATGATCTCCGTCTTCATTGGATCTAGTCGTGTCTTACTCATGGTCATATTTTCCTACTGAATGATTAATCTCCATGCTGCTGAAGGCATCTTCTAACTACTCACATCAATCATAGCCAGGAAACGAGAAACAATCCCTGGCTGTGTGTTTTGTCTAAATGTTCAGTCATTACAAGTTTAATTGCAGAGAAAATGCCTCCGCCGCACGTCTACATTCCCATTTACATCGTCTTTGCACACTTCGCTAATTTGTGGATGGTTGTTTTTTTTAAATGAGCGCACATGTTTTCTGTCTGTTTCTTGATAACATCGCACAATTGAAGCTGACTCGGATTGACATTGTTCTGACTTTCCTGTTTTCTACTCCAAGAGCAAGGGACAGATTAAAAAAAATCATTAATTTTTCTGCACACAGATAATAAAACAGAGTTTAGTTGATTTGTTTTTGCTGATTTAGACCAGCCATATCTAATGTGTTACTGTTTTTAGAAGTGCTGTCTGAGGCGGAGGTCTTCTTGCTTTTGTGTGCACTGTCACCTTTGGTACACAATGTCAGCCACAAATAGCAGGTCACACACACATCCTGCCCATTTGCTCACCGAAGCGAAACACCTCTACATTGTTCATCAAATTTAATCATTGTTTAAAATGGATAAATTCAATATGGATTTCTATGCCACTTACATGCACAGAACACGTTTTTTTTGGCATTTTAGTATCAGTATTCATATTAATAGTAGAAAGAACAATATATAAGTGCAATAATATGATTTCCATTGTTGCTTTTGTAGTTTCATTGTATCCTAGTGTTGTGTCTTGGCTAGAATGTGTGTGTTTTTGTATTGGGGCGTATGTGTGTTTGTTTATACATACTGGCTGATAAAGCGCTGGAAGTGTTTGGATGAGGAAGCTGCACGGGAAAGTAGTGGACACTGTGTCAACATTTTCTGTAGTTGTGTGGTGCCAGGGTGGAGAGAAACAAGGTACTTAGAGGGACTAGATTTAACCTCCACACTCCCCCCAGACTGCCGCCTATTGTCCCAGACACCTTTTGTAGTCCAGTAGTAATTGCTTTATACATTCTCTTTCTTATAAAGTGATGATGAATGTTGATTATTTTCTCTTGTCGGCGGACAAAGACTCAAAGCATTTGTCCTGCCTTGTTTTCCACCCTGAGGTCAAGAGACAATGCACACACCGGTGGCCAGTACACGTGTAAAGGAATCAAAAGTCTTTATGTAACTTCAGTGCTCAGAAGTTTTTCCTGAGCAAAACTCTCCACCACAACACTATAGTGGTTGCTAGAATGTACTGGGATGTTACTAGGACACTGCTAGGGTTGTTCTGTGTGGTTTTTTACTGTACCAAGTCAAAACACCCCAAGTAAGAGCAAAAACAGTGACACATTCTTTAGCAAGCCTCTAATAATCGGTAACTTCATAAAAGTCAATAATTTATTTTAAAGGGATAGTCCACCCAAAAATTAACATTCTGCAATCATTTACTCACCCTCATGGCATTTCAAATCTATGGAAGCTTGTTACCGCCACTGAATATAAAATTAAATAAATAATTGTGACTTTTTATCTCACAATTCTGACTTTTTTCACACAATTGCAAGTTTATATCTCACAATTCTGACTTTATTTCTCAGAATTGCGAGATAAAAAGTCAGAATTGCGTAATATAAAGTCGCAATTGCGAGTTATAAAGTCAGAATTGCGAGATATAAAGTCAGAATTGCGTGATATAAAGTCAGAATTGCGTGATATAAAGTCACAATTGCGAGTTATAAAATCAGAATTGCGAGATAAAGTCAGAATTGATTGATATAAAGTCAGAATTTGCGAGATATAAAGTCAGAAATTGCGTGATATAAACTCAGAATTCGAGATATAAAGTCAGAATTGATTGATATAAAGTCAGGAATTACGAGATATAAAGTCAGAATTGCGTGATATAAAGTCGCAATTGCAAGTTAAAAAGTCAGAATTGCGAGATATAAAGTCAGAATTGCGAGATATAAAGTCAGAATTGCGAGATATAAAGTCAGAATTGCGTGATATAAAGTCAGAATTGCGTGATATAAAGTCGCGAATTGCGAGTTAAAAAGTCAGGAATTGCGAGATATAAAGTCAGAATTGCGAGATATAAAGTCAGAATTGCGAGATATAAAGTCAGAATTGCAAGATATAAAGTCGCAATTGCGAGTTAAAAAGTCAGAATTGCGAGATATAAAGTCAGAATTGCGTGATACAAAGTCGCAATTGCATGATATAAAGTCAGAATTGCGAGATATAAAGTCGCAATTGCATGTTATAAAGTCAGAAATTGTGAGATATAAAGTCAGAAATGCATGATATAAAGTCAGAATTGTGAGACATAAAGTCAGAATTGCGTGATATAAAGTCGCAATTGCGAGTTAAAAAGTCAGAATTGCGAGATATAAAGTCGCAATTGCGAGTTATAAAGTCAGAATTGCGAGAAATGAATTCAGAATTGCGTGATATAAAGTCGCAATTGCGAGTTATAAAGTCAGAATTGCGTGATATAAAGTCGCAATTGCATGTTATAAAGTCAGAATTGTGAGATATAAAGTCAGAAATGCATGATATAAAGTCAGAATTGTGAGATGTAAAGTCAGAATTGCGTGATATAAAGTCAGAATTGCGAGATAAAAAGTCAGAATTGCGCAATATAAAGTCAGAATTGCGCGATATAAAGTCAGAATTACGTGACATAAAGTCAGAATTGTGTGATATAAAGTCGCAATTCTGAGAAAAAAAGACAGAAGTGCGACTTTTTATCTCACAATTCTGACTTTTTTCTCACAATTGCGAGTTTTACATCTCGCAATTCTGACTTTATAACACATAATTGCGAGTTTATATGTTCGAAATTTTACATCTTTTCTCAGAATTGTGAGATATAAACTCACAATTGCGACTTATCAGGCCAATTCTAAGGGGAAAACAAACTAACTTTTTTCCCCTCAGAATAGTTTAAATCTCACAATTCTGACTTTATATCTCACAATTCTATATCATGCATCTCTCACTTTATAACATTCAATTGCGACTTTATATCTAGCAATTCTGACTTTATATCTTGCAATTCTGACTTTATAACTCGCAATTCTGACTTTATATCTTGCAATTCTGACTTTATAACTCGCAATTCTGACTTTGTCACGCAATTCTGACTTACCATCTCGCAATTCTGAGAAATAAATATTTCTCAGAATTGCGAGATGTAAAAACGCAATTGTGAGAAAAAAGTCAGAATTGAGAGATAAAAAGTCGCAATTATCTTTTATATTTTTCATTCTATGGCGGAAATACATATATACATACAGTTTTTGGAATAGCATATAATGGCTTTTATTTTGGGTGGACTATCCCTTTAAACAAGTTCAGCAGTGGAAATCTCACACATAAGAATAACTAAATCGTAAGTGTTATTGAGTAGGGAGGGGACAGTGTTATTAGATGCATTGTGGCTATGTGAGAAAGTTTGTATTAAATTCCCATTTCCACCCATTGTGAACGGAGCTGGCAGGACTCCACACGCACTGCATTGAATGTGGAAGTGTGAGAGTGTGAGCTGGCGATACAGGAGCCAGTCTCATGGGCATCTAGCCCTCTTGAGAAAGCTCACCATGGGACCCTTACTGCTATAGGTGCTCCATTATACCCTTACGTCAGTGTCGGAAGTCCTCTCCTGTTATAGCGGGGCGAAAATTACAGAGTCAAGCATTAAGCCTCTCTCTGAAAATTCCCACACATCTTTAAGGGATGTCTGGTTAAATGCTCATGCAAATTCACCACAGGCCTGATGGAACAATCATGTACAAAATTCCATCTGGCATGGATGAGTTATCTGTGAAATAATAAACACAGTGGTTTGAGGGAAAGAAGATGTCTTTGTGTTTTAACCTGGAGATAAGAGGATCTTTAACATATAGGGTCAAGGATAGGAAAACTGGAATAGGAGGATGTGGAGTGTGTACGTACAAGAGAAAGAGAGAGAGAGAGTAAAAAACAAAGGAAGGGGAAAAGAGGTGAGAGGGCACATCCGCTCCTCAGCTTTTGTCTCAAGGGTGTGTGTGTGCAGAGACATCTTCACCCTTCACTGTCTCAATTCATATTTCCTTTCACTCTAACACAAACAACGTTCTTGTAAACCTCCCTATGCATTGAGCATCCATATCAAGCATTCACTAACTCTACTTCAATACTTTTCTTGTCTAAAAACTTGGATTGGCAAAGAGATTGTTAAGAAAATGTTTGTTAAACTCATATTCATTGAGAGACTGGATGAAATAATTGTAATTAAGTACTGTTTACGTAAACAAAAATATACAGTTAATTCAGAATGATTGGTTGATGAATAAATGAATGATCAGCAGTAACAGCACTTATAAATTATTTCAGTTATTTCAGAGCAGTCTCATCCCAAGACGTCATATAACTGACTTTTGACCATACGTCAACATCCGCCATTTTAGGGTACCCTTTAACGTTGGTTAGATGAGGTTATCCAACACAGTCTCATAAAAATGCATATCTATACCACGAATGTCATTTCTCGTGGCATTTATACGCCAAAAATGGTTTTTGCGTGTATAAAAAACCCTGGGGTAGGTTTAGGAGGGAGGGGGTAGGGAGTTTGTGCGTATTACACGCCAAAAAGTGCGTATCATATGCACGCGAAAAACGCGTACCATATACACGCAAAACTGTTTTTGGCATATAAATGGCACGAGAAATGACATTCGTGCTATAAATATGAACTTTCATGAGATCGGGCTCGGTTATCGGATCCTAAAGGCCATTGCACACCGAGTCTGAAAATTCGCATCGTAAAAATAAAAAAAATCAACCTCACGTTATGTCAATCGCGCTTGCACACCGCCTCCGAAACTTTCGTCCGTCATAAAATTAATTCGGATCAGGTTCGATTTTCTGCGTTTTTCGCATCCAGAGCCAGCATTTTGAGAGGTCTTTTGACAATTCAGGGCAGGGGGGAGCTCGTCCTCAAATCATTGCACATTTGCGCCGTGCTTTCAGTTTCGGTTTTCAGTTCGATCAAGTGTTTATGTTCTCTTCTCTATATTGGATTATGAAATTAATAAACCTCCCCTTTCAATCAGATTGGAATTTAGGATCAAATAAGATGTGATTGAGCAGCCAATTCGATAACTAATGTATTATTTGGGCACAATATATCACAGCCTAGTTGTTTTGTCTGCCCAGCGCTTCAGACCGGGCCGCGCGCAGGGTGTGTGTATGTATGTGTGTCCAAACCTTAGACATACTGCCAGATCTCCGTTTAGAATTGGTTCACAGAAATTGGTGGTATTGTTTTTAATATGTGGCTCCAGAATCGCTAGCAAAGCATCAAACTGTCCCACTGACATTCTGAAGTAAATTTTGAATCGCTAGGGATAAATTCGCAACTCGTTGATTAGGAGGTGAAACTCTCCTTCCTCTCGGCACAATTTCAGGATTGGAGGGACGTAATATTTTCTCTTTCTTCTCTTTTCAATAAGAGAGAGGGCAACAAAATCCTCCTCACTGCTTGACGAATCCATTTGGTATTTTTGCGTTTTTTCCCGCAAATGTTTAATAAATACGCATCGACTCGGTGTGCAAGGTTTCTATGCGTGACGAATTTTTAGGCTGACGAACACGAAAAAACGCATCCGAAAATTTCGTACTCAGTGTGCAATGGCCTTAACCCTTCCCCAGACCTAAACCTACCCCTAAACCTACCCCGTCAACACCGCCTCATCCCAAGACGTCATATAACTGACGTCTTGGGACGTCTTTGACCATACGTCAATATCAGCCTTTTTAGGGTCCCCTTAAACGTCAGTTATATGACGATCCCGGGTCGTCATACAACTAAAAAGGCCCTAAAAGGCGGATATTGACGTATGGTCAAAAGACGTCCCAAGACGTCAGTTGTCTTTGGATGAGACTGTGTTAGTTATTTATACAAATAAAATAAATGCACATACACTACTGTTCTAAACGTTTGGGGTCAGGCTTCTATAATACCTCTATAATAGTTACATTTAGCAAAGATTACATTAACCAAAAGAGTCTTTTTATTTTAATTCGTTTTTTCCTTTCATTTGACTTCAGCTGTTCATTTACAGTATTGCTTACATGGTTAGCATTGTCATTTAAATTGTGAATGTATAAGACCTTATCTAAGAACAATAAACATCAGTCTAGCCTCTCATATATGTCGACCCGGGGTGTGGTATACAGTGGAAATCCATGTTCCGCACACAGCAGGGCATCTCACCATGTGTCCAGCTCTTTCGGTGCCATTCAGAGCCATGCATAACATGGCATGGAGGGAGGCAGCGGAGGTCAGTAGGAGGTCACTACACAGACTGAATTTGGAGAGCACATTGGAGAGGATGAACGAAAGAAGTGGAGCTTCCTGCTGCTGTTAGATCTGTTACAGCTGTGTTTGTCTTTTCTGACAATGTGTAATTGAATGATTTAGACTGCCACTAGCATACGCTTAAAGTGCAAAATCACAGAGGCAGCCAAAATCCGACTCCATTATGTTCAACATCAACAAATGAATATGACCAGCTGAAAATAATGAGTGTACAAGTTGTGATTTTGGAAATGTTTGGTTGATAGATGAACACATCTGACCCATTTTCCTCAATCAGTACAGAATGCAGTGTCAGATCAGATCTGTTGGTTTCAGATCTGCATTATAATCAAAGGTGAGGAAGTGATAATCAAAACAGGAGCATATTTTAGCTCTAATGCAACTGTTGCACGAGGAGCTATTCCATTCCATTAACTCATTTGTTAAAATGATTCACATAAGATCCCAAGAATATGCTTTATTTGACTTCAGATAATAGATTAATGTATAGTGGGACCAATGTGGTGTAGATGGTCAACAGATTTAAACACACGCGCGCTTTTAACTACTATGCCAGCCACAAATGGAACCAGCTTCCAGAAGAGATCAGATGTGCTCCCACAGTAGTCACATTCAAATCCAGACTCAAAACACATCTGTTTAGCTGTGCATTTACTGAATGAGTACTGTGCCTCGCTTATGTAGTATTTCTTTTTAAAATTAATATGCAGGCATTGGTGTTCGTCATTCGTTAGGGTCATTCGTTTATTCTTTTTTTCTCTTATCCATGAGGACCACAAGCTGGGCTTGACTTCAGACTTAAACCTAGGTCACCCAAAGTGTAGTTGTTGCGTTTAAATTAATTATCCTGAATATTAGTAACCAGAGAACACATGATCAGCATCTTACATCACCAGCGTCACTGCGGACAGCACCAGAAGACAATACAATGTATAATAAAGGCATAGTTTTTGTTATTTTTGTTATCAAAATTTATTTTCGATGCTTCAAAACATTCTAACTAACCCTCTGATGTCGCATGGACTACTTTGATGATGTCTTCATTTCCTTTCTGGACAAGGACAGTATACCGTACATACATTTTCAATGGAGGGACAGAAAACTCTTGGACTAAATCTTAATTATCTTAAACTGTGTTCTAAAGATGAACGGAGGTCTTACAGCTTGGGATGACATGAGGGTGAGTCATTAATGCCATAATTTTCTTTTTTGGGTGAACTAACCCTTTTAGACTGTAATGGATTTTTCCTTGAACCTAACTATCCTACCAATAATACTCACTCAAGTTCGGCCTACACTTCTACCCTAGCGCGTCTACACATCGACTGAATACTAAACCTAGGCTACCCTAGTGCGTCTACACATTGATGTTGGCTGGGTACTAATCCTATAACCCTAGCGCGTCTCCACATGTCGGAGCGTGCTAATAATTCTAACTTGTTCTTGCTGCGTAGCTTAAATGACAGACTTCAGTCAATGTCCTTCAAATGCTCTTCATTTTAGCTGGTAGTTCTCGAGGAATCCTCCAAGAATCTCAGCTTCAAAGAAGTACACATGTTTTATATGATAATGCCAGACACATAAAAATAGAATCATCATGACTAATTATTTCATTATGACTGATCATGTTACACTGATATATCAATATGATTGGTTACATTGTTTAACCCTCTGGGGTCCTTCGGCCCAAATGGACCCGAAGAATTCAAATACATTTAAAAAAAAAAAACCCAGCTTCCTCTGAATGGTCCGAAATTTGGTGACTTTGTTGGTATTTAGTATATGAACACCCCAAAAAATTGGGGACAGGATGTGAATAGTCTAAGTGGTTGTAAAAAAAATTGTCACACTCAGGACCTTTGGGTCCAAATGGACCCGCATGGAAAATGAATGGGAAATTGGCAAAAATGTGAGAATATTGAGGGGTTTTTTTGTGCGTACAATCTACAAATCAGCAACGATCTTGAAAAAAGCAAAAAAAGAAAAATATTTTTAAAATATTTTTTCTATTATATTCAATGGGGAAAATTTGGTCATAATTATTGCATTAATACTAATGATAATTTTTTTTTTTTTTTTGAAATTTTCTCAAAACACCAAAAAAAGAAAAGGAAAAAATATTATAAAAACAAGTAAAAAAAAATATATGATTTTTTTTTTTTTTTAAATATGAATCCCACCCTTTGGGTCCATTTGGACCCGAAAGTCCCAAGTGTGACTGTTAAACAAGGTTACATTAAGTGTTTAGTGTTTAGATGTTTAGTTCATATTGAAAGTTTGTCTCATGGCTACATCCTAAATAAAAGGAACTAAGATGTATCTTGTTTTATTGTTAGATCTAGAATGGAAAGTTATTCAGACAAAAAAGTGGAAGTATGATAGATACATGTGATAACAAAATTAATCTTATATATAAAAATTTCTACAACATACAGTATATTATAAGAACATGAAATGCACTGCACACCATAGCCGAACAAAGACATGAGAATGAAGTATAAAGAGCGACAAATCAATCGTAGAAGCACTATGACCAAAAAGTAGTCATTCTGTGCAGACTTAAGATGATACAATGAAAAGATTAAGAAGTGTGCATGAGTGTGACACATAGTGCATTTAAGCAACAGTGAGTGGAGACTCTGTGACAGGAAGCAGTGCTGCGGGAGCTGATATGTGACCAGGAAACTGGCAGGAATCAAACAGTGAGCATGCAGAAACAGGAAGAACCGCTGGTCTCCTGTCTGCTGAGTGTTTGCTCAGCCCACCACCCAGTTCCCATGAGACACACTGGAAAACAGCTCGAGTAATGGACACTCGCCTCTGAACCAGTGTGCACGCTGGGTCCGAACCAGAACTCACAAATTTCTTTTTGAGTTCCTGCTGGTAGAGTGGTGAGCATGCATCGGTCAATCCTAAAGCACACTTCATGCGCAATGCCTTTTAATGACGTCCCAAACGATGCTAAAATTACAGAATCAATCACGAGAGTCCTAAGAGTAAATTTGACACAAGTATTTTAAAATTGCACAAAGCAGTACTCACAGCGGTGGTATGTATACATAAGAATGTCCCCTGTTGTACAGCATGTAGTTTCATTCCCAGAAATGATTATTGCAAGGATCTTGCACTGACAATAGAATCTCTGTTGCATTACTTACTAATGTATTTAAGTTGGACGATTATGAAGCACATTTTTCTGTGTAAGAGCAACAGTTTCCTCTATCATATTATTTGCCAAACCTCTTGTAATGTTTTCAAATTGATAAGGTTTTTTATACATTTGAGTACTGCAAATTACAACAAATAAGTGATGTTGGGTAATATACTCAGGTAAATAATCTACAAATTACACTGTAGAAAAGAATAAATAAAAGAGAAAAAGTCATCTAAAATTTGTTTAAATGCATGTATCCCAAGGAAGTAATTGAATCAGTGAAAACGCAAAATGATAATAACTTGCATGATTTTGACCTGTTCCACTGATTCATTGAAAAAAAAACAAAAAAAAAAACGATTCAAATTATTAATTTCCAAACTGCGTTGGTTATTCTTGTTCAGCCAAAGAACTGTACAGTACACATATTTTTTCTCCTAAATATTGTCAATATAAATATAGCGTTGTAGAAACATATTGTAGATAAATCAATAGTGTTGACATAGCGGCCACATTATTAACATTTCAGTAAAATTTTGGTGCCAAAAAAATGTCAAAAGTGTAAAAAGTGATTGTCAATAGTGTAGTGAGGTATAAGTACAACTCACACAAGGAAGTGTGTGTTCAAACAAAATGTATGGCCAAGCAAAACATTTGATCAAATGAAGTGATAAAATCCTTTCATTAACATAGCATTTGGACAATTCACTTCTCTTTTGCAGGGAACTGGGTTTTCAGCTCCCATTACCAGAGGAAATGAGTGTTTTCAGATGCCAATGAGGAGTGTGAGACCCCCTAAGTGATCTGATGCATGGGCTTTCCCAGCTAAACAATAGGTCTGGGACACGAGATGTCTGGGTAAAATTTCAAAAACATTGGGGCTGATTTGAGGAAAATTATAGACATTACCCTTACGGAACAAAAAATATATTGCAGTATATTGGAATATACCATGTGATAAGCAATATATTCCCATATATAGGATTTAACCAATGGCCCGATTAATGGCACCCATAGAAATTATTATGAGTAAAATATCTCTGAAGGATATTCCTCCTTTTAGCACATTTTTTTAGTGACTAAGAACTAAGAACATGAAATTATCCAGCCATGACTTCCTGCTTCACAGTAGTATAAATATGAGGAAACCCAAAGGCCAAATTCCCTTAATCATCCATCACAATGAGTAAAACCAAAGAATAGGTATTAATCACCAGCACCTGCACGCCATCTGCTCATCAACACAAACACTTATAAGCACACACCTAACTCGGGCACTTCATTTGGTTTCATACATGTATAGACTCCCTTCATTTTCCGCTCCAGCCTTGTCCGCTCCATCATCCACGACATCCTCAACCATCTTAACAGAAAACACTGTCAGTATCTCCTTTCATCATTACTCGAGACATTTACCTTTAAAGGTTTCCGTTACTGCTATTTGCTTCATATTATCAATAAACCTGTTTCTCACCACTACCATTACTGTTTGGAGTCTCTGTTTCGTAACACTTGGAAGAGGACATGTGTCTATTTATATGTCTTAATGCGTGGCGAGAAGGAGAGTTTGAGTTGCCAAAGACAAGGATCAGAAAATAGTCGAGTCTTGGGGTCAGAAAGCCACCAGAAAAAAACCCCCACCATATTTAGTCGTCAGACACTATTTGGCAGCAAACCCACCAGATGGGTTTGGTCCAACAGGGATAAAAAGTACCCCATGTCCAAAGTTATACCACTGGATCTTTAATGTTGTGGGCCTATTTCTTGCTGGAGGTCCTGGACATCTTGTTCAGACATAAAAATACCAACAGATAAAAAATCTCTGCCAGAACAACATGACATCATGACTTTTGCGTAAACATACACGCCACTTTCGAGTCAAGTGGCGTGTTATCTCTACGTATTTTGAGCTATCCGTGTGCATCCGCGTGTATGCTTGTATGTCTCACGCCATTAATGTCCGAGTGATTCAGCGTGTCTGTACACGCCGTCAAACGTGTACAGACACGGGGACGGGGTTGAGGTAAGTCATATATTTATATATAACGTTAAGTCAATGGCGTTCATAAACACGCTGAAAAGCAATTATGCGTGTTGATGGCACGCAAAAAAATGGAAATACGAATTGCCGTGTCATACACGCACTACTAATGTGCCATGGTTGGACCTTCAATCAGGACCTGAACCCTCTAGACCCTTTATGAACCCTTACTTGTCCCTTGACCTGAACCCTGAGCAGCACCAACATGAAGATGTGAGCATTTGAAGGATCTGAAGAGATTCGAGGAATAGTATTATCTATTGTCAGCCATTATAGAAAAAACTCAGAGCTGTTATCTTGGCAAAGGGAGGTTGAAAAAGAGGATTTAATAAAAGGGTGCTATTAATTGTGGTCAATGTGTATTGGAGAAAAAATATATTTTATTCAATAAAAGGTTAGATGTTTGTAATTATTTTTCTCCAAAAGTATTAACATTGCAGATTTATTTTCACAGGCTTCTTTGTTCATTTACCAAGGGTATCCATAATTCTGACTACATACAATTCATCAATACAGGCATTCCCTGATTCAAACCCATGACCCTGGTGTTGCAATTGCCACCGTCTACTGTTTTATATATAATGTATAATAAATGCATTAATAATAGACAAATTTTGTGATTTGACAATATGTTGTTGTAAAGTTCGAGACAAAGCCTGTTAGAGAGAAAGTCAAATAATGATTTTTAATGCCAGATGCTGCAAGACGCTCTCATGCAAAGAGCAATAACAGCAGTTTAAGTGCCAAACACGGACACCTTGACCATTTGTGTCTCCTATAAGAAAAACTGTCCATTGTTGTGGAGCTCAGGTTGTTTTTTCCTGTTAAACAGAGTGAAGCCACCGCAGCTGTACTCATACTTGTAAAGTGCTGTGTTTCTCTATTATTCCTTTCCTCTTGCCCACATGCCAAATCTTCATAACAAAGTTGGCTTTAACACTTAATAGCCTACTTATTTTAAAATATAATTAAAACTCTTTTAATTAATAGCTATGGAAAAATGGTTAAATATTAACTATAATGGTTAAAATGTGTGATCAATTTGCATGAGATGTATACATTATTTGCATAATGTAATACATATAATTATAATGCATAACAAAGAAATTCTGTTTTATGTGATAAATAAACACTTAGATATTTACATGGAGTTTATGTCAACAAACAATGCAGTAACTGTACAAATGATATAAAAACATTCTTTCAATATAAATTTGACATGAAGTACAACAGTAACTGAGAACTGACCACTGCACCGAACACGTATTCGTGCCATCAGTTCAAATGTCACCTGTAAGGTGATAGAGAAAAAGCAGTGATCCATTCAACATTCAGTTACAAATTAACTTTCTCTGAGAATGGCATGCTAAAGACACACCTCCCGCAACCTTTGCACAACCTACCTGCCATTTCCTTAATCTTGGAAATGGCTAACAAAAATGAACCTGTCCATAGAAAAATGTGACTACTGAAGAGAAATAAAAACAGTTTAGACATATAACCGGAAGAGCCAAATCTCAGGTAAGTTGCCTCACTATGCACTTTTTCACTGAATTCTGATGCTTACGTTCATCATTACATATGTATATTTTTATAATAGCTTGTAACATGACAATGGCATTGCAAAGTCCCATGTGTGCCAAATCTCATTGGCACGAATGAGCAGGAGGATTATATCTTAATACATAAATCTAGGTTGCTTAATGTTCTAACATTCCTATCAACCCTCATGTTATTTTACATACTGTTGTCAACCACAACATGCCAACTGCTAGGGAAGGTAAGGTGGAATATTATGGGAATCAGTTAACCGCACCTACTTGCTAAACTGACGGATAAGACTTAACAATCTTGTGACAGGAACATTTGAAAAGGTAGGCTTCATCCAACTCTTATTCTGTATTGCAATAATGTTGATTAAAAAAAGACATAGGCCTATATTAAGGATAAACACAAACATAATAGTTGTAAAAAAAAATCTAAAATTTCATGAACTGCATGCAGGTTGCAATTTAACTGATGGGTTAAAAGCTGCATAGTTTTCAGTCACTTTTATATGCGGCGACAACTATGCAAAGTTGGGTAACGCTTCCTTTTACAGTACAGTACTTACAGTGTACTTACCTAGAAAGTACTGGCTAATATAAGGTAAGCACATGGAACAGGGGTAGGTTTAGGGGTAGGTTCAGGGTTAGTACTAGTTATTACCCAGTAATTGTAGTTCCTAAAATAAGTACATAGTATTTACATGGGTAACTGGACTGTAAAAGGAAGCGTTAAGTTGTTAGTGCCCATTGTAATCAGTAACAAACAACGAGGGACTACGGGGACGATGTTTATGTATATACAAGATCTTCGAGAGGTCAAGTGAAAGACTTATTTTTGTGGCGTTTTTGTTTGGACCCATACAGTGAGGTCTGCAAAACTGTTCATTTACAAGTAGCATAAGAAGATTAAGGACAACTCAAGATCCAAGCAGTTCCTACTTCTACCACACCTTTTCTTAACCTATCGTACTCACTTGTACAATGATATACACACATAGAGACACTTCCTTTTGGCTGGCTTTAAGATCCTGCAGGTATGCTGTTATGGGGGCGTCCTGAGAAAGGAAGAGATAAAAGTGGCTCCTGTGGAGTGTTTACTGCCAGTAGTGCTGAAATGAATAGTGGGAGAGTGAGGGAGTAGAGGAAGGGCCCCTATAAAAAATGATTGAACCCTCTATGAAAAGCAGCCGCTGTGCAAGTCGCAAGGAGATAAGCAGGAAATACTGAGAGCCTGAGAAGTGAAACCTATAAAGCACTCTTTATTTCATACATATGCAGTATAACACAACTTTAATGTTTTGGTAAATTGGTGGCTAATTCGTATGTTCTCATTTGTATGTATCTGCCTATGCCCCACTGACAGGGTTTAAGAATGGCCGTTCATGCTTACTTTTTTTCTAAAAAATCACACTGTATGAATTCATACAAATTCAGTCATGCTTTCTAATGTGATCGGTGTCACAGTAATGTTTAGTTATCACTGTCTTGTTTAGTTTTAGTCTTAGGAGGTGGTTTACATGACATCGTTTTCAATTAAAAACTGATTTTCGACCAGTTGACCCGTGATAATCGGGTTGTTTATTCTTCTTAGTAAAAAGAAATTATATATATTATTCCACTGTATGTTAAACTTAAAATAGCAGTTAATCTTTCATTTCCATGAAAATTGATTTAAAAGACAGTAGTGAAAATTATTGTTGGATTTATGATTAGTTTTCGATCTTACATATTTGCAATCATTAACTACACAGACTTGTTTTTGTGTTATTTAACTGGTCATTTGAACATGTTCCTTGAAATGCATTGTAGCAGAACACATTGACTTTATTGTTTTGTACAGCTATTTTTGTACTTTATTGCCCTTATTACTCCTTATTATGCGACAGTTGCAGCATTACAGTATGTGGTTAAATTTGCACAATGATGAGCTAAACTTTACAATTGACCATTGTCCTATGCAGTCAGTTTCCTATATAGCTGGTGTTAGTTTCATGTCTATCACCCTTTCTTCACAAATCATAATATCTATCTATATCTATCTATCTATCTATCTATCTATCTATCTATCTATCTATCTATCTATCTATCTATCTATCTATCTATCTATCTATCTATCTATCTATCTGATCTATCTATCTATCTATCTATCTATCTATCTATCTATCTATCTATCTATCTATCTATCTATATAAATAAATGTTTATCTATTTAAATAATGTATAAAATTTACCAGTTCAGGCAAAAAAAAAATCATCTCTGCTTTATGTTCTGATCGACCCATTCATATATAAACACATACTGTATATTACATAAACAAAACTTTTGTTAAATGCAATTAATCGTGATTAATAGATTTGACAGCACTGAGTGTAAATGTACACTCACCTAAAATGATTATTAGGAACACCATACTAATACTGTGTTTGACCCCCTTTCGCCTTCAGAACTGCCTTAATTCTACATGGCATTGATTCAACAAGGTGCTGAAAGCATTCTTTAGAAATGTTGGCCCATATTGATAGGATAGCATCTTGCACTTGATGAGATTTGTGGGATGCAGATTCAGGGCATGAAGCTCCCGTTCCACCACATCCCAAAGATGCTCTACTGGGTTGAGATCTGGTGACTGTGGGGGCCATTTTAGTACAGTGAACTCATTGTCATGTTCAAGAAACCAATTTGAAATGATTCAAGCTTTGTGACATGGTGCATTATCCTGCTGGAAGTAGCCATCAGAGGATGGGTACATGTTGGCCATAAAGGGATGGACATGGTCAGAAACAATGCTCAGGTAGGCTGTGGCATTTAAACGATGCCCAATTGGCACTATGGGGGCCTAAAGTGTGCCAAGAAAACAACCTCTACACCATTACACCACCACCACCAGCCTGCACAGTGGTAACAAGGCATGATGGATCCATGTTCTCATTCTGTTTATGCCAAATTCTGACTCTACCATCTGAATGTCTCAACAGAAATCGAGACTCATCAGACCAAGCAACATTTTTCCAGTCTTCAACTGTCCAATTTTGGTGAGCTCTTGCAAATTGTAGCCTCTTTTTTCCTATTTGTAGTTGAGATGAGTGGTACCCAGTGGGGTCTTCTGCTGTTGTAGCCCATACGCCTCAAGGTTGTGTGTGTTGTGGCTTCACAAATGATTTGCTGCATACCTCGGTTGTAACGAGTGGTTATTTCAGTCAAAGTTGCTCTTCTATCAGCTTGAATCAGTCGCCCATTCTCCTCTGACCTAGCATAACATCCACAGGACTGGCATTTTCGTCCCACAGGACTGCCACATACTGGATGTTTTTCCCTTTTCACACCATTCTTTGTAAACCCTAGAAATGGTTGTGCGTGAAAATCCCAGTAACTGAGCAGATTGTGAAATACTCAGACTGGCCCGTCTGGCACCACCAACCATGCCACGCTAAAATGGCTTAACCACTTTTCTTTCCCATTCTGACATTCAGTTTGAAGTTCAGGAGATTGTCTTGACCAGGACCACACCCCTAAATGCACTGAAGCAACTGCCATGTGATTGGTTGATTAGATAATTGCATTAATGAGAAATTGAACAGGTGTTCCTAATAATCCTTTGGTGAGTGTATACATACATGTGTGTGGTATAATAATATATACACAAACTTTTATGTTAGATGCGATTAATCACTTTGACAGCACTAAAAATTAGCCTATATGATGTATATTAATAAAGTTGTAGCAGAACTCAAACTCTAGCAGTACTAATCGCCACTTCTGTGATTGCTATTAAATTGTGATTTCTACAGGAAGTAGGAAAACATGGGGTCTGCTGCGCACACAGTGTGTGTGCTCCTGTGTTTTGGGGTCTCAGGATCATGCTACAGACTCCAGACCATGGGCCCATGTACAGTCAACAGAGAGACGGTGAGGAAAAACAACACACACTCTCTGGCCTCTTTTGTTCCCCGAGCCAGAGCAAGTGCTGCTACATCAGGAGTATCCTGTTTGTAAGCACTTGTTTCCTGTTTTTGGTGACAGAGGTTTACCCAGTCTGTAAGTAGTTTATCTCATGAGAAAATAAAAGCCTTGTTTCTTATTTGAAACGACAAGTGGGTAATCTTCTTTTTATCTTTTAAACCTTCATACAACAGGGCAAAAATGATATTTTATGTAAATGCAGTTTTTATCCTCCTATGTGTAATAGGCCTACTATTTCATTGGAGAAGACTTGTTTGGTGCTGACTCCAGAAGTAGTTTCACAACCATATAATTCTTAATTCTTTCTCCAGGCTGCATTTGACTGCAGTGGGAAAACACTTACGTCAGTACCACAGCACATCTGGATGAATGTGACCGAGTTGGACCTGTCCGACAATCTGTTAGACTTAACCCACAGTGACGGCTTCAAGCGTTTGAATCTCTTCAACCACTTGCTCAAACTGAACCTATCAGGCAACTACCTCCCCCTACTGTTAAAAGAACATCTTTACAGCCTTTCTTCTCTTGAGGTACTTGATCTGAGTAGGTGCAAACTGGCCGCAGTGGAGGAAAACGCTCTGACCAGCCTCTCCAGTTTACAGATGCTCTTTCTGGGGAACTTTCCATCTGCTGCAGTTCAAGACCTGAGATTGAACCAGTTTGGTCAACTCGGAGGAGAACTGAAAATCAGACAGGAAGTGGGAAACAGAGTAATGATCATCAGACACTCAAAACACATGACACAGGATCACCACAATGATGGTATGAAAACTATGATCTTGTTTACTTTGTTCTCTACTTGGGTCAGTGACGTATATCGTCTAGTTTCTTTTCCTTATAAATATACTCTTTGATTTCTATATATGGTTACGTATAGATTTTGTACCATTTTCAAGAAAATTTGAATTACTTTAAAAATGTCACGTGGTATAATAACCATCAAGTAAAATGTAATAACCATCCTAATCATTATTTTAAAAAAAATTAAATATTGAATTCATAAAATGTTGTTATCATGAATTTTAAATCTATAAACATGATACAATTTTTTGGCAAGTCATGCAAAATGACATTTAACAATCTGAGCTAACCTTGCTTTGTTATAAAAAAGGTAAAATGATCTATTTATTATCAGGGCTGTCAAATGATTAATCACAATTAATCGCATCCAAAATAAAAGTTTGTGTTTACATTATATATGTGGGTGCGCGGTATATAATTATTTTATTTATATAAATACACACACATTCTTGCATATATTTAAGAAATATTTTCATGTATATACTGTATATAGATTTATATATAATTTAAATAATATATTATATAAACATTTTATATATAAATAATATTTTTTCTTAAATATATATGCATGTGTGTGTATATATATATATATATATATATCACACACATGCATATATATTTAAGAAAAAAATATTATTTATATATAAAATATTTATATAATATATATATACATATATATATACAAAATAATTATACACAGTGCACCCACATATATTATGTACACACAAACTTTTATTTTGGATGCGATTAATCACGATTAAACGTTTGACAGCCCTATTTATTATATTTTAAAACTTACTGACATTGACACACAGTCGCATATTCTTAGTTTTATCCATTTTCCCTACCACATTGCACCACACTGTCTACATCGTTGGACAACGTTTTTGGTAACACTTTACAATAAGGTTCATTAGTTAACTAGTTAGCATGAACTAATAGTGAACTGCACTTATACAGCATTTATTAATCTTTGTAAATGTTAATTTCAGTATTTACTAATACTTTATTCAATTCTGGTTAACATTAGTTAATGCACCGTGAACTAACATGAACAAAACAATGAACAGCTTTATTTGAACATCAATGGAGATTAACAAATACAGTAACACATGTATTGTTCATGGTTAGTTCATGTCAGAAATAATGGACCTTATTGTAAAGTGTTACCACGTTTTTCAATTATTAATATGCAGTGAAGTCATTTTTTTTTTCTGTAGAAATAATAATAGCCTGCAAGATTATGCCAAACTACTTTACATTTTCTTTTTTCTCCATTATGGTATCACAATATTTGTATCAACCTGACATTTTTGTCCCCTCCAAAATAATACCATTTAAATACATGTTAAAAAAGCAATAAATAAATTATCAGCTCATCATAAACAATGTGTATTCCAATAATTATAAGTGAATTGTATTTTTGCAATGTTGCACTAAATTCAATCAATATATGAGGGCAACCCATTCAGATCTCACACCCATTTAATGTATTCATGTATTTCAAGTATTCATTTTCTCTGTATATATTTTATATGGACAGAAAATATCTATTTGAGTGCCTCAAGACATTTCTTCTTGACTGAGATATGGAAATGGACATTCACAATCATTGATGAAAATGATTTATTTTTCTCATGGCAGGATATTCTGAGGGTGTCAACCGTGGAGCCTTCCTCCGTAAACTACTCAGTAGTGGAAACAACCTCAAACATTACAAATAATGGTCAAAATCTTTTTCTTTATCAATCCAGATTATTACCTGTGAATTCCTTTTGTAATTCCAACATTCAGCTGAGACTCAGCTAACCATTATATCTATTTTCAGACTCAAATGCCACTGATCCCAAAATCTCTTCAGAGAGCTGGAAGGTCCTTGTGGCTGTTCTGGTGTCAGCTATCAGCCTCTCCGTTCTTATCGCTGTGATGGCTAAATGCAAAGTCGTGCACAAGTATCTAGCAAGCTACAGACACTCCAGGCTCAGCGAAGTAGATGGTACGAGTCAGTGTGACCCTGCCAGCTTTGAGGTGGGATTCTCGACCCACGGCGGCCCTGGGACTCGCGCAGCTGCACATACTGATGACATCGAAGAGGATAACGATGGGTTCATTGAAGATAACTACATTCAAGCAAGTGAGAGTGAGAGAGCCACAAGAGCAGCAGCACTGACTGAAGATGATGATGATGATGAGGAGGAAATTGAATTTAGTATTGGTTAGCCACATTAAGTCGAATCTTATTTTCGTAAACTATTAATTGAATGATAAATTGAGAAAATTAAATATTTGAACACTTAAGCCACATTATAAGACGTATCAGAGAACAGTTAAAAAACACTTAGTGTAATGTCTTAAATCTTATAACGAAATAAAATTCATACATTTGTATATAGATGTCCAAATAGTTTCTAGGGACACTTTATGAAAGTGTTTGAAAATGTATAAATCAGACACATTTATAATAAGCTAAATTACATTTTAATGTAGGCATTAATAGCCTATGTTAAGCATTTTATACAATATTTGTTAATATTGTTAATGAAAGTTATTATAAAACTTTATTTTAAATCACAATATTAGCCTAATAATAATTAACGTTTAATGATTTGTCCTTCTTGAATTAGCATTTACTATTCATTGCGTTCTGGAAATATTAATTTTGTTTCTTGTATTTGTACCTCTTGTACTTGTTTCAATGTATTTCTGAATTAAATGTTTTTTGTTTTTTTAATGTTTTTCTTATTATTGGCCACTGGGCGCCGCCAATATCTATTGCCTAGATATAAATGATTATAATTTTATTACAGTTTATAAAAGGCAGGCCTAGGCTCTATATATAAGACAAATTGAAAATTAAATGGCATTCATATTATCCTAAACTAGGATAATGACTAGATAATAGGCTTCTTTTGCATGTTTTGTCACCTGAAAGTAGTTGAAGCTACGTCACACACCGTTCCTATCTTTGCAATCGAGCGACGCGTCAAAACTAGAACAGCGTTGGTTAACTATCGTTTAATGGCTGGTTCTAGTTTGGACGCGTCGCGTCTCTCACAGTTGAGTGTACAGCACAGCAACAAGCTCAAGCTGCACAACCGGTTAGACGCCTCTAAACCCGGAAGATGCGTGTATAAGGGATGGGGAAGGGAATAAGGGACGCTTCATTTCGAGTGATTAAACTTTAACAGAATTGACGAAACTTCAGGACCCGTCAGTTACTTCTTGTCATACAACAGCTTTGATAACGATGGCAGCGTCCGCGATCTTCATCCTGGACTTGAAAGGCAAGGTAAGAGCGCGTGCACCTGTCGGAGGAAGGTCGAACATTTCATTCTCTCAGCAGTCAGGATACACTGTTTCAGTTTATTTGAAACCTATATAGCTACAGATAATTGAGGTTTAAATATCAATTGCGAACGTAAATTCTATGTACTTACTCACTTCAAGGTTTTTAAAACAACTAAATGGCACAAGACAGAAACACTCCACATCATCACTTTTAAAGTGACCAGCACTTTCACTAAAGGAAGTTGCACTGTTCATGTTTTACATTTAAAACTGACTAATTTTTGAATTGTTTGTCATAAATAAACAAATAAACATCTCAGGGAAGTGTTATGGGGTTTCATATCAAAATATTATTTTCTACATCGATTCCATACAAACACTGTCGTGTGTAAGACTACGACCACACAAGACTTAAATCATGTTTATTAGGCATTTTGGGAGACACAAACAAGTGAACAAGGGAAAGAAATTCAATTTCAATATTCCCATGAAATATCAGATATTTTTTATGAAAATATTGCCAATTACTATTCCCATTATTGTGCTTAGTTTGTTCATTACATGTTGTTTCAAGAACACATTAATATGCAAATTAGTTACAATGTATTGATACATTGTATAAAATAGAGAAACCTGCTTTTTCACATATATTGCATAAAGTAAAATGGTATATCATTCGGTATATTTCTGTTATATCTTTCTTAACATATCTGAAGAATCATCTTTATACAAAGTTTTGTATAAAAAAATCCTCTAAACCTAAAAATGGTTTGCCTATTAAAAAAATATAGCATTGTTTTTGCATATTTATGTTTATTTATGTTTTTTTATTTAAATAACATTAGCCCTGGTGTCCTCTAAAGAGGGCATAGCATAACACATAGATAAAATATATATTAATATTAATATGTATATTTTATATATAAGAGAATATACATGTATTTATATAGAGAGAGAAGCTCAGAACACATTAGTTTGTAACGGGTGGATAGGATTGTTTCCATGAAAACGGATCCTCGGGGTCTCATTGGAATGGATTACCTTCCAATATACCCCTGGATTTTGGCAGTGCTGATGAAAGCACTCTTGTCTCTGCCCTAGAGCAATCCAATATCTTCATCTGAAGGAATACCTTAACACCAGCCACGTTAAAGTCAGATTTCTTTGATCCTTTAGGTTTCACTCTACTATACTTCTTAATGCACCAGTCAAGTGCAAAGGTTAAGCATTTGATTGCATCTTGGATATTGGTTGATAACTCTTATTGATTGAGCTGTAAACATTTTCTCACGCTGGTTTGAGTCAATGCAAATAAACCTTGAATGGTAAGTGTCCTTTTGGCCTTTTGGAATTTATTACTAGTGTTTAGTTTTAAGGACATAAGGATTCCATTTTGTGTGATGACTGGTGCCGAAATATCTTTAAAACAAAACCCAAAATCCATGTCTGTCAGTTTTCCCCTAAAATGGAGTGATGCGGGTCATCATGGAACATAATTTGGGATGCTCTGTTTTATGACATTGTAATGCTTTCAACTTTGTTTCCATCTCTAAGGTGCTCATATGCCGGAACTACATGGGCAACATAGACGCCAATGAGATTGACCACTTCATGCCCATAATGATGAAAAGAGAGGAAGATGCAGATTTGTCACCAGTGGTTATTCATGGCTCCACTCACTTCCTCTGGATCAAGCACAGCAACCTGTACTGTATCCTCCATATGCTTATAAATGTAAAAATATAATCTTCCACTACTTTTGAATATTTTTCCTACTGTTGTTAAGTAATAGCTGTGAATTTTTAGTGTATTAACCACTTAACAGATCTTATTCAGTGGTTGCAGTAACAAAGAAAAATACCAATGCTGCTCTTGTATACTCCTTCTTGTACAAATTAGTTGAGGTAAGTGAGTTTTATATCTATAAACATGACAAGGCTTCAATCTTTTTGTCTGTGTAAACATCTATACCCTAAAAATATATATATCCTTACTAAATGTGTATCCATTGTGCAGTTATAGTAATCTTGTTTTGACCATTTGTTTGCAGGTGTTCATTGAATATTTCAAGTCACTGGAAGAAGAGAGCATTCGAGACAATTTCGTGACAGTGTATGAGCTAATGGATGAAGTCATGGACTTTGGATTCCCTCAGACCACTGACAGCAAGATCTTACTTGAGTAAGTTTTGACAGACTCACCATTCAATCATCTCTCCTCAGAGAACACTATTCATCCTTCACTATCAGCGCAATGAGGCATCGCCATTCATTATTCAAGCTTAGTGCTATTCATAAGTCACTGTATATGCTTTGTGCAGAGAGGACAGTTTGACAAAATGCAGAAAATAGGTTTTTTATATTACACAGAGAGATGATTGGACCAGAGAAATGTAATGTTTTAAGCATAAAGGGACATTTTAAAAGCTGCCATAAAATTCAAATTCATCATATCTATTTATTTCTAAAACAATGTTATTGGTCTTAAAGTGAACAATTCATAGATGCATGTTACATTTTGAATCATAATTTGAGCTCCCAGTGGAACGACAGACTTCTCTCTGTCTCAAAATGGAAGAAAAGTTCTATCGCTACTTCCTATTTAAAGGGATAGTTCACTTTGAAATAAATTTTTGATATGTTTTAGCTTACCTCAAGGGCATCCAAGATGTAGGTGTCTTTGTTTCCACAGTATTTTCAATTTTGATATTTTCGGTCAAACCGTTGTGGTCTATCAGTCATACACTGGAGGTTAAGGGGGTCCACCCTGGGTTCACCTCAAAGAGCATGCACAGAGAAGTCAAAATTAAACATGATTGAATGACTCGTAAATGTAAGTCCACATTGATGGCCTAAGACATGAAACGAGCGGTTTGTGTGAGAAAACGAACAGTATTTATATCGTTTTTACCTCTTGTAATCATAGCCATGACAAAATGATCTGACGGCACGGGCGCTTCGGTCTGCGCATGCGCTGGAAGTGATCGCTTGCGCGCCTACGTCACTCTTTGTTTATACAGAGATTTCGGAAGTTTTACCTTTCACTGTGAAGATCTAAACATATTTAGATATACGACCGCAATGGAAGACAATTTCGGTATATCTAAATATGTTTAGTAAAAGGTAAAACTTCTGAAATCTCAGTGTAAATATTGAGTGAGGTCACACGCAAGTGATCACTTCCGGCGTAACATTGAACTGATTCAGTTCGGTTCAGTTGGACATTGCACAACTGATTCAGATCACTTGGACGTCACTGTGATTACACAAGGTAAAAACAATATAAATACTGTTCGTTTTCTCACAAAAAACGCTTGTTTCGTGTCTTAGGCCATCAAATGTGTAACTTACATTTACGAGTCATTAAATCATGTTTAATTTTGACTTCTCTGTGCATGCTCTTTGACGTGGACCCCCTTAGCCTCCAGTGTATGACTGATAGACAACAAAGGTTTGACTAGAAAAATGTCAAAATTGAAAATACTGTGGAAACAAAGACACCTACATATTGGATGCCCTTGAGGTAAGCTAAAACATATAAAAAATTTATTTCAAAGTGAACTATCCCTTTAATCATGACTTCTCCCTGGTGGTGTATCCATTAGGAAGATTACATAAAATTCAAAATGTGAGCTTGTGTTAGCTTATTAAAAACATTATTAAAACAAGCTGCTTTTTTTTAATTGAGAGGGTTGCCCCCATCATGGGTGCTGACATGTTAATATCACATGACCAGCTGTCTTATAGAAGTGACCATGTTACTAATTCTAACAATAATAGTACATTTACTTATATAGCATTTTTAGCTGACATTCGGGGCATTTAAAAATCATGAAAAGAAAAGAAGAACATGCTAAATAAACAATGTTACAGGAAAACACAATATTCATTTTCTTGTCCAGCAAATGATAAAGAAAAACAAAACAAAAACATATAATTTGTTCTTCATAAACATCTTTCAGTTTTATAAGTGCTTATCAGTTTCTTGGCTTTGCAAGCAACCACTTAGCGGATAGCTAATTATTGCTAGCTCTCACTGACAGCAACACAATACCCTGTCAGCTGGGGACACTTGAGGTTTGAGCGCACACACAAACACATCTACAGTTCTCAGACCTTGTTCTAAAAACAACACTGATGAAGAATTGATTTTGGAATGAATGAGTAAACCTATGTATTGAATATTTAGTGGTTTGTTTTGGTGTTTCAAATAGTATGCTAATGTTCATCAGGGGTGATCGAACACTCACTCTAATGTTAGAGTTCAGACTGAATTATTTTGACATGCGTGGTAAAGAAAACATTACAGTAATATGAGTGAGAAAAAAAGACAAACAAGGTCGGGTGTTTTCGGTCTGTCTGTCCCTAGGGGCAGCCATGTTCTTCTCATGAGTCCTTGTTCTCTCAGCATTCTAACACCAGAGGTCTGTTTACATACCTACTGACGTTACTTGCTTCACTGACTCATTTTAATTGAAATCTAATTAGATCTGTTAAGTTAAGCTGTGACAAATGACAGATTGACATCATGACATAATAATGTTCATCACATAATAAAAGCTGGCATACACTCATGGGCTGATATAATAATAATCTGCATAATGTAAGATAGTATTATAAATATATGCTGACTGTGGTTTTCTAGGTCATTATTATTGTTACCATGACCTAACGGCCTTTTTAAACTTCCACGACAGGTACATCACCCAACAGGGGCATAAGCTGGATGTGGGAGCACCACGGCCCCCAGCTACAGTAACAAATGCTGTGTCTTGGAGGTCAGAGGGCATCAAATACAGGAAAAATGAAGTCTTCATGGATGTCATCGAGTCTGTTAACCTATTGGTAAGCTGACTTAATTTTACTGTAGGGACAACATTCCTTAATCAACCAATCAGTCTTTAGGGCATGGTTTAGGGTTGAGGCTTCAACACTGCTCTTTTTAACCTATGATTTCTCTATAACTTTAGGGATGTTTAATGGATAGGGTTGGGAATATTTAATTATTTATTTCACACACACTTCATAATTTTTTAAAGACAAAATTACAATAGTAACAGAGAAGTATTTGTGTGAAAAGGGGGAACCCCAAAGAAGCTAGGGACTATGTCGTTCCAGGACTAACAAAAGGTTCAGGAATACAGTTTAATTGACAAAATTACAGTCATCGTAGATGCTGCTCATATTCATTTTAAATATTATATTGATAATGCATGGGCGCCAGAAATTTCTCCCATTAGTCTTTGTCCCATTAGTCCTCAACTTGTGAAATTTGTTCGTACACTATCATGTCAAAAGTTTGGGGTCAATGACGATACCTATATATATATGATATATATATATATATATATATATATATATATATATATATATATATATATATATATATATATATATACAGTATATATATACACTCACCGGCCACTTTATTAGGTACACCTGTCCAACTGCTCGTTAACACTTAATTTCTAAGCAGCCAATCACATGGCGGCAACTCAGTGCATTTAGGCATGTAGACATGGTCAAGACAATCTCCTGCAGTTCAAACCGAGCATCAGTATGGGGAAGAAAGGTGATTTGAGTGACTTTGAACGTGGCATGATTGTTGGTGCCAGAAGGGCTGGTCTGAGTATTTCAGAAACTGCTAATCTACTGGGATTTCACACACAACCATCTCTGGGGTTTACAGAGAATGGCCCGAAAAAGAAAAAACATCCAGTGAGCGGCAGTTCTGTGGGCGGAAATGCCTTGTTGATGCCAGAGGTCAGAGGAGAATGGCCAGACTGGTTCGAGCTGATAGAAGGGCAACAGTGACTCAAATAACCACCCGTTACAACCAAGGTGGGCAGAAGAGCATCTCTGAACACACAGTACGTCGAACTTTGAGGCAGATGGGCTACAGCAGCAGAAGACCACACCGGGTGCCACTCCTTTCAGCTAAGAACAGGAAACTGAGGCTACAATTTGCACAAGCTCATCGAAATTGGACAATAGAAGATTGGAAAAACGTTGCCTGGTCTGATGAGTCTCGATTTCTGCTGCGACATTCGGATGGTAGGGTCAGAATTTGGCGTCTACAACATGAAAGCATGGATCCATCCTGCCTTGTATCAACGGTTCAGGCTGGTGGTGGTGGTGTCATGGTGTGGGGGAATATTTTCTTGGCACTCTTTGGGCCCCTTGGTACCAATTGAGCATCGTTGCAACGCCACAGCCTACCTGAGTATTGTTGCTGACCATGTCCATCCCTTTATGACCACAATGTACCCAACTTCTGATGGCTACTTTCAGCAGGATAATGCGCCATGTCATAAAGCTGGAATCATCTCAGACCGGTTTCTTGAACATGACAATGAGTTCGCTGTACTCAAATGGCCTACACAGTCACCAGATCTCAATCCAATAGAGCATCTTTGGGATGTGGTGAACGGGAGATTCGCATCATGGATGTGCAGCCGACAAATCTGCGGCAACTGTGTGATGCCATCATGTCAATATGGACCAAACTCCCTAGAGGAATGCTTCCAGCACCTTGTTGAATCTATGCCACGAAGAATTGAGGCAGTTCTGAAGGCAAAAGGGGGTCCAACCCGTTACTAGCATGGGGTACCTAATAAAGTGGCCGGTGAGTGTATATATATATATATATATATATATATATATATATATATATATATATAAATTTCAAATAAAAGGTGTTCTTTTGAACTTTCTGTTTATAAAAAAAATCCACAGGTTCCACTTCCAAAAATAAGTCATATCTATACAAAACCTTTCTTTTTTAATCAACTTTGCTTTGTACACAAACAATGAATTCAATGCTCAAGTTCATGTGTAGAGGTGATACTTAAAGCACGTTCTAGGTTGTTATGTTTGTCGAGCCTTACTCAGTGGTTTAAAGACAGTGATTTTAATGCAATCATAGACAGTATCCATGTACTCCCATTCAAAATTGCATATTGTACCTTAAATTGTAATGGTACTTAACACAATTACTTTTACTGTTTTTATCAAATAAATGCAATGGAAAAAGAGCAGTTTTAGGTAAATTAATTGCAATAAATACAATAGCATAACATTCATTATTTATTTGAAAAAGTGACTTGTTTTATAGTAAAAATATAAAAATGAGCACAAAAAGCACAACTTTCCACATACTGGATCAGTTCTGCTTATTCAGTAGAGACATCAAACAGCCCACGCTATCGCTCCATCTTCCTACTGTACCTCAGCCGACCTCCTTCATGTTTTCAGGGTCAAGGGTCAAGTCTCCAGACTTCCTTAGATGAGAGAGGGAGGAAACAGCTGCCGTCTTCAAGTTCTTGTTGCCTTTCTTTTCTGCTCCTTAACTCTCAGCCCCGCCCAACTGGACTGGCTTTTGATGGATTCATTAGCCCTTTTCAGATTCAGGGTCTAACTCTGGCAGACAGAAGCTCTGAGCAGCACCTCTCTTCTGATTAAGAGCTAAATCACGTCTCATTGCTTTCTAATTCTGCATTGCTATTCATCCGTGCAGCTTTCTCGCTCTGGCTTTTTCTTGCTCTTGTATCTGAGAGCCCTCAGAGGTATTGACTCGAATGTTGATTTTTTTAGGTTTAGATCTATCTTCCAAGTCCAGCTTGTATGCTTTTAATATTTTAGCATAATATAATATTCTCATATTCGTAGTTATCACAGCACACATCAACCCTCTCTTTGAAAACGCATTATAGCACAAATCACACGGTTACTGCCTTGCCCGACTGAGCGTAATAAGTTGTAGATGGCAGTAATGGTGATGATGCAATATCACACCTTGCCACTCTTGATTGTGCTTTTCATTTGTCTTCTCTGTTTTTCTTTCATTATAGGTCAGCGCTACAGGCAGTGTTCTACGAAGTGAGATTTTGGGCTGCATCAAACTCAAAGTCGTTCTGACAGGCATGCCAGAGTTAAGACTTGGACTCAATGACAAAGTTCTGTTCGAGACCACCGGCCGTGAGTACACACAACTCAACTGAAATGCATATTTTTTTAATGTAAAAATGCAGCTTAATTCACACAGACAACGATAAGTAAGCTGATTCCCGCTCTGTTGCAGTAGCAGCATTGGCTCAACCAATGGCATTAGTTTGGGGCGTGGAACAAAACAGTTTTCAATCATTATTTTTACCTTCTGTTAACACAAATGGTGACCAAAATTACACATTTCAGTCTTTTTATAGTAGTGCAGAAAGTGACCTAATTCCCAGGACTGATAGTCAAGCAGTCAATTGATTGTCTTAACCCATTTTAAGTGTCTCTCCCATTTGCACTTGTTAGGTGAATTCCATTCATCCGATTCTCTTGGTTAATCTCCACCCCAGGCATAACCCAGCGGGTGTTAGTTTCAGCAGTAGACCAGGATTCAGTTGTGCATTCTGCATGTGCTCTATGAATGCAGCTATGCGTTCTTGAACATGAACGCTTCAACAGAAAGGAAATCTCTATCAAATTGAGCAATGATATTCTGTTCAATTAAAGGTACACAATGTAACTTTTGGCCCTTAGCGGTTAAAAAACAAAACTGCATGCATTTTGCAGAAGAACATAGTTGCTTATAAAACATTCACTTGTAGACATAATTAGTTTAGATGGAAAGGATATCAAGCTGACTAGATGAAGATGACTAAAAGACTGTTCAATGCCTTACTTGTCTGTTCTAGCAACAAATGTTATCTTGGAGACTCTTTACAACATTTTACAGGGGTTTCTGCAGGCATCTGAAAAGCATCAAAAGTCCTTACATAGATTTTGTGAAAATTAAGGCCTTAAAAAAAAAATTAAAAATCATTACATTTTATTCATACAGGCATTATTTTTGTATAGTTTTGAAGATAATTTTACATAAATGTATTTGAATATAGCCTTCATGATTAATATACTTGTATTTGCTGTCGCAAAATAAGTTTGTGTGATAAATATGCGGAACAAGTGTGGAAATTTCGGTAACGCTTCCTTTTACAGTACAGTACTCACAGTGTACTTACCCTAGAAAGTACTGGCTAATATAAGGTAAGTATATGGAACAGGGGTAGGTTTAGGGGTAGGTTCAGGGTTAGTACTAGTTATTACCCAGGAATTGTAGTTACTAAATAAGTACATAGTATTTACATGGGTAACTGGACTGTATCACAAAGGAAGCGTTACCGAAATTTCTTCCAGCCTAGAGCAAAAGTGCCGGTGAATTGACGGAGGTGACGCGGGTCTGTTGTATCTATACAGAGAGGTTTGCTACAGTGGTGGAAAGGTCTGAACCTTGAAAAAATGGGGAAGTGCAAATTCCAGCCAAAGTGGCTGGAAGACAACACTTTTTAAGACATGGTTGCAGCCCATTAGTGATAAAAATGATGGAGGATTTTGCGGCGTCTATAAAAAAGCATTTAAGTTGGGGGACAATGGGAAATCAGCGCCGTGAATCCTAAATGCGTGCTGACGGCTGTGGCGTGTTAGATTATCAAATACATTGTGTTCAATTTGCTCGTTTAATGAGATCTAATATAAGTCGCTCATAGCGATAGACCTTCCGTTACACTTATGTACTTTAATGTTCCTTTAATGGTACAATGGTACATTGAAAAACAATTTATAATATATTTAATATGCAGCGCCTCAAATGTGTCTGGCCGCGTCACTCTCACTATGGACCCGGCAGGAATCAAGCGCTGACGAGCCAGCCACCAATCAAACAAAAAAGAAAGGGGCCACACAATAGCCAATCAGAAAATAGCACTATTGTATCTGGGTAAGATTCAAGATAAGTCATGATCTCCTGTTTTAATGTTACAAAAAATTCACAACTTGTTTGACATAAACAATGACAACTTGACTGCTGTTAGAGAATGATTCCCAGATAATTAGCATGAGTGTCTTAACTTTGACAACAGTTTTACAACTTGTTCACTGACAACACCTGCTCAAGTAGTTTAGGCTTAGTCATATTTTCGTTTTCACACGATGACTGACATATTGTCACATTATAAACATCTCTCTCTCCAAATATTTTATATTTTATACTCCTAATTTTATAAGCACTAACAAAATTAAACTGTATTGCATAGTCAATGTTATAGGTCAGTTTTAAAATCATATTTTATAATTATATCCGGGCCATGGATGCATTAATCATTGCATCATGTATATATATATATATATATATATATATATATATATTGTTAGTCATTGGTCATATGTGGCATTAAAACATTTTAAAATGGCATTAAAAAGGCATTAAAAAGGCATCAAATTTAATTTGAAGATACCTGCAGAAACCCTGTTTCAAATCACTCAGTTCTTGCCAGTCTTGGAAAAGTCAAGCTCATGTTGGTTCTCATTTTCTCCATTCTATTAGGAGCTGTCAGTGTTCTTTTTTTTTGCCAGCAGAGTCTTTTCCAAGGTTTTGCTCAAGATTTAGTGTGCTCCATGTCAACCTTTCTCACTCATTGTGAACAACTGAGCATGTGCCACTCCCATTTCCCCGCATCAAAGCAGCCAGAGCAGCTTTCTCCATTCACGGATATGACGAGAGATGCATGGACGAGTGACACAAGTTCCGCAATTTCGTGTGAAAAGTATCCCACTCAGTCTAAATTATTAACACTTATAACGGACTCACCATGAATCAGGGTACAACAAAAAACACACTTTGGAAGAAGGATTGATGGTGTATTGACTTTAATTGATTTAAATTTAGTTAATTTTTAACAAAACAAAATTGTTATATCGTGCCCTTTAATATCCTGATGCATTTTAGATGCATTTATCAACTAAGCTGTGCTGCAGCTTGCCAAAATTTCATAGACATGTAATGTCTACATATTAATTTTACTTACTACAGGAAGTAGTGTTTTATCTGATATGGTTTCAGGGAAGTGAAATCCACCTACTTGTTTCCTGTACACTTCCCACTATAAAGTTGCGCTGTGGCACAAATTATTGTAAACATAGCTGAAGTTAAAGGCGCCATTCTGTTCTTACATTTTAAGGCCTAATATATGGCAAGCCATTTTGACTTTTATTCATTCCCATGACATGAATTCTTGATATAAACAATAAAATTTTCTTAAAATGAATCGCTACTTTCCTTAATGTGAATCAATACTTTTTTAAAGTGAATCGCTACTTTTCTTAAAGTGAATCACTTAAAAAGAATCGATATTTCCTTAAAGAGGCTATATGAAGCTTTTTCCCCAAAATAAACGTAAAAATAGCCTTTTTATTTTACCATTTATGACTCAAACATCTCCTGATGAGCATACTGACACCTTGTCCACTCACAGTGGGTGCACCTATAAGCCTGTATCCTATTTTTCCTATTTTCTGTCGGGTTCAACTTTTCCCGCGCTGTCTGCGGATGTGACGTGAAGCACGTTCATGTTAAACGTTTCAGATCACTCTGCCACCACCGCTAGTCAGCAAGTAGCCTACACTCTTGCAAGCATACTGAACAATATATGTATTTGACTGTTCTTACCTCTGTAAACATAATGTTGACCTCCTTGCAGCAGATGACTTGTGAAGTTTGCACGTTACGAGCCGCATGCTGCGTGAGTGAGCAGAAAGGAAGTGCAGTTCTGTTTTTGGCCACAGGTGTCAGTTGCGAGTTTTAATTTCAGCAAAACGCATGTAGCCTCTTTAAAGTGATTTGATACTTTTCTAAAAGTGAATCGCTAGTTTTCTTAAAGTGAATCACTACTTAAAAAGAATCGATATTTCTCTTAAAAGAAAGTGCATTCGATGACAAAAAAAGTGAATCGCTAGTTTTCTTAAAGTGAATCGAATGTTTCCTAAAAAGAATCAATACTTTTCTTAAAGAGAATTCGCTACTTTCTTAAAGTGAATTGCTACTTTTCTTAAAGTGAATTCGATACGTTTCCTAAAATAGAATCAAACACAGACGCAGTGCGTACCAGTGCGTCATCCGACGGGTTTTCCCAGATTGCATCAAATATGGCATAAATGGACTTTGTGTTTGGCATGCATTTTTTAAATAAAAAATTGCATGCTTCACTTCCAATTGTCATGGTAAGGACAACATTGATATCAACAATTACATTTTCACTAGTTAAAATTCAAACTTTTGATATCACCAAATAAAAATGTTGATAAAGAGGTATGTAAAAACAGAATGTAAAAAATTGTAAGTATCTATTAACAGAAATGCAATATGACATCCATAACTGTTTTCAGTGGTGTATAAAGAACTTACTTAATGAACTGTAATGTTTTTATTACCTTATAATGAGACATTTATATCTACATAAATAGTGCTTTCAGAGCACGTTTTATTCACTACCTTGAAAGAGAAGCCATAAAAAGCTAGAAGCTAGCCATAAACACTGTGACTTTTCTCTTGTCAGTGGTGTAAAATATGTCAGTTGGATTGTTTCATTTAACTTAGTTCTTCTCCCTCGCTGTGTTTTGGCTTTGCTATGTGGAGATAAATGTGCTGGTTACGTTCATGAGACTGCTGATTAGTACTCTTGTCATTGACAGTAAAAACAGAATGTTACAGGAAAGAGCTTTTCAAAATCAGGAGAAAAAAAGGCCTATTGTGTGTAGTAAATGGTGTCTAGGGATACAGAAGGTGGCACAATGTTAAATCATTTTTGCCTTGCGCACCTTTGGGCTCATGCGGACGCAGTCGAGTTTCAAACAAGGCTTTACGGCTTTAACCAGCTCAGCAACAGTTACAACTCATATTAGCCAGCTGGAGCTTTGTGATGACCCTGTGTTATAAAAAAAAATAATATATATATATATATATATATATATATATATATATAGCTGGCATGGCTTCATGGTATGTGGTCCCTCGCTGTATTATGGGTTTGCTATGTGGGGAGAAATGTGCTGGTTGCGTCTGGTGAGACGATCAGCTGATTACTATTTTATATTAGATTATATATTAAAACCCTTGATCCTCACCTGACTATGGCTTTGCGTGTAAACTTTATCCATGATGTGGGTTATAATGGACTGTGGTACAGAAAATAGTGACAATGTTACACACTCTTGTCTTACTCAGGCTATTCTCTACGGTCTCAGACGACGATATGTTTGTCCCATTCTAGCCACCGTAGCTTCTTCCGAAAGGGAGGGGTGAGCAGTGGGAACCGAACCACTAGATGTCGCTTAAAAATACACACTGCACCTTTAATTTTTGATATCAACAATGATGTCATCACTTGTACTAGTTAAGACATGTATTTTCTGAAATGTGAAATTGGAATTCCAACTATAGTAAGAGATCATTATTTTAATAAACAATTGAATCCATATTTCTGCGAGTGATGATGTTATTGTTGATATCAAGAATGAACACTTTTACTAGTGGATATGTAAATCCTGATATCAAAAATTGCCATTGCTTACTGTAAGTATAAATCTAATTCCTGGTATCAAGAATTAGCATTTTATCTAGTGAAAATTGTATTGTTCATATCAAGAATTCATATCCTGGGAGTGAATCAAAGTAAAAACGGCTTGCCATACTAATATGAACCCATGATTATCTCTCCTCAGCTCAGGAGTAGAATGAAAATTAAACAAGTGGAACACTGCTCTCTAGAGCCTCAACCCTGAAAACGCAGTTTTTTAATTGTGAAGGTTTAAAACTATAGAATGATTCTGTAGTGTAAATTACAAACATTTTTCATATTATTATTTACTTATTTACCAATATGATTTATTTATTGATTGATTTGATCTAATTTAAAGGAAAAACATTACAAATTATATTTAGGATTATATTTTTGTGTAACATTTTCATTTAATTTTGTCTTCTTTGCTTTAATGACAGCAGCTCCTAATTTAAACTTGACAAGTTTGTGTAAAGCCTAATAATTCATGTTATCCAGCATGAATTGACAATACCAAGTGTTTTGTGCTTCGATGGAAGCAAGAAAATGTGACATTTTGTACATAGTTCAATCCATCCATCCTTCCAAACCAGCTTGCTCTCTGTAGGTCGACAGACATGCTGGAGCCTATATATATTATAAATGCTATATTTTATGTTCTAATTATAATAATATAATATATAGAACATTATCTTCAGAGCACCTTTACTGCCACGTCAAAAGATGTGTTCCTCTGGTTCTGAACACCAATCACTTTCTCCGAAGCCTCTGCCTGTGGACCCTGGGGAGCCAATCAGAGAGCTAAAGAGACCATCCTAAGCCCTTCCCGACCTTTAGTCCCTGCGGTCTAATGTCATCATTAGGTGCTTCAGCGGCTGCCAGCACGTCTCATCTGGGCAGAGGACACAGACACCCAAAGCTTCTGATCTGACCTCTGAGTTCCAGCTCAAACCTCTGAGAGCTCTTTCATGTTCCACTGTAAATGTCACTCCTGGATAGAGTGGAATACATTCACAAATATAAAGAGAGGCTCACAAACACACACACACACACACATTCCTGCTGTGAGAGTGCTGGTGAAATCCCACAGCTACTGTGGTATTAGTGAGTTTTGGGGCTACAAGGCCTTGATTAGTTAAGAAACTCTTCTGTAGTCACTGGCTTTCTCTTTGCTGAGGTTGAACAAATAAACTACCTTACAGCACTTACCTGGGTACACAAAAGTGCTATTGTTTGCAATATCCAGGAAACACATTAGAACGCTATGTGTGTGAATATGGTGCGTGCTTGTGCAGCTTTCAACTTGATTATCTAACTTTGCACAAATTATAATCATCAGGAACCAATTTTCTCTAAAAGAATACCACCCTGCTCTCTTTTCTGACCTCTGTTTCTCTTTTTCTCAGAGAGAAGAGCAAGTCTGTGGAGATGGAAGATGTGAAATTTCATCAGTGTGTGCGTCTCTCTCGCTTCAAGAATGACCGGACCATCTCTTTCATCCCACCAGATGGAGAATCCGAACTCATGTCTTACAGAACTCAACACCACGGTCAGTGCTGCATCTACACTAGTCTCCGATCAATGACTTTAGATATATTTTGTCAAATATAGATATTGTCATAATTATGTTTAATAATTTAGAATGATTTGATCGTTTATCACGATGAATTAATGCATGTGTGAATGCATTATAGTTTTTTGTGCCATTGCAATGATGGTATCAAAGCTAATTAATAAAACACAAGAATCAAAAGAATTCGAATATGATGTGAACAAGAAAGGATTTCAAAAGCAAAACCCATACAAAGAATTTGAAATTAAAAGAATTTGAACTTGAAAGAGCAAAACAAATACATGAAAGGTTATGTTTGGAACAGCATTACAGTAATACTCTTATTATTTATGCACTATATGCCATGTAAAGCATTCAAATTTATTTTCTAGTTCAAGTGTGAGCAATAAACTGCAAGTAGTTACACTACTTTTTTACTTGCATAATTTGCTCATTGTTTAAAGAGATTTTTATGCAAAATTGCTTTCAAATGTAAACTTTTCTTATTTCAAAGACGATAAGATAGTCTAGACATATTCTGTATACAATATGTATACAAACATAAATATTTTGGGATACATTACTATTTTTTTAACCCCTTAACTGTCACCGAACCGGTACCGGGACACCTAACTTTACTTCACTATATGTCTATTAAATCCTAATCTAATTATGACAAATTATATATTGTTGGAAAGGTCTCAAGACTTCTAAATAGATATTATCCCTTGTTTGTGTTACAAACTAGATAGGAAGAGTAATTGATGAATTTATGACAATAGTTCACCTCAAAAAATCTGCATCATAACAGGAGTTCTGACCTTTGTCACAAAAAGTCGATGCACCCACTTTTAATCATTGAAACTTTTGCTATTATGCTAAAAGTTCATAATAAAACATATAATCTAGTATTTTTCAATAAAATTTTTAATTTTAAAAAATGTATAGTATAATATTATCCTCTAAAAATTATAATATATATACATATATATTATCCTCTAAAATATAATATTATTTTATTATCGCCTTTTTTATTATATCACATATTTTAGTAGTTATCATAAATTAGGTATCATTTGAAAGCTTATAAACTCAGAATTCATCCTGTGAAAACCGTTTTATAATTGAACATTGCGTTACCATAGAAACGGTACTTATTTTATCAGGCTCCTCCCCTTTTGGGCATCATTATATTTCATAATTTATGATCAAAACCTTTTCTAATCTTGACAAAACACATATTGTCAGAAAGGTCTGGGTCTCAAGGTTCCAAATTTTGTGACAAAATTGATATTTGGACAGAAATGTATTAATTTGTTAAGGCAGAATGTATACAACTAAATTCAATGGAATTCAATGGCACCCGGTGGCTATTTTTGGTACTACGCCTAAACAAAATCTCATGGGAACTTCAATTTTTGTGATATCAACTTCAAATTTGGAACATAACTTGGTTAGATTTATGGCTTTGATTTTATAGTAATTTTAGAGTAAAAAAATATTTTGTAAAATATATATTTTATATAAAATAAAAAATAAATAGTACAGTATATTTGATTTACTGTGTTTTAACAGATCATAGGGATCAGATCAACAGGTAAGGGGTTAAATGTTTTTGAAAGAAGTCTCTTTTGCTCACCAGGCTGCATTTATTTGATAAAAAATAGAGTGAAATCTAATATTGTGAAATATTATTACAATTTAAAATAAGTGTTTACTGTAATTTATTCTTGTGATGCCAAAGCTCAAATTCTTCATCAGGCCATTGCACCAGCGTTCACTTACTTCCGTGTCACATGATTTTAGAAATCATTCCTAATATGCCAATTGGCACTCAAGAAACATTTCTTATTGTTTTCAAAGTTGATGATAATATCTGCTGGAAAATATTACTGCGATGTATTAAGAAGATTACATGTCGAAAAGGCAAGTCAGTGGCTCAATAAATGTCAGCAGACTCACTGCTCACCTGTCACTCCTCTGTCCCTGACAGGTGAAGCCTCTGATATGGATTGAGAGCGTAGTGAGAAGTCTCTCTCACAGTCGAGATGAAGATCAAGGTTAAGGTAGAGCTGCGCACATGAACACAATCTACACACTCCACTGATTCTGGCTTTGCCTCCTGCAGCACACTCCCTGCTTCCAGTAATTAGCTTTCAGGCTTCTGTCCTGAGGAATGGCTCAGGCCAGTTTGCCTGAGCTGTGTCCAGAAAGACTTGTCAGATTCTGACATAAACATGTTTTGTCCTATTGCCTTTGCCATACTGAAACTTTACATTCTGAAAGTGTACTTTGGAAGTTTTACTAGGGAGTGTGAAGTTGTGCTATAGTCCTCCATCATCTTTTCCAGGCCCGCAGTCAGTTCAGAGCCGCTCCACTGCCAACAATGTGTCCATCTTAGTTCCTGTTCCAAGTGACGCTGACTCCCCCAAATTTAAGACCACCACAGGCCAGGCTAAATGGGTTCCTGAGAGGAGTGCGGTAGAATGGAACATTATAGTCCTTCCTGTAAGTACCATACATATGTTTGCAGGATGTTGGAGATCTTTGTGTTGCTGCAAATCACTGAAAGTTATTTGATCTATTTTTAGATAAAAAACAAACAGATAATTCATCAGCTCTCATTTTTGCTGATTTCACAGAGAGTCTGTGTACTAAATGAATGTGTAAATGTAAGGTATATGTCCTCTATGATCGAAGGCAGAAGCCCATAAAAACAATACAGAGAGTGAGAATGTATGAAAAATTAACACAAATAAAGTGTGTTCCAAAGGAACATGTATTCAAAATATAAAAAATGAAATGCTTCCCAAAGACATCAAACACACAGGGTTTCCATGGGTCTTAAAAGTCTGAAAATTCTGAACTTTAAATTTAAGGCCTTAAAAAGTCTTAAAACGGCTAGATTTTCATCTGAGGTCTTAAATTTGATTTAGTCAGGTCTTAAAAAGATTTCAAGCGTTCTCTCGGTCATGAAATCCATTAGCTACTAAAACTTCTTTGTCGTTATGGAGAGTGCAGTGTATGGTTGCATAGCAACGACAGACGCAACAGGAAAATCGGCCGTATTTTACTATAATAATAAAAGATAAGGGGATATGCATGTGAATGTCAGTAATTTCTCATTTTTGACTCAATCTTTTTATAAAAGATCATTTAAAGGCTGAAATACGTGAGGTTTATCAGTTTATAAAACTATTTTTGTGAAGACTTTATTCTAACTGAGTACTTAACCTGTTTCAAGACACTCCTTTAACATCTGGCCATCGATTTTTAATGGTATTTTAATGTTTATGTAAACAAAATGTGCATATTGATGCTAATTTTGGCATTTGGCAAATTGATTTCATAATAAATGTTCATGTCATTTCATCTCTGGTTATGATCAACTAAAATCAACTATAATTGTGTTTTTACAGTATAAAATGCACAATACAAATACAAAAAATACAAGTACAAATTTCACCTACACACACACACACTATATAAAATAATTTTTCCTGAATATTTTCTTATTTAAATTTTGGGTAATGCATTGTGTAGGTCTTAAATGTCAATGTTTATGGTCTTAAAATGTCTTAAAAAGGTCTTAAATTTGACTTACTGAAACCTGCAGAAACCCTGACACAGTACAAGCAAAGACATACTAAATTAATAATTTCGTGCCTTATCTTTACCATTTAGAAAGCTGCAAAACCAGATTTCTCTCTAAGAAAGACATTTGGGACATTTAGGAAAGAATATTTTTCATATCCTGATCATGTCTTTGGTGTTTGAGGCTTTTAAAGGGTTAGTTCACCCAAAAATGAAAATTCTGTCAGTATTTACTCACCCTCGTGTTGTTCCAACCCTGTAAGACCTTCGTTCATCTTTGAAACACAAATGAAGATATTTTGATGAAATCTGAGAGCTGGATCACTCCTGCAGTGCATACTCAGTCCATAGGCTTCTTGAGGAATTGAAACTTGCCGGCCTCAAAAAGTTATTAAAGACATCGTTAAAATAGTCCAAGTGACTTCAGTGGTTCAATCTTAACTTTATCAAGCGACGAGACGTTTTGTGCGCAAAAACAAACAAAAATAACGACTTTATTTCAACAATTCACTTCCTTCTCTATGAGCCTCTAGTCAATTAATGTAGTGTGATAGCGTAGAGCTACGTCACACGGTAGGCTCACTATTGGCCGACGCTGGTCATGTGTGTGATGCGTGCGACGTACAACAACAGAAGCTTACGCTGTTAAACTAGTAACCTGACTCGAGGCAGAGAGAGAATAGTTGAAATAAAGTCATTATTTTTGTTGTTTTTTGCGCACAAAAAGTGTACTCGTCGTTCGATAAATTTAAGATTGAGCCACTGAAGTCACTTGGACTATTTTAACGATGTCTTTAATAACTTTTCGAGGCCAGCAAGTTTCAATTCCTCAAGAAGCCTATGGACTAGTATGCAGGAGTGATCCAGCTCTCAGATTTAATAAAAAATATCTTAATTTGTGTTCCGAAGATGAACGAAGGTCTTACGGGGTTGGAACAACATGAGGGTGAGTAAATACTGACAGAATTTTCATTTTTGGGTGAACTAACCCTTTAAGGCTATAAGTCAGTCATGGAGTTTTGTGCTGTGGCAACTGTGAAAGGAGAGGAAAAATTGTATCAACCATGGCTGAGAAGACTCATTTAGAACCGAACTGTTAATTAGGACTGATGACTGAAGTGAGGATTTTTACAATGTTAATTAGACAGTTAGATGTGTCAAAAACTAATGATGTGTCTTTACTCGTTGAAGGGCGGGAAAGAGTTCATGATGCGAGCTCATTTTGGACTGCCAAGTGTGGAAAGTAATGAACTCGAGGCCAAGCGACCAATCACAGTGAAGTTTGAGATTCCATACTTCACTGTGTCTGGCATTCAGGTGCAACACACATTCACCTCACAAAATATTCTTTGATAATTGTCTCTATGCAGTAGACTTAATTTTATTTACCAACACAGGTGCGATACTTAAAGATTATCGAGAAGAGCGGATACCAGGCATTACCGTGGGTGCGTTATATTACTCAGAGTGGAGGTGAGACACATTCAGAAATTCCCTCTTACACACACACACCATCATTCGCTTTCTCAAATATCATTCTGATATAAAGTTTACCTTCACCCTGCATTAAGAGTTCACTGAACATGAGCCTTACTCTGTATTCTGTCTGATTCTGACACACACACACACACAGTTTGAAATAGTGTAGACTATCAGTTTTCTATTTGCATCAGCGACACCAGAGGAGAGAGTCACTCTAATCCTTCAGCCCTCTTCACTTATTCATAAGAAATGCAGAGCAGACACAATAGAATTCTTCAAATATATCCAAACACCTAAATGTCAATAACATATTCAAATGCCCTTCAATATTAATTGAATATAAAAACAAGTGCATGAAAGTTTGAGTTGTGCTTTTCTGACTTTGCTTGAACATTTTTGACAGATTATCAGCTCAGGACCAACTCAAGAGAGGACAGCGCCTGTGTACTGTATGTTGTGTGTTCTGTCTATCCTGTTTCATCAGCAAGACAACATACTGCCTTACACACAGCAGTCAGGCGGCGGTTCCCTCCCGATTGCTTTTGTCCGAGATCAGGTTTTACAAATTAAACAAGTCAGACCGCAAAGTTACTGAGAAAATTGATTTTGGAGGTCGTGTTACAGAAGCATCCTAGAATCTACCTGTACATGGTCTATTTAAAGAGATTTTTTCATATTGCTTCCAAACCATGTATGTATTTCTTCTATTTAAACGTAATAAACAGATTTTTTTTGTCCATACAATAAAAGTCAGTACGAGGTCCAATGCTGATCATATTTTGGACCCCATTGACATTCATTATAAACAAAAGCAATTGAAACATTCAAAATATATTCCACAGAAGAAGAAAATAATCACAGGTTTAGGGTATTATCGTTAACTAAATTTAAAACTATAAAAAACATTTTCATTACTTATTTCAGCTAGTTGCAAAGGAAATATTTATCATTTTCATTTAGTTTAAGTTGAAGTACCAGAATAATTAAAACTTAAAGGGTTAGTTCACCCAAAAATGAAAATTCTGTCTCTTCTGTGAGTCAGCCTCATGTTGTTCCAATCCCGTAAGACTTTCGTTCATCTTCGAAACACAAATTAAGATAATTTTGATTAAGCTGAGAGCTGGATCACTCCTCCATAGGCTTCTTAAGGGATTAAAACTGGCCCGCCCAAAAGTTATGAAGACATAGTTAAATAGTCCAAGTGACTACAGTGGCACAATCAAGCGACAAGACGTATTTTGTGCGCAAAAAACAAACAAACAAAAATAACAACTTTATTCAACTATTCATTTCCTTCCCTGTGGGCCTAGAGATTTCATGTAGTGATCTTGTACAAAGCTTCTGTGTTGCACTTTACACATAGGCTCGCTATTGGCCGACGTTGGTCATGTGTGTGATGCGTGTGACATACAACCTAGAAGCTTTGCGTAGTTTCACTACGTGAAATGTCGAGGCCCACAGGGAAGGAAATGAATAGATGAATAAAGTCGTTATTTATTTATTTTTATTTTTTTGCACACAAAAAGTATTCTCGTCGCTTGATAAACTTTAGATTGAACCACTGTAATCACTCTGACTATTTTAACGATGTCTTCAGTAATAACTGACAGAATTTTCATTTTGGGTGAACTGAACCCTATAGCATCCATATAGACATACTTAAAAAAACCTCCCCCTTTATATTAGGTGTCTTTAAAGGTGCTCTCCAAGCGATGTCGGGTGACGTGACTTCATGTTGATGTTTAAAGTATTTGAGGCTAGATAGACCCTCCCTCCTCTTCATCTGCACTGACCCCCAAATCCCACTCTCAGGGCCTTCTTGTCAGTTATTGGCTGGAACAGTTTGTTACAAAAACAAAAAATGTTTGGGCCTGAAAAACGTGTGACATCGCTTAGAGCACCTTTAACCACTATGTACTAACATTTAATTTGATACAATGCGTTTATTATGTACATAAATGTTTTACATTTTACTTATATTAATTACCTGAATGTAATTATATCTGTAATTGATTTCTGTAATTACATCTAATTGCACTGAGTTAAGAACACAATGTAATGAGTGAAAAAAATGTATAAAAATGACCAAAACACAACAAAATGACAAACTAAAATTAAAATAAAAAAACAGAAAACATAAAAATCAAATCAATGACACTAAAATATCACTGTAGGGTGAGTAAATGATGACATCATTTTGGGTAAACTATCTCTTCAACTTGTTAGATGTTAACTTAAAGCTGCTTATTTTCATTTCTGCTGTAGGTGGAGGGACTATCTCCTCAGTGTCATACTGACCTTATGTCTGTGGAGCTGTAAACACAACCACATGCCCAGTGAAATGAATACCTTCTGCTCAAAATCAATGATTAATAAGGCAGCGGACTGTTAGGACAGCACAGTAACACTATATTTTCACCACATTGGCTCGGATCTTCATCTTTGGTTTAGGTTTTTGTGCTCACTCAAAATACCACAAATGCCTAGATACTTTTAAAGGTAAAATAAAAAGTGTAAATGCTTAATGGCATTACCATGAACCTATAGCAGCAAAAAACTCGGCTCCATGTTGATGCTAGATTAATTATGATTGTGTTCGTTTCTTTAATCCATTGCAGTCAACACACCTGATCACACAAATTTTTTTTCCGTCATTGTACGTGTTCACAATGGGAAAAGTCCTCCCCATTTCCTTTCATTAGGCATGCATTGCACTAGTTGTTTTATCAGTGCGACGTGTGTGTGTGCGTGTGTGTGTGTGGAATAATGTCTGCAACCTCTGCAGAGGCAGCAGAATATATTATTTGTCATGTCAAAACAGCTTCCTCCCTTGTTTATTTACAAAAGGTCAATGGTGTGACAATATCTAATATTTATTTCACACTGAATCCTGAAATATGTATTTTTGATTATTTTTTATTGACAACTTTCTTTGCTCAATTGTTATACTATACTAAAGGTCATTGTGAGAAAATAAATGGATTTTTGTTTTGGCAAGCATTTTTGCTGATTACTTTCTGCGTCTGTGTGTGAAAGGCACATTTTTTTTGGTTATTCACTGATTTGATATTACAGCTATTTGAAAATAAATTGCTGGTTTTATGCAGTGGTATGGGTGTTGTTTGCATTGCTTTTTTTGCACGCCTCTATTTCCTTATCAGTCTCAACACATTACAAGCCAGATAGATGGGTGACAATGGGTCACAAAGTCAGCTATTGTTTACATGGTGACTGAGCAGCTGTTGCACAATAGTCAGCTTGTTGTGGATAAGAACAGGCATTGCCCAATACGACCCAGCCACCCATGATTACGGTCCCCCTCTGCCCATTACTAGCCCTTTCAGAATTGGCTTCTGTCTTCACAGGACAGGGTATGGATGATTGACTCAGCTGCATGGTTTCTCAAACACAATTCCTCAAAAAGGGATCGAACTAAAATATTTAAACCAGCCAGTAGCTTTCTGTTATCTAAATATATTTTAAAATAACACACAGTAGTGATTTGCAAAATAGTGAAGAGAACAGTTTGTGATATAAAAATATTTCATCACTTCACCCAAATGTCCAAGTCATACGGCCGGAGATCTGATGAAACAACCACAAAGTCGATCATCAACCTCTGGGTCTAGGTGTCTCTAGTGCTACGTGCACTGATGGACACCCTTATGCTTGAACATGGTGTTCGTTATGGACAAACTGACTAGCACAGAAGTCCAATAACAGAACTCCGCTCGGGTTCAGACCAGGGGCCGTTCCACCCAATAACGCCCTCCAGGTTTTACTGTCGCTGTCCACGTGGGCGTCTGAAGTCCCCAGTAAAACGATGGAGTCCCCAGTCGGAACACTTTCCAGCACCCCTCCCAGGGACCCCAAGAGGACCGGGTACTCTGCACTGCTGTCCGGCCCATAGGCACACACGACAGTGAGAGACCTGTCCCCGTCCCGAAAGCGCAGGGAAGCAACCCTCTTGTTCACCAGGGTGAACTCCAACACATCTCTCAAAGGATTGTGGTTCCAGAGCCTAAGCTGTGCGTGGTGATCCCGACTATCTCTAGTCAATATCTCTCAACCTCCCGGACAAGCTCAGGCTCCTTCCCCGCCAGCAAGGTGATGTTTCATGTCCCTAAAGCCAGTTTCTGTGTCCAGAGATTGGGTCATCGGTAGGGTTGGGTATTGTTTGAATTTGAGACGATTCTGATTCCGATTCCTTGTTTTCAATTCCGGTTCCTAACGATTCTCAATTCCGATTCTTTTAAGAGGCAGGGTCAAAAAAGTTTAGCTAACCTTGCTAACCAACGGTCTTTCTGAAGGAAATACTCCTTTCTGAAGGAAATACTCCTTCTGTCACAAATACTCCTTTTGTCACAAATGTTGCATTTTGCCGAGATTTCGTTTTTTTTTTTAGAAAAGTGAAGCCACACTTTGGACCGCCGACATACTGTACGCTACTCATGTTCGACTCGCGCAGCTATGCCAACACTTCCGGTCAGACGCTTCTTCGTTGGTGTTGTTCAGCGGTTTCTTCTTCCGGAAAAGCGAAAGTTAGTCCCGGTTCCAATCGATACTCGATTCTCGATACCCAACCCTAGTCATCGGGGCTCCCACCTTCGACTGCCGCTTCTGCGGGTGTTGTGCCCACTGCCCACAGGGGGCGGCCCCACGCCACTCATTCGGGTCCAGCTGAACCCCATGGGGGGAGGCCCAGCCACCATGCCCTTGTATGCGGGCCCCAACCCCTGGCCTGGCTCCAGGGTGAGGATTTTTCTTGCATCATATTGGGCTTCTGAACCGCTCTAGGCCCCATCCACACTACTGCGTTTTGGTTTAAAAACGTAGACCTTTTGCTACGTTCTGACCTCCCGTCCAGACTAAAACGGGAAAAACAAAGACCTAAAACAGAGAAGTTTAGAAACGCTGCAGCTGCGTTTTGCGTTTTGAATCTCCAAAGGGCGTTTTAATGTGGACGGCACAAAACAGACGACTTCAGAAACGCTGACGCAGAGGCTGACGCTCGGCTCTATGATTGGGTGTTATTAGTCATAACGTCTCCTTCCTGATTCCCCAACCGCTGTTTAGCACCGGCACACGCATGCCCAGTGTTGGTGAATGGTCACGTGATCCGCGTTTTCAGTCCTTTTAATGTGGACGGAGATCATTTCTAATACGCAGATAAAATGCTAGTGTGGACGGAGATCATATTTGTTTTAATTCTCCGTTTTTAAACGAAAACGCAGTACTGTGGACAGGGCCTTAGTCTCTGACCTGTCACCGAGGACCTGTTTGCCTTGGGAGACCCTACCAGGGCAAATAGCCCCGGACAACATAGCTCCTAGGATCGTTCGGGTACTCAAACCCTTCCACCACCAATTTCAGAATAGGAAACTGGTATTTATAGATAATTCCGATAGCATGTGAGGCAGCAGGTGTCCTAGCAGAACAACCACCAGTGTAGCTCATTACACTTACTAAACAGACATAATACTAACGTGAGTTTCACAATACTTTTTTAAAACAATCTTTTAAAACAATTTTTCTAATTGTTTTGTTTGAAATAACATTTGGTTTGATATTTTGGTTGTAAATATCCTGACGTTTGTATAAATGTAGCTTAGATGTGTCTGAAGTTTAATGAAGTATTTCTCCAAAGTTGTCAAGACAGAAGAGCCTGAATGTTTGTTTATTATGCGTACAAATTGAAATAGATTTCCACTAAATGGCTACAACCTACCATCTGTTTATCTCCATCTGCATGTGAATGTTTTTCATAAGCCCTTCAGAACAAAATACCAATAATTTGCATCAAAGTGTAAATCAACTTATTTCTACAAGAGAAATAGCCCTCTTTATTTGATGGAAACATTTTTAAAAAGATAAGAAAACTGTGCTCACATCCTCCAGATTGACATTCTGATATTTTATTTGATCCATAGTTTCGCCTGCACAAGTTGTAGTGTAAAATCACAGGCATGCAAAATGACAGGCGGTCGATTCACGCACACACACACACACACACATACATATTAGAGGCGCTAAAAAGCTGAAGACATACTCCAGATGGACAATCACTTGGTATGCTCACCTTTGCTCGCATAAATGAAGCCATCACACATACACACACACATAGTAATGTTGTCGTACAATAGCATTAAAAAGAAAGCAGCATGTTTTACCTAAAATCATTTCATTAAAGATTCAAACTTTAGATTGTTTTTGTGCTTTTGAAGTACTTTTACTGTACTTTATTGGAGTGAAGCATAAAAGATGAATGTTTGTACCTAAACCCTCAATGGTTAAATGTCTGAAACCTTGAGCCAAAATGTAAATCAGTTTGTTTGTGAAATGCAATTGTAAATGTCACTTGTGATTAGTTTAATAAGTGCAAAGTTTCTTTGAGCCACGGTTATATCAGATGAGCCAGACTTCGAAGCAGTCTCTCTTCTCCTTGCCTGCATCTGGCCTGAAATGCTGAAGATCCCCACTGTCCTCTCCCACCGTCTTTGTCCCTGCCCTGTCCCCTCTAAGAGAAAAACTACTGCGGCATAAACGCTGACCACTAACACTGTGAAACTCCCACCTGCCAGCATCACCACCCCAGATATATACATGTCATTCAGCGCCTTGCCGGGTTTGGGCATGTGGTAGGCCAAGGCCACGTCTAGGAGCACTGCTCCACAGATGAGTAGAGAGATTCCTGTGATAAACATGATGATGACATCAGATAAACCGCCGCTTTTTAGCATGTTGATCCGGCGCCTGCTGCGCACGCAGTTCATGTCCTGGACAGCAGAGCTCAGCAACTGCTTGAGGAGGGACGGCCAGAGCGAGAAGGCATAGAGTGGTTCCGGCGCCCAGCCGCCACTCGCTGGAAAGGCTGGTGGTGGTGGAAAGAAGGCCTACGCCACCCAGTCCGCAACCTAAGATCAAGGCCACTGAGGCGCAGTAGCATAATAAGGATTTGCGTGGCTCATTAAACCACCAGAGCTCCACCTGCTCCTCCAGGAGGTTCTGCTGGATGCGAGCCGGGTCAGGATGGGGGTGGCCCCTCGGAGGGGAATAGTCCTCCAGCTCTGACATGATGTTTGCTGCTAATGGTGCTCAGGACAGGTCCCAACCGTGAAAGGACACCTGGCTAGAGTTCCTGGAGAAAACAAGTTGGGAATTAGTTAAGAAGATGCCACGTATACAGTTAACAAAACAAGAAAAAAAATCCTGTTCAATTCACAATAACAAATTCACAGTGTTTTAGGCATTATGTAAATTCATTTTGGCCTGTATATTTCACAGTTCTTAATTGGCTAATTAATTATCTTTGATATGCTGTAATTAACCAACCTACTTGAATATAAAAATTGGAATTTTTACCTTCAAATACATACTGATATAACCACCATAAGAAAAAAAAACAAGTAGTAAAATATAACAACGTCGAAATGCCATGCCATGCCAGATTGTCAAAATGTCAAAATGTCATATGGACATATCACAATAATAATATCTATAAGCAATAAGATACGAGAGGCTGTGCTGTATCGTGAATAAGTCACGACTGAAGGGCATGGCATGATGTGAAGCGGAATAATACAAATACATATATATATATATATATATATATATATTTATATATATACACACACACACACACGTATACATATATTGACGAATATTAAGACAAATATTAAAGCCAAAATTTTTTTTATCAATGTAACTTTTATGGAGTAAAATCATTAAAAGCCTTCCTTCCACCAGAAAAAATAGTCCCTGACCAAATCATTTTTACAGCATTAAATTATATTTAACCAATGAACAGGTTTTACTTTAGCATTATTACATTCTTTTCCCATTCAAAATTATATTTTTCAATTTCTAAAACAAATCAAGGAGTTCCTTCTTGCCTTGGAAATCTGAGCGGTCACATGCAATCAAAAGCACCAGAATAAGGGCATAAAGACACTCCCCAAAATATGCAAACTTTTACTGAACTTTGCAAATATTTTGTTAATTATTCAGAGTGGGGTTTCAAAACACCATTCTGGAGTCAGACCAAGCTGCTTAAAGGGGGGGTTGACTGCAATTTCACTTTTTTCATTTTAAATAGTGTGTAATGTTGCTGTTGGTCCATGAACAGTATCTGCAAAGTTGCAGCGCTGAAAGTTCAGTGTAAGCAGAGATATCGTCTTTTAAAAATCAGGAAGTATAATTGCCTACAAAAACGACTCTATTGGGACTACAGCTGGGTTATGGTACGTCACTAACCCACACATTTGCATCAACCCCTCCCTCAGAATATTGTCACGCCCGGCTTTGCCGTGCTAGGTGTGCTCACTCCGCCATGAACAGAATATGTTGGACCGGTCTTCTACTCCCAGCCTGAAGAGGGAGCTGTTTGTTTTAGGTCCACCAGACAGCAGCTGATGGGAGGGACTGTTTAAAAGCATCTCCTGCCAGTTGTTTGGTCTGCTCTGTGCTGTGCGTCTCGGCTTTGTTCGGGCTTCCAGGCAGGCAGCAACTCCACCATATTCTTTTTTGTTTTGTTTGCATTACACATAGTTCACACTTTACTGATCTGCACTACATTTTGATTAGTTTTCTCTTGCTTCTCATTTACTGACTTAATGCATTTCTTGATTTAAATTATGATTTCATTCTATCATTTAATGTTTAAATAAACTAATTTTGATTTAACTTTACAAACGGTGTGGTCTCCCCTATGTCACTGCTACTGTGAGCTAGGTAGACGTGACATATGGGGGCTCATCCAGCCAGTGGAATCCCGAATTGTAAGTAAACTATTGTAATGCGCAATATTGTTTGTAGGCTTAGTTGCGTGGATAGTGCTACGTCATTGGTTCACTTTTTGTGAATGAACGTAAGGTGATCAGCTGATAGTAGTCAGCTGGCGCTCGTTGTATTTGTTTGTTGGGGAGTTCTGCATCGAGTGTTCAGTTAATGAATTTAATGTTAGAAAGTTAATCGTTAAAGTTAGTGTTTTGGTTATGAAAATAAAACAGTATTAAAATTTTGGTGGAGTATTTCGCATATAGAGCAGTTTGTCCAACCATACTTCGTTTGAGTGGCGAAGTGTGTTTGTAAGTTGATTTGTGTTGCAGAATGACATTTTACGGAGCTTGTTTTATCCCCAATTAGTGCGCTTATGCGTTGCTGGGTTTAGGTTCCTGGTCACTGAAGTCCGGACGAGGGCACCACCGTGGAGCACCGGCTGAATTGACTTTTGTCGGGACAGTACGACTCCATCGGTATTGGTGAGTAAATGAGCCTTGTTCTTGGACTTAGTGTGAAGATAGGTTAGAATAGTAGGGGGGTAAATGTTTAGGGGGAAACTCCGTAACTTAGTTGTCCTGTAATGCGAGCTACTTTCGCTTCGCCTTATGAAGTTTGTGTGGTTGGTTTTGTAATAGTAACCTGAAAGACATTGAGGTATTAGCCCAGTTTGATTTGGTTAGATGTAGTGCTAGGGGGTGTTAATAGACCATAGCCTTTTTGATTGTTGATTGGAGACTGGTGAATTTAGTTGTGATAATGAATAAACTTGAGGCGTTTTTAGCTGCTCCTTTGGTGGTTTTGCTCGCGGCATTGAATGTTAAACAGTTGCATAGTGTGGCTGAGCACTATGAAATTGATATAACATTGCCGAGGGTAGCTAAGAAGTATGAGCTGGTTGATTTCATTCGTGCGTGTTCTGATTGACAAGAATGTTTTACCTGATGAGAAATTGCCAGAATGGCATGAACATATTTCTGCGGCACGTTGATTCGTCGAGTGTGTTGTTCACGCAGCTGTCAGGTCTTCTGTGTTCGGGCTTCCCATGGACGCTATACTTCCTTTACAATGGATACAATTTATGTTTGATTATGTTCCTGAAAATGACGATCATAATCTAGCTCTCTGTGCTGCGCATTTTACGGAAGACAGCTTCCAGAATCTCCACGAGTTTCAACATCGGATTCAACAAGAAACTGTTACTAAACATGAAGCAGTTCCGACTTTAAAACAAGAGGCAGCAGTGTTGGGCCACAATCTGTAAGTAGGCTAAGACTTCATCATTTTAAATGTATTTGCATGTATAATTCCAGTAGCCTTGTGTTTTTTTTTTTTTTTTTTTTCAAATGCCAGCTCTGGCTTTATAGCCACTACTAGTTAGCCTATGCTATTTTTTGTCTATGACAAATACGTACAAACATTATGGACCTGAATTTTCTATAAGTACTAATGTTTTAAACGTATTTTTCATGTATATATGCTTTATGACGTTATCTTCGATTTGATCAAGAAAGTAAACATGCCAACGCTGTTTGAGTATAACATTAGTAGCCAGTCAGTTGCTATTGTTGCCATTCAGATGCTATTGTGTAAAATAAACGTGTATAAAGTTAAAAAATGTATCAAATTATCATTCAGAAACGTTTAGTAAGAGCTGTAGTATGTGGGGAGGTTCTGCTTGCTTGAATCTCTTCATCGCGGCTTTCTCGGTCTGGTTATGCCTGAAACTGATACTGCAGTTCGACACATATTTACATCTGCACCGGAGCTCATACCATAGACTGCTCATGACATGCACGCTTTCGCCCGTAAAGGTAATGGGCATTAACCTTCTGGACAACGTGAGCGACAGTTTAGTTAATCACAACACACCGGGCCAAACTAACCAATCTGAGCCCATTACATGTTTCTGAGGGAGTGTTTTCATAGAATCAGGAAGTGAACCGCTCGTTCAGGGGACAGAGGAGAGCGCGGCTGATAATAAAGGTGAAGTTTATGAAAAATAAGACTTTTAAAAAAAGAAAAACCACGAATACATGTTATATTGCACCCCATAAATACAATAATGCAAAGAAAAAAACAGTCAACCCCCCATTTAATGATTAAAACGCAGCTTTATTTATAACGATTTTCTTAAAATCAATTTATGATGTAGTCAAACAATGAAAACCAGGTTTAATTTAAACACTTGTGTTAAAGCCTGTTGATGACCACGGGGAGATGTGTAGAGAGATAATAAAGATTTAAAGTAGTTAGAGAAGACAATTTCCCTTCTGCTCAGCGGCTCAAGCCTTAATTCCGTTACAAATGGCCTGTCTCTGTGGTCCCAGTGACCCTCAAGGTTGCAGGACAGACAGCTTTTCTTTACAATCCCATAAGTGGCTTTGCCTTCACAGTCCCCACTGCTGCACAAGGAAACTACATTGTATACATTATAATCACAGACCAAGACAAACTCTATTTCTCTTTATCCAGGACCAGTGTCATTATTCTGTAATGTTTGTTCAAAATCAGTCTCCTCCCACATGTGAAGCCAAAGGGGTTGTGTACATGAACGTTTGTCAAGCTTTGCTAATTAAGTCCCTGTGGAGTTTCATATCACTGACATACTGCTCCCTGTGACTGAGGTGAGGCATGAAGAGGAAAATGTAAAACAAGAAAGCCCATGAAAACAAAAACAACAAAGTCCATTCTAAGATTACAATGATTGTCAGAGATAAATCACCTAAAATGAAACTTCTGTCATTATATACTCTCAGGTCATTCCAAATTCATATGGATCCTTGTTTAGAATAAAAACAACAAAAAAAAGATTTTAAAAGGTGCATTGTGCAAGTCTCTGAGTGTTTGCAGAACTATGCCCCCTCTGGCGACAAGCGAAACTGCAACCAGAGGTGTGCACGGCACGCTCATGGACCACACGCACGCTTGCTCAAGCTGTTCATAACCAAAGGAGCATCAGCCGCACAAATCTTTAGTTACAGTCATAATGTCTTCAGAGGTAATAAAGTTATAAATCTGCAAGTCATTTTAAATATATGAAAGGAAAGGCATTTGACGAAAGCTCTTCGAGCCTGAGTAGACTTAGTCTTTTGAATCTTTTATCAAAATATGAAGGTCATCTTGGATGAGTGCCTTATGTTACAATAAAAGTGTACTCATCCTAAAGAATTATGAAGTAAATGCGATAAGAATGTGGTGGTTTATCATTCACTGGTGCATTCGCTTTCAGTCATTTCCCTCAACAGAGTGTGGGGAGAGAAAGGACAGCAAGGAAATTTTCCTCACCTCAAATCACCTCAGGGTTAGGACTTGCTTATTATTTGTGTCCTTCACCTTAGCTTACACTTAAAATTTTTCTAATAATATACTGACTTTCGATTTTGATTTGCAGTGGCTCCTTGGAAAGTTTTCCTCTTTCAGTTTTGTGATGTCGCTGACAGGTGCAGTCCAGACTCCAGAGTATATTTATAAGATTATTATGACACAACCAGGCCGACCAGAAAACTGGAAGTGTGCAATTGTTAGTTTTAATTTGTAATTATTATTAGTCTGATTCCTTTAGGCTGACATGGTGTCGATGGAAAAACCTTCTAAATGGCTGATCTGTCAGTGTTGTGGCCTTGGGCCTGGACAGCCATCCAACTTATCCCCTGATTTGAAAAATAAGTCCACTGTCAGTTTGCCTGCAAGGTCTCTCTGAGGTTATTTCATAGGCAAAATGTCCTTAGCTGTCAATGCATGAGTGATCCACCAGGACAGAGGTGTTCAGCTTTAGTAGCCTCCTGACAGTGTTCCTCCTCCTCTTTCTTGGCTCATGTTGCTGTTGGCTATTGAAGTTTGGTGGTTTTCTTAAAAGATTTAGAGCGAACGGCATCTTTCCCGACAGGTGTGAATGCTGAGCATTGTGGCAGGCCAAGCGTACTATTCATTCTCTAGTCAAGCGGTACACTGTTGTATCTCTGACTGCAAGTCTCTGATGTATCTGCTAAAGAAGCGTTCATAAAGCAGGCTCTTGTCTTGTCTCCGGTCACCATACAACAGCTGATGCCTTGTCTACCATACTCTTCTCTGCCTGGTTGCAAGACAAAAACAATGGAGCAAGTCTCTCGTGTCCTTCTCCAGGCCAGAAGGGAAACAGGTCACTATCTGTGTGGAGACAAAAGAAGCAAAGAATGCCAGCTTGATAGGAAGGGGATGTGTAAAGGATATGCAGTATGTCTAATTCATCAAAAGCAAATTGCTTTTAATTGTTAAGGGAGGAAATGGCCGTGAAGATCTGAGCAGGGGTGGAACTTGCCTTTTCCATATGGGGGTCTCTTTGCGGCAAGGTGGAACTAGATGGAAAATGTCCAAAAAACGTTTCCGTAGTCATGTCTGCTAACTTTACCCATTGAAAGCTCTATATATTAGCTCCAAAGCACCATTTTCAGGCCTCATACAGTAAGTGCACACTCGCCACGATGTTTGTTCCAAAAAGAAGGGAATTGAATTATGTTGATCAAAGAAACCACATTCCAAGTCAACACTGCATGCTTCCTTCACTGAGTTATCAATCCCATAATACACTGCAACAAGTTCAGTGAAAAGCTAAATCCAAGATGGTGGATGAAGTGAGAGAAATGTTAGAAATTAGCATACTTGCCTACCATATACCCAGCTAACAAAAATATGGTCAAAGTACTTTTTGCTAACATTCCCGTTAAGTTTTGAAAATTATACTTCTGAAATGTTCTCAGACTGTTTAAATCGCAAAGTTTTAAATGTTAGCTGCCTGCATCTGAAAATCCATACTTCCCTACTATATACCCAGCTAACAAAAATATAGTCAAAGAACTCTAAGGCCGTGTGTCCACCAAAGCATTTTTCCATGCGCCTGGCGTATGTTTTTAATTGTTTTCAATGGCAGCTCCACGTTTTTTAAACGCCATGAGCTTAAATAGGCCCTGAGCGGTTTTTTTTTTCGCACTGAAGCGCCGAGCGCCCAGCGTTTCTTACTGGTCGCCAAAAGTTGAAAAATGTTCAACTTTGGATTAAACGCAGCACTCATCACTGTCACTTTTTTAACCCAGTCGTCCAATCACAGTGGAGGAGGGGCGGGACTAAACCACCCTGACCAACTGTCACAACATTTTTTCTGTTCAACGACATCAACCAGCAGAGCTAACTAAACGAAATGGATGAAAAATATTTTTTAGTATGAAACAAATTATCTGCGAAATCAGTTACAAGTAAACTTTGCTGCGGATATTCTTTATCATAGCAACGAAACGTCTCAACGGAAAAACGCTGCGCTGCCAAAACGCTCTCAAGCGCCCAAAGCACGGCGTCTTCAGCAGAGCGTCTGGCGTTCTGCAAAACGGCAAAACACACCAACAAACAAGTTGGCAGTTGGATTGAAAATTTTATGAAGTAACTGTCGTGTTCATACTGCTCCAACAGATGCCAACAAACACTGATAGACCATGGTCAGTCAGGTGAAAACAAACTATGTCTGACCGAAGCCAACAGACGCCGACTGATCAGATAAAACCCAACAAACCTGTTTTTTGTCTGTGCGGTGTGTATTGGCCTTTAATTCCACTCATTACTATTAAATAAGTTATGTTGTTTCATACCTGAAAAGGAGGGAATGAATCACATGATATTTGGTATAAGATTTGGGTTTTGGAGGGCCAAGAGTGTGCTGTTAATGTTATGCTTCTTGCAGCCCCTCTCTCCTTCTTGCTTAATCCACATTTTATCAGCCTGCACACATGGCTCAAGTTACTGTCAGGCATAACCTCAGGAACAAACCACAAACAGCAGCTGGCCAAGACCCTGCCTTTAAAGCTGTATAAACCACCCTTGATTTTTCAGCCCTGAATCTCTTATTTCAACTGAGAAATACTCACTATTTATCTGTTTCCGACTCAATTTCACTATCTTGTCTGTCTCTTTTTTTCACAAGTTGCACTGCCATTCTGGTGGCTGGGGAGAGATAGCCTTTTTGAAAAGCACAGCTCCAGCTCCCAGTGCTCTTTCTATTCATCATAAAAGTTAACATATGTCATGTACCTTATTCCATCATTTCACTTCAAGACTCGGTGGTGTCATTACATCCTCTTTTTCCATCAGTACACTTTCCCTAAAGAACACTCCTTCATTCCAACCCTTCAGTGCAGCTTACCTCCACGTTCGTAGAAGGAAACTGAACACAAAATGACAAAGATAGATTACTCAATCTTACTCTGCACAAAATCTCAATGTTCTCTATGTATGATTAACTCAACAACAATAGACCTGGTATGGCTTTTATGGGTGTGTAATAGCACAGAAACAACATGAGTCATATTTCTCAGTAAAGACTAGAATACAATACATGATTTTTGCCCCAATTTGCAGTTTGGACACGTCAATGCTACTTGCCAAAAGTCAGAGCCAGTATGCAGATTTTGGGTAGTCTAAAGTCTTAAATACAGCACACGACTTTTAAAACTGAAAAAGATTTTAAAACACTGGGCATCATAGTGACTTTGTAAAAGGTTCGTAAAAGGAAAAACTGTGCATCATAGACTAAACAACTGAGGATCACACACTCAGATTACTCGCACAGAAACATGCGCCTCGGCTCAACCCCCAAACCGGCTCAAAATATCAAACATGTTTGCTATCCTCCAAGTGGATGGAAGCGAAAAAATTGAAAGCTAAAAAAAGTATATGCCCTATGTCTATATGTAATCATTTAGAAAGTCAGCAATCATAGTGTTTTCAAATTGGTTCAGATTTTAAAAAACATGTGTATTCCAGCCTTAAGGGTGCAATTTTGTCTGGTAAGGTTCTGCATTCACTGTTGTTTGGTACTTGATTTTCCTGTTTTGGACACAGCTGCAATATTAAAGCTGCAGTCCATAGCTTTTTTTAGGTTAAAATGATCCAAAATACATATTTGAGAAAATACATAACCAGCCAGTGTTCAAAACTGCTTGCCTTAGCTCGATTCAAAATGGTAAGCTTGTAATAATGTTTTTAATTAACAATGGTACTGGTGGATTTCCGCGGGTGATTTGAGCATGTCTTTGTGTCGTTACGTCAAATCTGTACACATCTCGGCTAGTAGGCTATATTGCGTGTGAGGATGTTGGAGGTGGAAATTTATAGCCTTTTCTCACAGCACTTGAAATAATTAAACTTATCATTTTGATGGCGGATCCAGAAAGGTTCAAACGACAATCACCAGTGACAACAGATTCACCTGCTGTAGAATGCAAAAGACTTCATTCAGACTTTGGAGTGGCTATAGAAAAAAAACAGACCGCAATCGGACCCATGCGAAAACAAGGATTCATATCGGAAGGACATTAGTCATGCAATGCTGACTTTGTTAACATTAAGACTTTGAGAACGGATTTGCGTGATGATAAGCGATTTTAAGATTTAATCAACGCGATTAACTGTCAGAAGCAGAACAAAAGTGGATATTACTTGTTCAGATGACATTTTCCGGTGAAAAATATTCATACTTCCAAAAAGAATAATCTGTGATTACGAATGACAGTATCCACCGGCATGGTGACTGACAGCCACACACTCTCCTCAAACATTGTGAAACATCATCACAACTCGTGTAGAGTTAATAATTCCACTAATAACTGCAATTGAAGATTTTGAGCAGAGAAGGCGACAAAGAGGTAAAACTGTGGACTGCAGCTTTAAGCACTAATTACATCACCAATTAACAGGCCTGTCCACCCAGCTCCACACTGCTGACAAAAGGAAAAACATTCACCTCTCTTCCCGCCTACCTCTGTATCCACAGCATCCACAATGTTCAGTTCTGGCCTCTAGGACTGTAAAAATGTAAGCATAGTCTATAATGCAATAGAAAAATGGCCAACTATTCAACTTGGCTACTGAGCTCCACTCTGTGACCTGACCTCCATCTGTGACATAGACACCAGCCTGGTTAAGACCTGGACCTACTCTTTCACTCTTTAGGGGCATGGTTTCATTCTCACTGGCTGCCTCTTGTGTGTCAGAGAATATTCTGGAATATACACTCTCGGGATGTTTGGATGTTGCTGAGTGCTGTCATGCACCTGTCGTTTTCTCTGTGGTAAGGATGATGAGGAAGGAGCCCAGAGTGTGTTGGTTTGCTTGGCATTTGAGATGCATGTCAACAAATCTGTATTTTAACTCCAAATATAGATGTTCATCCTTTATTTAAAAACAAAAATGGATTGGTAAATACTAGTAATGATATCAGATGGTGTTACCATGATGGAACTGAAAGAACATATTAATCTGCCGTTGTATTTACAGTACATTACATCGCTTGATACTTCAAAGAACGCCACGGTAATATGGAACTTCTACCCTATCTTACGACCAATTCGTACGAATTGGACGAGTGATTAAAATGTGGCTAATTCGTACTAATTCGTATGACCTCACTCGTACAAATTCGTATCGATTTGTCTAAACCCACGTGACGGTTAAGTTTAGGGGTGGGGTTAGGGGTAGGTCATTCGTATCGAATTCATACGAATTGGCCAATTCGTAAAATATGTACGATTTAGCAAAATCGTACTAATTTGTACGAGTCAGGTCGTATGAATTGTTACGAATTAGCCACCTCGTAAAATTCGTACGAATTCCCGTGAGATTGGGTTGGGAACTTTGGTACTTTTCTAGAGTTGTTTGAAATGTTTATTTGTGCTTTCTTTGTCCTATTTTGTTATGTCTTTTACCAGATGACTATGATTATGTCATTGTGTGTGCATGCTCAACAATCAAGTCATAATAAAACAATAAAATGTCATAAATTTTATTTTCTATCTATGACATCACATTTTTTCAACAACTCCAGTGTAGCTAACATTAACAATGGTTAAATGGTAGAGCATAACCATGATTAATTACTATCTTTTTCTCCCTAAACTATTACCCTGTCACTGTAAAGCACTGTTCACACTCTGCAAAGGGCACCTACAGTTTTAAAATAATTTGCTTCACTTTTATTTTATGATACAGAACAATTTTAACTATACAGATGGGAGACATTACCTTTCTCTACTGTTACAGTTCTGCAGCTCCTCTTTAGTATTTTGCTCTCACTTGACTCTCATTTTAATTACTCTTTAAAGCACAATATACTTACAATGGACACTATAATGTCCACAATAAACATTATCTGATCATATTGCTTCCTCATTCCAAATGTCTAATACTGGACAACATTGTTTTTGATTATATATGTTGCCCGCGGTTTCTGGTGTTCATCAGAACACATTAAGTGAAGATTTATTTTGTTCAGCTCAGAAATAAAATCAGAAATGGCAGCATGTGACAATGACCACACTTCTGAAACTATATAAGTTGTATGTAGTTTTCATATTTGTCTAAAATTATAAATGAATTACTTTTATAAGATGTGAAAAAAGAAAAAGAAATGGCATATACTGGAAGTTTGTTTACATGCAAAATGACTAGCCTAAAGTGTGTGACCTGCTCCAGGAAATAAATCTATGAATGTTATTCATTATTACTCACAAATGTTCCCAAGTAATTAGATTATAATGTTAAAAATGTATTAAAATGCATTATTCATTAGCCTATAAGAGCTAAGTTTATTAATTATAAATATTTTATCTGATAAAGCTGATGCAGTACAGCACTTAAAAAAAATCATAACACTAAAAGGACGAATGATTATTCATATATTTAATTTATCATGATAATACATTTTGTGTGTTTAATTCCATAAATCCAGTATTGGTGAACAGTCCTAAAGTGATGTTTAGGACTGATTTTCTGTATAATAGCTCTTGGGCGCTTTACTGTTTTTATTCAGTTTGACATAAATATCACATGAGTTTGAGACATCTGGGTGACATGAAATTGGGACCAGAAAAAAAAAAAGAAAAAAAAAACGTGTGAACGAAGTGGCCAAATGTTATAAACACTCCAATCTCTAGTCCTACTGTAGTAATATCCGCACAACATGTCCATATTGAGTAAAGCACTCTTGCTTGAGCGATTTTGGTTAATTTGTTAGGCAATATGATTCCCTGTCAAATTATTATTATTATTATTATTATTATTATTATTTTATATGCAGCAATTAACAAATTTGAATAAATACACATTGTAAGTTTCTTAGTATATAGATGCTATAAACAGATTTAAATATCAATCCTCATGAATTGGTTTACAAAAATGTCCTTTTCTTGCACGTTGAGACGATTTTCAGAAGTGAAAGTCCTGAAACTCCAGAACAAAGTGTCCTGCGTTGCTCTGTGGATCCTCTTATCTGTCTAATGTAGGCTATAACAAATCCATTTCTATTCAAACCAAAAACAGTACGAGGGCGTACATCAAAACGCTTCCGTTCTTACCTGCGATGCGCACCATCCCGAACCACATCAGCCACAAATATACACAGCCAGAAATACACAGCCGGTCCTTCTGAGATGGGAAACGCGCTCAGCGAGAGGAGACGTCAAGTTTAATGTAAGTCTCGCACAGTAATCCCGACCATATCAGGTTGTCATTGCGAATGGCGTTGCAGGTGCACTGCTCGTTCAGTCCGGACTTTTGCCCTCCGCTCGGAGGAGTGGTCTCTCCTCTCATTGCTACTCTGATCGCGGAGCTTGTAGTTCAGCTGGGAGTGTGTGTGTCGACCTCGCCGCTCCCCTCCATTGGGACACCTGCAACGATAAAGCGTCTAGTCCAAAGGTCTGACGTTAAATGACGCCAATTGGACACACCAAACAATTTTCTGTATGTTTGTTAATGCTGCGTCGCGTTTCACTATCTGCGCGACGCGACAAAACACGCTTACCTGGAAATCGTCGCGAGAAGAAGGCTACCTGCTCTGTTTACCAGAAACTCTTGCATGACCAGTGCTTATGACTAGATCATTCAAGGTACTGATATAATTGTGTTTCACAAGTAATGGTGATTGTTTTAAAATCGTTTTATAATCTTAATATTCAAAACAAAAGTTTATTTTTAATTGACTTTGATTGCCTGCACAGTTTTTATCAGACTACAGACATGTTTGCAATATATTTCTGTTAATTTATGTGACACACTTAAAGTAGAAAACATGGGGGTGCTTAGTGGTGCTGCGAAAATGTAAAGTTGTTTAGATGCTGAGAAAGTCATTATTACGCCAACATTTTGATTGCAGTTTAAAAAATGTTCATGTGTAGCAGTTCATGTTGAATGACTTTAAAGTATTGCCTTATAATTGCATGAACACACATTTTAATTTGCAATTAATCTGTTCTCATTATATGATTTAAACCAACTGATCTTGAACAGCAAATTATTTGATAGGCTATGCATAGGCCTATAGATTTTACATTTTGTAATTGTTAATTTGTAAATGATAAACATCTAAATTACAAGCCATTTCTTTTGACAATTTGTCTGATAATTGCAATTATTTCCTAAGTGTGTGCGAGAGAGAGGCACATGAACTAAATGGTCCATTCTCTTGTTCCATTAAGATTTATACTAAATGTTTTAAGCTCTAGTTTTTCTTAATGATTTATGTTTTTAGTTTTTATTTTTACTTATTCATATGTAAGCATTATTCATTTAAATTTGATGGAATTTTACTATATTAATTGAAAAGCATAAAAAGAATTCAGTGCAATATTTGCTGAAAATACTATAAAATAACTAAAATAACTTACATTCTCCCCAAGTTTGGCCCAGGACAGGTAGCACTAAATATTGCTTATCTGAAATGGTGACACCCAGTGGTTCAGTAAGGTGATACATTATACAAGCATCAGTCAATGTATGGGGCATGACCACAAACCACAGAAGTCATTTCTTCCCAGAACATTCGCAATGAACAGACACATTGTGGAATGTCTTCCTCCCATAGACTGTAAAAGCTTCCTCCCTGTGCTGTTACCCTACATTTAATGACAACTGGTGTCTCAATACAGTCAGAAAACTGCACCAGTTTGGGTGTCCTCTTGAATCATTAGTCTCTAGTGCATGTTTGACAAACCATGTTGTTTTTTTGTTTGTCAGTCAGAGGTGTCCTATTGCACATATAGTCTACAAAACATCAGTGGTGGTAAGTAACGAAGTAAAAATACTTTGTGACTTTACTTGAGTATTTTTTTTCAGGGATCTGTGGGCTACCTATTTTACTTGAGTATGTTTAATTTGCAACTACTTTCACTCTTACTCCACTACAATATTAAAGACAAAGTTTACTTTTACTCCTATACATTTCCCCATGCCTGCTCCAAGTATTTATTACACTTGCCAAACCATTGAAAAATTTGGGTTTCCTTAAAAAAAAAAAAATAACGAAACGAATGCACAAGCTCTTTGCCAGCATATACTCACATAGCAGTCAGCTCGCCATTTGCAAAGTTGAAGATGACCTCAGAAACAGGCTCTCACTCAACACTAAAGAAGATTTTTATCTTCTGGATTTGTACTTTTATTCAAGTGATGTTTGAATGGAGGACTTTCTACTTGGACTGGAGTATTTTTTTATTTAGGTATATACATTTACTTGAGTATAATTCTCAAGTACTTTTATCACTCCTGAAAACATATCGCAACATTGCAACACTCTCTTTTATAGACACTAAAATGTTCTTTCTTTATCTTGTGACTGATGTTGTCTTCGCCACCTCATGCTGCCTGATGTAGGCTACTGATCTTTTGGATCTTTGATGTTGTCCCTTAGTCTCTTGTACTCTTGGGCTCTTGGGATGAAGCTTACATATTTATGAAGGTCATTCATGAACCTGTGCACTATAGTCTCTCTTCATCATGCTCCTGTCAAGGGAAGGTAAAGATACATGCACACGCACACATTGTGCATCATCGGTGACGTGAAGTTTTGAGTGATGTTTTGCTCTTGGTGAGCATTTCTGTTGTGGAAAGAGTCCAGTTCTTGCTCCATCCACCTAGAGGAAAGCAGCCCAAGCATCGATCTTTTCTCCAGCCATTAGTGCTGATCTATTCCCCCTCTGCCTCATCCCGGGTTCATTTGTATTCTAATTGCCAGGCTTGAAGTGACATGCTACGTTCTGTACAAGGCTGTTTTCTGTCAATTCCATGCCAATATACAAGTGCTGTCTTCAGCTGCTTTGATGTTAAATGTGGAATTTGAGCCTTAAGGAGGTCACATGTATTTGTGTATATGTTGTGTATGATGTTTAGTAGAACATGAGTTAAGATTGAAATTAGACAAAATCATTGGATCATTGAAATCAGACAAACCATATCCTTTTCTAGTCCTCATCAAACTGGTCCAACTCCAAATAAGACATGCATAATCCAACAAAATAAATCCTCTGATCGCTTGGGACTGGCTGGTCTGAGACCATTGCAGGCCAGTTCTCTGCCCAATCGCTCCATAAGCTTATGTTTATTGATTTTTTTTTTGTCTGAACATTGCTTTGTTAACCCTCAGGTGCTCTTCATTTCGGAGTCACACTTGTTATCTTCCCGGTCAAAAGTGACCAGACACCTAAAAATGAAACTTTCTCCATCCCAGTAAAACCAATGCAATTTATTTTTGTTCTATAATATTTATTCTTTTTAATTTAGTATTTTGAGACAATTTAATTAATATTTATGCAATAATTATGGTTTATTTTTGCCATGGAAAAATATATATTTTTTTTATATATATATATATATTTTTTTTTTTCAAAAAATATTAATGCAGTATTTTAGTTTAATATAGAGTCTAGGCCTTCAGAAAATTTTTTTGAAGAAAATTAGCACTATCTGGTTACAGTATAGAGAAAAAGCGTAGAATCATAGTGTAACCACTAGATGGCATGTAAAGCTCTCTATGGAGAGGCATGTGAATTCCCCAGCTGTTTTTTTTTTTTGTTGGTGGATTTCTGATGAAGCTGTGATTTTTAAAATTTCAAAACAAAAAATTTTTTGGTCAAGAAATAACCGAAGAACACCAGAGGGTTAATTTAGATGATGTACAATGTTACCAAGGTAACATCGTCTAGCTGGTTAACATACAATATTTCTGTTGAAATCTCAAGGGTGAAATTGCTTTTTTATAGAAGCATCAGTTAGTATGGATTGAAAATTATTAAAAATAATTTTACTTAAAGGGGTCATATAATGCCATTTTTGTAAGTTAATATGAATGTTCAGGGTCTAAATGAAAACTTTGTAATATACTTTTATTAAAAATTCTCATTAGTATTTTAAGAAAACACCATTTTACCTGGTCAATATCAGCTCTTGTTTTCAGCAAGCCATTTCAGTGCATTTCCCTTTAAATAATAAACCCCGCTCCTCTGTTCTGCGGGGCGTGAACCAGGCGTGAACGCACGTGGAGTGTTGCCTTTACAACACTTGAAGGTTTTGGACAGAGAATGACAGGGCGAGTCTCTGAGAACGCATCTGTGCAACCGTATCAGTTTCTAACTGGAGTAACTGTTCACCGGAACAAGATGACGGCCGCAAAGAAGTTCGACAATTAAGGCTTGAGGACGTTTCTGAATGGTTGGTTAACATAATGTTACTTTGATCTATCTTTGTATGCACTGGCAGGGTAGAGTAGTGAGACACGAACGCTGTGTTTACGTTAGTTCATTGACAGATTGACGTTACAACTAATGGTATGTATGTGGACATATCAATAAATAGCGGACGCCATTGTGTTCCAAATCTCTGTGCCGGATTTTCCCGACTCACTCTGAGCGGGTCTCCTGAAAATGCGCTGTTTTCATTGACTTGCTGTGGGAATCATTTATTATTTTTTAACCAATCACATCATTAGGGTTTTCGACTGCACATTTGTTTTAATTTTTTTCTAGTCAGGCTGCATTTTCCTCCTGAAAGACGATTTCAAACAATACGGAAGAATTCAACGGTCAAGAAATTATTTTTACCCACTTTGGACTCTTTTCAGAGGAAGGTGGATATGAAGAACATATGTTTGTGGTGTGCTGTACAAAATTTCATGGCCATTTAAACTCCCCCACTTTTTTATGACTACCGACACTGAACGTTACATGTAGAAAAGCTGTCAAAATGCAGCGCGTCGTGTAGGCTACACTCAACTTTTGTGTGGTCTCCTCCACTTTCTTTCCTCCACCAGCGTTAGTATTGTTAACTCTATATTCTTACATAACTGGAAATAGCATGAATCAACCAAAATCCATCTTTTAAATTAAGGATATATACATTTCCTTGGATCGTTGTTTTCCATTCAATTATTTGTATTTTTAACAACTGCTCGTCAGAAAAATACCATAAAAGATAGGCCAAATCAGTCTTTATGTGTGTTAAAATCAAGTTGATTAGATCCAAATAACTATGAAACTCACGTTAGATCCAAATAACTATATGAAACCCATCTCCACAGAAAATTTCATTAAGATATCTTGAATATTGAGAAAGAGAAAGAACGGCTTGATTTGAGACAGGGGAAAACATATAAGGAGATGAAAACAAAACCACTGGATGGATTTTTATCATTAAATGGTGGTTGGGAACAGGCACTGACACACATTGCAGTACAATCAACCTGTAAAAGTGCATGTACCATTATATGACCCCTTTAAAGTCTTGACTGGTGAAAAATCCTGACAGGTCAAGTAACAATCTGAACTATTTGGCAAAACTGGGCCACCCAGAAGAAACGCTTATTGTTGTGCCCCATTTATGTTGAAATGAAATGAATGAAATGATCAATTATAGTCCATGACTTTGGATTTCTGTCTTTGATAACTGGCCTAATTTCATATCCAATTATGTTTGTAGCTTTCCTTAGTCAATCCAATTTCTATAACCAAAGATGATAAAGCCCAGTCAAAGTCTGTGATATTTAAAAAACAAAGTCAGTTTTGCCTATATGTGACACTGAGCACAGAGTGTGCTCTCTTCTTTCTCATAATGCTGATGATAAAATATGGCGCGTCTCTCGCAAGAATAGATGCATGCAGAGTGTCACACATCAGTTGCGACACATCAACAAGCTTGTGTCGGCAGTTATTATTCATGGACAGCGCTGTGGTTGACGTTGAAGTCTTTGAGGAACGAATAAAAGACAGGTAATAGATGTGCTCTTTCAAATGCTTTGTGAGAGAGATACGGAGACAGCTGTGTTATCTTAAATGAGTGTGTGTGTGTTAGTGTGTGCGTGTGTGTGAGAGAGCGAGGGATTATTAAAACAGGTGTGTGTCTCCACATGCTGATGGTGTGTGATTATTCATTACTTGCGGACTTGCTGCTATCTCTGCTGAGAGCAAGTCCCAGAGTCACCTTGACTGAGCCTCATATAGAAATATCACACTTATTATAACTGCTACCGTGGCCTAACCTATCCAACCAATGAGAGACATGAGGATTCTACTTGATATTTGATTTAAACAAACTATATGATTTCATAAAATGCACATGCATGCTTATATATATATATATATATATAATATATATATATATATATATATATATATATATATATATATATATATATATATATATATATATATATATATATATATATATATACTGCCCTAAAAGGGCATTTTTTTATTTCTCTGTCAAGGTGAGGATGCTTGCAGTTTGTGCAAATTTTAGTTTGTACATTCGCGTCACTGATCCCTTTTTATGGGCTGTTGGGCTGTAAGACATAGAAAATAGAGAAAATAGGAGGACCGTTTGCTGGTTCGCAGTCCATTTATCTCTAAAATGTTAATTATAGTAAATATTACCGCCCAGGGACATATAAGCAGCTATTGTATGTGTTGTGTGACAGTAAGACAATGATAAATGGGGCTGTAAAATCCATGTAACTGGATTTGTTTGTGTGTTGCTCACAGTGCTTATCCAATGCATACATTGATCGTTTCTAGCTTCTGCTCAAATTTGAGAATTTATAGTCATCCAGAATTAAAATTCACACTGTGTGCTCTGGTCCCAGATGAACTGTGTTCTTGGTCAGCAGATATGTAGCAGAAAAACCCTTACTCACATACTTTGAAATGAGCTATCTAATGTAGTTTAAGGAAGCACTTCTTATAATTTGCCCATCTTCTGCTTCTTAATTGAAATCCTGATTTTAGAAAAGAACTACATGTTGTTTCCTAATCTGTAAAATGACCTTAAAAACTTTACATTTTAACAATAGAAGATCTGACAAAAACAAAACGTTTCATAAAATGGTAATCCACACATTTCAGTGGTCTGACCAAAAATGGCAGACTGACTGAAAATGCAAATTAAGTCTCTGAAGGTGGTTACTGTACAAGGCAGTACTTCCCTATATGGAGGTAAGATGAAAAGAAATGTAATTAAAAGTGAAGACAGTCAAGATATAAACACTTGCATAACATGAATTGCCTATTTTAAGGTTCGAACAGCGAATTTGCAGGTATGTACAGTATTAAACTTATAGGATATTAAGTAAATATTTATGTAAACATTATTGAAGGAATGGAAAAAGCTAAAGGTTTAACTGTAATTTGGACTGTCAGTACAGTTCATCTGAAATACTCAAGGGCTTTTTTACAGTAACTTGTTTGGTCTCAGACAAGATTTACTGTATCATAAGATTTGAAAAGTTTTAAGCAAGCACAAACTAACTTCATATCTGTCTGCATAAAACGTAAGTTTCGATAGCCTTTTCTTCCCTATTGTGATGTATATCCAAGTGAAACAGATTCTCGAACAAGAAAAAATGTAAGGCGGGACTTCAATTTTGTCCAAGAATTGACCCTTCGCTGAAGCCGCGCCCAAAAACCCTACTGGCCAATTGTGTCATAGCAACCGTAACTAGGCGTGGGAAATCTGGCAAGCTTTCGAGCGAGGGAAACATGCCAAAGCATTGTGTCTGGATTGTGCAAATATGATACCCGGTATCCTTAAAGTTTGGACGAGGGAGTGGATTTTTTTTTTCCTTCGCGTAAATCTAAAAGCCAAGGCGAGAAATGATGGGCGTGATCAAGCAGTTAGGAAGACCAATTCAGAACTAAATGTCGACAGGATTGACAAAAACACTATTTCTATTTCACTATTCTATTGCTTGGAAATATCAATGGTTCTTTGGTCATAATGCATTTTAACGATGAAAAAGTAATGACGATTAAAGAGAAACTAAACACTAAACCAAGTTTTTTTAGTTAATGATCTGTAAGAAAGGATCTTTATTAATACCAGTCACTGATTCGAATAACTTTTTTGACATTTGTGTATAAAGTGTTTTATTTCTACAATATATGGTGTAAAAACGTCTTAGTGCTGCCCTCTTCAGGTTTAACGGTGGCTACTGCAGTTGAATTTTCCTATTGGATGTTCCACACTTTGTGACGTTTGCAGGTTTCAGTTCACCACGCGAGCTATGCCCCTGGCAGTATAAAAAAAAAACGCTTGTTTCATCAAAACCACTGTAGCAAATCAGGAGTTGGAATTGAGAGTATTGGAAACAATTAGGATAGAGTGTTTTAGCATCTATTTCGTCCCTCTATCGCCACTGGGGTCAGCCCACTTTTTCAGCATTTTTCAAATATTGCCAGTGGGTGGAGTCAGGCTCTGACCAGGGGTTTAGTTACCCTTTAAAGACAAGACGGAGGCTCTCTGACATACTTTAAATATATTTCAGCATTTTGTTAATCGACGGCCTACTACCCCTGACTAAGTAATTTTAACCCAATTCGATCGTGGCTCTCCCGGTGTTAGTGTTATTCCACAAGATTTATGGATAAGCTGTTTGATTTGTAATTATTAGTATTATTTTCACATTTCACTTACCCTGCTGTGCACAAACATAGCTGTTCCTCAATTTGTGTTTCCCATTTGAATGGTCAGCATATGAGGCAGCTGCTGGGACTATTGACTTTAGCTTCATTTTTTAAGAAATTGTTATCTAATCGGTTGCATATTATGTCGTGGATATAGTCCTCAAATGGAATACTGCAGTCCCTTTTGTCTTGCTCTCTCAGATATTTCACATGTTCGCCAAAAATGACTAATTATCTCATTGGGAATGTCTGACACCAGTGCATACACACTGTAATAGATGTGCCAGCCGCGAAGCTTCACTCTAAAAAATGCTGGGTTGTTTAACCCAATTTTGGGTAAAATATGGACAAACCCAGCCATTGGGTTAAAAATGTAATTTAAAAATGTAACCCAATGGCTGGGTTTGTCCATATTTTACCCAAAATTAGGTTAAAACAACCCAGCATTTTTTAGAGTGTTGACAGGCGGGGCTTAGCGAAGGGTCAATTGATTGGATAGTTGAATTGTTGTGGTTTGATTTCATGGTGACTTTACGAGCCCTCCAAGAATCAAGCATTAGCACCGGTCGCAGTTTTAATCTTGCTCGCAAAAAAATTGAGAACACACTGATATTGAATGGCCGTCAATGGTGAAAGATGCTTTTTTGCAGCCAGATGTTGTAGTTAATGGATCCTATCAGCAGTGGTTATCCTTGACCCCTTGGTCTGAGTAAACTAAGGAATACTCAACTGTCCTAAGTGGCAACGTTCACAAAATGAAAAGTCACAGAATGAAAAAAAAGTACAAAAATCTCTTTTTATTTTAAAACATCAAGGAAAATTGTATTGACCTTTAACACATTCAAGATGATAAATGGTCATCTTTAAGATGTCATTCCTCAGACTGGTCTGTATCTCAGCTGATATGTATGTCCTGAATCTGTCTTTTCTTCTTTCTCCTCCATCTGTCCCTTTAACAACTCAAACCTGGATATGTGGTCTTCTTGACAGAGTGTTTGTTTGTGCGTGAGAGAGAGAGAGAGTAAAGGGCTGTGAGAAAGACTGCATGCTCCATTACTGCGCAAAGCCCGTAGGGGACGGGGATGAAGAAAAGAAAATGATGATAATATTGAAGGTAAAGGAAAAAAACAAGAAACAACTACGCAAGCAGAAAACTAGAAGGATAAAGAAAAAAGTGAAGAAATTTGAAAGCGTGTGGGGAAAGAAAACCCAATATAGACAGGCAAATCAAACACTGACAGAGGGTATAGAGTTCATTTTGAGGACAGTTCATCCATAAACTGGACACTCTTTAAATCTTAATCTCAAAGTCTAAGACATCCTCCTTCATCCAGACTGGTATCACTTGCATCAAGGGAAGTTATCAGGAGCTGGAGAGTAAAATAACTGTGATTATAGCCCGGCTTTCATCACTCTGTCTTTCATCCCGTCGCTCTCTCTAGCCCCTCCAGATTTATGGAAACCGACGTCGCATTTCCTTCGCGATTGTGGTGATGTCCTCGGCGAAATGCCAGCGTTCTCTTGATTAATGTGCCTGCTCTGTTCCAATCAGTGTCACAGTGGGAGGGAAATGCCATGTGTTTTAAATGGCCAGCTTTCACACATGGGCCGGTTTTATGAGCTTGGCCTCCGCGGACTAGCACAAACCCCTGTCGGAGACGGTTCGGGTGTGAAAAACAAAAACGACAACAGAAGATTGCAAGGTAGAAGGCAGCAGCCTGTTAACCAGGTAATTCTAATAAACATTGTACTTTCAACCAGGTTTGACATTCATTCTGAATTTATTCGATATGTTTATACATGTCCACGTTTGATGTTCCAATGAACTTTTCTCCTTTCTATTTGTTGGTGTCAGGTCAAAGTAACTACTTTTTTTCTTTAAAAGGGGGTCATTCACAATACATTAAATGAATTGTTCACCCAAAAATAATTTACTCAAGTTACTTAATTACTCAAGTTGTTCCAAACCTGTATGTATTTCTTTCTTCCGCTGAACATAAACAACATTTTGAAGAATAGAGATATTTGTATTGTAATAATATTTGGTAACGCTTCCTTTTACAGTCCAGTTACCCATGTAAATACTACTTATTTTAGTAACTCCAATTACTGGGTAATAACTAGTACTTACCCTGAACCTACCCCTAAACCTACCCCTGTTCCATGTACTTAACTTATATTAGCCAGTGCTTTCTAGGTGAGTACACTGTAAGTACACTGTAAGTACTGTACTGTAAAAGGAAGCGTTACCTAATATTTTACAATATTATGGTTTTTACTGTTTTTAAGATCAAATAAACGCAGACCAGCGAGCATTAAACTCCCCCCCCAAAAAAAAAAAAAAAAAGATAAAATCTTGCCAACTAAGAAAAGTCAACTTTTTATTATGTATTTATTTAATTTTTTTATAGCAAATTAACAAAACAGCAACACATACAAGATAAGAAATCAGGGTAACACTTTACAATACGTGTGCACTAATAAGCATTAATTCATGCTTAACTAATGCACAGATAATACTGAATTAATGTGTAACTAATGATTATTTAAGCTATTCATTAATGATTACCACATTAGGAACTAATTAAGTGTCTGTAAGGTTAATGTATTAGTTCATACATGAATTGTAATTAATTAAATATGTAATTGTGGATTAATTCCATAATAATTCATTTTTTAACTAATAGTGTTAATTAATATGTTAATTACCAGAATGAGCCAAAGCATTGTATTTCAACTTCCAGATAATATGACAGGTACACTAATATGCATTAATACATCATTAATTACTTAATTGTTAGTGCAAATTCATGTGCAAATTACTACAATTACTAAATGACTAGTTAATAATGATGTGCCTCAACAAGTAAAGTCATAACATAATGATACTGTTGCAAATCATTAGCTAATGATTAATTAAAGCAGACAACTGGACGTTGAAGTGCATAGCTTTGACTAATTGTGGTAATTAACACATTAATTTACACTATTAGTTAATAAAATATGTTATTAAGGAATTAATACACAATGACACATTGAATTAATAGCAAATTATGTATTACTTAATTTATTAATCATATAGACTCTTTATTAGTTGCTTATGAAGTAATCATTAATTAATGGTTTAATTCTTCATGAGTTACACATTAACTTATGATTATCTGTGCATTAGTTAAGGATGAATTAATGCATATTAGTGCACCCGTATTGTAAAGTGTTACCGAAATCAGTGACACACATATATCAACATATCAACAAAGTGGTGTATGTAGGCACACAAGATCCTTTCTGTGACGCAAGTATAGATGGGGCAATCCAACAAATAATAATAGTTTAATATTAGTATTAGTGGTGGGAGTATCAAGCATTCACAAAGATAATATTCATGACAACAAAAGTAGCATTAGCCCTAGCAATCTACAACAATAGTGACAATAGTACTAATAAAAATAACAATACATTTAGTTCAGTCAATAATGTCAGGTCACAAACAGACTAGGGAAGCTTGGTTTGGAGGTGCCTGTTGTGGTGCCCCAGCGTATTTTTAGAGGAAAAACTCGGGTGTTGCTGGCGCGGTGGAGGAGAATTGGGTTATTGAATTAAAGGGGATGTCTGGGGGGTCTGTCGGTTGTGCTCAGTTGTGGATCGGCCCCTGACCTAGACTTTAGAGCAAATGTACAGTGCCTCATGTAAAATAATTCTATTGAATTGATACCTGGGTTGCATGTGGTGTCTCTGGCTGGGGAGCTAACCAGTGCACACCTTGGTCCAAGCCATAGAAAAAGATGGGCCAACTGCCCATAACACTTGGTTATGGGATTTGGCCAGAGGCGGTGAAGAGAAAGGCCAGTCAGTTCAACCACCGAGTCTGTAATGATTATGCCAGCAGGACATGCCAGTTGTACCCACCAACAGCACCTAGAACAGACGCCCGACCCAGGCCATTTATATATTAAACAAAACTGTAGTCATATTTACCTAATATTTTCTGAATTGTTATTTATATAAGAAGAGAGAGGAAGGGAAGACTAATAATTCTATAATAATAATACAGGTAATACCAATTAATAATACAGGTAATACCAATATCATCATCCCTACTACCATATGCAGATTTTAAATGAAATAAAAGTACAGCTTATTAAACATTATATATATATATATATATATATATATATATATATATATATATATATATATATATATATATATATATATATATATATATATATATATAGCTGCTGAGGTTAGGTGTCTGTTCGTGGACACCTAGACACTTGGTCAGGTGGAACCGGGGATTGAACCACCAACCTTTCGGTTTGTAGACAATCTAAATGAACCACTGAGCCACAAATGTTTTTTTATTTGTTTGGGAGATTATCAACTTCAATGCAGTTATTAAGTAAACATAGTGATAGTAAAGTCAACTAACGTAGACAAATCGAATAGCCTAACGTGACCTTTGAAGCCATTTGAGTGCTAGCCTATATCTCTGTTGAAATTCCATCTATGTGTTCAGCCTGCCTTCATAAAATAGGTTCCCAGGCCAGTCATGAGCCTTCATCAGCGCTGACTCATCTATTAGCACAGCTGCACCAGCGGAACATGGTAATAAAACACACCAATCTGCCCAAACACATAGCAAAAAAATCATAAACTGGTCCCTCAACTGATAGCACTGGGTCTTTGTAATTTTAGGAAAGATGTCTTCACCTCAAAGCAAAATGCATTTCATTTCTGATGAGACAGAAAGGGTCCTGTGTTACAAGATATTAGCCATACTCTCTGCTTCTGCTTGCTTATATATTCCAACAGAAACATTTCAGTAAAGATTTAACTTGCTTATAATTGGCTAACATTTGTATGTTTCAGGAACACATTCAGCATTGCTATTAAGTTATGGAAGATAATGTTTTCCTAAAGTTATGTGAACTTTCAAAGTTTCCAGTTTTAATATATGATTCCTACACACTTGCTAAAAACATTAGTAGAATGTTCCCAACTTACTTTGTTTAAAGTCATCCTGAAATCAAATTATTTTGTTTTAAATTCAAGTGCCTAGGTATTCAAAATAATTTCCCATCTCACATGCAGTGACATCATAGCAATAGCAAACTACAACAATCCAATGATCAAATTAATAGGCTTTATGTCGAGCATCACGTGAACAAACCGGAAAACAGGTCTCATCGTATCCGCTTGTCAGAGAAAGTGTCAACGGCCGTAAGAACTGACTACGATATCTATGGATTTTTAAGGTAATCAGCTAACCTACCTAGTTCATTTTGTTATTGCCAGTTTATTCCATTTAAATATCTAAACGTTACTGTGACGAAGAAAAAATATAAAATGTTTAAATATCAATCTGCACATGTGAGGGACATTGGTTATGATAATCTTTGCTCGCTCCTTTTAAGTTATCTTGAGTAAAACCGCAAAAAAATCATGAAGCACATACAAAAGACCAGAACCGGAAGCGATGAGACCTGTTTTACAGAATGCGGAAGTAAGTTGTGCATAAAGCCTATTCCTGATGGACAAAATCAAGTCCATCCCTACAACGAGAAGCCATTTTTCTCAGATATAACAATAATAAGGAAAAGACTATCGCACTTTAAAGCTGACATTAAAGAATGTTTTCGATTCCAAAGTTACGGAAAAATTACTTCCGCATATATTGTGAATGTTCAAAACTTGCATTTTATTAATGTTTTATTTGGTTACACAAACATTGTGTTAGCAAAATGTTAGTAGAATGTTCCCTTTTTATGTTTTAAGACCATAACATTCCCAGAGGATGGTTCAAGACATGAGGCTGCAATTGCGAGTTAGGTTTGCTAAGGGAAAGGCAAAAGTATTAGAATAGTACTTTTTTTTAACAGCATAATAACCCCTGAAAGCTGGACTTCAATTCAGACACCAGTTTAGTGTGTGATTCTGGCCACAGATACAGCATATTAGCTTTCAGGTACAGTCAGCAATTTCCATTGAGACAGAGATGATGCCATAGAGCCTGACACTGTCAGTGGTCCAAAGTCACGTAAGATGAACTAATCATCCCAGACACGATCTGATGCTGCTCAGCCTGACTGCGTTCATAACTATAGTGGGCTATTGAGATCTGTGTCCGTTGCTCAGAGGCACAGATACACTTCAGAATAAGAAGCATGCCAGCTTTTTAGACTTTTGTATTATAAGAAAAGCTGCATAACCTGCTGTGAAAAAACACCCAGTAATATGAGGTTGTATTGTTGTAAAACAACAAATGCCCCAGTGTGTAAATCTTCAATTTGATATGTTGAAAGATAGGCCTATGCATTTTTTCCCTCTGTCATCGTATTTCTCTTATCAACACAGTCCCAAAGCAAAACCTTGTGAGAATGTTGTGATGTTTGAAACTAGTGTTATCTGAATTTGAGTCTATGTCACACTTCAAGCTGTGAGAACTTTTTTTAAACACATACACGTAAATGTTTCAGTGACTAACTACAGCTGATTCATTATAAAAGGGGAATGTGGCTTAGTAGAGATCAAAAACATTAGTTAATGCATTAACTAACATGAACTAACCAATACCTTTGTTACAGTAATTATTCATATTTGTTAATGTTATTTCACGCATCATTTGTTCATGTTAGTTCACGGTGCATTAACTAATGTTAAAAAATACAAGCTTTGATTTTAATAACGCACTTAGATGAATACATGCTGTAGAAGAATTGTTCATTTTTAGTTCATGTTAACTAAGGTAGTTAACTAATGAACCTTATTATAAAGTGTTACCAGAATATCTACAGTATGGCAAGAGCTTTTTTCAGTCTGCTGTGTTCTTTCCTCCTGATTACTTTCTTTTCCTTTGTATTCCACTGTTAAAGTATGAAAAAGACAACATATACTGCACATTTGTGGTCTGTTCCCGATTTAATTTACGAAATAGCCCATGAATAATTCACTGGAATGTCCAAAGTATTGCTTGTTTTTCTCCCCAAATCCTCACGTCTCTTTCCAGGTTTGTTTTCACACGGATGCTTTAAAATGTAATTGTCTCCCCTTTTCACTTCTAATCCCAATTAGCAGTGTTTATTGGAATGATTCTAAATCCAGTAAATACAATATTGTCTGTCAAAATGATGGAAACCACTTTGAAATATTATCTCTTAATGTGTCAGTTAATTAACATTGTTAATTAAGGCAACGAGTTACATAATACAGACAGGCCTGTCATATTACTAGTGATTATTCAGTCTGTGGCAGTAATTTGTTAATGCTTTTACACTTTTAAATGTCCATTTAATGTTCGATGGTTGAAGGGTTAGTAGAATAATGTCATATCATTGAAGCCAGTTTTTGAAAAGGCTTATTATTGAGCAAATCTTTTGCTGATAGTTTACAGTTTAACAGAAGTTACTCCAATAATTCAGCAAAGCATCATAGGCCTGGGGTCACCAAAGCTGCATTTAGAGTATTTGAACAAAAATATAATAAAAACAGTAATACTACTGAATATTATTGCAGTTTAAAGTAACTGTTTATTTAATTTTAATATATTTGAAATGTAATTTATTCCTGTGATGGCAAAACTGGATTTTCAGCAGCCATTACTCCAGTCTTCAGTGTCACATGATCATTCAGAAATCATTCTAATATGCTGATTTGGAGGTCAAGAAACATTTCTTATTATTATCAATGTTGAAAACAGATGTGCTGCCTTATATTTTTATATAGGCTACTGGTATGAAAAAAATCAGTATTAGAGACTCAAAATGCAGTGTGTTTAATAAATCAAGGTAAAGGTAAATCAACCAATTCGTATCGAATTTGACGAATGATTAAAAAGTGTCTAATTCGTACTAATTCGTACGACCTCACTCGTATCGAATTTGTACGATTTGTCTAAACCCATGTGATGGTTAGGTTTAGGGGCGGGGTAAGGGGTAGGTCATTCGTATCGAATTCATACGAATTGGCCAATTCATAAAATATGTACGATTTAGCAAAATCGTATTAATTCGTATCGAGTGAGGTCGTATGAATTGTTACGAATTAGCCACTTTTTAATCATTCGTCGAATTCGTATCGACTTGGTCGTGATATCGGGTTGAATCAACTCTAACACGAAAGAAACTAGAATAAAAGGAACATAACTGAGGACACGGAACAATACATCCATACATTGAAGACCATAAAAAATAACACAAGAAACACTGGGGATTAAATACACAAATGCTAACAATCTAACACGTCAAACTTGGGAATATCAAGACTAATGAATGGGGAACCAATGAACAAAAGGACATCCAAAGACTAAAAACATGACACAAAGAACAGGAAACACTTCATAAGTCCATGGGCAAACACAAGGAACATACTAAGTTCACACCATGTCATAATTACTGCAATTCTGAGATTTCAACATCTCAAAAGCATCTTTCAACAAGCTCGTAATTACAACTTGTAAGCTCTCGTACCATGTGACCACTACAGATTCATTTAGGCGTTGATAATGTTGCCATAGAAGCGCATAATTCCCGCTCAGGGGAAACTTCTCAGAGTACACATGTTGTCATCTCGAAATTATAGTAATTGTGACATGGCGTGAAAGCAACACATGTAACATCTGGCAATATCTATTCAGTAAAATCACTTTTTTTAATTTCCTGATATTTCCAGGTTTTTGGATTTGTTGTGTTTTTCTGTGGAACACTACTGTAAATCCAATGGGAAGGCCAGCTTTTACTGTATGGAACATTTAAATGATTTCATCACTCACTCACTAACAATTCAGTTGCTATATGTACTACAAAATATCATAAATGCTAAAAGCAGTTTAACATGCTGCCGGTGCAGTTGGTGATCTAATGTGATACACTTAGATGCACACAAAGCAGAGAAAAAAAAGAACAAGAAAAGAGTGATAAAAATGAGTTTGTTGTGTGTTCACTGAAGTGCAGTTCACTTAGTGGCTACAGATGAAAGCAGTGTATAGCACTCAATCGTCTCTATTCACTTCAATAAATCACATCAAATGCATTGCCAACAAGGGGCAAAAGAACTTTTCTGATCATTAGGATCAAAATGAGTAAAAATCTAGGAAGAATTCTAATTAACCTTCTAAGACCTTATTGAGCATCTCGATGCTGCAGTGAAATACATTTCCTTTTTCAGATACAGCATATTGGTGCTGACTTGAGATATCAATTTAGACAGTCACCCCCTCCTACCCTTTGCTGACAAATTGATTGTGGCTGATGTGACTAATCAAAGGAAATGTTAAGACCTACAGTCATCTTGATGCTGAGTGGACTCTTTAACTCCTTACTGATTCAAATTGTTAGATTTTCTTAATATAAAAAAGATGAAAAACTTTCCAGGTACATAAGCTAATTTAACGTGATGTCATTTTTGGATAGCGTTTTGATATCTAAGACACATACAGAGTTGTGCGTGTTCATGTCACACACACACAAAAAATATTAATTAATATAGCAGGAGGGCTGTATGGACACAGGACAAGGAAAACTCTAATTGTAGTAATGCTCACCTCAGCTAAAGGCTACTGAACACTAATAAGATCACCAATTATTAGCCATTCATTGGCGAACGAAAGTGGTTTTGATGACTCAGATAAGGATTATTTAGAGACTATAATCGAATGAGACTTCTGGCTAGAATGTTGGTGTCTTAGGGAGGTCTTGTATGATCACCAATGACAAAATTACACAGTACAGAAGTATAATATAATATAAAAATTACCGTTTTTCTCAGTCGTTTTGGTGCATTTCTCAGATCACAAATGAAATTCTAAAAACTACATGTTCAACCTCCACATCATCTAGTCACTTTATGTGCACATCATAAAAGCAATTAAAAAAAAATCATAAAAGCAATTTCTCATTATTTTGAACAAATTAATGTTATTAATGTGCTATTGATTATGTACAAGTTTCTGCTGTTTCCTATTATCAATTGCTTATGTTATGTTGATCAAAATATATTATACTGGTTCCCTGTTGAATAGTCTTACCCGAGGTGTAGTGGTAAAAAAAGAGGTGGATAAACCGGTAAACCGTGCCTACCGGTGTATGTGTATCTCTTGATAACATTGCTATATAGGGAGGGCTCGACATCAAGCCTTTTCATACGCTCAAGTAAATCTGCCATTCACTTGTCCGAGTAAAAAAGTTGCTTGTCCGGTTTTTTATTTTTATTTTGTGTCTGTAAATTTATTCAACAATATTCTCATCAGTGTTCAATCAGCTTTGATATTTAAATCACCATATTAATAATATTTGCACCTTTAAAGGGCATCCCCTCCCCCAATATAATTAAATGTATGCTTCATCTTTCATTTTAAATTCCTAAATTTGATCAATAAATTATAATAAGATACTATAGTGCTGTTACCCTAGGGGCTGATCAAGTTAAATCATTTACACTGAAAAATTACAATTGCATAAAATAATGTTATGAAATTGATTTAAATTTATTTATAAGAAAAGTTGGAAAGAATGATACTACTTTTAAACATTTAACACTAAACCACCAGTAGGTGGCGGCAGGCGACCGTCTTAATGAGTGAGTCATTGATTCATTCATTCAAACGATTCGTTCAAACGGCTGAATCATTCAGTAATGAAAACAAGTTGAGTGTTCCTGTGAGATGCGCCGTGGTTCTGCTGTGACTTTTGTTTGGAACTATTTTCGCTGCTGAAACGGAACAAAAACAGCCAATATTGCATCTAAAATGTAAGTGATTTAATTTTAACTGTTTATTGAACTGTTGTAGGAAATCATTGTCACATTTTCAATCGTGATGGTGTTCAGGAAAAATAAGAGGTTGCTTAACATTATGTTAAACATATAAAAACTCCACATTTAGATTGTATAGGCAGTATGTTGTTAACTGAGTGTGTGTGAGTGTGTCCTGCGCTCGTGTAGATTTCTGCTCTAGAGGCTGCGTGAGCGTCAACAAAGTGCTATCGTCAGTAATAGTCAACAACACCGACAATGATGCGGCGCAATATGAAAGAGTTCGTCTTAGGTTCAACAACCTATGAAACTAATGAACAATATGAAACTAAAACGACATAAGCTTTAAAATGTCTTAGGAACTACAGGACATTTAGAGGTGGATAAACGCACTTTGGAGGTGGGTCAACGCTATTTCCGAATATGGGAGGTGCGTAAACGGCGTTTAAGTGCGTTTAGCCTCCACTATATCCCTGGTCTTACCCCTCAAAGCATTAGTTCCTTGCATAAGTTGTCATGTCATGTTTAGTTTTGCCGAGTCTTTTGCTTATTTTGTTTTTAGTTCATGGATTGTTTGGTTCATGGATTTTGTTTAATAAAACTGCACTTGGGTTCTCACTACAACTTGCCTAAGTGGAAACTCATTACAGAAATGTAAAGGGCTAGATGAACTAATGATCTTCAACGTTCTCTAAAATAGCTCAGAAATACATGAACCTTCAACTAGAAATCATAGGCAGAGCACAACACAGTGTTACAAATTATGACAAGGAAACAAACGTGGTCAACAGCCACAAAGAGGAAGAGGAGTAAGAATGTGTGGTGGAATGCTATGGAAGCAAAACAGCAGAAGGCCAAGATTGTAGACTTGTTTCTGATGAAACAAGGGCCAATACTACTATTGTGGACCATATTCTTCTCAGTCATGATCTTAAAGCCGAAGCGGGTCAAAAGCAGCCCATTCTCATCCCAAGACGTCATCTAACTGACGCTTTTGACCATACGTCAACATCCGACGCTACCCTTTAACGTCAGTTGGTTGACGATCCTAGGGCCAGGCGTCATCCAACTGACGCTTTACCTTTAGCATCAGTTAGATGACGCGGGTAGGTTTAGATCTGGGGTAGGGTTAGGATTTGATAGCATCTACTGTAACTGACGGTTAAAGGGTACCCTAAAACGTCGGATGTTGACGTATGGTCAAAAGCGTCAGTTAGATGATGTCTTGGGATGAGAACGGGCTGCTTTTGACCTGCTTCGGCTATAAAATCATGACTGAGAAGTAACTTTTGTGTCAGTTAGATCAGGGTTTCTCAACCTTTTGCCTACTGCGACCCACTTTTTTTTGTATGCCAGTCATATGACCCACTGAGGTGGGAAATAAATCAATAAATGGAATTCCTCATTAATCTAGACTACACCGTAGCCCTATGCTTATTATAATCCATGATAATCACGAAAACACACAAACATTTTCAATAATTAGGCAGACTTTGAGGCAAACAATTTTTTACTCACGTTATTGTGATAGCTTCAGACTGTCGCTCTAAAATTATCATATCCAAACATGGTGGATTTTGGAAAAGTGTGACTTGTATTGTCGCACACAAATAACTTGTCAGCCAAATTCCTGCTTTTTTGTTTTCATTGCAACCACTGTTGAAAATCCCAACTCACAAAGATAGTGCTAAAATTTAAATTTAAATTATATTCGGATCGAGGTGTTTACATGAAGGCTTTTTAGTCCGATTGAGCCGTTTAGTAACACATTATTTGGATTTGGGTGCATGTAAACGTAGCCTGTTGCAATGAGCCTTTTGTGAAACCCAATTTTTGGCTGTGCCGATTAACACAGAGAAAGTCTCGCGACCCCCTATAGAACGAACAATCACCCACTGAGTGGGTCCCGACCCACTGGTTGAGAAACACTGAGTTAGATGACATCTTGGGATAAGAATGTGTTGTCAAAAGACACAGCCGAATGTTGGGAGCACAACTGTGTCCTCAATCATTCAAACGTCTGTAGACAAAACAGGTATGCAATGTTCACTATACTATGCACACACATATCTGTAGTATATCTGTGTGTGTTACATTTTGTCTCTATAAAGTACAGTTATATAATGAATAAAGTGAACAACTGAAATATAGCATTACTTGTTGCATAATTTGTTGACTGACCAACAGTAAAAATTTAACTGAATCCTGTCCATGCAGTCTCTTGCAATCAATATCTCACATTTTCGATCATTGTCATCAAAATCATAGCGCTAAGTTTTAAATCTGAAAATACCAACACACTGTTATAATATAACAACATGACTAAGCATTTTTGACTTGTTTGTGAACAGTGACACAAGGACTTGTCATTCTGATGGCACTGATATGTTCATTGACATAAATACTTACTTTTGAGAGATGAACTAAGGATTTTGAGTAAGTTACAGGCTTTTGCTGGTAATCCATTGTGTATTGCTGTTTGTACGAATTGTTTTGAGAAATGCACTTGCAAATCTTAAGAATGATTCAAGATATGTACCAAAGCGACTGAGAAAAACTAATATATGTTTAGATAAAAGCTAAACTAAACTTATTAAGCACTTAATCAAACATTAATTACTGCTTTAGGTTTTCAAATCACTTGAAACATTTTCTCAAAATATATTTAACAACGCACTGAGGATTGAGAAAGAAGCAACACAAATATGACTGTATCTTTATATAAAGAGCTGTATTTCTTTTCGGGGAAGTAATGTAATAAATCTTGCCCTGAGTAGCCAATTCTTTAAGTGTAATAAGCTCCAATAGCCAGTGGATTATGGTCACAGTTATGGATTTTTCTTGTGAAAAAGGCATATTTGCAAAACAAGCTGTGTGAATCCTGTTTCTGTATAATATGACATTATCTAAGATCGATTAGTATATGAACTAATCTCTTTTGCTTATTATGCAGAGATTCTGCTAGACAGGAGCAGTTACATTCATAGTGATGAATGGTGGCCATTTGACCCACTTTTACATATCTCCAGATACACGACTGAAATTCTAAACACACCGGCTGTATCTTAAAATCGAGCTGCCTTGCTATAGTAAGAACACATTCATATTTGTACATTTAGTGTTTATTGTGATAACATAGAATGCTCACTTTGCAGTGCTCACAGATGCTATCCAGACTTGTTTATATGCATTATTGCTATATGGCATCTGAAAATATAGCCTAAACTGTCATGTGTCATTCTAGTTTTTTGTCTGCTCCTTCAACCGCCAGGCAGCATCCATGTATTTAGTGATTTCAGAGTTCTGCCGTGGAAAGTTTATTCTTCTGTCACTGCGATCTGAGACAAGCTGAAGTGTTGCATAAAAGAGCTGATTAGTAGGACAATTTATGAAAGATGTTTTACATTTTATACTTTACAGCTGATGGTTAAAGTACATACATACTGTAATCTTGGATACTATAATATGCAAATTGGGAGTAAATTCTCACAATAGAGGGAATGCATACACGTGACATTCCCGCCGGAACAACCACCCTCAGCCTGAACAGAGTGGCAAAAGATCTGCTGCGTGACTGGATTTAATAGGGGAAACTGCGAAAATGCGACTAAAACGAACAATTTTATCAATTTAAATTAAATGTTGGACTTACTAAAGATCGTGATCCATGGATATTATTGACATGCAGCCAGGAATCGTGTTGCCTGACATTTATGTTTGCCTGATTTCGACACTGGGGAAATAGAAGCAATATAGACCTAAACATAAAGCAAATTTGCCTGTGAATGTTTTATATAAATACAATATAGGTTTAAATCTGGGTGATTACTTATATCAGTGTTATATATAGCCTATATATCATCATATCGTTCAGCCCTAAAACTTTATAGTTTTTTTTTAGTCAGTGTTTATTAAAAAAAACATCCAATAATGCAGAATATGGAATGATACCTATTTAATTGATGAGTTGTTAATATATATATATATATATATATATATATATATATGTGTATATATATATATATATATATATATATATATATATATATATATATATATATATATATATATACACTATGGAAAAAATTAAGAGACCACTGCCAAATCAGCAGTTGCTCTGGATTTATTATTTGTAATATAAATAATAAATCCAGAGCAACTGCTGATTTGGCAGTGGTCTCTTAATTTTTTCCATAGCTGTATATATATAACAATACAAAATAATTAAACAAAATTAACTAAACATTAACAACAGCTTTTGCCTCAAACTCCTAATTACTGCTTAGTTTAGGTATTAGGTGGGATTAAGGGGTGTAGAATAAGGTCATGCAGAATAAGGCATCAATATGTGCTTTCTAAGTACTAATAAACAGTTAATATACTAGTAATGTGCATGCTAATAAGCAATTAGTTTATGTAATGAGAATTAGACCCTGAACTAAAGTGTAAGCAATATTATTTAGCAGTTAGATTTAGAAACAAAAGCTGCCAGATTTAGCAGATTAATAAAATAAGCATTTGAATTTGTTTATGTATATGTTAATGTTAGTTAAATATATTAACTAGCAATGAGCAATACAATTTGTTACAGTGTTTATTAATCTTTGTTAACATGTTCATGTTAGCTTAGGTCTATTAAATAATATTAACTAGGGGCGGGAAAAGATTAATCGTGATTAATCGCATCCAAAATAAAAGTTTGTGTTTACATAATATATGTGTGTGTAGTGTGTATAATTGTTTTATATATATATAAATACACACACATGCATGTAGACATTTAAGAAATATTTGCATGTATATACTTTATATATATTTATACAAAATGAATATTATATATAAATATTTTATATATTAATAACACATTTTTCTGAAATATATACATGCATAAATGTGTATTTATATATACAAAATAATTATACACACTACACACACATATATTATGTAAACACAAACTTTTATTTTGGATGCGATTAATCGTGATTAACCTTTTCCCAGCCCTAATATTAACACATTGATTCATGCAAACAAACGTAAAATAATTTAACCATATTTAAAGTAGCCTACCAGTAAATACATATAAATTGTATCCTAAATATTAATAAAAATCTAAATATCTTGAGCTACACAATAAGAGAACATAAATGTCTCTTTTTAGATAGATAGATAGATAGATAGATAGATAGATAGATAGATAGATAGATAGATAGATAGATAGATAGATAGATAGATAGATAGATAGATAGATATATGATAGATAGATAGATAGATAGATAGATAGATAGATAGATAGATAGATAGATAGATAGATAGATAGATAGATAGATAGATAGATAGATAGATAGATAGATAGATGAACTTACTAAAGGAGTGGATATCCATCCTATCTCTTGTGCTTCAGTCTGAGGGTGAGAGTACTTCTTTGCTGGCTCTAGGCGGGCCCGTGTATGGCCTGGAGGAAAGCAGCTGTACAAAAACAATTTGTCAATACACTTTACATGTTTAGTTTAGAATTTAAGTTTCACAAGCTCTTTGCCCATTTAAGTGTATTTGGCTTGCTGTCCGCAGTGGAGGGGCTCGAGGAAGACGCTTCAAATTGAGCTTAGATATAGCCTAGGCCTACCCCCCCCCCCAAGTGGGACTAATGCTTGGATGATGAGTTTGTAAGTAAGATGCCTGAATTATATTGGTGGATGTGGAGGGATGCCAAAACAGCTGATGCAGCCAGAGCACTGTGAGCTGCGGCTCATATGCTGTTAATTGAAAGATTAGATGGGTTCACTCCTCCCGAAATTATTGTGAACTTCACTTCAGTTTAGAATTTAAATGAGAGAGACGATTCGTATGTGATGGTTATATTTTGTGTCTCCAACTGTAGTTTTTGCGGCAACTAGGCGGCTAATATTAAATTCTGCCACGTCAAATATAACGTTAATTGAAACACTTACGGTCTTCCTCTTCCTTTCTGTAGGTGATGTTGGACATGGGTTTGTCAGTCAAAATGTGCCCTTTAAAAACAAAGAGGCTCTTTTAAATATTTAGTCAAAGTTAACAGAGAGACGTGTGAAGCTCTGCACTCACGTTTCTTTAAGGGGTTGATGTTAAACTCCGTGTAAAGCTTCTGGGTTCTCAGCTCCTTCGTTATTGTCTCGACATGAATAGCATTCTGGTGAACTATGTCCACGGGCTGTTTTTCTTTAGGTTTTGCCATATTGACCAAAGTGTTCAATTATTTTTCAAATGCTAATGTTTGCTGGTATGATCACCGTATCACTGTTCCAGCAGCTTCCTTCTTCTCCAAGAATTGTGTTGCTTGGCAACCGTAAATAAAGAGCTGAATGCTATAATATGTTTTCTCCACACGAGGGCGCTCAAAGCCCAACAATTATAGCTTGCAACAGAAGTTCAACATATGAATTTCAATGGCTGTCAATGTAAGGCATATTATGGTCCCTCCAACAGGACTATTATCTAATTGCGATTGAGAAATGAAAAAAATAAAATAAAATTATGTAGTGCTGTTTAATGTGCAAAATGTGTTGTGGTATAAGAACTAAGAATATACTAAATTAATAATATTTTGTAAAAATATGAAAATAAATAAATAAATCTTTGGCAAGGGAAATGTTCTGAAAAATATCCAGAAAATTCCGAAAAATATCCAGAAAATCCAAAATTATAATGTTTTTTACCTACCTGAGAAATATAATTTCTAAATATAGAAATATAGAAATATAATATTATAATAGAAAGAAATATAAAATATGTTATGGTCCCTCCAACAGGACCATTATCTAATTGCGATGAAATGAGTGAAAAAAAAAAAAAAAAAAAAAAATATATATATATATATATATATATATATATATATATATATATATATATATACTTTTTATGTAGTGCTGTTTAATGTGCAAAATGTGTTGTGGTATAAGAACTAAGAATATACTAAATTTATCATATTTTGTAGAAAATAAATAAATCAATCTTTGGCAAGGGAAATTAATATACTAAATTAATGCAAAATGTGCAAAATGTGTTGTGGTATAAGAACTAAGAATATACTAAATTAATCATATTTTGTAGAAAATAAATAAATCAATCTTTGGCAAGGGAAATTAATATACTAAATTAATAATATTTTGTAAAAATATGAAAATAAATAAGAACTAAGAATATACTAAATTAATCATATTTTGTAGAAAATAAATCAATCAATCTTTGGCAAGGGAAATTAATATACTAAATTAATAATATTTTGTAAAAATATGAAAATAAATAAATAAATCTTTATCAAGGGAAATGTTCAAATTAAATATTCCGAAAAATATCCAGAAAATCCAAAATTATAATGTTTTTTACCTACCTGATAAATATAATTTCTAAATATAGAAATATAGAAATATAATATTATAATAGAAAGAAATATAAAATATAGTTTCTATAATTCACGCGTGCAACTGAACATATTTAATGTTTTATATATTTTTAAACATGTATGTCACGTAAAATGTAGCTTAGTATCCTGCGGATAGCATAGGGTCACGGCCCTCCTAGCCACCCTTAGACCTGCCCCTGGGGTTTATGTAGGCCTAATTTTCCCATTTATTGTTTCTAAATAGGCTATAAAATGGTGCAATTATTAGCCTTTTGCTCTTTGATATTGTGTCTCTTGGAGAATTAAAATTCATTAGTACAGTCAAAACGCTGGCGATTAATTTTGTTCAGCACATCACAACCACATGTAATGTATCGTTGTGAACTTATTTTTTTATATATTTACATGTTTTACCATTTTATTAACAATTCTTTGTTTTAAAAATGCTTGCTGAATTGTTCCTATGGAGGCTTAAGACCGTGAGAAAGTTTCCAGCATATCTAACCATGAGTCCATGCTATGTCTGTGACTAGCAGTCATCCATAACCACAATCTGTGCCTAAATACAAACACACTCGACTCGCTCAAGGCCTATTGTCTACACGCACACCATGATAATTCTCTATCTCATACACAAAGGGATAATGTGAATGTGTATGAGAGTGTTTGTTCAGGTGTGAGGACGTATATGTTGGGGTTCAGATAAACGCTACCATCATTATGTGTAGCCCATCTTCAACTGAAATGATGCTTTATTCCCTCAGCCACACAGGCAGAGAGAAGCAGCCGCAAAATCTCGATCTGCTAGAGCTAGATAAACCCCAGGAGTCATACACCACTGATGGCACTGATTATACTGAATACACTCGCCATCACTGGAGACGCCACCTGGTCATGGGAAACTCTCTTGAAAAATCTGATTGGCACTGCTTTTTAAGTGTTCCCTCAGCCGGATCAAAGTTTCAGCAACATGTTCTCTGTTTATAGGGCCATGTAAAGGATTCAGGGTGAAAAAATGAGAATATGTAGGCTACCTAAAAGAATACAACCATGAGAGCCCAAGTCTCTACTAAATCTCTGTGTTTAGTCTTTAAAATGAAATTGGGCTAGATTGGTTTGATATAAGAAAAGAACATATTGCAGACTGCAAGCATTGGCTGTTTTGAATTCATCCTGAGTTTGCTCCCAAGTGATCATTATAGAATGAACAACATCAGGTCTAATCACACAGGATTTATTTTGATCTTTCCCACAAACCAATCAATTCCTAATACTAATTGTCATCTGCAGCCTATGCCGATGCATGCAAAGTGAGCTTAGTAAAATGTTTAAGGGGGAACACATTAAATAGCTTTAATTAAACAGCTTGACAAATAGCTTGAGTTAAATTGTTCTGCAATCTAGGAGAAGCACAGACCGAGCGTTTGAGCAAGATTACCTGCCTGAAGAGAAATACAGTCTCATTTCAGGCTGTTAGCAGAACAACTAAAAGCCTGAAACACAAGCTGAAGTCTTTTTGCACTTCAACTCCTTTTATTTTATATATAAGTGTTTTTTTTTCTGTCAGATTATTATCCTTATCAATTAATAATTAATATTCACTCATATGCATTATATAGTGAAGATGTACCCCACTTAACACAAAGTAACATATTTGTTTGTAATTTAGCAATTTTATTATGCATCTATTCTCTTTGACATACAGTTTTTTACAATCACTTTGTTACTATTTTTAGAACCTTGATGTCATTTTTCACAACTCTAGACACAAAATTCACAACCAATGATCAAAATGCACATTTTTCAAAACTTTAACCCATTTCTTAATTGCTTGGATACAATACACATACAACTTAGATCATTTGTTCATTCAGCATAAATCACTTTTTCAATATGACACAAGTTAACATCAAAGTACTACTATTTCAAAAGGCAATTCACACATTACATTTCAAATGAGTGTGTATTCATTTCCTTACAATGATCTAACTATCAATTGATACAACTGCTCAAAATGATAAGTAACTGTTGCAGCACTCTTAATGCAGTTGTATGGAAACAGACACACAATCTTCCATGTTTACAGTAAATCATGAAAGTTTCAATATAAGAGATTCATTGTCACCAATTAGCATGGAGCATGAACCAATTACACTACAATATCCATGGATGGTATGGTAGTTTATTTATATAGCACAATTAAATACAATTTACATTGTCCAATGTGCTTTACAATATTATTAAATAAAAGACAGACAACAAAACAACAACAACAGTACAGGTGTACATTTAAATAGACAACTGCAAGGTAAGTTATTCACCAGTTTAAAATAATGAGATACATTGTAATAGTGCCTTATCATGTGTTAAATGCCTTATCCAATAAGAGTGTTTTTAGCTTGGATTTAAAGACCGAAAGCGAAGAGGCCATTCTAATAGACGTAGGCAGGTCATTCCATAGTCTGGGGCCAACTACAGATTAGGCATAGATGTAGCCTAATATTTTATATTTTTGATTCCAATAAACCTATGTTGTGATTGTACTGTAGTGTTTTGCATAAATATAGTACATACTTGATAATTCCACTATGTGTGTATTCTCTCTACAACTGCAGTACTTTACAGAGATGTATATGAAGAGTTCAGATGCAAAAGCCTCTAAGTGCCATTTGAAATTTTCTTCTAAAAATGACCATTTTTATCAAGCTTGTATATTTAAGTTCAGTAATTTCACTTAAATGGCAATAAAGATTACCTATTAATTGTCATTTAAGTAAAATTACTGAACTTAAATATACAAGCTTGATAAAAATTGTCATTTTAGAAGAAAATTTCAAATGGCATTTAGAGGCTTTTGCATCTGAACTCTTCATATTTACTGTACGTAGTACCATAATGAAACCTGTATCACCTATTTTGTTCTACAATATTTAAAGATTGTACGAACAATGACAATTATCGGTTGCTTGTGTGTGGGTGATCTAAAGTTATGTTTCAATGGTATTTCATGGTAAATTTGTTTTTTGAACCAATGATTGTGCAAGTGCAAGATCTCTTTAAAGATGTAAATGCACAATACAATGTTTTGAACATTAGATAGCCTGTGTTACAAGTGATGAGTTTTGTGTCTAGAGTTTTGAAAAATTACATCAAGGTTCTGAAAATAGTAGCAAAGTGATTGTAAAAACTGTAATATACAATTTATCGTGACACATTTTTGTGTAAAAGCATTAAATTAGTTTTTGTCCCTCAAATTCCAGTCCGCCCTGTTAAATTAGTGCTATTTGCCCTTTAAAATATTAAGCAAATTCCCTAAATCACATGACAGAAATCACATGATCATTTGAGGGAACGCAACTCTTTGGACAAAGTAAGAATCAGTCATTTAATTTTCTCTCTTTTCCTCTGTTATGTCCACTCCACCCTGTCAATTTATACTGGATGTGAAAATGTTTGTTTATATGATTTTTTAATAGATTTTATGTATCTAAATGTTGATCTTCTAGCATGTTGTTCTTTCCTAGCTTATTAGCGTAAAACATACTCTCTGCTATGGTTCATACACATGATTGCATTATGGATATGACATGCAACGGTGGATTGTGAATGTGAAATGCCAAATATTTGTTCAGGATTATTAGACTAGCCTGAGTTTGACCAGTGTATTTTTTTATAATGACAGACATATTCTTCCTCTGACAAGACTAAAATAACCTGCTGTCAGTGTTGGGAAAGTTCACTTTCTACACAAACTAGTTCAAAGTTCAGTTCACAGATTTTAAAATGAACTAATAGCAGAGAATGTCTAATTCAAGAGAATTGGCACTGGCTGGTTACTTCCGGGTTCTGGACTGGCTGCAGTAACACGTCTCTGTCCATGCGGGGGCGCTCGCGGTCGAGTGCAGAATGAATGGGAGTCAATGGGGTTTCACCCCCAGAAATCCACTTTTCTCAAGATGTAATTTTTTATCAAGTAATTTGAAAGTTGAATTCAAAAGGGAGGGCTAAGATAATACACTCAGCTGAAAATTGCATTTTTAAGTTCACTTATCTGTTCTAAAAATCCGTAATGTGACGACGTCATACAATAGCAAAATGCTAGTGTGTTCTGGCCAATAACGGCCTAACCTGTAAGAAATCAAAAGGACATAAGAACTCATTCATTCGACTTTTGGCCTATAATCTATATTGAACTTGCAGAATCAACAATAAAATCTATGTTAATTTAACGACAAGCAGGTGAAAGAGACACATTTAGCCGTTTAGCCCCATAGACTCCCATTCATTCTGCTCTTGCCCGCGATCACCTCCAGTGGAATTCAAATGGAACTGCAATCAAGATGATTCACAATGGGGCTAATAGGAAGTGCCAAGGCTCTCCGTTCAGACGGGCTCTGCTAATAGGCTCTATGCCGGGTTTGTCTCAGGAGTCAGCACGCCCAGTTCATCCGGTGCTGCTTCAGAAGCTGGTTTTGCGTTAGGTGGAGATAGTGTCAAATTACACTCGCTGTTTACAAATACTTTTCTGCGGTTAATTGTGAATGATGTTAACTACGCTGTGAGGCAGTTAGCTGTCACACATTAGAGTAAAAAAGAGAAGTTATTTAAAGGGGTGATGAACTGAGAAATCAAATTTTCCTTGAGCTTTTGACATCTAAGAGGTCATCATATTATAAGTATATCCTGTAAGTTTCAGAACTGAAAACGTCCTTTTTAGTACAAAAAAAAGCTTTTATTGACACCAGCCTCAACAAACGACTCCTTTTTAAAAGTGGGGAAATATGATGTCAAAGTTGTTAAAACACCACCCCCCTCTCAACGCCTGCTTCAACATGGCTGGTTTAGCCCCGCCCATCGATTAGCGCATTACACGCATAGCTAAGTAGCCTAACATACATGCCTACCTCGTGATGACAAACCGAGCAATACAGAATATTGTGCAGTACCTGGTTGTGGAAGACAGTTGCTGCATATGCTTCCACTGGATTCCAATAGGACTGCATGGATAAACTTTATTTTTAATGACGTTCCAGCTGATGAGGTAAAACATCGTCGTCTGTTCGCTTCATTTCACTGAGGATTGTTTTGTAAACAAGACTGGATTTGCAGACCGATTAAGAGTAAAGAACGGTGCTGTGCCGTCTATATTGGATCTGACAGGAATTGTTACAACACACGGACTCTGGGTTGAACATGTATGGGTGAATCCATTTGCCATTTGACAACATTGGACGTTTTCCCCCACGTGCACCGACGGGTGAGTTATACTCATTATAATATGCAAAACTGTTATCCACTCACAGCAGTTGGCGTTTATTTCTAAGTCTTCAGTGTGACACGCCCATAAAAACCGACCGTTTTTCTGGTAGGCTCACAACTTGGGTACAAAATAGCCTATTTCTTATTCATTTTGATGTTATTGAATGCAAAAACCAAACGAACGTCATAAATTGACCTCAGACAACAATATAATAAAATTTAAAAAGTCAGTTCATGACCCCTTTAAATTATAATTTCGAGCTATATCAACAACTTTGAGGGTGAGTAAGTTAGCCTATTCATATCGTGCCTAATCCGACTAGCGAATCAGTTTCCAAAATCGTTGTCTCCGTTTCTGAGAAAATGAATTTTATTAAAGTTTTGCCGCTATATTTGCCTGCAGAACGCACTAGCGGAAGTAAAGAAGCTGGTTGAGATTCTTTCTGACACATGTCAGCAGGGTTCGTAGAGCGTATTCAGTTCATAGTTCATACTTTAAAAAATGAACAAGTTCATAGTTCTTTTTTTTCATGTTGCTAGCTTCTTTTTTATTATTATTGCCACAGCCCATATACAACCACAGACAACAATTATTTTATCGACGGGCAAAGTTTGCACAGACATGTAAGATTTTACCCATCCTCACCGACCTCGTCATAAAATCTATTTAAATGCTTTATCAACGGCGGCGCGGTGCGACACTGGTGGCTGGTGTTGCCAAATTGGGTGTTTTTTCGCTACATATTAAGGCCTTTTTGCGTGTGTTTTAGCCAGGTTTTCGCCTGGAAGGCTCTATAGAAATCTGCCACATTATTGTACGAAGTTAAACTGAGAGAGTGTGTGTTCACAGACACCAGAATGATCGAGTTCATAGTAACGTTCATCAGGCAGTAATACAGTAAGTTCAGTTCACGTTTGCCCAAAATATGAACGCGTTTATGAACTATCGTTCATTGAACGCGTTCAGGCACAACAGTGCCTGCTGTAGGAATAACAATGCGTTCTCATCCCAAAGCGCCATATACAACGCTTTTGCAAAAGCGTAAATATCCAACGCACATGGCACCCTTTAGCGCCAAATGAGACATAAAATAGATCGGGCAGAAGGCGCCTCCTAGTGGTCTAACCCTACCCCTACCCCATACCTAAACTTAACCATCTCATTTGGCGCTAAAGGGTGCCATGTGCGTTGAATATTTACGCTTTTGCAAAAGTGTCAAAATATGGCACCTTGGGATGAGAATGCGTTGGGAATAACCCATAGAAATAACAATTTAATATACATTTTCTTCATTCAATGAGTTGTTATATGAGTAATACAAAATCTTCTCAAGGACTGACAGATGATCTTCATTTTGGATTTTTCTAAAAAGAGAATAAATTAAAACACTTTATGCTTGCTTTATTTTTTGTAACATGATCACCTGCAGTTATTAGTTTGACATTTGTTAAATTAACTGCATTGACTTACATTGGCACTTGGTGTGTTCTGTTATCTGATTGGCAAAAATACTGTCTGTTCTTCACAAGCTTATCAAGTGTCTGCACTCTGAGTTGTGCTCCTCTGTCATCGCCCATAGACAGCTAAACATAGAAACACACACTTCTCTTTGTTGTCACTGCTAATAGCAATTTCAGCGAGTATGTCACATAAAACATGTGTTCCTTCTTTTCCTCTAACCCCCTGGCCTTATAACATAACAAGCATTATTACTGTAACTGTCCAGAGGAATAAAGAGAGGGTAAGGCAAATACAGAAACAGCTTGCTGCTTGTCTCACATTCTTTCCTCAAGTGGCCTTTGTTTGGGAAAAGGATCTATCACATGGGGATTTGTCATGAGTGGGATCTGAGCAGTCCTGACAGGTGAGAGAGAGGAAAGAACCGTAGAGCGGGTTACTTTGATTACTTAAAGAGCATTTGATCAACTATAGCGTGCTCTCGGTGGCTGCTGTGCTCTGTCTTCTGCGTGAGAGAGTTTCCAGAGTTCACTCATTAGGACTCCTTATCAGACAGCAGTGTCTTAATGGGATTTTGATGGCGGTAAATGTCAGTGGGCACAGTGTATGGCAAACTGAGCAGGCTTATTGTCCCTGTAGTAGCTTTATTAGTCATTTTATAGGCAGCTAGACTTTCAGTCATTTATATCTATTTTTTTGTAGATCTATCTATCTATCCAAGCTATTAAGACTACTCTCATTTGTCATAAGAAACAGCAGAAATCAGAACAGGCATTCCCTCTTTTCTGAGGTGACGAGCCAGCTAAATGTCAGATCTGTCTTCAACTACCACTTACTACTTGGCGACAAAAGACGGATTGGATTTCTTTGGAGAGGCCAGGTTGTGTTTGCAGAGTATCATTTGGGAGTTGGGCCTGTTTGGGCTTATGTCCAGGGTAGGTGGTGGGAGTAAAGAGGCTGTTTGGGTGTCTCGTGTGAGTATGACAGATATTAAGGAACCAGTCCAAAGCCGAGGATCAGTGTTATCATCGGTTCATTTTTCCACTTGTTTCCCTGGAATGCTGGTAGTGGCTGAAAATTCTTAACTGATTAGTGGACAATGATCTAAAATCAATCAACTCAACATCAGATCAAACAAACAAAATTGCTTAATATCTTTTCAAAACTAATTATAATACAAATAATATAAAAAAAATAATTCATTTAAATGTTTTTTTTAAAAGCATGTCAAGTTGTCATATTATGTTTTTATTATTATTTTAAGCACAGACCCTTTTAAAACAAGAAAAATTATAAATTTGTAAAATAAATAAATGCAATTTTTTTCTGGAAAACAGAAACTCAAATACATACTAACAATATCTACTTAAAATATGTTTTTTTTAAATCTAATAATTTTGCATTTTCTCATGACAATGACTCAAAAACTACTTCGTTATTCACGTAACCTCAGCTCTAGTTGACCTGTAGGTGCAACGTTACTTATATTCAACTGAATGTGTTCCAAATAAAGCGAAACCGTAAAATCTGCAATAATGGAGGGACTATAGCTAGACGCTCTATGGGCTAGCTGTGCATGCAGCTGCAAATGTGTTTTACATATAGGTTTCAGTAAATTGAGAAAAAGGAGTTTTCCCACTGCATATAGCTAAGCAATACAAAAGAACCACTGACAGCACAGCACTTACTGTAGCACAGTAGCTTCCACCCATCAAATTGAGACTGATGGGCTCATTAAATTCAAAGAGACTCATAGATGCCCCATTAAACCTTTTACTGTGAACTCTTTACTTCATAGGCTAAAAGTGTTCCAGACAGCAAATTCCTGTCCATCATAATCTGAATAAATCATACATCTTTAATCCCTTTATTTTACATAGCAATCTAAAAGAAAGGGTGAGGAAAGATCAAGTCCTTGTGTTAATGTAATCAGTTGCCATGAGTTGAATGATTTGGTATTTAAAGGTTAAAGCTGATCAATTAGTTCAGTGCCAGTTAGTATTTGCAGATGGCCCGCCATGGTTTTACAGGGAAATTCCGCACTAACATGCGTGTAACTTGACTATGATGTCATATAATTGTCCTTTTGTTTTCCTATCCTTTTGTTCCAGGCTAAACAATGGTATTTAGAAAAATCAATGTTCTGGTGCTAATTCTCGTTACAAACAGAACCATCAAATAATAAATTACATGTGTCAACACAATTTTCAAAGAGAGGTGAGAGGGCAGCGTTTTGTGTCCCACCTTTAGAAAGAAATTCTAGTGTGTTGATTTGCTTAAAGGGATAGTTCACCTAAAAGGAAAATTCATCATTCACTCATCCACAAGGCCTGTCAACTGTTTTGTTACCCATATTCTTCATAATATCTTTTATTGTATTCAGCAGAAGAAATAAATTCATACAGATTTGGAAGAACTTGATGGTGAGTAAATGATGACAGAATTTTTATTTTTGGGTGAACTATCCCTTTAAATGTCATTAGAAAGCCTGTACAAGGAGCTTTGGTGTTGGGCAGATTCTAGCAGTTTCAGACAATTATCATACTTCATACATACCAGACAGTGCTGCTAAAACTTTACTCTTTGTCTGGCAAATACTGGCATTAGCTTCTGGTACTCTCTTTCAAAATAATTATCATAATAATAAATGCCCCCTTGATAACTTAAAAAAAATCCCCCCTTGATAACTCAATTTATTTCAATCAACAATAGCCTATATATATATATATATATATATATATATATATATATATATATATATATATATATATATATATATATATATATATATAATATCCACGATAAATTATATCCTGATGTATATCTATATATCTATATATATATATATATATATATGTACCCATAATGTTAAACCCATAAAGTTACTCAGTAATGTTCAGTGGTTTCCTGAAATACTCAGCTTTTTTAAGCCAAAACTGTGCCTTCATAAACTGGCTTTTATGAATAAACTGAAATGTTCATAAATAAGTAATAAATAACATAAATATTAAATATAAATATGCACTGGAGTAAAAAGGTTTGACCTTTAGCCCAAATCTCCCCTATACTTTTAAACACAAGTACTAATGAGAGGCCCCACTAAGTGATGACTGACCATCAGTGTTTGGGGTCTCTTCAAACCCTTACCCTGCTATTTCCAGGGTCAGCGGCAGTGTAAAACAGTTCAGACTTGCATGCCTGGGCATGAGCCATGCTGTGAACATGTTACTGATGTGAACGTGGGGTTGTTCTGGTCTGCTCTCAGAAGGAACTAAAAGACACAGCTAGACTGATCCCAAACTGAGGTGGCGACTCCACATGCAGCATGTACAGATAAGAGCACAAAGGCTCCTCTCCTCTGTCCTTATCCAATGTTAAAACAGCAACGTCTGCACCACAGAAGTGATGCCAATCACTGCATGTCACTCCCATGGAGCCCAAATGGTGATCAGGTTACGCTAAGTGAAGCCTCCACTTATTGAAACACTTTACTCAAGTGCCTCTGATTTGTTCAAACATGTTGACTAACTCCTTAAACTTCTTCAAACTACCAGAGTGGTGTCTTGGTGGTGTGTTTATCTTGGTTGTTGTGCCTGTCCTCATTACAAAGTTGGTGGCTTCAAGGTAAGAGACAAGTTGACGTGTGGGTTTGGCATGATGTAGAGGATCTTGTGTAAAGTGGATCACTTTTCGATCTTTCTTAAGTCCTTCTTTGTAAACTGAAGTTGGAGGATCTCCTGCAGTGGTGGTCCATCAGTGGAAGCAAGGGAGGCTGAGCCATCTGTCTATTTGTTCCAGACAGGCTAGGGTTTGTGTATTATGCAAGGTTGCCCTAAAAACACAGAAAGCAATTCAGATTGTACAGGCATGTATTTGCTTCCATGTCTTTGTGTAATTTTGTTTATTCCCCATGCCCATGCCTTTTTTTAACTTTGTTAAAAACTGTTAATGGTTATAGTGTTCATAGGCTTTCATGCGTTATGCAATAAAAAGACTGTCTTTGCATGACCAGAGGCTGCAGATTACATAGTTATGGCAGTAGAAGATGGAGACAAGTTGAGAGATAAGAGATAAGTCTTTGAGTTATTGAATCATTCATTCATTCATCCAATTGGTTTGAAATCACTTATTAGTTTAGGAACAAAACAAGTGAATTATACTCATAAGAGAGTCGTTGAATTATTTACTCAACCCATTAATTAAGGAACACACAAGTGTCTCTTCATGAGCAAGTTATTGTATCCTTCATTCAACCGATTAAAAAAAAGATTTAATAGACAATGTAGGAATTTCTCCCATCTAGCGGTGAAAATGTATTTTGCATTCAAATTAATTTTGCTCTCCAGTGCCTGGCTTTTTCAAATGCGCGTTGCATCTACGGTAGCCATTATGTACCAAAAAGCTATGACAGGATGTCTTCTAATAGCACTTCATCGAGTGTTCCTTTGAGTGAACAGGTTTGCTATTTCAACAAATAGCAAATTGACACAATGAACAAACAAATGTGACAGTATGAATTACTCACTGAGAAAAACATGAACTATTATAATATTTTTTTTTTATTGTAATACAATCTATTTTGGACTTTTCTCGTGACTTTTCTTTTACCGGAGCAAAAATGGATGAAGTATAACTGGCCAAACGTAAGTTAATTAAAATTAACGTCTTATTGAACTGTTGTATACAATATGCAACATCACATCATGACTTTTGCGTAAACATACACGCCACTTTTCGAGTCAAGTGGCGTGTTATCTCTACGTATTTTGAGCTATCCGCTTGTATGTCTACGCCATTAACGTCCGTGTCATTCCGCATGTCTGTACACGCCGTCAAATGTCCGAGCGAAACGAAGCAAAATGTAGATCTACATCTGGGGAGCTATCTTTTTTTCCTAGGATGGTAAGGGAACAATCATAAATGCCATTAACCCCAGTGACGGGTAGGTTTAGGGACGGGGTTGAGGTAAGTCATATATTTATAGTAATAACTTTAAGTCAACGGCGTTCATAAACCCGCTGAAAAGCGATTATGCGTGTTGATAGCATGCCAAAAATGGAAATACGAATTGCCGTGTCATACACACGCTACTTCATGAGATCAGTCTGAAATATGACACTTCATATCAGAATAACAATGAATCCTCATGTGAATCCAATCATTGCTAATTTTTGTAACAAATCTTTCACTCCCAATTGAGGTGCAGCTGGTTTCCACACAAAGGCAAACTAAAGCTACAACAACCTTTATTTATAAAGCACTTTTAACACAATAAAATTAATCCAAAGTGCTGTACATAGTGCATAGCAGGACTACAGTATAAAATAAATAAACCACAACAAAATTGTTTAGAGTATTCCAAAGCTTGGGCCCAGCCACAGAAAAGGTCCGATTACCCTTTGATTTGTAGTGACATCGTGACACATTTAAAAGCAAGTGATTGGAAGATCTAAGTGCCCTAGCAGGACAGTATGGCACAATAAGATCACAAAGCTACTGTAAATGGTTTCATACTGATTGCAGGTCTGTATATGGTGCAGAGTGCAGACTGATGCAATTTGACAGTCTCTCAGGCAGTAATTGGCAGTTATAAACACAGAGCTGCCTTGTGTCATCACTCCAGGTTCCTTTCCACTGCCACCCTGAGGAACCAATCAACACTTACTTTAATGTGCATGAAAGAGGCTGGTCAAGGTGCTATACATAGTCTCCGAAATACAAGATTGTGTCTTTCTGAGCACAAAATTCCAATTTGTCAGTAGTTTGGGACATGCCACATTAAATAGAAAAGTTATGCATTTTTCAGTGCAAGTTAATAAAATTAAATTGGTTTATCATGGCTGAAAATCATTTTAGAAAAGAATTAGTATATGGTCTGAGGTGTAAAGTGATTTAAATCGAAGTTGTATTATCCCAGGGCAATGAATTGGTAGCTTAAGTAACACCTAGACCAGTCTTGAGAGACTGGTTCTTTCAGAAGATGTTTTGGCAGTGTGGGAACTTCTGCCAAACATATCTGAAAAATAGCAGAGCATCTGCTCCGAGCCCCCACTAAAGGACTGGGGTTTGGACTGGCACTCTCAACCACAGCCTTTAAGGGTAAGATGGATCTGAGGACCATCATTATTTCCAAGAAGGCTGCAGGGAAAAGGTCCTGATGCCCAAGGGGTCAGGCCAACGAGGGCAGTTTCTCCCAAAGTCTCTAACACCTCATTAGAGACTGTTATGCTAACCCCGCCACCTCGTGTGTTTCAGGCGCAGCGGTCTCCGGCAAGCACATACTGTATCTCAGGGTCCACCCGTAAAAGTAGTGGTCCTGGAATAACCACCCCCTCCAAGGAGGGTCCCAGACCGCTCAGTTTGGTTGTTCCCGCCAGTTCCCTGCCGGTACAGCATCTTGAACTACATCAACGATTGGTTGATTCTGGCATGAAAAATGAAAGAGTTGGGGTTATGGATAAACACCATAATGAGTGTGCTTTCTCCACTACAGAGGACCCCTTTTCTAGGCGTAGTTTGAGACTCCATGTTGATGCAGGCATACCTCTCATCTGAATACATAGAGTACATCCTGTCGGCTGTGAAAAGAATAAAGCTATCAGTCACTCACTGTGAAACCATTTCAGAGACTGTGGGGTCTGATGGCAGCAGCATCCAACGTGATACCTTTTGGCCTGTTTTACATGAGACCCTTGCAGTGGTGGCTCAGGAAGAAAGGATTGTCCCTGAGGGACAACCCATTTTGCATGTTCAGGGTCATGCAGTGAGGCTTACGTGTCCTAGTTATGTGGAAGAAGCCTTGGTTCTTGTCCCAGGGTTCTGTGCTGGGAGTCATTGTCTTCGCTTAATACTTACGACTGATGGTCCAGGTCCTGGTCCTGGATCACATGGTCCTGGATCAACATTCCTGTCCCAAAATGTAGTCCTTACCCAATCCCTACCCCTAAACCTAACCCTACCCATAACTTTTCCTTAAAATCAGAGTGTAATGAAAGGTTAATAACAGTGATGTTTAAGTACTTGACTCTGGTTCTAAGCCTAAACTTGACAAACTGTGAACTTGTCCCTCAAATCTGATTGGTTGATTGGAAAGTTGATCCAGGATCAACAAAAATGCTGATCCAGGAACATGTGGTACTTTGTGAAATCACGTTCATCGTCCTACACAACAGTCCTACTTGACAATTCCTCTTACAGTTTAGAGAATGTTAAGTTTGTTTTAAAAAAATGAGCCAAAGTGATTGAGCTAGTTATTGATTGATTAATTAATTTGTTGATTGATTAAATGGATTGATTGATTGACTTATTCATACTTTGTTTGTTATATTTACAATTGCTGTTTCTGTTACTGTTATTTTTCTTATAGAATTTTAACTTAGTCCAGAACACAGAAAATATGACTTGGCCTACATAGACTTCTATCTTTTCACTTCAACAGATATCATGACTTTCATTTGCCTGTTTCCTCTGAACCAAATGAAAGTTTAGAACAACCATTGTTACATATCTTTTCACTCTCTGGAGATGTAAGGTTTTCTTCTCTTGGGAGATTTACTATGATAACATCAGCACACATCAACGGGTGGAAAGATCTAGTATTTCAAACAAAGACGCACATCAGTCAAGGTTGGACTGGAGCTATGACGAAACAGAGACAAATGCTCAGTTCTGTTTGTGTGTGTGTGTAGACGTCGAACCTGACACGCATACTGACAATCAGGGTGTCATCAACACTCGAGGGCACTCTCACAGAGTAAAGCATAGAGAAACACTAGATTAGAATCCATTTGTGAGAGTCTGATAAACCAGCCAACAGTCAGGAACGAGTCCATACAATATTCTACTTATCAACAAAGCCAAAGATTAATTTAAGTCCAACACTGTGATATGGAACAAACAATCCCATTAAATGACTTGTACAGTTTTGTTTTTGCCACAGGCTCGGTTTTACAAGGTAATGGAATCAATAACTTTTAATTGTTTTGATTTTTCGCTTGATTTTCCGATTTACAATCTCATACTCTTGTTTTTGATTAAAAAAATGCACCAAATCATTTCTCAAAACATATGCCAAATTAAAATGGTCTAGAGTTATTGGCGTTCTCAATGTTTAAGTTAATAACCAAATGCTAGCCAGAGGGCAAAACCTCTAGAGATAAATATATAAATGCACAGGCATTGAATACACACACACCACAGACTACTATACTATCATGGGAATGGAGTATTAGTATGTCAACCATATTGATTACACAGCAGCAACTGTGATTGTGTGATACCATAACTGAATTTTGGCAGACAGGGGGCGAAGTGACGGATAAGGGTAGTTCACTGTACTGATGAGTTACAACAAACTTAATTGTTTCTTGCGGAAGCTCAATTGTGCTGGCATGACACGAAAATGAACCTCACAAGAATTGGGTTTGGACTGACATGAGGGTGAATGACAGAATTTAAATTTTTGGGTGGACTATCCTTTAATATTTAATCCATTATGATTTAACACAGTGCTTTTGCTTAGTAATCATACTTGATAATAGCAATTTGATAAATATTGTGTAAAGCATTGTGTTATACGTTTGGAAATTAAAGTTGTTTAAAGGGATAATTCACTTTGAAATAAATTTTTGATATGTTTTAGCTTACCTCAAGGGCATCCAAGATGTAGTTGTCTTTGTTTCCACAGTATTTTAAATTTGGACATTTTTTTGGTCAAACCATTGTTGTCTGTCAGTCATATAATGCAGGTATGGGGGTCCGCCTCAAAGAGCATGCAATGAGAAGTCCAAATTAAACATGATTTAATGACTCGTGAATGTAAGTACACATTGATGGCCTAAGACACGAAACGAGCGGTTTGTGTGAGAAAACTAACAGTATTTATATAGTTTTTACCTCTTGTTAACAGCTGTTCGAACTGATCTGAATCAGATGTCCAACTGAACCGAACTGAACAGTCTCTCAAACGTTACGCAGGAAGTGATCTCTCATGCGTCTACGTCATGCATTGTTTACACGGAGATTTCGGAAGTTTTACCTTTCACTGAAACATATTTAGATATATATGGGAAATTGCAATGGAAGATGACTTCGATATATCTAAATATGTTTAGTGAAAGGTAAAACTTACGAAATCTCTGTTGAAAACAATGCGTGACGTAGACACGCGAGAGATCACTTCTGGCGTAACGTCTGAAGACGGTTCAGTTCGGTTCAGTTAGACATTTGATTCAGATCAGTTCGAGGGCTGTTAACAAGAGGTAAAAACGATATAAATACTGTTCGTTTTCTCACACAAACCGCTCATTTCGTTTCTTAGACCATCAGTGTGTACTTACATTCACGAGTCATTAAATCATGTTTAATCTGGACTTCTCTGTGCATGCTCTTTGAGGTGGACCCAATACCTGCATTATATGACTGACAGGCAACACCGAGTTTGACCGAAAAATGTCCAAATTGAAAATACTGTGGAAACAAAGACACCTACATCTTGGATGCCCTTGAGGTAAGCTAAAACATATCAAAAATTAATTTCAAAGTGAACTATCCCTTTAATCCATCTAATGGTATAATGGGGGTCAAGAAACTAACCCTGCCCAAGTCATTGTAAGGGAAACTAAAAATAAACACCTCACCACTCGTTTGAACTTATCTCAGGTGTCAAAAGTAAACATATGAGAAGTGCAAAATGAGCTACCTCAGGAAATCAAAATAATTATTCATATAGAAAAAGATAGCTCAGCCAAGCCACTGCAGTGTTGAACACCATCAGTTTTTCAACCACTGTCGGTGGAATGTTGGCCTGTGTGAAGCCTTGAAAATAAACTTAAATAAAACCACTATTTGACAGAAGTGTAAGAGTTTGTGCTCTCTAAGACTTCATTTCCTTTCCTTTGGGCATCCTGGCAATCACAGGCCAAGCTCTTTTCAGAAAGCATCTCTTGACTTGATATTCATCCTGAATAAATGTTGGTCTTTTTTTATTACATCTGATATGCACATTGAGTGCAAGTCTATGCCAAAGATGAAAGGGACTTCAAATACTTCCTGAAGGAATACACAAACAAGAATTATTTCATCATCGACATATTTTGCTTTTCAAATATCTCTGAAATATCTCTTAGCGATTGCTAGAATTTTTTCCCTATTCTTTTTTCTGTGTAAGTGATGGCATGTTGAGCACACAGGCTGCTGCGGGTTATTCCCAGGCTTTTACAATGTCATGACCAAAATAAATTATGATTTAGTGTTTAAGAGCCTGCCGAGTGAGAGCTGAATGGATGGATTCTTATTTAACCAGTGATGGAGAAATAATGGTGCTCAGATATTCAAGGTCTCAATCAAATGTTGACATGTCTGCTTAGGCTGTAAGAAAAACCATCCATTAGTTTAACTGGGAAAAGTGTTCATAAGGGAAGCAGTCGTTGTCCACAGGGTAATCTCTTGGAATGTTAATGAAGTAGGGCTAAACATTTGAAGGAAATATATAAAAAAATGTTTGTGAGCAAACATTTAAATGAGCAAGCATTCACATAATTCATGCCTGAAGATATTCAGCTTACATGAGTTTATTATTTTGTCTCTCTGTAAGAAAATAGGGACAGATAATTCACATTCAAAATATTTTTTAATCTTTTCTTTAAAGCTACACTGTGTGATTTTTTTACCCCCATCTAGCGATGAAAGGATATATAACCATACAGTGAATATTAGTTTCTGTTCCTCTCAATTCCAATTTCGTTTTAACTCCTATAGTAGCCAATGAAGTCCAAGATTAACATGGCTTCCAGTTCGACCTCGTCCATGAGTGTTAACTCAAACGTAAACGCGAAAGGCGAAGCTTGAATTAACGGGTATGTCCGTCTTTGGCTAATGTACTTTCAAGATGGAGGACCGACATTAGAACCCCTTATCCATATGTATTTTCAATGGCATCTTATACACTCACGAGAATAGAGGGAATGCATACACGTGACTTTCCCGCCGGAACAACCCCCTCTCAGCCTGACCGAGTGGCAAAAGATCTGCTGCGTGACTGGATTTAATAGGGGAAACTGCGAAAATGCGACTTAAAACGAACAATTTTATCAATTTAAATTAAATGTTGGACTCAATATAGTGTTCCTTACAACTTACTAAAGATCGTGATCCATGGATATTATTGACATGCAGCCAGGAATCGTGTCGCCTGTTTGCCTGATTTCGACACTGGGAAAATAGAAGCAATATAGACGGTAAACATAAAGCAAATTTGCCTGTGAATGTTTTATATAAATACAATATAGGTTTAAATCTGGGTGATTACTTATATCAGTGTTATATATAGCCTATATATCATCATATCATCCAGCCCTAAAACTTTATAGTTTTTTTTTAGTCAGTGTTTATTAAAAAAAACATCCAATAATGCAGAATATGGAATGATACATATTTAATTGATGAGTTGTTAATATATATATAACAATACAAAATATATGGGTATGGTTTTACAGCTAAATTCAGCATATTGACACAAAATGATAACTGCAAATCCACCTTTCGCTGACTGGAGTCCAGTTGTTTCTGTGAATTCCAGCGATCCATTTGCTCCTCTTTCTATTGCAGTCTGTAAAAATATACTTCCGATTTTTTGTCAAATCTAGTTGTACAGTCAATCGCAAAGCTCTTTCCCACTTTATATGTGTTGTGTTTGTTTTTCGCGGCATTCACGCTGAACACATATACAGCCTATGTATACAGCCGCTCAGTCTTTTTGCCACTCACTGTGAGAAACTGCAGCACTCCGGCCGGATGTGACGTCACGCGCATTCCCTCTATACTTTATTACTTGAACGAAGTAAATATACATTAATGAGCACATATTTTTTTGAAAGAACTAAGTGTTTTTAGCTAAGAATAAACTAAAAGATTTACACAGTGTAGCTTTAAGTGCAGTTAAGTAGCTTTAAGAGTATTTTTGATTAATCACCTTAGCTCAACTGATAGGCTCTTATGACACACCATACTCTTATCAGAATACCATGCATGGCAGATTTGTGCTGGTTCACTGCCTGGTCAGAGGGTGGTTGCTACATTGGGGAAACCTTGTAATGAGACCTTGAACCTTACTCAATGCGCTGAAGAGGCAGATCAAGTGGGCTTGGTCTTATTTTATAGCAGCTAAGCCCTGCTACATGGTCACATCAAGGCCTGGAACCCACTGTATGTGAATCCAAGATTTAGCCAACAATAGGACTTTTGCCACTGTGAGATTTCCATGTATACTTGCTTTGTCAATTTATCTCTCCCATTCTCTTAAAATAAATTAAATTACTATTTAAAAAATCTATATGCAATTTGAATTTAGGGTTCGTTTTTTTACCAAAATAGTTATAGGTTTTTTTGTGGTGTCTTTTTTTTTTACTTCAGGTTTGTGTTTTCAGGGATTTCAAAGTAAATGTAAAAATGCAAATGTTTTCAAAATGAACAGAGTAGAATTAAATCTGGGGAATGCTGTCAGAATTTTTTAGTACCTAAACATAATCTATTTCTTCTATAATACAATCATTTCAACTTGATCAACATGTCTATTTTTGGAGCCATTATTTTAGTGTAGTCCTTTTTTTTCTTAATGGTTATTTAACATAAAAAAACAGACTATACTAAAATAATGACTCTAAAATGAGGTCAAATCAAATAATAATCATCATCAATTACTTTTAATTATATACTGTATATATTGTGGGTCAGTAAATTTTTTTTGTTCAAAGTGTCACCAAGTGTGCATTTATTTGAGTAAAGATAAAAAAAGAAAGTAGTATTATCATAAAATTGTACTGATATATTTAAATATATTTTCAAATGTAATTTATTCATGTGATGGCAAAGCTGAATTATCAGCAGCCATTACTCAAAACAAATATGTATTTATTTATGGGAGATTTTTTATGTTCCAGTGACTTTTTGCAAATATATATATATATATATATATATATATATATATATATATATATATATATATATATATAAATATATATATATATATATATATATATAAAATCATGCAACAAATCACAAAAATATGCAGTGTCCATCCTAAAATCATTGTGTCTTATACAGTAGGCTACCTGAATGCTTGTTAGCACCAATAATGACATTTTGACTGAAAGATAAAATCCCTGAAAGACAAAAAAGCTTATTTGTGTGGAACTGATCCATCTTAGAAACAGGTTTTGGCTGCACTCAAGTTCTCCTCGCACATATCTGTCAGCACACAAAGGTCAAGAGAGGAGATTTCCTCAATGGTTAAAGAGAAACATTTCCTTAGTGTGTTTCTATGACGAATTTTACACTTTTAAATGATATTACTTTGTAATTCAGTTCTGACAGTTATTTGATCGTTTTGCTACTATTGGCCGCATAATCCAATTGATGCATTTTAATATGCATAGGTTTGTTCTTAATATTTTTTTCCTTATTGAAATCAGATACAGTGTCATAAATGTCACAATGGCATCAATTCTTTCACCATAGATAAGAGCATGCCTTGTCGCACCTGTCAACAATCCAGTCATGACCAGAATGTTTTGGGCTTCGTAACGGTGAAACAAGATAGACCCATGTGTAAGAACATGTTCAAAGCACGTACTTTGGTCTAAGATTTCAAACATTTGGCAGTACCCCAGTGCGTGAAACCTGGTAAACTCGTGTCGGTCAGAGCTGCTAGGAGCACAGTAAACTTCCATGTGCCACTTGGGACAGGGAGGGCAACATTTTTCCTATCCCAACTCAGAGAACACTCTCATCTCATTTCTGCCATTACCTCTCTATTCATTTCATCACCTTCCCTTGTGGCAAATAGACCGTCCCCCAGGTGCCTGTTTCCATGTTGTAAATGTTTTGTTATCCAGCTTCCGCAAACATTATGTGGAATTGCTGGTGCAAATTGCTCCACTCGTTGATTTATGTTCTATTTGGCTGGCTGGAACAGTTCAGGGTTTGACGTGCCGAGAGCATCTGGTGCCACAGGTTAATTGAGGGCGATTAAGGTGATTAATAGCTTTGTTTGAAGTAAAAACACGAGACAGAAGGGTTTGTGTTACAGGCAAAATGTTCTGCTGGGGTAGAAGCCATCAACAGCCTGGGGGAGAGGAAGCCACAGTCGTAACAAATGTTAGGGGAAGGCAGTGGTGAGGTTGGTGAGTATAGCCTGAGGTATGAGATACAGGTGAATAGCTCCAGGCCAAATGTTAGCTAGTAATGGAGGCTAGTGCGTGAGCTGTGGAGGAAAAAGCAATATTGACTCGAAGGCCGATTCGTATAAAGAGACTCTCTGTTTTGACTCCATTTCATTATTATCTCATGAACCAGCTCTGGCAGAGCATATGCTTTCAAACTAGTTTTCAGTGATTTGACACAGTTAAGGTATTTAGAGTGTTTTTGAATGATTGGTATGTAGTAGGAAAGTTTGACTTATTCAAATAAGGGGTATTTATACAGTGCTTGGCCACTGCACGCATTTTTACTAATCAGCTGTCCATCATAAAACAACCAAATTTAAATGCCCTCCAAGACACATTTGAGACAGATTACCTGGTGGTTTGAGATCGAGCCTAAAAGGTAAGTGTAAGGTACACTCAATAAGTATTTAGACCTAAATTTAATATTTATGTGTTTGAATTGCATATACATTTTCCATCCATTTGGATTAAAAACAGAGTTTTAAAATAAACTAATAAACATAATGAGATGCATATTTGCCAGTCATATAAATTAAACGCATATTAAACAGGTAAGATTTCTGCAGTCAAAAAGTCATGTTTTAGTTTAGCTATTTGCATACAGCATTTTTATTTATTTCGTTTTGCTGACATTTCCATTAGTAGCAGAAAATGATTTGTATTTTTATTAGTCCTCCTCAAGTCTCAAGTGATGCATCAATAAATATATTAATGGTTATGTACTTAGTATGAAATCAATATAGTTTAAATACATTCTGGTATACGTTTTTTTTTCTTCCCAAATCTGCTGATGTCTTCGCTTAGTCAAGTCAAGTCAATTTATTTATAGAGCACTACATAAACACAACATTTGTTAATCCAAAGTGCTTTACAGATGGTCAAATAAGTTAATAGAGAAAAACTAATAACAATAGAAGAAAATGTTAAGAAAACATTTCTACATAGACGTACAAATATACGAGTGTAACATAGATGGCATCACTCAAATGCATCCCTCAAAAATGAGTCTTTAAACTAGATTTAAAAATGTTGAGTGATGGAGAGGCCCTGATATTAATTTAAAGGTAAGCTGTTCCAAAGTTTAGGTGCAGCAACCGCGAAAGCTCTGTCGCCTTTTGATTTGCAATGTGAACGAGGGACTGATAAAAGAAGCTGGTTACAGGATCTTAATGAGAGGTTGTATATGGCTGTATAAGTTCACAGATGTAATCTGGGGCTCATTTTTGTTTGGCCGTATATACACAAAAATAAGAACCTTGAAATCAGACAGGAGAGCAGGGAGCCAGTGCAGTGAAGCTCTGTCATCTCAGTGCGTGCTCTGGTGCTTGAGACACTTTGATCGCACTTAACTTAGCCCAGTTCATTCAATATGGGCCAAGCAGAGAAGCGCCTAAACACCGGTGACAAACACTCTGTGCTCCTAAGCACTTGCTGTGGTATTCCGCCATACAATATAGTTATCCATTTTACACGCTTAGAAAAGCGCGACGTTTTATTTTGTGTCACCAGCCTAGGTCGAGTTACACTACTTGTGTAACTTTAAATAGGGAAAATGTGTAGGAGTTTGGTCCCTTCTCTGCTTGGCCCATATTGAATGAACTGGGCTATCAAACTGTTTCGCGCACCAGAGCAATTGAGTGCACACACTGAGACGACAGAGGTATGGATCAACTCGTCTTAGTTAAGTGAATAACATTTAATAAACGGTGAAGAAAAAACGGTGGAGTATCCATTTAAGCTATCACTAAGGGAGCCTATCCTACTTGTCAGAGTTGTATTAAGCTCAGCTGGGCCTAGCAAAAGTACCTCAGTTTTTTGGTGTTTAGCGGTAGGAAATCCAAATTTTCAATTCATCAAGACAAGAGAGAAGGAGTTTTATAGAGAGATCATTTTCAAATTTGATTGGAAGGTAAAGTTGTAGGTCATCGGCATAGCAGTGATAGTTTATGGTATATTTCTGGAGAATGGAACCAGGGGTTAGCATATAGAGTGAAAACAACAAAGGGCCAAGAATAGAACCCTGGGGAACACCACAAGGGACGGGTGCAGTAGGTGAAGTAAATGACCCGATATTTACTGAAAGCATCCTACCCTTTTAAATAAGAGTTGAACCATTGCCGTGCCTTGAACCCCTACTGTATATTGTAGTCGTTTCAAGAGGATGTCGTGGTCAACAGTGTCGAAAGCCGCACTCAAATCCAGCAGCATCAAAATGACAGATGACCCTGAATCAGTAGACAACAATAGATAATTCGTAACCTTAAGCAAGGCTGACTCTGTACTGTGAAATTCTCTAAAACCAGACTGGAACATATTGAAAATGTTAAAAGCATGTAAATAAGAAATAAACTGTGAGAGCATGCTTTCTCAAAACTTTTGAAATAAATGGGAGTTTAGAAATTGGCCGGTAGTTACTAAGAAATGATGGATCAAGGTGAGCTCTTTTTAGCAGAGGCTGTACAAGCATGTTTAAAAGACTCAGGAAAAACCCCACTAGACAAAGAACTGTAAGTTAAAAGTGCAGGGCTAATAGTGTCTAACACCTCTCTAAGCAAATGGGTTGGCAGTACATCAGATTGACAGTATGTAAATTTCATTTTAGATATTAGTGCTCTTAATTGAGATTGAGACACTGGTTTAAAACTAGTAAAATTACTAGAAGGAGAGATCAAGGGAGAAACAGTCTATAGCTTTAAAAATAATGTTTGGCCTTTTTGCATTCATGGCAATGCAGCAATTACATTTATTTGAAAGATATTGAGATTCGCATCATTGACTGACTTTTGATAGGTGGCAAGACAATCTTTCAAAATTTGATATAAGATGGAGGCTTAGTGCCTTTAATTTTAAGATTTAAGAATTAATATATCTGCATTACATTTTTTTTTTGCTCTAATTTGTTGGTTTTACATATTCTCTTTTAATGGGTTTATATAAATAGACAAATAAAATGTGTGATTATATTCCATAACTGTATGCAGCAAACACCAGACTTGCCATATATGATTGCAATACATATCCAGAAGTATTAGAATGAATTGCATCCCTTAATCCACCCTGCGGTTTCCGTTACTCTCAGAATTCACAGCATGGATTGTGGTGTCTGTAATAGTAATCCAGTTAGAATAAATAGCCCTTAAACATGGTGTTGTTCTTGGCAGGTGAGCCATCTGTACAGCTGCAGTGAATACAGGGTTTCTCTGCTTTATCACACCATCTCTCTACTCCTTCATTCTGCCAGCTCAACACAGTCTCTTTCTCTCTCACTGTCTTTCTATCCATCTGGTGCCTTCTCAGTCTGTCTGTTGCTGCCTCTCTTGCTGTCTCTCTCTCCACATGTCCTGTCTTTGCTCTAACTGCCTCTTGGTTTTCTCACTCTTTCTTTCTGCCAAGCCGCTGTCATTTCTCAACCTCCCACATCCTTCTGCTGCCCACATTTTTACCCAGCATCATCAGTAAAGGTTTATGTGTAGATAACCCTTCCTCTCCTCCAGTGGAGTCCGATGCTAGTGCAATTAATCATACATAAGTAGGTGCCAATACTTCTGAATGCCATTTTTATGGTGCAGTGACCACATAATACGCAGGGGTGGATTGGCTTTCTTGGGTTCTTGGGTATTATGGCCATCCAGTGGTTTGGAAATATGCTTAAAGGCCAACCAGAAATAAGGAGGGTAAATACTGTGTTAATGGTTTCACATGGTTGGGAATGGGATCACAGTTGTTTTCATCTGTATATTACTTTATATCGCATTAAACTCTCAAGGCGTCCATGCAAGGTGTCCATCCCATACCCGAGGGAGAGCAGCTGAAACTGGAATATGAATTATATGCTAAAACGCTTAACAAGCACATGGATACTCTGCGAGCCTATAGAAGTGTCCAAAATGTTCAGAGCAAGATACATGATTAAGAAAGAAAGCTAAATTAAAGCTAAAAACAAAAACAATAAAAATAATTTCAGAAATAACTTTATAACAATTCAATTGACTGCATAAATGTACCAATAAAAATCCATGTAAATCTCATATAGTTCTTCCCAAAATTAAAATTCTGTTCTTATTTACAATATCTCGTTCTAAACCTTTATGACGTTCTAGCTTTAGGTAAAAAAAAAAGTGAGTGGTAAGTTAGTTCCAAAGTAAAAAAAAAATAGCACTATAAAATGGTTATACAAAGCACTTTTACAATAGTTTTATGTTGTTTTACACACCCCCACTCATTTTTTTCCATTGTATGGAAAGGAGTGGCCAGGAACATTTTTCATGAATTGACCATTTCTGTTTCACTTAAGTCACATCGGTTGGGAATGACACAGAGTTAAGTGAATAATGACAACATTAATGTATTTTCCTTGTAATTACCACAATATTGTATTAAAATGCCCTTTAGCTAATTTATTTAAGGTTCCTAATTTTGTTTTGGAGGTCTCCTGTAGTAAGTTTACATACATTCAAGGTCAATAAAACACTGTAAGTATTTCATAATAAACATTGCAGCATCACCCCTTTTTCTCGCAGTGTCTAAAAATTGTTTGGTAAAGGATTGACTGTCTCTAAACCCCTCCTTCCTGAGAGCCATTCTCTGCTCTGATTGGTCAGATGGCCCAGTCTGTTGTGATTGGTCTTACTGCACTTGTTGGAAATGAAATCCTTTACTGTAATAATAATAATAAAAAGTTTCATTTATATAGCACCTTTCCCAAACTCAAGGACGCTTCACAATGACCGTAAATACAACAATTTACACATAAATAGACAATTTACATAACAGTGCAGAGTCAAGAATGTAAGACAATGGACATTTGCCCAGTCCAAGTAATGAGAATGCAGTTGCAAGTCGCATTACATTTGCAATATAAACATAGAAACAAAGACAACAAACATTATTATAGACAGCCTAGTGTACAGTTGGAGTAAAGATGCAAAAATGATTGGAGCCTAAGTTAACATTGTGACTGTGTTATGTCAAATTAACATTCCCATGACTGAAATACTGGTTAAACAAATGTGTTTTGAGTTTATGCTTAAATTCGTGCAATGTGGTGGTTGTCCTGAGAGCCAATGGAAGAGAGTTCCATTGCTTAGGGGCGATTACAGAGAAAGATCTGCCGCCCATAGATGATAGACGAAATCTCCGCTCACATAGGAGACAACAGCTAGAAGATCGGAGAGTTCGAGGGGGAATATAAGGAGAAAGTAAGTCAGAGAGATAGGCCGGGGGTAGCCAGTGCAGGTTAAACAGAATTGGAGTGATATGGGACTTTTTTACTTTTTAGTGTAAGTTAGAAGTCTTGCGGCAGAGTTTTGAATATATTGTAAACATGAGATAGAGTGTGCTGGTAGTCCAGAAAAAAGAACATTACAACAGTCAAGGCGTGATGTGATGAACGCGTGTACTAGCGTCTTTTGGACTGACATAGGAACGGAGTTTGGCAATACGACGCAGATGAAAAAAAGGACGCTTTACAAAGTTGACTAATGTACGAGTTGAACGTCAGTGCAGGGTCAAGAATGAAACCCAAGTTTTTGACAGTGGCAGACGGAGTTCTTGATGTGGCGTCAGAGGTCAAGTCTGGAAATACTACCGTATTTTCCGCACTTTAAGGCACACCGGATTAAAAGGCGCACCTTCAATGAATGACCTATTTTAGAACACTTTTCATATATAGGGCACACCGGATTTTGAGACGCATAAGATACTGCAGCCAAACGTTTGACGGGGTTTGCGTTATGCATCCACTAGATGTGCTGGGAATTTAGCGAGTGCGCGGCGTCGGAGGTGAGGTGTTTATTAGTGTGAGCGCGCTGGGGGGGGGGCACGTAACTTACATTCGCAGCCTGACTCATATGAGTATTCATGTGCGGCGGCTCGCTGACAGCAACAGCTGGCTGTTTTGAGTGAGATGACCCGGTTACTGTGAACGGGGAGCGCTTTATGAACATTCTATGACACGCGAGTAGTGCCGGGGATAGTGTGTCTGTTCGTGTGTCTGTTTAGAGTGAGCGATCGTGAGACACACATGACCTGGTTTATACAAGGTTGAACTGGCCGCGTGACAAAGCGGGCATAAGATGGACACGAGCGCGAGTTCGCAAGCGAATTTAATAACGCGGAGCGTTGTTAACTAATTGATCCATATATAAGGCGCTCCGGATTATAAGGCGCACTGTCGTTTTTTGAGAAGATTAAAGGCTTTTAAGTGCGCCTTATAGTGTGGAAAATATGGTACTCAAATTTTTTGTCAGAGATGGAGGGCCAGTGATTAATATTTCTGTTTTAGTCAGATTCAGACTGAGAAATTTGGCGTTGAGCCAGGTCTTTAATTCGTTAATGCATGATGATAGAGATGTGGTCTGCAGAATAGAATCTGGTCGACAAGCAGATATATATTTGGATATCGTCGGTGTAGCAGTGGTAGTGAAAACCGTGGCGGCGAATAATTTGTCCGAGAGGCAAAATGTAAATAATAAATAGTAATGGGCCAAGAACTGATCCCTGTGGGACACCTTGTTTGAGAGTAACAGTTGGAGATTTGTGATTGTGCATATCGATGTAGTATTTCCTATCTGTCAGATAGGAGGAAAACCAGGATAACAGCGGCTCCTGAGATACCAATCTCTGAGAGGCGCATGAGTAGGATTTTATGGCAGACAGTATTAAAAGCTGAGCTGAGGTCAAGTAGTGAAAGTAAGGAAAGGTTCCCAGAGTCACCAGAGAGTAAAAGGTCATTGATAACCCTGTATCTAAATTTCAACAATAGGGTGGCAGTGGCTCAGTGGTTCATGTAGGTTGCCTACAAACCAGAAGGTTGGTGGTTCAATCTCTGGTTCCACCTGACCAAGTGTCAAGGTGTCCATGAGCAAGACACCTAACCCCAGCTGCTCTCGACGAGCTGGATGGTGCCTTGCATGGCTGACACCACTGTTGGTGTGTGAAAACAAAACCAAACTCTTCTAGGATTCAGATACAAGCAGCAAAGTATGGGTCAAAGTGGATATTGTTTGTGATCAGCCAATGAAGATCATAGACTGCAGTAAGACTGGAATTACTGATGACTTATTTCAAGCAGTTCAGAATCGGTTCTTTCTTTTGGTAGACACCATTTATCGTGCACTTTGATCTTAAAAACTTTGCAGACTTATTACATTCACAAACATCTATTGACACACTACATAAGAGGCAATATCCGAAAAGCATAATGGAGCACTTTAAACGCCATGGTAAAATGGTGAAAATAAACACTTTTCTTTTCGCCTACTTTAATGTCAGTAATATTATCAAATAACAGTTTTTGTAATCTATTGTGCCATTTTGAACGGCATTCTTTAACTATTCTTTAGACTGGTGCCAATAGAAGACATTTAACGAAGAAGGAAAGGAACAATGGTGCAGGTATTATGAATTAGGTCCACTTGAGGCAAGCTGATTGAGAACCCAAATGCAACTTTACTTCAAAACATAATTAAACATAAAACAAAGGCATGGCAAGGCATGAAATAAGAACAACGACAAGAAACCTCAAAACAAAGAAAAGAACCTGGACAAGAAACATTCAATACAAGACAAGACACAGGTCAAACCAACACATTCTCATCCCAAGACGTCATCTAACTGACGCTTTTGACCATACGTCAACATCCGACGTTTAAGGGTACCCTTTAGCAGTAAGTTAGATGACGATCCTAGGGCATCATCCAACTTACGCTTTACCTTTAGCATGAGTTAGATGATGTGGGTAGGTTTAGGTCTAGAGTAGGTTTAGGATTAGATAGCGTCATTTAACTGACGTTAAAGGGTACCCTAAAACGTTGCAATGTTGACGTATGGTCAAAAGCGTCAGTTAGATGACGCGGGGGAGAGTTAGGTCTGGGGTAGGGTTAGGATTCAGATAGCAGCATCGAACTGACGTTAAAGGGTACCCTAAAACGTTGGATTTTGACTGTATGGTCAAAAGCATCAGTTCTATGACGTATTGAGATGAGAAGGGCTTAAATTCACTAATTACAAGACAAGACACACCTGTGAACAATGATTAGACGATTAACAAATGAATAGACACATGGCAGGATCACATGACAATCAAGGAATCACAAGACAGATAAGAACAAGAGAACAAGACACAAAACCCACAAAGTGACAGCATGATGGTCCCCAAACTTTTACAGTTTCAGCTCTATAATCCTTTTTTCTAAGTCCTCTGGTGTTTATAAGAATTTCTCATTTCTGCTTCTACTGAGTCCACATTTCTCAATGAATGACAAATAGTTTGAACCTGGAGAGTTTGCAGAGTATGAATGAAGACTAAATGGGCAGAGCATATTGAATCATGCAGAGTAATGGCTCTGGAGATTTAACATTCAGGAAAGTCTGTGCTTTGTGTTAAATTGGAAAGGTGGATTTTAGGAATTAGGTGGCCCAGGAGAATGTAACAGTATAGCTACACAGCTGCTGCAGTCAGCACAGGTTCGGTGTTGGCTCCAGATCAAATGCCACAAGGCAAGAGCCTCACTTTAGGGGACATGACTCCTATGATGGAAGTGGAGAAACCCTTTTCACCCAACAGTAATGTTTTAAGTGTGTAAAATTTCAATCCCACAGTTGGGCTCTTTTAGAAAAGTTATGTCTGAACATATATGTATGTGCTGGCTGAGAGATTGGTTTTTGAATTTACAGAGACAACATTTAGACTGTAAGAGAGCTCAGATTTTCTTGTTGATGAATCAGTTTGTATCGTATTGCTGGCAGGATCGCTTATTCTGCAAAACAACTTCTAACAGGTTTACAGAAATTCTGTTTTCATCTAAATAGTCAGAATATAGTGTAAAAAGATCCTCTCTAAATCTGTTACTTCTGCATTTGTGACCGCAAAGACCTGAGAAAAAGCTAAACAGATTTTCACACAAGCTGGAACAGTTTGAAATATTCAGTATTTTGTGTATTATTGAGTGCATATCCCAAGTTGTGAGGTTGATACTGCTTAGGTAGTTTTGCAGATCCCTCCATGCTGAAAACAATGTCTCAGCCAATATTTTTTTTTTTAGAAAAACTGAGAAAATATATTAGACACTTTTTAAATATATTAAAACTGTGTTGAACACACAGCTTTTTGGCACTGGCTCCTTCATAGTTACCCACAACAAATACTTACATAGAAATCAAGACTGTAGAGGTTCTCTGCCTTGTGGAAACTGTCTGTTTATCCCAAGGCCAAAGACACATGACACAAGAGAGTTTTATTGGACGCAGCAGGTGAGCAGGCAGAGGGCAAGCCCACCCACACAGAAAGAGACACCCCCTGTTTTGGAGGAAGAGGGGAGCCGTGTAGACCCAAGAGCAGTGGGGCATGCAGGGGTTTTTCAGGGTTATGCATGCCAAGTGCAGGGTCTCAATCTGGCAAATTCTGCTTGAGTTGGGAGCTGGCAGCAGGATCAGAGCGGCCCCTTGGACCTTGATACTAAATGTTGTTGATACCATGTCGGGAGAAAGAATATGCTGATATATAGATTACACAAACAAGTTAGGGTGACTTCATGGTAGGGCAGACTGTGAGAATAAATAAACCTACAATGAAAAGGGTTTGGGGTGCTGTCTTAGAATAACAATTGTGTCCATTGGTAAACTGTAATGTGGAGTATACTTGCAAGCAATACTACAAGTGGATTCTCCTCAAATAATGATATGCCCAAAATTCATATTTCTGGGGTCTGTGTGTGTGCACGCGCGTGTGTGTGGTTCAGGTATACCCTGTGGGGACAAAATGTCCCCACTTACGATGGCAATATCCAAAATCCTTGTTCTTATGGGGACATTTGTTGGTCCCCACAGTGAAAACACTTAAATCATAATAATGTTTTTTCGAAATCTATAAAAATGCAGACATGTTTTCTGGTTTTAGGAGGTTCAGTATATCATTATGTCCAATGTGCCCATAAAACGTGAACAAAAACCCTCTCCTTTTCTTGAACAGCACAGTCTTATCCCAAGACGTCATATAACTGACATCTTGGGACGTCTTTTGACCATACGTCAATATCCGCCCTTTTAGGGTCCCCTTAAACGTCAGATAGACGTTCATCGGATCCTAACTCTACCCCCAGACCTAAACCTACCACTAAACCTACCTCGTCACCTAACTGACGTTAAAGGTATAAAGTGTCAGTACTGAGCGTTCCCAGGATCGTTCGTATAACCAACGTCAAGGGGACCCAAAAGGCGGATATTGACGTATGGTCAAAAGACGTTATATGACGTCTTGGGATGAGACTCGTTATCTTGAGCACCAAATCAGCAAATGAGAATCATGTCAAGTGACAAAGACTGGAATAGGGCTGCTAGAACTGCAAAAACAGTTATTTAAATTGTAATAATATTTCACAATATTACACTGTTTTTACTGTATTTTTGATCAAGTAAATGTAGCCTTGGTAAGCATAAGAGACTTCTTTTAAAAAACGTACTCTCCATTGTTTCTACAAAAAGTTTTATGACTTCGTAACTGAGGCTTGTGGTATAGATCATGATTATCATTTGAAAATGCTAATGCTCATCAGGTTTTTTTTTTTTTAAGTGGACCACAAGAGTGCTGAGATTTACCCCTCAGCCTACGGTTCCTCAGGAAGGCTCTAAAGCCCCTATCTTTACTGGAAGATGTGCTGAGATAAAGAGACAGACACAGTGTTGAGCATGATGCCATCACACGTTCACGCCACACGTCACAGAGTTGTCAAAACTATCATGCTTCCATATCTCAAAAACAGAAATGAAAAATAAAGAAAGGATATAAAAGAGAGGATTTATATCATTTGTGAGTTCAACCCAGTCTAAGGGATAGTGATACACTCCAAAAATATTGCATAATGTTGCTAAGCCAGTGCATGTACTTGCCTGTAGAGAACTGACAGGAAAAAAGTCTTAGGAACATCCTGATTAAGATGTAAAAGTAAAAGGGGGAAATATACTGAATAATTTGTTCTCCTGAGCTCATATTAGAGTTGTTCAGGCACATGTCTTTCGGCTTCGCCCGTTTTAGTTTTACACTTCAAGTTAGTTCTGTCTGAGAGTTCTTTTCATTGTATTTTTTTTTTAAATCAAAAATATTTTATGAACACCGCAGAAACAGTTCAGAAGCGCCTTTGTGGGAGCCTGTGTTACTTAAATACACAGATGTGCAGGCATTACTTCAGATCCAACCACTGTATAAACTATCATTAATTCACATTAAAGGAAGAGAAGAGAGAGAAACTAATCTTTTTAAAGTACTCTTTCATTTGATCCTCCGCCACCTCTGAGTTAACATCAGACTTTCATGTTTGGAATTTAAAAATATGATTTTTTTTTTTTTAAATAGGACTAGTGCATGACTATTTAAATTCACAAGAAAGAAAATCGAAATGTTTTTCTTACAGCATACAATTTACCAAATATTTTAATGTAGAGAACTGGAAAAAGAGAGTATCAAAGGTTAGTAATAAGCATGTATATATTCTACAATATACTCTGTAACAATTTCACATTACTAAACAGGATTATAAAACTTTTTTGGTAATAAATAAATCAAATATGTTTCAAAGAGTTTTATTAAACAAGATTATTTAGCTTTCCAGAGCAGTGTTGGGGAAGCTTCTCTGAAACTTGTGTGCCAAGCTGCAATATGTTTAATTCTGTAGTTAAACCACTTGTATAGCTAATTCCACTGTTAACAGTGATACAGTTGACTGAACTTAAAAAAAGTGAAGAAACTCTTTATCTTAACATTTTTAAGTAATAAACTTCATGCGTAATTGAAATAATTAAGCTGTGTGAACTTAACAATTCGATATAACTTAATTTTTTCATTTATGTACCGACATTTATTTACTTAAGAATTTTAAGGCAATGGGTTTCCTCACTTTTTAAGTCAATTGATCAGCTTTTTACAGTGTAGGCTATTTTAGGGTGGCAATAAAAAAATAAAAAAAACACTATTAGATAATATAATTTATTATTAATATCAGAGTATTGATCTGGCATATTGAGCAGTAAAGTTTAATAGTAGAAGGATTTTGATTCATCCAGTAATTTATTTTGATTCCATTAACCTAAAAGTTCAGCTTTGTATAATAAGTGACGCTAAATGCAACTAATAAAACTATAAACACCATATTTATAAAACGGGTTTGAAGACATAATGCACTTCTGTGCAAGAACGGATGAAACTGCAGATCATTTATGAACAGGTTCATCAATGAACTCAAATAAATCAGACTTCCGCACCTTGCTAGAGAGAGAGAGACAGAGAGTCTGATTATGTCTGATTATTTCCTTGTCTTACTCGACAATGTGAACAGTATAAATGTGATGTGTAACAAAATGTGCTCAAAAGTTATGTAGCATTTTGGCACTCTACCCTGTTACTAGATGAAAAATGTAGCTTGTCATTGGAAAATCAACATATTCAACAAATTGACAAATATGTAGAAGGTAATGTTAATTTAATATAGAACTTAAAATGTATACAAAATTATAGTAACTACAAATTATAGTAAGCAAGATTAATAAATGCAGTAAAAATGCTATTGTTAGTTCATGATTCCTATGTTAACAAACTGAACTTTACAGTAAAGTGTCAGCTTTGGAAAAAATGATTCTCATCATCATCTCATGAGCAATGCCTCAACAGAAAAGGGTAATGGTCGATGCTACTGTTTTTTTGATGGGGTCTTTATTAGCACCCTCCACAGAGTCCACATGTCCCAATGACCTGCAGCATTTGTGTGGTGATTTAGCTTGTACCAGCATGTCTGCCATATTCACTGAGGGAGGGATGTCTTGCTTTGACGTTATGTCAGCAACTACAATTTTTGGTTTGACAGACATATCAGAAAACCCACTGTCCGGCATGTTTTTAAATATGTTGACACTTGGGCTTGTGCTGTAAGGCTGAATCGTATTGAAAATATCCCAGTTCTCACACACTCTTAGAGAGATGCTGTCTGTCAGTGTGTCTGTGCCGCAGTCCAGAGTCTTGTATTTAAGCACTTGCTGACGGAAAAGGGAGATCACAGTCAGTCAAAGGTGGGCCACTTTTAGACACGGGCATGTACGTGGGCATTATTGGGTCTGACAGCGGGAGAAAATAGGGAGAGGGAACGGAGGGCACCACAGCCTGGAGGAGGAGCGCAGGCAACTCTTCCATCTCTCTTTGCCTCAGCTCTCTTTCCAGCATCACAGTCTCCAGCTCTTTATCAGCAAACGCTCTCCTCTTCCTCATCCGAACACTAACCGGGGGTTGGTGAGAGTCTCTTTGGCCAGTCCTCCAGCACAGGGGGCTTGTAGCCTACAGTGTGATAGAGGATCAAGAGTCCCATTTAAATGTATACATTTTAGTCAAGCAGATTAAACTGTTTTTACATATACAGTATATATATATATATATATATATATATATATATATATATATATATATATGAAGAGTTCCGATGCAAAAGCCTCTAAATGCCATTTGAAATTTTCTTCTAAAATGACAATTTTTATCAAGCTTGTATATTTAAGTTCAGTAATTTCACTTAAATGACAATTAATAGGTAATCTTCATTGTCATTTAAGTGAAATTACTTAACTGAAATATACAAGCTTGATAAAATGATCATTTTCAGAAGAAAATTTCAAATGGCACTTAGAGGCTTTTGCATCTGAACTCTTCATATATATATATATATATATATATATATATATATACACATATACACACACATATATATATATATATATATATACACACACATATATATATATATATATATATATATATATATATATATATATATATAGGGCTGTCAAACAATTAATCGCGATTAATCATCCAAAATAAAAGTTTGTGCTTCATAATATATGTGGGTGCATATATATATATATATATATATATATATATATATATATATAGGTACACACACATGCGTGTATATTTAAGAAAAAAAGATTATTTATATATAAAATATTTATATATAATATAAATTATATATAAATCTATATACAGTATATACATGAAAATATTTCTAAAATATATACAAGCATGTGTGTGTATTTATACATACAAAATAATTATACACATGCACCCACATAATATGTAAACACAAACTTTTATTTGGATGCGGATTAATCACGATTAATGAGCTAGTTTACAGCCCTAATATATATATATATATATATATATATATATATATATATATATATATATATATATATAGCCTATATATATACACTGAGATACTTTGATTTCAAGTATTCAAGTAGAGACAAGTTAGTTCATTTTTTATTTGTATCTAGCAATGATTTTTCTGTGCTGACCATGACCATCAAAAGAGTTTTTTTACACATTTGAGCAACAGTGCCATACAGTTCCTTTGAATGCATTTTGTATTTACTGTGAAATTGTGTACAAATCATATGAATGAATTAAAAATACATATCATAGACATAACAAGTTAAAAAAAGTAGAACTTCTTTAAATATTCTCACTGAACAAAAACACATTAAGTGTATTCAAATTTATGATAACAATAAAATCACTTTGACCTTAATGTTGACAGCGAGAACGCATCAGGGAAAATCAAACTCCAAAGCAGTTATATGAGGCATTTTTTTAATTCCTCTCTCCATTTGCATAATTTTAATTACCTTACATAAACATAAACAGATTTATTCCCAACAGAGTGTTCTGTAACATAACGGGTGAACTAATCGCAGTTTCTCCCGATGTCGCCTTTTCAGGGTGCAATTGTGTTAATGAGATGTGTGTTAATTAAGGCTTACCCTCTAGAATACTCTTTGCCAGGAGACTAGGTGTCCTCGTGTAGCGCTGGTTAAGCAGTGCGTTCGGAGAACAAGAGGTATTTTTTTACCTTTTTTGCCCTGTCAAAGAGGAAGTACAACACAGCATTAAATCATAGGATAGATAAAAGACTCCAGGGATGTCTATGTTAAAAAAAAAAAAAACTTTTACATAACTGCATATCAATGTATATCAATCTACTACTCAAATGCAATACATTTACAGTATGTTCCTTGCTCTCAGAACATTATGTGATAAATTGATAAAGATGTTTATCACTGTCAGAAAATTTGGTAAAACTTTATTTTTTAACAATAGTATGTTTTGGAAATCGCTGTAAAGCATTTTTGCATTTGTAGAAATATGTCACAGTTCAACAAGATCGAGAATTACCACAATAGTTTTGAGTTCCTTGAAGTGTTTTAAAGTGTTTTGTAAATACCACTGTACTGTAAATGAATATAGTATAATTCAGTTTCATTTTAATTTCATTTTATATTATAACCATCTAATACCAGTAAACCATGATATTGCCACAGTACTTATTTTCTTATAAGTAGCCTAACTTCTGTAAAAGACAAGTCTTTTTCTTTTCTTTTGCAGAAACATGATTACGCCTTAATACATAATTATATGTATTAATATATAATTTTATTTTAACTCAATATATAGGCCTACATAATTCTAATACATTTAAAATAACATAAAATTCTTAATAAATTATATAGCCTACTTGTAGTAGCCTATAGGCATAGTTTGCTAAAAAGTTTGAAGTTCAGGTCTGCTAGGCAAGTACCCAGAAGATGCTCAATGCTTCAACAAAACACTTTGTTTGCAAATAACAACATTTTTAGTTCCACCGGAGCACACAGAAAGCTTTAAACCACCCTGCTCAGCGAACCAACCTCTGTGGCCTGCTGTCTCCGGAGGGCGACTCGTGCTGCCATCACTCTCTGTCTCTCTACGACCAGCAGACAGTTCGCGCACTGACAGTCACGCCAGCGACACAAGCGCTTGTGGCCCTTGAGGCGCGAACACGACGCCGTGATTCCTGCAGCGAGCGCACTTCGGGCTGCGGCTAGAGCCTGCGCCGGGGCTGGAGCTCACCCGTTCTCATCCTCTCCTCGTCAATGTCTTCAGCGCATTCCGCGTGGAGGGGATCTAGGCGGGTCACGTCTACCTGTGAGTCTCTTTCACTGGACATTTATAAGCCGTTCTCATGAACCGACGCAGCTCATCATATGCAAACGTGATATTTTCCAATTACGCAAGCAAAGGAAAGCCAAGAGTTTTGAAATTGTAAGCCATTCAGCTGTGCTGGTGAATCTGGCTGTTTGCTGGAAGGAGCCTCTCACCTTGCCAGTGGATAAAGCTGCTGTCGGAATGAAGCAGTGATTGATCTCAGTAGTTACAAAGTTTCAGCTCACCTTACCCACTTCTCAATATTTAACTTTCCTCGTTGAGTTGTGAGTTATTGACAACGTCACGCGGTTAATGATGATGCAACGCAAACTCCTCCTATCTGCTCCTGTTACTCTGGGCTGTTGCCTTTATCAACACAAGACAAAAGGTTTGTATCCCACTTTTATGTGTTTTTTTTTTAGTTAGGGGAGCCTTTAGTTTGGAAGACTTTAGTTTAGTTTTTAGTTTTTTTTTATTTTTTCTAGTTCGTTTTTAGTTTTAGTAAACTTTTTGGGTGATTAAAAAGAATATATATATATATATATATATATATATATATATATATATATATATATATATATATATATATATATATATATATATATGTGTGTGTGTGTATATGTGTATATATATATATATATATATATATATAGGCCTATATATATATATATATATATATATATATATATATGTATGTATATATATATATATATATATGTATATATAAATCTGTATTATGGTTTTTAGTGAGGTAATTACAATTAGCCTACTTCACTTTTCTATAGTGTCTCTTTAATTTTATTGTGGTAATTTCTAGTGTTGAAAAGTAGATTTTGGTATTGTTCTTTAGTCAAACTGTGTATATCCCCTCTAAAGTAGGCCTATACATAAAAAGTTCTAAAATCTGAATATTTTCATTGTGCAATTCACAATTTCACATCATTTAATTCATCACTTCATAAACAAAGAATCTTTCCAAATTTAATTTCCATCACAACAATATATTTTTTTAAAGATTTAATGTTTATTTACTAATAGCTAACAAGCAGAGTAAACAGTGTTCCTAAATGAAGAATCATTCATTTACACACTTAACCCACATTTAGTCCTGTCACACGGAATATTTAAAAATTAGGCCTACATGCTCGAGTACATTCATTTGTGAATTGCTGCAGCCTCATTCTTCAATGTTACAGTAAATATTGTTCCAGCTGTTTTCCAGCCCAAAATGCTAGATTATATGTAAAATTATAATGAATTGAACAATATGTAGGCTAATAATATTTTATTAGCCATTCATTGTTGGTGTGTCATGGTTAATGGTAATTCCCTCACAGCAAATATGCATATTTATTATTGAATTAAATAACATTTAGTCCCACTCCACAATTGAGTGTTTTGGTTCTCCCTCCAGCAATGCTTTTGAAATTCCACTAAAACGCACTGCATTCAAATCTAGGACACTTCACATTTACTCAACCTAGAATATAACAGTATAATGTTCAGCAGTCTGCAATAACTTACAAATCATGTGTCTAGTATCATTTTTGTACTTGCAGATGTTATAGTTTTTATGTTTATCTAAACAGTAGTGAATATTGTTGTTTTCATTTAATTCTATAGCCTACCACATTTGTCTCTTCAATATTTAATCAGTATATTAATAAAAGCACAAATATATTCTTCTTTTACAGTCAACAAATATAACTCTGTTCTCTGATTCCTAGTTCTGGATTTTAAAGACACATTATGTGCTCTCTCATCTTCACTACTTTATGTGGTTTGTGCAACTCTTCAGTGGACAGTGAGATTGACCTCTGCGACGCCACCCTGTGGACGCTCTTTGTATCACCAGGGCCTACTGGGCATTACATATTGTTACCTTGGGTGCCCCCCTCTGCTATATACAAGTAAGCACACTCAGAATAAAATATTACCATCTTTGGCATATTGTTAGTTTTCACGTTGATGAAATTAATGTTGTTTCTGTGTATACCATTCATATTTAGGTATGATATTCACTCTATGGTAATACTAATCTTTAATCAGCATTTTATAATTATGGGTGCTGAAAATGATTTAAACACATACACTTTGAATGCTATTATTAAAGGGTATAATGCCATTTTAATAGAAGTTAATTTGATTCTTTAGGGTCTAAATGAAAAGTTTGTAATATAATTTAACCAAAAATTCACATTAGTATTGTAAGAAAACACTAATTTTGTCTGGTCAAAACAGCTCTGTTTTTCAGCACGCCAGTTTAGTGCATATGCCTTTAAATGATAATGAGCTTCGCTCACCCCGACCTTCTGTTCTGCAGTTTTGACAACGCACGTGGAGTAAGTGACGCCTTGACAACAGTTAAGGGTATATTTCGGAGAAAGAATGGCCAGTGAGAGTCTGAGGACACATGTGCAACCTTATCACAGTTTGAACCGGAAGTTGGACCTGGAACAAGAAGACGGCCGCAATTTGAAGTAAGTTTGACAATTGAGGCTTGAACAGGACGTTTTGGAATGGTTGGTTAACATAATGTCTTTGTTTTCTGGCAGGGTAGACTGACTTAGTGAGATGTACGAACACTATGTGTTTACCGTTGTATACATACTCAGTTTGTAATAACACAATAACCATAACGCGCTATTCATTATAAACATGGGATTATGAATTATATTGAGAATGTTGTACATACAAAAACATGCCGTAATGTACCCTGAGTGTATACCCTAGCCGCATTCATGGTTAAGTGTGCAAGCAATATAAAATATACAATTTTACACTTACTTCTTCTGGAGGTGCAGCAGGGACATAAATAGTAGGTACCGATTATTTTTTCAGGAGCAGCTTCTTGGCAAAACCAGCTTTATACTGTTCCTTGTTTATAAAGCAATTTGGTGAGAAATGGTTTGTGCAAAGATGAAAGCATTGTCTGTTGCTCACATTTCAATTGTTATCTCATAAATTAAATGACACACAACATCATTCTGAAATGGAATCATATGCACGGAAACACCTGCATCAGTGCATCAGACATACACTGAGACAATTTCAGCTCTCTAAAATTGAAAACTGAGGTTTATTGCCGCCTTGTTTAAAAAAGTAAAATCAAGGTGCTAAAGTTAAAACTTTTGCATAAAAACAACTTAAAATTTAGATCTAGAAATGTCAGATCTTTTAAATATAAAAGATAAATCATAAATTAAATAAATGAAAACATGATGCTTTTACAGTGTATTTGTTTAATGCATAATCTTTCAAAATAAAATGTTCAGCACACTAGAAACTTTCATTATGGTAAACATAGACTTTTCATCCTTAATGTATTTTACATGCACTTTGGATGGATTAGTAGGAGAAATATTGAAATTTTGAAATTTTATTCCAAGTCCAAACTGGGCCTATATGACTCAGAGGCCACCAGCATGGAACCAGACTCTTAGTTAGTCAACCCTCTGGTCTCATTGGTCAAACCCAAGAGCATCAAAATTAAGAGGCTTTCTCATCTGGCATGGGCACATGTGAAACCTTTCTTCACACATGCCAATGTTGAGAAGGCTGAAGGGGTAAATCTGAGAGCCCGTGAAGAACTTGGAAACGTGTGTGCAGTGGCAAGACTTGTACTCTCCACACCGCGTGATGAAATGCTTAATGACCTGAAAGGAATCCCGAACCCCCTAGGTCAATCGCCGCAGTCTGACATGCAATGTTGATGCTTGATCCACTTATTTATTTTACTTCTTTTTACATTTTTACTTTTCTTCTCTCACTCTGTTTTTCTGCTCAACAACATCCAAAGGGCTTAAGCTTTACACTAAGAATTCATGACAGGAGAAGTTGGTGGAAAAGGACTTCAAGGGTTTAAAACTTTCTCAGGGTCAATCTGCTTGAAAGTCAGAAATGGATACTTATTCTTTATAGTACTGGATATTGGATTTCAATTATTAATCCATGAATATCATTATTCAATTCATTTGACCTCATAATCTTTAATCAAAATACTTTCCCCTCCTTCTTACAATGCATCTCTTCTCTTATGACGTGTTTACTCGCGTGGACATGTTGTCACGAGTTGAGTTCACAGCAATAGCAAACCACATAGATACAATCAATTTCTGATGGACAAAAATCATGTCCTGGCCTACATTTATTTATTTTATTTTTTTGTTATTGAAGAGACTGTAATTTGGATACTTATCACAACATGGAAGAAAAGACTACCACAACACCTGTTTCTTGACGACTTTAACGCTAAACGACTGTAAAAATGCTACAGTTAAAACCTTTTGTACAGTAAAAAGTGGTTAAAGGCACACTATGCAAGAATTGTACCTTCATGTAACAGCTTCAGAGTCATTTCGGTGGTAAACAAACTCATAGTATGGTAAATCATCCAAGTAGTAAAGCATGGGGGACGCCGCGGAAAAAAACAGCAATGCACGTTTGAGAAGAGCACCCCCGACAAATCTACGAGAATCTCAGGCATGCTTTTCGACTACGGCGTACGCGCACATCAACCACAACATGAAGCACGAAGACATTTGCACGCATTTCAGACTAACACGTCTCGAGACCACTTTTACACAGTCTCGGTCTTTTCACGGTCTTGACGGTCTTTGGTCTTGGTCTTGTCTTGGTCTCGGACCTCTCGGTCTTGTTTAGGTCTCGCTGTCTCAGAACTCGATATAGTGGTCGGGGGATTTAGCAATACAATACTACAATATCACATAAATCAAATAAATCACATATCTGTTATTGCGCTGTCATTCTGAAAACACTGCACTGTTGTTCTGAACCCCAATCGCATTCTTCAAGGTATAAGTACATACTTACATGTTTTCTGCAAAATGTGGATTCTGCAAAATTTATAAAAGTTGCAGAATCCATTCTGCAACTTTTATAAATTTAAAAGTTGCAGAATGGACTCATTTGGAGACTTCGAAATCGGCAGAGATAGACAGGCAATGCAAAACAAAATCTTACAAGTTATTGCTTAGCTTCAACAACACTAGTCTGTTTTTTGGTCTCGGTCTTGGTCTCGACTTGGTCTGTCTTGGTCTTAGTCTTGTCTTGGTCTTGATACCCTCTGGTCTTGGTAGTGTCTTGGTCTCAGTTTAGGCGGTCTTGACTACAAGTCTACTCATCCCAAGACGTCAGTTATATGACTATACGTCAACGTCTGCCGTTTAGGGTACCCTTTAATGTCAGTTACATGACGATCCTGGGACGTCATACAACTGACGCTTTACCTTTAACATCAGTTAGGTGACGGGGTAGGTTTAGGGGTAGGTTTAGGTCTGGGGTAGAGTTAGGATCCGATAACGTCATCTAACCGACGTTAAAGGGTACCCTAAAACAGCGGATGTTGAGGTATGGTCAAAAGACGTCCCAAGACGTCAGTTATATGATGTCTTGGGATGAGACTGCGCTGTTCAGACGTGATACTCAATGATGGAAAAAGCAAAGAAAACGCGGTCGGAAGAGACTAGGAAAGGGAAATGAGCCTCTCTGCTCAACCCGCAAATAAATGCATCAATTTGCAATTTTTTTGAGTTCTTTAATGGTCTAGTGGTAGACAAGCGTTTCAGAGGTTACAGTTTCTACGTTTTTTTTCTCCCATCAAAACAATGATAAATATGTTCATCAGTGGTTACAGTCTATATCAAGCAGGGAACACGTTTTTGTGCATTTTATTTTGTGATTTCACCGGAATGAATAGAGAGTCTCCGCAACTGTGATAGATTTGAAGATCGCGTCCAAGAGAAGACTCTGCGTGCGCTGCCACAAGAGACACTATGTATCCATGACAATGATAGCAGCGGACACGAGCGCTCAGCTTGAGTTCGAAAACACATTTTAGCGCTAGATCTCTTATTTAATGCAAAAAAATGCACACTATGCAAGATTTGTACCTTAATAGAGTGCCGAAGTTATGACGTCACTTTGTAGGACAACTCAGAAGCTAGCGGCGCATGGGTTCCCTCCATTGAAAAGCAATGCATTTTCCCCATAGACTTTTGAAAAATCGCAAAAAAATTAGATCTGTGTTTAGCAAAGAGTTGTGACCCTTACACGTTTTGTCTATCAAGATAATCTTTACAAGTTAATCGGAAATTTATCAATTTTGAAGCCTATATAAAGTTTTTAAAAAACACAAGCAGACACAATAAAGTTTTAAACTTTATTGTGTCTGCTTGTGTTTTTTAAAAACTTTATATAGGCTTCAAAAACACAAGCAGGTTATAACTGTGTGTTCATAGATCAAAACGTGAAAATATTTAGAGGCTTTGTTCACTACAGTCCTTATTTCAGGCGATTTAGCAAAAACCCATTCAAAAATCCCATAGACTTTAGAGTGAGGGAACCGGTAGTGCTAAAATGCTAACTCACTTCCGCTTTGGCCTACAAAGTGACGTCATAACTTCGGCACTCTATACAACAGCTTCAAATGGGTATCAGGCTGTGAGTGCAGAGACCATGGCAGTGGAGTGGTATGACATGGAGTGGTATTTACGACAGTAACATACAATACACTTACTCCACAGCGACTCTAGGGGTCGCTGTTTGACAAAAACAGAATTCCTGCATAGTGTGCCTTTAATATAAGTTCCCTTATGTGAAAAACTGACATAGATATAATGAGATGTTTTTGGAAGTGAAAAACAAGAGATTTACAATTTATAGCGAAAAAAGTAAACTGACATTCAGGTTTTATGTTACATCTTATGATGATAAATTCATTTGTTGCATTATTTTAGTATCTTGTTTGTTACCTTGATGCTGTTTTGTATTTCTATGACGTCTATTAGTAATTACTTAAATTTGTGGAAAAGTTACTGATGAACTTTAATTCATGATGTGGCTTTTTCTTTGTGTTCTTTTCGGTATATTTAAAAGGTTAACTTAAAAGTGTAAACTTAAGTTCAATTTGTAAAATGTAATATGTTGTTGCTTTATTTTTATCATAAAGTTTTTGCAACAGCTACCTTTTTTACCTTAAACTTTATACCTTCCTTTATACTTATACAGATTTTTTTTTCTTACAGTGTAGTGGGACACTTTCTAAAAATGTGTTGTTGGTCTTGTTTTAAAACATGATTCTGTTATTGTGTGAAAGGCCACAATTCTCCAATACATTATACAATAGAAATGGGAAATGTTAAATACAAATAAAAATGTAATTCGCAATTTACTTTGTCTCACTTTACCTGTAACCTGTATTCATTCCATTTTTATGCCGCAGTCTTTCTAAAGGAACACTCTTAACATCCCATTATTTATGAATGCATATAATATTAGCATAATTTCTTTCTGCACTCTTTGCCTGTTAAGTACTGTATGTGCTCACCGCATGTGTCCACAAATGGAGGCAAAATCAGTGTAATTATGGCTTCTCTGACAGCAGAGTTTGACATCTCACAAGATACATTCCACCATCTCTAATGCAACCACTGAGAGAAGAGAATGAGAATCTGATGAAAAGCGAAAGGAGACGGCTCATTCGTGTGACAGAAGGCCAATGCATTTCTGCCAGATTCAGCACAGGTTAATGAGATCTATACTAAATGTAAAAAGCAATATGCAAATACAAAGGAGCCCTCCACTGCCTTGATAAAGGGATTTTTCTCACAGAATCTTTTTGTCTTTCTGATCTGTTGGTCTGTATCCTGTGTTTTGTGATGCAAATAACAAAACACAGTATAGCCAAGCACAGGTTGTTTGGAGTTCTGGAGTTGTCATACAAGATGAGCAAATGGCAGCGACTGTCTGAGAATTAAACAAAGACTGAGTGCTGAAGCCTGAAACCCCTCCCTTATATATTTTCACAGCCAGTCTAACAACAAGCATGTGAGTGTTTTGCATTGCAAAACATATCATTATGCCAAACATGATTATTCAAAAAGAATCAGCAATGGGGAGCAATATTAAACAGCTTTAATATAGCTTTTTTATACCAGACACAAACAAAACAACAACAAAAAGGTACATTTAATTAACATTTAAAAAAAAACTGATTTTACCAACATAGTCTTTGCACACATTCTTAAAATAATTCGGAAGCAATTTAAAGTCAGACAGGGGCAGGAAACCTAAATAATAAATATTTATGCATTTTATCAAGCGGTTATGCTAAACATAAACACAGGGGACCGGTTGCTAGATAGAACAATTATGATAATTAATATCTTCTTTCTCTTGCCTGTTGTTTTCCCCATTTTCCCTTTACATGATTTGTTCACTCCCAAATAAAAATTGTCAATATTTACTCACACTCATGTCCAAATCAGTATAATTTTACATGGAAGCCAAGAGGAAAATATGTTACAATGAGTTGTATGTTTTCTCTTTTCCCATTCAGTTACATGGACATAAGAGTGAGGCTTTCATGCTTCAAAAAGAACCAACATAAAGACCATGTACCAAATGGTCCCAAATGCACTTTAGGGCTTGTGGACTTATAATGGCTGTTGTGGACACATGTTCTTTAAGTCCAGTTCACTTTCACTGAAACTTTCATTGAATAATATCTCAAGTTTTGGTCTGTTTTTTTTTTTTTTTTCACAAAGCTTTGTATATGGCTTCAGAAGACTTGGAATGTCTTCCAGACTGTGACAGTAGCCATGTTTCCATCCACTTTTCAATCGAATTATCTGAAGTTCGGTTAAAAAACTCATGCGAATAAAGCTGGTGAAAGTGTGTTTCCATCCAACGGCTTTAAAGCGAATAAAAACCTGTACGTAATGACGTCACATGTTGTTTTGTGATCAAATTGGTATATCGAATTGATTTGAGACATTTTAAGGTGTTTCCATGAATTTTCCCACTGATTCGAACATTCAAGCAAACTTTTGCGAACAAAGTTTTGTTAGACAAAACGGATCGCCATCTACCGAAAAATGATCAATATTTCACAAGTTGTAGCTTAATAATGCTTATGTGCCAGCTGATAGCGACATATGTATGGGATAATGTATGCGAAGCGGTTGTTAGCCTAAAGGGTTGTATTCGCTATAACAACCACCTCGCTATACATTATCCTGCTTATTACATATAAATCAACCAAATAAATCAATAATTTGACACAAAATATTGACTTAAAAATAGGGTTGGGTATCGAGAATCGAGTATCGACTTGGAACCGGGACTAAGTTTTAAGTTTTTCCCAGAATCGTTCAAAAGTTAAAATTTCGATTCCTAGTTCCGATATTCACAGTCCGTCTACCGGAATTAGAAACCGCTGAACAACACCAACGAAGAAGCGTCTACCGGAAGTGTTAGCATAACCGCGCGAGTCGAACATGAGTAGCTTACGTGGGCGGTCCAAAGTGTGGCTTTACTTTTCTAAAAATAACGAAATCTCGGCAAAATGCAAAATTAGTGACAAAAGGAGTATTTGTGACAGAAGGAGTATTTCCTTCAGAAAGACTGTTGGTTAGCAAGGTTAGCTAAACTTTTTTGACCCTGCCTCTTAAAAGAATCAGAATCGAGAATCATTAGGAACCGGAATCGAAACAAGGAATCGGAATCAGAATCGTTCAAATTCAAACGATACCCAACCCTACTTAAAAACGAGTTTATTGATTTAAAAACGAGTATTGCTTCTGCTAAAGAAAATAGTCTGTTCCGTCTCTGAACTGCATCCATGGCAACAGTGTTATACGTTACTTAGAGACCACATTCTACATTAGAATTCAACCAAGCCATGTAAAAACAAGCAAAACTAACCTAAGAAAACGACGACGCTATAAACATTGCTATGATGATGCCGATGCACGTAAATGCCCGACGACAGCGGAGGTGACTGTGGTGTGGGAACGACAGCGCTCCATCAGTTCTGGGAGATCCTGGTTCTGAAACACTTAACGGAAACCCTGTGGTTGAAGCATTTTTTTACTTTGTCCACTTACAACTGTCTTTGTTGACATCCGCCATGTGTGCGCAAACAGAGTGGGACTGGCCAGAAATGAACTCGTCTTCTGACGTGTTGCAACCATAAAAGGGCCTAAAACTTAATCGCAATTCATTATTTATTCGGCAAATAACGTTTCCATCAGCTTTTATCGCATTAGCCATATATCGATCAAGAGAAAATCCGCTGAGACCGAACGTATTTCATTTGAGTCAATATTCATGAAAATTCATTGAATTTTACTGTTTCCATAAGGTATTTTTCATTCGAAATCACTTAATTCGGATAAAAACATGTCAATGGAAACATGGCAGCGACATTACATCTCAAAAGTTTGGACTCAGAGGAAGATCTCGAGGACTTAGAGTTCCATTTGGATAGGGCCTGTGAGTATTTGGACATGCTTACTGTTCTCTCAAAAGGTTAGTTCGATGAATGAAATTCTTATGAGATTGGAACGAATATTCATTTTTGAGTGAACTAACCCTTTAATTGAAGTTCTGAAGCACGAAAACGAATCAAGTGAGCCAACTCAATACACATCACGTGAAAGATGTTTTTTGGTAACACTTTATTTTAATGTGTCATTGTTACATATGTTACATGTAATTACTATAGTAATAACTATAAATTATGCATAATTACATGCAACTAACCCTAAACCCTAATCCTAAACCTTTAGTAAGTACATGTAGTTACTTAATATTACTCAGTACTTAAATGTATAATTACAGTGTAACAATGACACATTAAAATAAAGTGTAACCTGTTTTTTTTTTAAACAACTTTTTAATTATGTTTCTGCTTAAACAGATAGCTAGACAGGTAATTAACACAATCCAGCTAACATTTATAATGAATTTATGGCTGAAATGTTATGGTGTGGGCCTATTTATTATAATGTAAAATAACATAAATAATATCAGAAAGAGTTTATTGCCTGTGTGTGAAGGGATTGTAATCACACATTGCAATGATCCACTTGTCAGGTTTCGCTATTTCGCTATTATACCCAGCACAACACAGACTCTAACACAAACTCCACATAAATATTAAAAAACAAAACTGTATCTGCTGGAGCTCGTCAGGCCAAACGTGAATTGGATCGACTTAGGACGAAAACACGATCAACATCGTCAGAGCATGTTGTGTTATGCTTCCTCCAGTGTGTTAAAAGTCTCAGGCCGTGTACCATGAGTGCTCGCTCGTGTTCGAGCATGTGCAAGAGCACAAGCTCTCTTGTAAAAATTGGTTCACTAATAGAGGTCACTAAAAAGTACATATAGCACCTTTAAGTATATTCTCTTAATTAATTTTTTTTCTTTAATATAATAATCTCTGTTGTTTTATGTCTTTATGTAGGCCCTATGTCTTTTTCACAAGGGTATCTATCCTTTTACTACCATTTTACGTCCTGTGTGATTAATTCCTTCAATCTAATTATATCACAGTTCTTCTTATTCTCCACATGTGCACCTAACCTTGAAAGAAAGTGTAGTGCATGGGTGGAAGTCAACAGAAGTGCCTGTGCCAGCTGTTGTAATTAGCATGAGTCCCGTCGCACCACGCCAACCCAGCCCACCTGTTTTTGAATGCTCATGTTTTCCTGCTAACAAGGTAAATGAAAGATAAACAAGATTGGCTTGGACTGAGTGAGTATAAATGAAGATTGATAGGTGTCTCCTTTATAACAGTCCAGACAGTTCCAGAGTAGATTAGCAAAAAGCAAAAGGTCAGATCAGTTATATAAGTGAATGTGGTTCGTCTCCAAGACAGGAGCTTGACTCTGCTGGCTGCAGAGAGAATGAAATTAAATCATTTAAAACAGTTATAGTGACAGATTTTTTTTTTAAGACCTTCAGTGTTCTTTTCGTTCCTAGACTTTCCCCATTGTTCTCTAGACCCAAATGTTTTACCATAAAGATCCAAGTCTTTAGAAATACAAAGAAGCTTGTTTTGGCACTAAGTAAAATTCATTTTTCCATATCTATAAAGCAGGGAGCTGTTGATAACTTTTGACATTTTTGACTTTGATTATATTTGTTTCATGTGCCCTTCAGGCTTTTTGGGAATGCCAGTGTTAACCCTGGATAATCATTCCCTGCTTAGCAGAGCTACAAAGACTCCTCTTTGATGGAGAACTGCACCTGCGTCCTCGGCTCTGCCTGGTCTCTGTATTTTAACTGTGGAGCTAATAGTGTGGATTTCCATCATCATGGCTAAAACTGCTGGGTTATTATGGTACAAGAACAGGTGAAATTAGATTTGAAAGTCCTTTTATTTTGTGTGAGCTTGTAGAGTAGAAGTACTGTAGGCCTAAACTATAGCGATGTAATTTTTCTGTCATGTTTTTCAGTTTTGTCAGTGTCTCTACTATGTGTGTGATGCCCTTTTTCACCTTAGCTGTCAAACTTTGTCTGCCTCTGCCTGGTTTGGCTCACCTCCCTCTTTTTCTCTCATTTTGTGTCTTTTCTCTAGTTGTCACTCTCGCTTTGTGTCCTTGCTTAGATTTTGTGCACAGTTTTAATCACCATCTCCTTTACTTCAGAACCACCCTCCTTTACCTCCAAGTTCGCCTCTGTGTCCTGTTTTTTTCTCTCCTTGCAGGCATTTCCTGTCTTTCCATTACCAGCCTGTCATTTTTCTTGTTAAAATCATAAACCCTCACTAAATTATGCAGTGTATGAATGCAGTAGGAAAATGTAGTTGGAAAAGTAAACTTGATTTAAGATAAAAGCATAGAAGAATCCTGATTATATTACATTACATTTTATTATATTGCATTGATACTGAGAAGAAATCTTTCTTGGGCTCCAATTCAGCATAGAATGATTTCTGAAGGATCATGTGACGCTGAAGACTGGAGAAATGGCTGCTGAAAATTCATAGGAATAAATGACATTTTAAAAAAACTTGAAATTTAAAAACTTTTTTAATTATCATAACATTTCATAATATTACTGTTTTTACTGTATTTTTGATTAAATAAATGCAGCCTGAGCCTTAGAATATTTCTTTCAAAAACATTAAAAGATCTTTCAGAGACCCAAATTGTTTAAAGATAGTGTATTTTGAGTGAACAGATTTAGATTTTTTAACAATTGATGTGATTATTTGAGAGAGGGTACAATTGGTGATTTCTGTCACTGAACAAACAATTGTTACTATCAATCTAATGCACTATTATTAAATATGGGAAAGCAGTATAAATATGCCATCTGTAGTGGATGCTCAACATGAATTGAAAGAACTAGTGTGTCAGACACGCATGTTGAAGAAATTAACAGGTAAATCCCAACGTGTTTTTCTTTTTTCATAAATGAATTGGATACATCATCCACTTGACCTGATTCTGTCACCGATTTTGAGTCCATCCAGCAACAAATTTGAACATGGTCTTGAATGTGTTGTAAGCCATTTGCAATTTTGTTTTACAGAGAGGGCAAGTAAATCCTCTCAGTCACATGCGTTTCATCTTCACATGAGAGACCTTTTCAAATATCTAAAGAGCAAATTTGTAATTTTCTTTTATCATGAAGGTGAAATTATGATATTTTTTTTATCAAGGATATTTCCCTTTGACTAAGTACAGATTTCATTTTCTGAAATATAATGAATTGTTCACATAATTCAAAGTTTTTTAAATTATTGTTGAAATTGTGTGTATTTGTGTTGTGATGCTGATTTCATGGCATTTCAGTTTGAGGAAATTTCTTTATCATTACTTTAAGAGATACAAAAACCAATAGCATGTCTTAAAGGTTCCCAGTTTATATTATTCTCCCCTATATCTAAGACTTCCCATCCCAGCTCTATTTATAAAATTCTAATTTTTTGCTCTATTGAATGTCTGTGGGTGTGTGAGTGAAGTTTAATTTATAGATGATAAATCTTCTTTTTGTGGAGAATATTGATTAGATTTGCTATTATAAAATGACACAGAAGAACGTCCTCGATTACGACTGTAACCCTTGTTCCCTGAGAAAGGGAACAAGAACTGTCAAATGACACTTTGGGGAACGGCATACAAGCAGAAGCTATAAAAGGACACCGGAACACATAAGATGTCAGCTTCAGTGATGAAGCAAGGTCTCCCAGGCAGGGGAAGGCGTAGCGATGGGACCCAGTTCTCATTCCCGTTCTCAGGGAACAAGGGTTATAGTTGTAACCCGTCGATTGACACTTTTCAGGGGAACGAGTACCCACAATTGCCACAACGCACCCCGCCTGTCCTAGTGTGAAGCTGCTCACAGGCACACTTAGGACAGAGAGCACTAGAGTGCCAGGCGTAGATGGAATGTCCAGGCTGTAATACCTAATAAAGGTATGAGGGGTGGCCCATCCTGCTGCATCGCAGACCTCCTGGATGGGGGCCCCCATGAGAAGAGCTCTGAGAGGACGCCATGCCTCCGGTAGAATGAGCCCCAAAGGTGAAGGCATATTGCGCACCTGGTAAGCCATGGAATTCGCTTGGACAATCCAGTTGCTGATGGTCTGTTTGGAAGCGGGAAGCCCCTTCCTGGGCGACCCCGTTACACACCAGCAACTGGTCCGACTTCCGACATGAAGAGGACCTCTGGATGTAAATTCTTAGTGCTCTGACAGGGCAGAGCATGTGAAGTCTCTCCTCATCCACCGTCACATGAGGTAGAGGATGAAAAGCCTGCATAACCGTAGGCTGTGCCGCACTGGATGGCACCTTAAGCAGATAGCTCAGCCTCAGGGTGAAGGATGGCTTTAATGTCTCCTGGAGCAAACTCCACGCACTCGTTAGATATGGAGAGCACCTGGAGATCTCCTACCCTCCTCAGAGAAGTAATGGCCAACAAAAAAGCGAACTTTAGAGAAAAGTTCTTGGCCTCAGCTGACTCCAGTGGTTCAAAGGGGGCCTCAGCCAACCCTTCAAGAACCACCGCTAGGTCCCATGTGGGAACCCTGGTGCGAGCCGCAGTTCTCATCCTCCAAGACCCACGGAGGAAATGTACGACCAACTGTTGTCTCCCAAGAGGTCCATCACCCAGAGGAGTGTGGAAAGCCGCAATGGCAGCCACGTACACCTTGAGTGTGGATGGGGTAAGACCAGCTGCAAAGCAATCTTGGAGGAACTGCAGAACTGAAGCCACTGGTCAGTTAACTGGAGCCGCCTCACGCTCGCTACACCAATTGGTAAAGACATTCCATTTTAAGCCGTATAATTTCCTTGTGGAGGGAGCTCTAGAGCTGAGTATGGTCTCCACTACCCCAGCTGATAGGTCGGCCTCTAGGTACTGTGCTCCCTCAGGCAAGTCAGCAGTGGCTGAGTGGAGAATGCAACCAAGTTGAAACCGAGAAAAGAGGCAAAGCAAGGGGCAAATATCACTCTTTTCCCATTACTCCCATTACTTTTTGACCCGAAGGCCCAGACGAGCTAGGTGCCAGAGCACTGGGTCCCTGTGTTCGCAGACCTGGTCTCGAAGAGTGAGCTAGAAAAGCCAGTCGCAGAGATAGTTCAGGATGTGAACCCCGTGTTCCCATGGAGAAACAAGGGCTGCCTCGAAAACCTTCGTGAAGGCACAGAGAGACAGGGTTAGCTCGAAGTCGGAGAACAGCGTACTGATATGTGCGCCCCCTGACAGCAAACAGTAGGTACGGTCAGAGTCGAGCAAACAGACATAAGAGTAGGTGTCCTTCAGGTCTATCACTGCAAACCAATCCTGTGCTCCACTGGGGGAAGGAGTGGCCCTGCAACCACCCCATGAAAGAACTGCAACCCACATCTGAGCTGCCCATTAACAGGAGTGCCTGGCGTTCAGCGGGTCTGCAGGGCTGGTACGGGCAGGGCTTCAACTCCATGGCGCGGCCCGGTGCTGCTGGGGCCGGAAGTCGCAGGAGGTGCGTTTGGCACCCAGAAGAATGGCAATACTGTAACATGCAGTGAGGTTGGACCCTGCTGCTCTTTCAGGTCCCTGTCACTGGACAAGAACCTACAGGCATTATGGGGTGCTTAAGGTCGCCACGCCAGGTGGAGCCGCTGTGGGGACACATCAGTGTTGTTGTGCCACAGAACGCTCCACACCCCAGTGTACCCTTGGCCGCAGCCTCTGCGGAGGGCAGAGAAGGCAGAAGAGGCTGCTGAATAATGTCCGGGTATAAAGGATTTGGATTCGCCACCCCAAAAACCTTAAAGGGGTTTACTGTAAGTGCTCGGGACATGGCGGAATGTTCCACACAAGCCCGATACTCGCGGCAGCCTGGGAAAGCATAGCTGTGAACTCTGGATCAAACTTGTTATGACTGTAATCTCCAAAGGACTCCAGCTCACCTTGTGATACGGCGATATACATGATTTCATCAGCTGGGGGACCGAATGAGACTGCAGTTTCTGTATCTAGTTTCTAAGTAGTAAAATCATAAAATACCAAAAAAAAATGTTTGTTAGGCTATTAATTTAATTATTAATTAATTTGTTTTATATTGCATCATTTTTACTACAAATGGTTCCAATTTTATTAATAATATTAATGCATCCTTATAAAGCCCTGTATGTTTGGTGTGATTTGAAATCCAATGCTAATTTCTGTCTTCATGTATCACTCCTTTATAATTCGAGCACATTTTGGGACTATAAGACACTGACTCCCTAGGCAGCGTGATCTATTACAGTGGATCTTTGAGTATATAATGGGTGTGACACAAAGTCAAAAGCACAGTTTAGCCAACAGCGGGTCACTGTGGTTAATTGCTTGTTAGAAACTCTGTCAGTCACTGTATTTCTCACACCACTCTGCTCCGCCTCTGTCTGGGAATACTTAATAGATTGCATTTGTGCCACACTGTCGCCTGCAGCTGCTGAACCGTGAACTAACCAACCGGCAAAGTCTTCTAATGTCACATGACTAAGCGGCTGGTGATGATAAACTATGCATCACAATTGAATGGCCAAGGCTGTCTAATAAGCTCATCTGTGAGCCTTATTAGCAATTGAGAGACAGCTGTAATAACACTGTGTCACTATCATTCCTCTGACTCCATTATTCTCGCTGGCTTCTAGAAGTTAATGTATTGGTGGGTGAGATGAGTAAGAAGTGGTTTTAGGATGACTGTGCAGGTGACGGCAAATATAAAAAATGAGCGAAACTAAGTTTGACATCTACTACAAAAATACACACGCTGTCAGTTGCCCCCATGGACTTATAATAATAGCACACTACATGTTTATCTCTGCATATTGGTCATATTGGAACATGAAAATTGCCCACAAGAGGTTTCATATTCTTAATGAGTGTAATGTGAAACACATAGTCTGCTATGTTGATAACAAGATCCACCTTTATTGCCTCTCGGACAGATTTAAGTCTTGCAGTGTGAGCAAACAGGCTGAAAGCCTCTCTGTGGGAAATCATATTTCAGAGAGTTGATGTTGATGTGTTTTTCATCAGCCAGTCCCTGAAGGGTCTCGACACAGAGAATTGGATTTAGAAACATTTGCTGACTGAAATAGTGTTACCAGTTGGTCCCCATCACACTAACCTGGGACTTAGAGAGCCCAAGGGAATGGAAGCTTAATATGATTGGCCAGGCCACCATGTCTATGATACATGTCCATAACCTTGAGTGCCTAGACTTGAGGTTTTGGATCAACACTTGAGAGTTGAAACTTTGTTGAAGCATGCAGTTGGTTTGAGAGCAATGCAGATATATGTGCTTTTGTACTTTTATAAATCTGTGCATTAAAACATGTTGACCTTAAAACTCGCACGGAAGTGTGTAAGTCGGATTACACCAGTTTCTTGTGGCAAAGAATGAATCATACGATTCACTATCCTTCAAAAAGTAAAAAGCGCTTCAGGAGCTGTTGGTATGGTTTTCGGCAACATGAATCTGCCACTTTCACAGACCTGAGAGGCTTGATGTCTCCATCACAATAAAAAGGTTGAACATTCCATGCTACAAAAGTGCCCTCCAACACCTACTAGCCTTTGTGTCCTCAGAAAATGCCAGGGAAGTGAGGCAGAACAATCTTCCCACTGGCAGGGGTGCACAATTCTCTGACTAAAGTGAAATGTCTATCAAAGGATTCCCACATCCACAAAAACAGATTTGTTGGTCTTCAAAAGGATATTAGAAAGCTTTTCTGTAGCCTACTTTCTTTTCATTTTTAAAAGATTTTATTTTTTATTTTCTCCACTTTTGTCTCATAAACTGGGGCTATTGGGCTGTTTCCTGCAACATCATTTTATGTTCTTTGACATCTCATCCCCAAAAGTAATAAAAAAAGCTACCCAATAAAAGCTGGAGTTTTTGAAAGGGCTAGAGGTATAGGACTATTAAAGTTTGTATGAGATATGACTAGATAGAAAAGTTGAGGTGATTCCTTTGAAGTGAAAAATTGGAAGGAACTGGTAATAAATGTCCTCAGGCCTATCACATCTCGCTATGACAAAGTCATTGACTTGCACCCATTGATCACAGTCAAAAGTAATCTAATGCTGGGGCCTGAAATGATGTCTTTGTTTGAGGGAAACCATCCTTCACTGTGATAGTAATTGAAGCTTCTTTATTTGTTTTTAGGAAGTGCTAGATTGTCATCACTGCCAAAGACATCTGGGGTTGTATTTTCCAGCAGAAGAGAAGGTGTAATTTTAAGACAACGGCCATCATTTTTCGTAAGTGACATTTTCAGAAAAAAATAAATGACTTTTTTGTTTGAATAAAAATTGTACAGCAACGATTATTCCAGACTTCAGTGTCTGGTGATCCTTCAGAAATCATTCTAATATACCTTTTGGTCGTACTGCTTAATATTTTTTTAGAAACATTGATATTTTTCAGGATTCTTTGATGAATAGAAAGTTCAACTGAATATAATTTATTTAAAATTGAAATCTTTTACTGTCGGTTTAGATCAGTTTAATGCATCCTTGCTAAATACAAGTAAGAATTTAAAATAAAATAAAAAATACATACTTTTATTTAAAAAATAAATCTTACTGACCCAAACTTTTTAATAGTAGTGCATGTAATTGTTTTTTTTTGTTTTTTTTTTGTTTTTTTGCATAATGTAATTGCATAATGGCATCCATGATTGTAGCAATCTATCTTAATTGCTGCATTTTAAGATGCTGTCACTTAAGTTAAAAACAGTTTCAAATCGTGAGATGCCTGCACTGTAAAAATTAATATGCTTTATCTAATAATAAAAACAGACAAGCAATATTATTAATTAAATTTAACAAATTAGAATCGAGTAATAATTAATAAAATTAATTCCTTAAAAGTTAACCATTTAAAATAAGTACAACTTACAACAACAACCAAAAAAACATAAATTGGAGTCACCATTATGGTGATTGGTGTTTGTTTTAAAATTGCAAATTTTTCTCCTTCCGTGATTCTGCTTGTTAACATCAGGTGTCTTCAAATGTTGGCATTATAAAATAAAGAGTTCTTAATTAATCTTTGCCATCTGTCTGTTAGTGAGGTATTTTGTGTGTGTGTGTGTGTGTGTGTGCAAACCTTACTCAGTTTAAATGGTTAACTTTTAAGGAATAATTTGATTAATTATTACTCGAATCTAATTTGTTAAATGTAATTAATAATATTGCTTGTAATCTGTTGCCACAATTCTATTGATTGAGATAAAGCATATTCATTTTTACAGTGTGCATGTTTTATATGTTCTGTTGGTTTCCTGCCTATCTTAAGCAGGATCTATCACTCTAATATCTGTCACTTTTTGTCTCACACAATCAGAATCAGATACCAACCGTTTTTTCTTCTATCCCTTTCTTCATAGACTTTGAGAAATTTTGCAACCTGAGCTTTCTAGAAGTGAAGGAATGCCTCATCCATAATAAAGGTAGTCAAACTCCTCTCTCATCCTCACAGCCAGCGCTCACACATGTATGAAACGATTGCAGATGTCATTGAGAGCGGTGCCATTATCTTGAGCTGGCTAGGCACTCTGCAGTTTAAGGGCACAAGGCGGAGGCTTATTCATTTTTCAGAGACTTTAAGTCAGAACACTCATTAGTGAGCTATTATAGAGCCATACCACAGAGGATGAGTTGTCTCGTGTGGTCCTTCCGCTTTTTTTTTCATGGCAGCATCTGCGGCTGCATTATGCTCTTGCTCTCTCCTTCACTCTGATTCCACTGCAGTGCTTCTTCATGCAGATCCATTAATGAGTGCCAGCAGGGCAGATGGTGAGGGCAGCTACAGATTGAGTTGGGGTTGATAATGGTTGCTGGTTGGTTTGATGGTTTCCTGCTTGGTATTGAACAGTTTTTGATGTTAGAGTAAAAATTATTTGGTAACACTTAACAATACAGGTGCACTAAAAGCATTAATTCATGCTTAACTAATGCACAGATAATACTGAATTAATGTTTAACTAATGATTATCTAAGCTATTCATTAATGATTACCACATTAGGAACTAATTAAGAGTCTGTAAGGTTAATGTATTAGTTCATACATGAATTGTTATTAATTAAATATGTAATTGTGGATTAATTCCATAATAACTCATTTTTAACTAATAGTGTTACTTAATATGTTAATAACCAGAATGACCAAAAGCCTAGTATTTCCACATAATATGTCAGGTACACTAATATGCATTAATACATGATTAATTACTTCATTGTTAGTGCAAATTCATGTGCAAATTACTACAATTACTAAATGACTAGTTAATAATGATGTGCCTCAACAAGTAAAGTCATAACATAATGATACCTTTGCAAATCATTAGCCAATGATTAATTAAAGCAGACAACTGGAAGTTGAAGTGCATAGCTTTGACCAATTGTGGTAATTAACACATTAATTTACACTATTAGTTAATAAAATATGTTATTAAGGAATTAATACACAATGACACATTGAATTAATAGCAATTATTGTAATACTTATCATATAGACTCAGAGACTCATATAGACTTACTTATGACTTACTTATTAGTTGCTGATTCTGTAATCATTATATAGTTATACATTAACTCACGATTATCTAATCTGTGCATTAGTTAAGCATGAATGAATGTATATTAGTGCACCCCTATTGTAAAGTGTTAGCAATTATTTTTTCAATTTTATTCTTCAGCGACTGAATTATTTATGACGTTATTTAAAATAGATTATCATATCTTTCATGGACATACTATAAGTAACATTTAAATGGAAAGATCACCTAAAAATGTAAAATCTGTTATAATTAAATATGTCCAAATCTGTAAGTCTTACATTAATGTTCGAAACACAAATTAAGATACGTTTAATGGAACCTGAGAGGTTTCTGTCCCTCCATTATATAAAGTGATCGTAACTCTTCACAATACTTGGATTAAACCTCTTGATTCATTTGGATTCGTTTTATGATAACTTAATGACTAAGTTTTAGTAACATTGGCCTTTCAGTGTAGAAACTGAACACTTTTCATACACTTTCAGTGTATTTTTTGTTTTCAAAGATTAACCAAAGTCTAGGGTTTGGAATGACATTGGTGAGTAGATTATGACAGAATTTTCATTCTCGAGTGAAATATCTCTTTAATAAAGTTGTGCTTGTGACTAGACTTAAATTTGTCATATCTAATGACATTGTTGTTGTCATTAGCGCTTGGAATTTTTGCAAGCAGTGCACCTAAACCAAAAATGAAAAAGATATTTGCAGATTAAAACGTATTAATCATAATATGTGATGCTTTGATAATGGATGAAAATCCTTAAAACTAACTTTATTTACATGTAAATGAAAAAGTATAATGGCAAGATAGGAGAGAATATTCTCCCTGTTTATCTCCTGGTTTTCTTCTGTTGTTTTCAGACTAGAACAAACTCTTTTTAAATTGATTTGAAATGCTTAAAGCACCTGTATTTAAATAAATGGACAGACACCTGATGTTTATTACATTTGTGTATAGATCAAATTATTCTCTGAGTCTGAGTTAAATGGTTTTGAGCGTTGCACTTACATTTTTCAAACCAAATCATTTTATATTTTGCCATGATACGATTTATTTTCTGCCCGTCATTCATCATAGATGTGATGTGGAATGGCTGAATAAATAATTTCTTCATTATATATTGTTCTCACTTAATACACTTTCCCTGAGAGACCGAATTCCATTTCAGATTGAATTGGTTTATTTTTGGCCAAGTGCCAAGTCCTGTTTGTTTTCTTCACTCATGAAATTTCTAACACTTGTCTGTCTATATAAAAACTGAAAAAAGTTAATATTTTACAGTCATACCAGAAGGGAATGGTGGAGGTTGTAGCCTCTAACACAAAGCAAATCACTGTCACACAAGTGCTTCTGGAGTTAAGGCAGCATGTGTGTGTGTGTGTCAGAGATTGGCATAAATGTCTGAGGGCAGAGAAATGTCACATTTTATGACATTCAGCGAAATTGTTGTGTGACTAGCAATCTAAAGTGACGTGAATAGTTTTTCTTGTTTGCCTATCCTACCAACCCTAGTGCATGTGTGTGTATGGATTTGGCTATACCTGTGAGGGTCAAATTCTTGAATATGTCCTTACAAATATAGTGAAAACTGGCTTGGGGACTTTGAACTGGGCCTTACTATTAAAAAAAAAGAAAAAGATTGAAGTTATCTCACAGAGATTAGTATTTAATGTGATGCTGGTCCCGCCAAACATGTTTTTGAACTATGTGTTCTCTAAATACAATCTCAAGGATATCTGGCAATTACGCTATAGCGCACATTATAGACTATAAACCAAGTGATACATTTTGTTCTAATCTGAAGGTCAGCACGTTCTAACAAAACCCATAACTTAGTTGTGTCCAATAACCATTCAGCTCATAATACACACTGTAAAAAAAAACCCTGTAAAAAAAAGGTAATTGGAGGGCGCCAGAAAATGTCTGTTAAAAAACGGAAAAATACTGTCAGTAAAAAAACAGTAAGAAAAATGGTAATTTCTTATTCTATAATGATGGTTTATTACTGTGATTCTACACAAAAATATCTTTCATTATCTGATATAATAATGTTAATTTATATTGAAGTATTAATATCTGTTTTGTACCATTGTAACACTGACAACCACAGTGATGATGAGAGTCACATGATCATTCAAAGTTCATTACAAGCAGCTTTTCCACAAGAGAGTTAATACTAATATATAGAAACTGCACAGGAGAGCGTTTCCAAAAGTATCGTTAGCCAACTATGGTCGCAACCATAGCTGGCTAAGGATGCTTTCTGGAAATGCACCCAGTCTAATTCGCAGAAACATTAAACACCATCATGGTAACACATGAAAATTTTAAAATGCATTAAACATTAGTTTAACAACATTAAATGTAACATAAAGCCCTAATATACATAACTGATTTGAAAAAACTAAGAAAACTATGAAGAAACATAGTTATTTCAACAAAAACACATCAAATGTGAAGTGTCATGCAGGGAATTGTGGGAATGTCAATTTACGTTTTTCACTGTAAATTATACAATGAGTTGTTCTTTTTCACTTTCAAAAACTGTACATTTAATGGTATTTAGTACGGAAATACTATTATTTAACCTTAAAACTCACTTTAACACCCACATACTTAATGATCTTCAAGGAAAACATGTTAAATGACTGCTGATTTCTGCAGTTATACCTTCTTTCTGTTCTTGTTTTGTAATTTAACAGAAAAAATCTGTAAAATATTATGGAATATGTTATGTAAAATTACACACAACCCTGTAAAAATACAGACAATTTCCTTTAAAAAATGTAAAATAGATGTAAAACCAAAATACAAGCAATTACCTGTAAATTCAATAGTGGACCTTTAAATTACAGCAAATATCTGTAAAATATTCACTGTAAAGGCATTCACTGTATAATGACAAAACGGCAAAATTCTGTAAAAAAATACAGACCATTACCTGTAAATTTACTTTTTTTTACAGTGCAGACAGAAACTAGTCAATGAAAGTCAAAATTTTTTTTATTAAGGTAAGTGATGATTGAAGGATTTACTCAAGGCCATCTCAAAGTTTTCTGGTAGTTACACTCAATCTATGTCCCTACAAAAAGACAAGAAATGAAAAAAGATATTTAGTCATACATATACACACTGATAGACAATTTTTTCAATTATGTGCATAGATCTTTTCCATACTATGAAAGTTCATAGGCATTGCATGCTGTCAAGCTCAAAAAAGATAAAAGCACAATACAAAATCTCAATATTATTGATAGTGAACAACAGATAAAAAAATCCTATTTGACATTATGGCAATGATTTATGAGACACTCAGGAGCCAATGATGTTAACATTTTGAGTTTGTTATAGTGCTTTCTAAAATACAGTAAATCACTTTGTGCCGCAGTGGCGTGACGTCATATGAAAACAAGCTTTACTGTTAATTTGTGTTTTAGGGATGTCTCTGAGAACAAGAGGCAAAATTTATTTGAAGAAAATCACCCGAATGAAATATTATGAAAAATAATAGGAAGTAGGAAGAGTTTGAGTGTTCTTGTGTGTAACTGTGTATATTTTTTAGTCCGTAAAACGTATCAAATGCAATTTGGAATCTAGACAAACTGCAGCAAGGGGAAGTGTCAGTATCTTGCCTGTTTTGCCACCTTCCTTCTTCCAGGAATCAATTATCTGCAACTGCCTCTCAATCCTACACCTGAAGGCAGGACGAGCACAACACTGCATGCAAATTTACTATGAAGTTTACCATTTTATTTCCTAATGCCTTTATATGTGCCGTAAAAAAAAATGGTGTCAACACTCAGTTGCAGGTATAGCCTATAGCTCATGCAGACTTGTAAGGGAAAAAGATTAACTTAGATCAGAGGGAATTAATCATTCATTTTATAGGGAATTTTGACAGAATCAAGGCAGAACAAATGAATCGTTAAGCTCAATTGAATGGCAGTAACTATTAAATCTGCAGTGGATATTAATATCCAAAGTACAGTATGTGAAAACACCCGGGGTATGTTGCAGTCAGTACTGTCCCACTGCTCCACATTTTGCATCATTAATTTGAGCAGACAGGAAAGTTTGGTGGTCAACACTGGAGTTTTCATTGCTGGTGTAGCTGCGTCAGCAGCCCGTTATCATCCCAAGACGTCATCTAACTGACGCTTTGACCATACGTCAACATCCGACGTTTTAGGGTACCCTTTAACGTAAGTTAGATGAAGCTATCTAATCCTAACCCTACCCAGACCTAAACCTACCCGCGTCATCTAACTGACATTAAAGGACAACTCCGCGCAAAATGAACCTTTGGTCTAATTACACATTGTTACCTAGTCAACCGTTATCTGAGATTTGTTTTCATGATTGCCAAATGTAAATAGTTTTATCTCTAAAAACAGTTTAGCTTATAATGCTAGTATAACGCTAGTATATTGGGCATAGAGTAATGACAAATAAAAATCGCTTGTTATTACCACTAACAAGGCTCAAAATAGCCCCACAGTAACACGGTAGCATAATAAGGGTCCCTACATTCAAACCGAAGCATTGAGAACTTTGTCAGTGTCCATACAGTTTAATAAGAAGATATTTTATACACAGAGTCAACTTCGCGAATACAGGAAGAAGCCATCTTTGAAATATAGTCTCTACCAGTCGATCTACGAACGCTGATCCAAGTGCGCTGAACTGTGCAGAATCTCATATAGTCCGTTGTTTCCGGAAGAAACACAAACACAAACCATTTTCTTGTAATATGTACATGTTGCCTACTGGTCGCGCTCACCTTATCACCTTATTCACATCTCACGAGCGCACTTGGATTGGCGATCGTAGATCGACTGGTAGAGACTATATTTCAAAGATGGCTTCTTCCTGTGTTCGCGAAGCTGACTGTGTGGATAAAATATCTTCTTATTAAACTGTATGGACACTGACAAAGTTCTCAATGCTTCGGTTTGAATGTAGGGACCCTTATTATGCTACCGTGTTACTGTGGGGCTATTTTGAGCCTTGTTAGTGGTAATAACAAGTGATTTTTATTTGTCATTACTCTATGCCCAATATACTAGCGTTATACTAGCATTATAGGCTAAACTGTATTTATAGATAAAACTATTTACAGTCGGCAATCATGAAAACAAATCTCAGATAACGGTTGACTTGGTAACAATGTGTAATTAGACCAAAGGTTCATTTTGCACCGAAGTTGTCCTTTAAAGAGTACCCTAAAACGTCGAATGTTACGTATGGTCAAAAGCGTCAGTTAGATAACGTCTTGTGATGAGAATGTGTTAGCGTCAAACTTTCGATTTGTGTACCCTCAACGGCGTGCAAGTTTTCAAAATGGCCGCCAGGTAAAAAAGGCAAATGAGCACGCTAGACAGCCTGCTCTAGGTCTGCTAGCTGACCCAACTGCATTGACAATGAATACAAAAATTAAGGACAATTTTGAGAATAGTGATGTGGTATTCGGCCAATCGTGGAACAGCCGTGTTTTTTTTTTTAAAGTCGGCACACCAAGGCTACAAAACTGCAAAAACTTTATAGTGGACACAGGAAACATTTCAAGTCAGTTTTGCTTTACTGCTAGAACCATTTTATTATGACTGTTGATTTGGAAATTGGCACTTTTGGTCAGTTCTGGTCAAGTCATTACTCTCTGATTCGCTCTAAGTTCCTACGGACTCTCAGTCCAAACCAGATTTTTGTGCATATCCGATTGGAATCCAATTCAATTTGTTTGATTTGAATCCTATTTAGCAAGTGTGAACAACATTCAATCACATTACATGCAAATTTTACAAAGCTGTTTTGAGCTACAAGAGGTTTACAATCCAATTCAAATTGAAATTTTGGAAAACCGTTTCAGTCTGACACCTCTAATCTGATTTTGCGTGGTTTTATACGCCTGTACGCATGTAAAGATGACAGAATAAAGCTGGCATACCAACTTGCTACATTTCTGCAATTGCCTCAGAAGACATAGTCCAGCATGGTTGCTACACATTTTCATGTTGTAAATGAGACAACATCTGTATTGCATACCCCTCCACACTGCTGTTGCTGTTGGTGTTTTTGCCATATACAGTATTGCTAACACAACGTCATTGCCATAGAAACCAATGCAGATATTACGAAAAACAAAAGAGAAAACATTTTCGATACACAGTCTCAATTATTTAGATCAGATTCCAGTTGGATACACAAATAATCGGATTTGGACTGACAGTGTGAACATAGCCATATTCAGTTTAATGAATTCATGTTTTAGCCAATTCTTTTGGAGGATATATAAACCCTTGGTCTAATATTGCTCAAAAATCTTTGACTGCTAGCCAAATTCTGGTTAGACAAGACTAATAAAAATTTCATTAAATAGAGGACCTGGCCCCAATCACCGAGCTGATTTAGATTTGGCCCCGCACAAGAACTTGCCCAGGGCTGTTTACCTCCCCACCACACACACAGACACACTGATGACCCACCAGCTACAAACAGCGACTGTTTACTGGAGCCTGGCCAAACACATATGTCACATTTGTTTTCATTTGCAATGACACAGACAGTCTAGGCAGTCTCTCTCCCTGACTTTTTGAATCCATCAAACCTATTATAGAGCGATTTAAGCCACTGTATGAGTTTGACCTATTGATCATGACCTTCCATAACAGGAAAATGGCACATTTCTCATTCATATTGCTGTTTCACTGTTAATACTATCTTTCACCAAGGAGATGTCACATGATCCTTCACATATCACTCTAATATGATGATTTTATGCTCCAAAAACATGTATGATTATTATCCATGTTGAAAACAGTTTTTTACATTTTTATTTCAGGATTCTTTGATGAATAGAAAGTTCAAAAGAACAGCTTTTATCTGAAATGGAAAGCTTTTGTTACATTAAGCACTACCCTTTAAAAATTAAGTTTGGGGTCAGTAAGAATTTGTATTTTATTTCTGGGGGAAATAAATAAGAAATCAATACTTCTATTCATCAAGAATGAGTTACATTGATCAAAAGTTACAGTAAAAACATTTGTAATGTTAGAAAAGATTCTAATTAAATAAATGCTGTTCTTTGAACTTTCTATTCATCAAAGAATCCTGAAATAAAAATGTCAAAAACTGTTTTCAACATGGATAATAATCATACATGTTTTTGGAGCATAAAATCATCATATTAGAGTGATTTGTGAAGGATCATGTGACACTGAAGACTGGAGTAATGATGCTGAAAATTCTGCTTTTTTTCAGGGGAATAAATTACATTTTATATATATATATTAACATAAAAAAGTCATTTTAAATTGTCATAATATTTCACAATATTACTGTGTTTTTTGTGTATTTTTTATCAAAAAATTAGCAGCCTTGGTGAGCAGAAGAGACTTCTTTTAAAAACATAAAAAATCTTACCGACCCTAAACTTTTGACCGGTGTATATTGTGATACACTGAGATGTACTGAACTTTCACTGCTTTTTGATTGTTCTTAAAATTGTGCAGATTAAAGATAAACAAGCATTTAAAAATTAACTGGCAAATTTGTGTTGAGAAATGTTCTAATACAACGCTTTTCATTCTTTACATTAGAACAGCAACATATTTCTGAGGTCACGTCCTATTGCCCCTTGCATTTTATGTTCTAGAACAGACTGAAAGCATTGTGATGTGATGTATTCATCCACTTATGTTGACCATTCAAATTCTGTCTGTGTTCCACAGCAAAGCCCTGGAGAGATCACAGCTTTTCTGTTTGAAATGGAAATTGAGCCTTTTAAAAATGCACAGCAGATGTGGAGACTGACACCGGTCAGGTCAGCTCATCTGATGGAGGAACAGTGGCTAGGTTTTGGGAATGTCAGATTGATGTGGAGAAGTCAGAACAGAGAATATTGACCTTTATTAATCCTGCAGTCATTTTTGGCCACAAACAATTGCTCCCTATTGTTTTGTGATACACATTGAATGTGAATGTGGCACAATTGTGGCAAAAGTGAAAGGCTTCGAAACCTCTGCATATGAATGCAAGGCAATACATGAACAGATGGATCAAATCTGAAACCAAGGCCATGTGGTTGCTTTTGATGCAATTCAGAACAAGGCCAGAGCGAGAGTCTAGCATGTGCGACCTGCTCCCTCTTGAGGTTTTTATTCAATTACAACATAAATATGTGCATTTTAAGAAGTGTAAATAAGTTTACTGCAAGGAGAGAATTGTCAGTCCATTCACTGTATAGAAAACAAGCAATTTATGTGGAGATGTATTCAATAACTGCAGTATGTACAGATGCGCCCTTTTGCTTCCAGATGAAATTCAGAAGCAACACAGCAGCAATATCAAACAAAAAAGGCACAAAAACAAAACTTTTCTGGTAACAAAATGAATAATCATTTACTAATACCTGAATTAATAATTACTTTACTATGAGTTAAGACGCAGTAATGAGGCGCTTACCTTAACTACGACATGAGTTATGTGAATTCCTGCATGAATATCTTAACTACACGTTACTACATGCTTGTTAATGCATTAATTAACATTTCGGGGTAAACTAAATCAAACTTGCTCCTGAAAATGGACACATTTTGTTTCCCAAAAGAAGAGCAAGAACCCTGACTGACTAACATCCAACTGCATTATGATATAAAGACATAACATCTTTATATCATAAAAAAACAATCCATAAAATCACCACATAAATAACCATCATCTGTGATAAAACTGATTTTAATTGAAAATTGCATCTGTTAATGGATATGGATAAGATTTTTTTTTAAAGAAAGCAATACTGATTCTTTGTAATGTTTTTATTCTATTTCCTTTATCTGCATTGAAAGAAAAGTGGTACCACTTTACAATAATAGTACATGAATAATCATGTACTAATACCTGAATTAATAATTACTTTTACGATCTAATGATGACGTAATGATGCATCTGTTAATGGATATGTTAGTGTAGGTATTTCACTCTTGATGGCAGTGGAATCATTTGAGACAGAATGAGATTAAATTGTTTGTTTGCATGCATAAATTGCATAAATTGAATGCATCATTGTGTGTTCAATGAGTAAGGTTAAATATAAACATTGCAAGACATCTAGCGCTGAGGTTTGTGACAGTTGCTGGTGTCAAATTTATGAACAATTTTACTTTGTGCCCTTTTAGTACATACGCTTCCTTTTACAGTCCAGTTACCCATGTAAATACTATATACTTATTTTAGTAACAACAATTACTGGGTAATAACTCAGTACTAACCCTGAACCTACCCCTGTTCCATGTATTTACCTTATATTAGCCAGTACTTTCTAGGTAAGTACACTGTAAGAACTGTACTGTAAAAGGAAGCATTACCCATATTTCTTGATCTAGAACATGTTTGATTTAGTTTACCCTGAAATGTTAATTAATGCATTAATTAACAAGCATGTATGATATATTCATGCAGGAATTCATATGAGTCATGTCGTAGTTAAGATTAGTTCTTCTTAAGTCATCATTAGATTGTAAAAGTGATTATTAATTCAGGTATTAGTACATGATTATTCATGTACTATTATTGTAAAGTGTTGCCACTTTTCTTTCAGTGCAGATAAAGGAAATAGAATAAAAACATTACAAAGAATCAGTATTGATTTCTTTAAAAAAAATCTTCCTAACCACAAACAAATACAATATAAGTGTATCATTTGTAGAGGTTTCCATAAACAAAAGCAGCATGTTGAGTAGCATGGTTACTTTTGTTGCTCACCACTGACAAGGTGATGTCTTACTCCAGGCAGATGCCTCAGGGTGTCTGCACTTCTTTCTTGAGTTCATGCTTTAGAGATTACTCACAAATTCACATTAATAACAGCACAAAATAAATAGAATTTAGGCAAAATCAGGTTACCTCAAATTTCCCAAGCAGTGCATGTGAGGTTAGTCTGATTTCTGTAATGTAAACTCTTGGCTAAACTGCTAATCTATATGAGTATCACTTCTGAGTTGCATATGCTTATGGTGCATAGCATATATCACAATTGTTTTAATTTTATTTTTTACTTGGGCTAAATGGGGACAAACTGTTCTGTTAACAAGGCTATTTTTGTCTGTGAGGTGTGAATGCTTATTCAGAATTAATTTATAGTTTATTCAGGCTGAATCAAGTGTTCACAGGTTTGGATCAGAATGCATTCATCATATTTAATAGTGTTTTAACTAAAATGAAAGTACATTTATATAATTTAAGGAATAACTAACATTATATAATATACATTTACATTGTAACATTTTCAAATTGGGTAAATATCGTGGGGTTACTTTTATGTCAAACCTGATATATTAAACATGATTAATCATATCGCACATTTACTTTATGTTAAATGAAGGACATCTCCCACTAAAATGTGCTTCTATGGTTCTGCTGTTGATATTGTCTTTTTTTTTTTTGCTAACTTTAAATTTCCCTGCTTTGACATGTCCTCTAATCTCTGAAACTGTCAATTCCCTTTTAAATAACTGCTTTTGAATTTAACTGGCACAGTTTGACAAGATTAGACTTTTAATATTCTATTTGAAATCTTTCAGAACCACATATATTTTCTCCTAATTAATGTTGTATACACAGTTAAACTCTTTCATTAAGCTTGGAGCTAAGCATGTTTCAGCCGTGGTTTGTCTGGTGAATTGAACATTACGACTGACCTCGACTTTCTGCATCCAGAGCTCAGTTTAACTCAGTGTCGTACTGAGACTTGTGTAAGATTATGCTAAGATAAAAGATATTAAAACTTTTTGCTATTTTTTTTTCACACTTTAGGCAAGACACAAAACTTCACTTCAGTAGCACTTATGCACCTGTCATAGATATGTTGGTAACACTTTACGGTAAGGGTACATGAATTATCATGAATTCATGTATAAATGAATGCATGAATTATGCATTCATTCATGCATTAATTACTCATGAATCATCAGGAACTAACACGAGTTCAATATTTTTCATTCATGACTTCATGAATGAACAACACCTTAATTAAAACATTAACTAAGATACGCACATCATCATGAATAATGATTTATTACACATGATCATGATGTTTTCTTTTTCTTTGTCTAGGTCAGTGACCTAGTCATCACTTTAGTTAAGGGGCCACACACATGATGAAGTCATTAATAGATTAATGCTTAGTTAATGATGACCACTGTATTGGACAGACACCATAATATATCAATCACAGCTTATAGCACACACATTCTGTTAATCAAACACAGAAGTCATCATTAACTAAGCATTATCTATCAATGACTTCATCATGTGTGTGGCCCCTCAACTAAAGTGGTGACTAGGTCCTTTGAAACACTGATGAACAATGTGCATCAATGGTGGCATAACTGTGAACAAAGAAAACATCATGATCATGCTTAATTAAAACTTTTAATGTTTTAATTAAGGTGTTGCTCATTCATGAAGTCATGAATGAAAAACATTGAACTTGTGTTAGTTCCTGATGATTCATGAGATATTAATGCATGAATGAATGCATAATACATGCATTAATTAATACATGAATTCATGATAATTCATGTTCCCTTACCGTAAATTGTTACTGATACACTGTAAAAATATCTGTGATTTTAACAGTAAAATACTGTAAAAATGCTACAGTGCAAAACTGTTAATTGGTAAACAGAAAGTTTCCGTACTAAACACGGTAAATAACTGTGATATAATTTTACAGTAAAATACCGTTAAATTTACAGTTTTTGAAAGTGAAAAAGAACAAATCGTTGTATAATTTACAGTGAAAAACCGTACATTGACATTCCCACAATTCCCTGTGTGACACTTCACATTTTATGTATTTTTGTTGAAATAACTATGGTTCCTCATAGTTTTATTGTTTTTTTCTAATCAGTTATGTACATTAGGGTTTTATGTTACATTTAATGTTGTTAAATTAATGTTTCGTGCATTTTTTTAATTTTATGTGTGTTACCATAATGGTGCTTAATGTTTGTGTGAATGACATTGTGCAGTTTCTTTAAATAAGTGTTGGTTTATACAAGTATTCACTTGTAATGAGCTCTGATTGCTCATTGAACTCTCATTACTGCTGTGATGATTGTTGGTTGTCAGTGTATTACAATGGTTTAAAACAGATATCAATACGTCAATAAGTTGGTAAATCCACATTTTATCAGAAAATAAAATACGGTTTATTACTCTAAATTTTAAGTTAAGTCTGTAAAACCATTAACGTTCCTACCGTATTTTTAACGGTAAAGTTCTGGCAACCACAGCTGCCGTTTTTTTACCGTAAAATTTACGATTTATTTTTTACAGTGGATATGTTCTGGTCATGTTTCTTTGCATTTCTGGCTCTGTCATGTTTGCCTGTGTGTCTGACTATTGTTTTCAATTCGCCTGCTGTTTCAACGCATTCTCATTCTTTGGCGTCATATGTGACGCTATATGCAAAAACGGTGCTATACTACGCACATGACACCCGTTATCGTTAATATAACACGCGCTGTGATGGTTAGGTTTAGGTGTGGGGTAGGGTAGGGTAGTCTTATATTACACTAAAGGATTTATGACGCCTTGGGTTCGCGTGTTATATTAACGAAAAGGGTGCCATGTGCGTAGTATAGCGCCGTTTTGCATATAGCGTCACATATGACGCTAAAGGATGAGAATGGGCTCGCTGTTTAGTTAATTTTCTCATTAGTTCCTATATATATTTCAGCCCGTTCTCATCCCAAGGCGTCACATACGACACTTTTGCCAAAGTGTAGACATCTAACGCACATGGCACCCTTTAAGGCCTGTTCATACCAGAACGAATTTTGCATACGTTATTCGCCGACATTTAACGCCTGACTAAACAAAGGCACCAATGTGAGTGTTCACACCAACGCATAAAACGGCACGTGTTAAAGCATCATTTAAAAAAAAAAAAAACGCCTCGGGTTCGTTTTTGTAGTTTGACGCGCTGCGTCAAAAACGGTCTGACCAATGAGATTGCCGCTTATGCTCACATGTTTGGAGCTTCTGAAGAGACATAGATTGGGGGCGCTCAAATACAAAACGGTCTTGCCGAGCACACGTATGCAACGGTGAAGAAGAAATACGCGTCGCTGTCTACACAGCCAGGAAGAAATAAGACGAGGAATATGCAAGGCAAGATGAATGTAGAGCTGCTGTTCTCATTGGTGCTAGAACATAAAGAACTATGTGACAACGCGACAGGGACAACAAACATCTTGATAAAATAAATCTGTTATGGAGTTGTATTACAGAGCAAATTGGCGCCATCTAATGTCAGGGAATGAATTTGCATGTTCACTTGGCTCATCGTCAGTGAAAATCGCTTGGATGTGAACACAAAAAACGCGTTGAAAAAAAACGCTGACAAATAACGCGTGCTGATATTCGTCCAGGTGTGTACGGGTCTTTAGCGTCAATATGAGATGCAGATATATATGGGGCAGAAGGCGCCTCCTAGTGGTCTAAACCTAACTCTACCCCAGACCTAAACCTACCCATACTCTGTGCGTATTATATTGACGTTAAAGGGTGCCATGTGCGTTGGATGTCTACGCATTGGCAAAAGCATCGTATATGATGAGAATGCATTATGTATTTATACTTCCTGTGTTCCAGTCTTTTCCTAGCTTTATGTAGATGTTAGAGGTTGTTTTTCCTGATTTTTTTTCTACCTGTTACCTGAGTTATTGAAATAAAAACTGTTCGGATGTACAACAACCTGTGACAGAAGATCAGATCTAAAACAGCGTTTTTTGCTGTGTTTTGCTGCGCATGTTGCTTGTGATCCCTCCCAGCCTAGATTGTTTTTGGATTGAAGAAAAAACAAGATAAATAACAAGAAAATTATTATTATTATTTGTAGTGTATTATGTATTGAGTAGAGCTAGTAATCAATCACTTGTTGTTGCTGGGTTTTTTTTCATCCAGAGTCATCTTATTCTCTCTATTGGCCTCGTTTACTCCTATTTTCGTCTCTCAGCACTTGTTCACAGCTCTCTTTTTTACAGTAGAAAGGCATAGTCGTCTCTGATGTGAGTGGTGATGGGGGGAGGACGCTCACTGTATCCCAGTGCAGCGTGTCAGATGAGTTATTGATGACATCTCTCCATTTGTGAGATGAGCGAACCCCAGAGGTCCTCTTCACTCATCCATTACTGTCAGCCCACCCCATCATCTGCCCTTTTTCTCTCCCCTTTTTCTTTTGAGTTATACCTCTTGATTGTACTCTCACCGGTCAAAGGTACAAAGGGTCCAGCCCCTCCCTCAGCCTCTGCGTAGAATTCCCCCATAGAAATAGACTTGATAGCCATACGGATGAGGATGACTTGTCAAATGACTGACAGTGAGAGGATCTCAAAGGAGTATGGATCATATCTGAAGCCTGACTCTTTGACAGCTCTTTTGGTCAGTGGATTTCATAAACTTGTCAAACTGTTTTGAGGAAATATCAATGTTTGGTTGTTTGAGCATAAAACACAATAAAAGTATTATTATAAAGTATTATAACATATTAAAAAGTAATACAAACGTAGCCTGTTACATTAATTTCCTACATTTCAAAAATCTATATTTTTTGTCTTGGTTTCCATCTAAACATCATACAAGATGTATTTTCTTGTGAAGCAAAATTTCATAAGATATTAAAGCTGATATTCTTCACATTTTAAAAATGCTGGGTTGTTAAACCAAAAAAAATTAAACCAAAGGCTGGGTTTTGACCCAAAGTTGGGTTAAAACAACCCAGCAATTTTTTAGAGTGATATTATATCTTGTATTAAGTTTATTGTCCTTACCCCTTTGGCATTTCTTTATATTAAAGTCCCCCTGTAGTCAATAATTTTATCCCTGAAAACTCATCTTTGACGTTTCACATGACGCACATATATGTTAATATCTCACATTGTTCACTGCAGTTTTAAGGAGAAAATACTGTTGACTCATGCATTTGTACATGATTTGTCTTAAAGCATATTAAAAACACCACATAGACAAATAAACAAAATAAAAGGCTTGATTTTCACCACAGGGGGACTTTAAGGCTTTTTATTTTTAATTCTAGCCTTAAAGGCTAGATACTATCTTGAATTAAGTTTCATTTTCTTACCCCTTTTGTTTTAAATAATATATATTTTTTATTATATATCAATTTATAAGGTTTAAAAAGTTTATTTTTCTCATTTATATAGGCCTATCTGACATTTTTCTTGTTTTAAGCAAATAAGAAAGTTATGCTTAAGAAGAACAAAATGCAAGAGGAAAGACAAATACACATTTGTTTTCAGAGAATACACTATTAATTAATCTTTATCCCTTTGGCATTTTAAGGTATTAAGATATTATGGATTATATTTTCTATCTGAACTATATTAATAAATTAACTTTGTTTTCTTAACTCTTTTTAATTTGTTTTCAGAAAATTTTATTGAATTTTGTTCATTATTCTTACCCCTTTAGCTTTAGAAGAAAAGCTGTCTTGAATCTTAATTCAATAAGTATTTTCTGAAAATAATACATTATTATTCTCAGTGTATCTTGTATGTTTGGATACTTTTAGTGGAAAATTAAAAAAAATATATGATATATGCTTTTAGTGTAGGCCCCCACACGAGGAGCTTGCTCAAATGCAAGTATAATTTGTTTGATTAACAGTAAACTGTTCTCTATTTTTCTCTATTTTCTCTGTTTCTCTGTATTTCCTCTTAATGCTAATAGAAAGAGCCTTATTCAGTCCGTTATTTCCATAATGCTGGTTAAATGGTCTCCAGTGGTGATATTGGCCTCCGAGCTCCAGCAGTGTTCACCTGTTTGAGAGTCTGTCTCCATTCAGCGGCCGGCCTCCACCTGACCTTGCACATTGCATGTTTATGGATGGGAGACGGTAATATGCTGAAATCAAGCTGAAGCTGTTTCAATCGGTGTTTGTTATGTCAGTGGAATTTTTAGGCACATTTTAAAACACTTGTGAATTTTATGCCAAGGCTTTGTTTACATTATACAAATACATTATAAATTAATTTGGGGTGTAGGCATTTAATTTTTACAATACTGTGGAAATCTTCCCTGAATGTTTAATTAGGAGCTTTGATTTATTTACTCCCTCGTTATTACCTCATTAGTTCATAATAATGAGCTGTTTTGTGTAGAAGCTTGTGTATACAGTATATACAAAACCAAGTTTGAAGTCATGTTTTTATCATCATTTTTTTTCATCATTACAGCCACCGTAACAATAATTATGGATATTTGGACATAACATTTCAGAAAACGTTTCATATATTCATACAAAATTGTCGTAATGCACAGTGATTTGTAAACTATGTAATGAAAGGATATTTCAACTGAAAGATATCCGCGTTTTCAGGAAATGGATATTTTATTCATGGATTTCAGGTCAAAAAAACTAAAAAACTTATTGGAGTCAATTTTCATGTTTTGATTTCCAAAAATATATAAACTTGTTGAATGATGTACCTATTCTTTCAAACATAAGCCTAACCTGAGAAATGTTCTCTGTTTAAAAAGTGTAACCACTATCTCTGGTCTCACCTTATTCATCATATTTTGATATTACGAACTAGAGAAATGTCCTTCTATTGCAGGAATAAAAGCATACTTAATGCTCACACTCCAAAAAGTGTTGTAGAGCCTGCCGTGTGGGGAATATTCTGATTGAAGAGCTCCTTCACTCCAGATCTTCGTCGCCATGACAGCGCTGTCCCATTCCAATTGGATTATTCCCCTCTGTGCCCAGCCGGTGGAATGAGTGCGGGTATGTCTTACCGTTGATTGGTGCTTCACTGTTTGTGTGTGTGGGCATGTGTGTCATGGTTTTAAGACCAACTGAGCCTCTCTTTTTGGAGTGTATGTCTGAATTGGAAGGTTCGTTCTGTCTGCGTCATCCCCATCTCATTGTGAACAATGCATTGCTCAACACCTGAGAGGACTGATGCATGATATCTGAAGGCACTTATTTTCTTCCTCCCTCACTACTTCTCTCTCTGTCTCCCTCTCTCTGACTTTTGGCAGAGTTTATGTGTTTACCATATGCATGACGGATTAGACATGCATCTAAAGAGGAAGAGGGAAGATAAACAAAGTATTTAGGTTCTCCCTTCTGGAGAAACGAGAAACAAAAGCACACCAACCACATCCAAACATACCAGGATTTCCTTCTCCAAAATGTGCCATCTAATATTCTTTTGTCAGAATCTGAGGTATGGCCAGCCATTTCAAATTGCCAACAGCAGACAGAAAGTTTTTTATGTTGAGACAAGACAATGGTAGGATGACTGTTGAGTGTGCCTGCACTGTCAACAAGCTCTCTGCAGCATTAGGGGACATCCAGCAATGTTCCAGCTGAAAGAATGGTGTGTGAGGTCATACAGACCCTTTCAAAATGCAAATAGTTGATGCATGTCAGGCTACTTGTTAGTTGGAATTACAGCTATTGAGAATGAGGAGTCACGTGCCGATTTGGGCGGGATCTGAGCCGGTCGGCCATGATGGTTGGAGACGCTCTGGTTACCAGCAGCAACGCCTTTAGAACCCCATTTTAGATCCCCACAGAGACGCGACTAAACATTCCAGAGCTCTTTAATTTTCGCGCATTTATTATGTTCGTGCATTTATTATTTTGGCAGGACAGAGACGGATCTACGAATACGAGAAAAATGAAAGAAAGTAAAGCAATGCAAAAAGATAAGGCGAAAAAAAGGGACCTTACAGAAACAAACTCGCACTAAGTGCAAAACATCTGTATTTGGAGAAGCAGCATCAAGATATGTGTTCTTTTGCACTAATAACAGTATTATTATTTTATTATTATTACTTATGTTGTCCATGAAACTTATATTGTCCAAATATACATATATTTCAGTTCTCAATAAATATTGTTAAGCCATATCAAGTTGTTTCAAACATTTATTTCAAAGAAATAAAAAAGTAATGAACAAGGCACTCAAACAACACTTTTGCGTATGTTCGTTAAGGCACAGCAAACAGTGAAAATCGTATACTAAAGGCATCAGCCAACCATGCAATCCAGCGTCTCCTCGTCAGATACTCTCCCTGATGCTGTGTCCATTTCGATAACCTAAAAAACTGTATTCCATTGTTCCTATGTTTTCCATATGTCTCGTGTGAGTTACTGGAGGAGTTTTTAACGCAGCAGTGACTTCCAGGCATGGTAAAACAGTGCAGAATTACGAGAAACTCCTCTACTACCGAGCTAAAAACACACGTAAACAATACTGTTTTGCCGTGGGAATCCAACCAACATGGCGGAGAGGGGAGGGGCTCTGTACAATGACGTCAACTCCTCATTCTCAATTGAGTTACAGTAGTGAGTTAAGCAAGGTCAATTTAACATGAAATACAAAAAGAGGGGCATTTTCAGGTAGGGAAAATACATGTAAGGATTCATTTAATTGATTTGTAATTAATCGTAGTTGTATGGGATCCCAATAAGACCATCCTTGCTAAAAACGTCCATGCAGTTAAGTTGGAGCTGGTTGGAGCTAGGCTTGCTGTAATAGTCAGTGTTACACACCGATTACATCACTTACTCACGGCGGCACAGCCCCCACCGTCATTTTTATATTTTATAGTAATAAAACTAATTTAGTTCAGTTAGAGAACAGACACTACAATTAAAAACTGAACGCGTCTGCTAAATTCAGCATGAGCAGAACAAGGAGTCGATTTAATTTATCACGTGACAAGACTCGAGTGAGGAGAGCTGACTGACAAAAGACAATGACGAAAGATTTAGTTTCAAAGCAAAATGTCAAAGCTCCTATTTGGCAATATTTTGCATTTAAACAAAATGCTAATAGGGAACCTGCAAATGGTTAATTGCATTTTTGTAGTTGTTGGATTTTTCATTGAGGGTGAGGGGTGTGGGGCTTTAATTGCTTACAGTGCCCACCATTCGAAAGTGAAAGTAAAATGTGCATGGCCACATGGGCTTTCATAAGGGTATGTGTATGCACTGACGCGAGAGCAGAAGGGAGCGTTTTCCGTTAATTCCTATGGAATTAGGCTAACTTCTTTAGGAATTAATTGAAAACGCTTGCTGAAAGAGATTGACAGATCTGAGCACACTGCTCAATGATTACACTTTGGGGGATAAACCCATCAATTGCACAAATAGTAATCAATACTATACCAGTAGTCGATGAACAATAAACTATGTAAAGGGAATGCATTTTAACCAAAAAATTGTACATACTTCACCTTTAATGAAACAATGTTTTTTAATGAATCAGCTGAGTGAATGATTATTGCCTGTCTCAACCTACTACCGTATCAGTGTAACCTGCAGAAAGAATGCTGCAAAACCCCCACACAGACTGCGGCTCGTATGTGAGCTCTGAATGAATCACATCTTAACATTTTCAATTACAGCAGATTTTGTATTCGACATAGAGCCCATCATCTTTAAGCTGTTTCTTGTTATTCTTTTTCCATGCTTCCCCTACACCTTCCCATCCCGCCCTTGGACCCCATTCTAATCTTCTTTGTTTGTGTGTTGTGCTCCCTCTTACCCTAGAGAAGACCAATCTATCAACACACCAGAAACCTGTTTATGTTTGTTGACTGAAATCTACTTAAATTGACCAAGAAACCTCACTTTCTTTCAACCCTGCAGGTTGTGCTCAATCCTAATATCTCCCCCTCACCATCTATACATTTTCTTGTGGTTATTATTATTTATTTATTTATTTGCCAACAATAACTTGTTCTTGAAGGTAAGTGAGAGCATGGGAAAATTATGCTGATCTCATGTGCAGTATAGGATAACAAGACCATTTTTTTATTGTACAGTTGGATATTATTTGACTAGATCTCTTCAGATTGTAGCCATTGCTATGTCAGAATCTGAACTAGAGTATATGTTTTCGTTTGCAAACTGCAGCCTGCTGGTTTTACTGAAACACCCTGGAGATAATTCTCAGTAATTTCCTGCCCTCCATGTCATGTATTTCCTATTGAGACTTTTACAAATGAGTGCAAGATGATCTTGCACTGTGTAGTAAAAGATATCTACTTTTAAAGGAGTGGTTCACTTTAAAAAAAAACTTTTGCTGAAAATGTACTCACCCCCATGTGATCCAAGATGTCCACGTCTTTCTTTGTTCGAATGGAAAAGAAATGAAGGTTTTTGATGAAAACATTCCAGGATTTTCTCCATAAAATGGACTTCATTGCGTACCAGACGGTTCAAGGTCCAAATGAGAGTTTCAGTGCAGCTTCAAAGGTCTTTAAAGGACACCAGACGATGAATAAGGGTCCTATCTAGCGAGGATGAGTATTTAAAAAATAAATAAAAAAGTTTAAGTTTTATAAGCACAAATGCTCTGTTCTGTAATGCGGTGTTTGTGACTCTCCTGTTCAAAACTCGTTCATCAAAACAAACAAATCTTTTTTCAAGTCATTTGGTTCATTCAATGAACGAAATGAATGAAATGACTCAAAAAAAGATTTGTTCATTTTGATGAACGAGTATCGTTTTAAGCCATTTGAAGCTGCACTGAAACTCTCATTTGGACTTTGAACCGTTTGGTTCCCAATGAAGTCCATAATATGGAGAAAATCCTGGAATGTTTTCATCAAAAACCTTAATTTCTTTTCGAACTGAAAAAAGAAAGAGGCGTGGACATCTTGGATGACATGGGAGTAAGTAAATTATCAGCAAAAGTTTTTTTAAAAGTGAACTAATCCTTTAAATGTCTACAAGACGAGGATGGAGAGCAAAATGTAATGTTCAGGAGTCAGATATTTGTGTGCTCATTATGACATGGAACTAAAGGATCCAGATCTCATTTCTGCTGCTAAACACAAAACTGTTGCAAAGCAAATATGCAATTATTATTATACTAATGGAAGCTAATGAGAGATATTAGCATGCATTGGAAAGATTTTCCTGTAGTTGAACTGAATCTTAAATGACTTCCCTGTCTCCAGAGTTTATTTGGTTTGAAATGATTATGAATAAGTAATTATTTGTTCCTTCACAGCTCATTGCAATTAAAAAAAAAATCCTAGTATTTTGATGTTAAATCTCCATTTATTTAGCTAGAAAATAAATTGGCCAGTTTCACTACCTGAACCTCACTCAACAGCAATCGGCTGCCATTCAGCTCGTGTTTTTTGCTTTACTGTTACATATTCGAGAACTGCTCAAACTTTTGATGGTCTCTGTTGCTCTCAATGACTTCTCCGGTCCACTGTTTCAATCCTACAGTTCACACGCAAGCGTGAAGTTTAAGCTTCAAACGCGTACCCTGCTCCGCTCGCTTTGTGCCAGTGGACACATTGAGTTCAAGAGAGACAGCGGAGTAGGCAAAACATGCAAAGCTACGTGCCATCGGAAAGCTTGATGGGACCCACACAGAGTGAACAGGGTTTCAGTGCCATCTTCGGTCGCCAGAACACACAAGGGGATTGTTGTGTGTCGTAAGCCTAAAGTTGCTGTTTTGAGATGAATATAACAGCAAAAGATGAGAGATTTTGCATCTACCAGCATGAAGGAGAGAGATTCTGAGGAAATGGTGCTCAGTGCCGCATTATATACGTCACATCCATGCCCTTAATTTGCTCGCATGAACGCCATTGGACACTGGGATGCCATGTTGTACTGCTTGAGTATTTTCAGGGAAAGGTGTTTCCTCATAGTGTTATCATGGACGTAACGTTGAAAGAAAGATATTGAAAGGGAAATTCATTCTTAATCAATCTTGTCTCGTTTTCCAGAAAAAAACTTCTAACCATCATTAAAACATGATAAATTTGAGAAACTGAACAGCAAACCTGTATGAAATTTTAAGACTTTAGCATAGAATAAACTGTGTCTTGAATAAGTGTCTTGTTGAGACTTGTTCTGGCAGATTTTGAACACGTTTTATTCATTAGCCTGACAAAATGTATTTTTACAAGCAAAGAAAAAAATCCACAGAAGAAAAAGACACTGATTTCGAATAGGACTCTCTTACGAGAGGTTCTCTCTTATTGCGTAAAGGACCGTACACACCGGGACGAATATCAGCGTGCGTTATTCGTCAGCATTTTCAACGCGTTTTTTGTGTTCACACCCAAGCATTTTCGCTGACGATGGGCCGGAGAACGCGCAAATTCATTCCCTGACATTAGATGGCGCCCATTTGCCATGCAATACCACTCCATAACAGTTATCTTTTATCAAGATGTGTGTAGTCCTGTCACGTTTGTCATATGTTCTAGCACCAACGAGAACACCCAGCTCTACATTCATCTTGCCTTGCATCTTCCTCGTCTTATTTCTTCCTGGCTGTGTAGACAGCGATGGTTATTTCTTCACCGTTGCATATGTGTGCTCGGCAAGACCATTTTTGTGTTTGAGCACCCAAGCTATGATTTACTGTCTCTTCAGAAGCTCCAAACACATGAGCAAAAGCGACAATTTCATTGGTCGGTTAGTTTTTACGCGGCACATCAAACTAAAAAACGAACCCGAGGTGGGTTTTTTTCATTACGCTTTATGCATGCCGTTTTACGCGTCAGTGTGAACACTCAAATTGGGCGCCCTTTGTTTCAGTCACGAGGCGTTAAACGTCGGCGAATAACGAGCGAAATTCGTCCCGGTGTGAACAGGCCTTTAGATGCTTACGCTGCGGGTGAAGTCATGTTTTCCAGAATCTGAAGCCAAAAAAATATCCTTTTTTCACTTTACCCATTTGCATTAAACGTTGCATCTTTAAAAACCCAGTCATATTTTTTAATGGTCATGGTTTTTGAAATAAGGATTTACAGTAAGTGTTCCACTTCCTGCTTTTTATGACATTGAAAAATCGTCATTTTGCCTCAGAAACAGCAGGAAGTCCCATTTATTTGAATTAGGGTTGAGACTACAAACACTAGCTCATTATTTATCCAGGGTGTGGGACCCACTCACCCTACAGGGCCTGTACAGATCAGTGGGTGGGACTTCACTTGCAGAAACTGAAATCAATATCAGCCATCTTGTCTGGAAGCTAAGCTAACAAGCACTGTGGAGATAGGAAGTTACAACAATGACTAAAGAAACTAAACATGATATGGAAGAAGAGGATTTTGAAATTCTGCTGCTCAAATCCGATGATCGTGGCTATCTTTACGAGCCGCAATGTAGTGAAGAGCAGCTGAGGCTGATGGAGGAACAGGAGGCGGCTGCCTGTCACGGTTGAGGAGCCCGGACTGGCTCGGGCTGAGGCGGACTGCTGGTGCCTGTGCTCTCTGTGCGCTATGGACACAGATAGAGTCCGTCTGCTGCAGAGACTTTAAAAGATGGCAATTTCTGCTGGATGAAATCTCTGAATCAGACCAGCACATGGGCGTTTGTGTTGTGACGCATTATACACCAAAAAGTGCGCATTATATGCACGCGGAAAACGTGTACCATATACTCGCAAAAACTGTTTTTGGCGTATCAAATGCCACGAGAAATTACATTCGTGCTATGAAATCGAACTTTCAGTGAGATCGGGCTTGGCTAGCATATATAAAGAGCGGCACAACAGGCTGAACTCTTTTCATCAGGCTGATGAATTTTCATCTATTCAGCAAAAGTCTTCGCATCGCTGGATCTAGAGAGCTGCCGCGTGCAAAACAAGCGACCAACAAGCTTCAGGAAGCGTCTGGAGAAGACAGCCGTTTCGGCCTCCTTCAGCCATCCATGCCTGTTACTCTATCGCGGTGACTAAAGTATAATTTTCCTTCTCCACTGTGTGTGCCATCTCATCTGCGCTCTCTGGGCCGTGAGCACGTAGCCATTGGCACTCTCTTCGAGGGCGGCTGCCCTGAGTGCGAAGATGTTTCAATGTCGACCCTGTGGACTTGGACTTCAGATCTTCAGACGATGACGACGACACTCTGCCTATCTCTGCTGGACCGCACAGGAAGAAGCGCCGCTCCTGAGAGGCCACCCGAGAGCCGATGTGGCGCCAGAGAGCTCGTTGGGAAATTTCCCTCACGCTTCTTTTTCTCCATAGGGTCCGTAGAACCAGTACCTTCTTCTTTGAGCGAGTCAGGCTTTTACAGCCGTGACTTCCCTCGTACCCAAGAAGGACGGAGCCCTCAGGCCAATTTTAGAGTGGGAGATATTTGAACAAAGCTCTTATGAGAAGACCATTCAAAATGCTCACAACCAGACAGATCCTCACACAAATTCGCCCGGGGGACTGGTTTATTTCCCTCGACCTGAAAGACGCACACTTTCAGATTCAGATAATACCCTAAAGAGGATTTTGTTAGTTATCATCACATATTTTCATTGCAGGGTTGGAAAAACTGAAGAAATGTTGCTAATGAAAATATCAAATTAATTGTATTAGCTCAAAGGTGGAAAAAATCATCCTCATGATCAAAATGTAGGGTAATGGCCAGATTATTATATATTTTTTTAAAGCTTCTTGAAAATAAACCTACTCAGGATATTCTCATGTATACACAGTGATGTTTACAATTTTTTATCTCAAAGGATTTCACTTTTTGGCAGCAAGTTGTAGGCCTGCATTTAGAGTAAATCATATAGGATTATGGACTGGGTGAGTAAATCCACATGTGGAAAATTCATCCAGTGATCAGCCTGATGCTATTTATCTCCTGCTAGAGTTGAGCAGAGTGAATGTTAAACATTTACACTATGTATGTCCTGTGTCAGCATTTTGAACTACACTAATGAATGAATTCATTCATGTAGCACATGCAGTGTCATGCATATTGTTAGACTCTTTATTAACGAACACAAGCCTGAACCATTGAAAACAATTCCACCCTGCTAGTACTGTATATCCTCTCCATTCCCTCCCAAGTCAAGTCCTGCTCTTTTGCTCCTTGCTGGGCTTTCTGTTGATAATTCATGCAGGCTATATTTTATAACTATATACTGTTTTCCTCTCACCAGTTTCTGAGGAGCTCTGTTATTCGTACTAGCCCTGGATATTTTTCCATTGAAATCTGAAGCCTACGTGTCCTCTTATTACACCAAGTCATAATTAAATGTCAAATCCAAACAATCTCAGAGTTTATTCAAGAGAACAATGTGAGGACACAATATGATGAGGAGATTAAGAAGTTTCTTTACATCATTCAGCCACATAATGCTTTGCCAGCTGTTTTGATCAAACCTCCACTGTAGGATTTACTCTTTCCTTCTACGAGAGAGAGTATTTTTAAGCTTTATCTGTTAAATCAGGTTTATTTTGCTGTGTGACCAATTGCACAATTTTACGACACTGACAGTTTAATGAAATTTTATCATTTATAAGGAAAAGGAACAGTGGCCAATTGTTATTTAACTAAATTCTTTATCATTTTTGTTTTAAATTATTATAAATGAGGCAGGAGAGGTAATGATTTTTTTCCCTATCCTGATAGTCTCACAAGTGTCTTTACCTTTCTTATAATTAGCAATATTAAAAATAGTTGTTTAATATATTTGTGTAAACTATTATGCTTTTTCCCAAGATTATAAGATCTGAAAATCTGAAATCCACGTACTGTAGCAACATTTTGTAATCATGTAACCATGCACTACATTGATAAAAATAGTCATGAATAGGAAGTTCATTTTACTGATTCTCTGAGTCATTTCGTTTATTTAAGTGGCTTAATGTTATAATTTTAACAGGCAAATTCCAGGGAACTTAAATAATAGGCTTGTTGGAGATGCGCCTCGCCTCGCCTGCAATGTAGTCGAGAGTAGGCGGCTGCAGTAAGAGGAGGAGTGAAAAAAGTGCAGGCAAGCACGGACAAATCTCGGTTCTCGCAGTGGGTCAGACACCTGTGAGATCAAAGTCTAATATCGCGGGATTCACGGGATTCACACTTTGCACGTGTTGCTAATAAACTGGATGTAATTTTAAGTTCTGTTGCTTTTATATGAAAATAAATATAATGAACAAGACACCCAAAGTACTTGTTATTTAATTACATTCCAAATATTTGTTTATCTATATTTTTTCTTTAATACAGACATGTGTTTTTATATATTGTTTTAATAAAAAATATCATGTGCATAAAAATATCATATTTGACATCACATAATAACCCATATGGCACTGTCAGAAAGTTTATTCACCCATAACAAATATGTAAACACATAAAACATGATATCAGAGTTTTAAAATCAAACATGTTAAACGAGAAAAATACATCACGGTTGTTTAAACCAATGAACATAAAGCTGTGTCGTCAGCAAGTCGTTTCCCATCATGCTTTTGATCCGCGCAGTCGGTGGAGAGCAACTGCGCGCGACTGCAGAATCCGACAGGTGCGCCTTGCGCTCGCGAGAGTTTTTGACATACGTCGGCATGACGTCAGAGCCAGGCGGACCGTTCTCGGACACATTTCTAACCGGCATGCATCTCGCGCTGGTCACCGGTGATCGATTCTGCGCAGAATTTGCTCATCTCAAACAAGCCTAATCACTTTACCTTCCGAGTCTTACGGTTCATTTGTCACGTAACGTGACATACGACAATGAACAGATTGTTCATTAATCACATATCTGGGACTAATGCAGCAGGATGTCGACACGAAATATGGTGGATTGTTGTTATTATTATGATAATAATAATATGATAATAAGAGCGCGCCAGGAGCGTTCACAGCCGAGGAGACCGACGTTGAATGGGGGTAAGTTATGTCCTTATAGTTATGCATATAGTTATGGCCAAACAGGTCTCGTCATTACTACAATTAGCCTTTGGGTAGATTGGGTAGCCTAAATTGGGTAGCCTAAATGTCAAAGCTTGAAGTGTTAATATTTCTCCTTGTTATAATGATTTGCAAAAATAAAAACGGCTGCATCTGTGTTGATGAGAGAATCGCGATTGTGCAAGCTACATAATGGCCAAGCATGCTGGTTTTTGCTGGTATACGTTGCAAATAGAGGGGCAGCAAAATTGTTTTTCGCCTAGAGCGGCAGAAGTGCACACGCCGGTCCTGGCTGTAAACACTTGATGATGCGAGCGAAATACCGGAGTGAACATGGCTGTAAACGACTTTGTTTTGCTTCAATTTGAAAAACTCTGGAATGTTCTCCATAACAGGGCGAATTGCATCCCGTGTCTTGTTTCCCATTTCTGCGGTCGTTTCGGTTTTCGATTTCTCTAACCTACAATGTAAAACTCGGCACTTAGCGCCTACGTCACGGCTCTCAGCCCGCCCTCTGTTCGTTGATTGGCCGGCTGTTTTCAGTCCGGTGGAAAACTGAAAGATAGGCCCATAGACAGTGGATAATCCGCTATCTCAAGACTCACTACAGGAGCAAAATGAAATTAGCAGAAGTAGGAAGTCTGACGTAGTCAGGCTAATTTTGATCATCAATAATTTTGAAACCAATTCAATTGACCGTTGACAAAGACCCGCCACCTTTAGTTACTGTTGCTATGTCTGACAAGCCCTGCTGCTCTCAGGTCACACCATGTTCTCACACACTGAAAAATACATCAATGAGCAAAGAGGACACTGACAACACGCCGACAGACAGGACAGACCTGGTTACTTTTTATATGAAGCAAGGCCTCAACTTTCATTTAAAAAAAAAATAAATTTAAACAATAAATACCGTTTTTTTGTGTGGCTTTTTAATGTGCCGTGACAAATCGCTGAAGACCCTAAAGCAGCTCTTGAACCTGATCATCTCTTCCTTCTATTTATAGCATCAAATAAACATCAATGATCATCAGATGGAATGTTGTTACGAACTGCGGAAAGACAGTCAGTAGGCTACACACCGTTTTTTAAGGTCAAAACCATAATGTTTAAAAGGCATTTAAATGATAAACTTACATCATGATGACGCAGCAAAATTTAAATATTATCTTGCCAGCCCTTTAGGCGAATATAGAGTTTAATCAAACACAAAAAGCAAAATTATACATCCATCAAGTTAATATTCAAACTTACCGAAAGTTTGTGGGGTCGAATGATGACGCTGTGTTTTAAGAATAGACTAGATTAGAATGAAGTGAAGAGTAAAGGCGATTTATTGGTTGATGCATATTCTAATAAGGCGCAGGCAGCCATCTATAGGCCAATGTGCAGCAGCAGGTCGATCGTTCATAAGTTAAATATAGAATAAATGTATTTGTCATATCAAATTAATACCTGACGTTTCAATTTACCATGCCCTGCTGCCCACAGGGGGTTTGATTGACAGGTGACCTGGTCAATCATAACGCCGAATACGCAACTTTGTCCGACAACAAAGCTGTCAGTAGATTAACTGAAAACGGTATTGTTTAAATTACTTAAATGACAATATTTGAAAGTTGAGACTTTGTTTCATATCAACAGTAAGCTGCTCTGAACTCTCTCTTGTAATCACTCGGTGTAACGTTACGTCTTTGCCCCGCGATGTATTTTTCACTACGTGAGTGCATGAGAACATGATGTGCGTGACTCGTGAGAGCCGCCTGGCTCGTGGCTTGTCACATAGTACCTAAAAAAGGCGGGTCTTTGCGAACGTCTCTATTAATGATAATGATTCCATGATAATGCATGGAATATAAGGCAAAGTGCCACTAAATAACAGGGCTAATTTGTGGGAGGCGTTGCGTGGTAAGGCTTTGGTAATCAGATGGCTTGCAGTATCTGCTCCACAGCCAATCACGGGCCCCCTCCTTGCTCGGGCCCCGGGGCTTTAGCCTCGCCTAGCCCTATGGTTAATGCGGCCGTGTGTGTGTCAATAATGTTAATCAAACATCAGAAAGAAAGTGAATTTACTGCATTTGACTGAATTACTTTTGCAAAATTAACAAGAATGAATGTTGAATTTTTAGTGAAAACCATGTATTGTATATTGATATAATATAATATTATTCAGTGCTTTAAGTATTTCATAGGTCAATTTATTGTGCCTTTGTTCTATTTTAATTTGTGACTCTTGTCATCAGTAAGCTTGAGATTATTTTCTTAAGCTACTATTATTTTTTGTGATATTGAAATTGGTCACAATAATTATGAAATTTTAGTGGCAATACATTTTGATATGATAAAAAAAATCGTGTTAAAAGTAACATAACTTAACTGTGAAGTATATCATAGATGGATAAAATGACTTGTATAATAATATAACATTTAGCTCATGTAGTTGGTGACCTAAAGTGGTGGGGGGCCCTGCAGTAACTCATAGCCCCGGGGCCCAGTGAGCTCTTAATACGGCCCTGGTCAAAACCACGACCCCTGACTGCTTTATGGACAAAAATGGGGGATTATGATTGGTCAGATCGCTGTCGATTTCAACTCCAAAAGCTTAACGTAGGCCAATCTTGTTCGCGTGACTTCAACTTCAGTATGGAGCTAGGATTGTGTCTTTATTACATGTGAGGAAATAAATGATCTGAGAGAAAAAAAAAATGTTTGAGAGAAAAAGTTATCACACCAATAGAAAAAAAATAAATATGTGAGACTAAAACAGTTTTGAGAGAAAGTATTTTCTCATAGAACTTAAAAAAATATAAATGTGAAATTTTTTTTCTGAGAAAAAAAAATCTCTCTCAAAAAACTTAAATATATCAGTGTGAAAACACTCGCACTCAGCCATCAAATAATTACTGATGTCTAACTGTAAAAAAATAAATAAATAAGTGAATGAAGTTTCCAGGTCAATAAAGACCTGAGAAATGCATTTAAGGGTTAACGTACTGTAGCACATCAGACATTTCACTAAAAACCCATTCAGTTCTTATTCAAGCGCATGCATTCATTTCCGGGTTTTGGCCTACAAAAATATGTCATCCCTGCAGTATTGTATGTATAATAACATATTTACAGGTTTGAGATGACATTGAAAAAAAAATAGTTTTTCCTCACCATGACACATGCGTTGTAAATACATTTTTCATGCTGTTTAGTACACTGAAGCTAGCCATGTTGTCACAGCAGGAAAAGCTAAAGCTCAGTTTACTATCGATTACTGATATGCTACACCCTATATGACTTTCCAAGAAAGGTGAAGGAGAAATAATCGCTCACAGCATGGATACAAACAAGGATCTGGTTCATTTGGTTCATTCATTAGAGTTGGTTCACGGCCAGCTCTGAGCTGTTATTGGAGGGTATGCATGTACACCGTTGGCCGAAATGCCTGCAGTTACTCACAGTGAGTGGCAAAAAGACTAAGCGGCTGTATATAAAAACAAACACAACACATATAAAGTGGAAAGAGCTTAGCGATTGACTGTACAACTAGATTTGACAAAAAATCTGAGGTATATTTTTACAGACTGCTATAGAAAGAGGAGCAAATTGATCACTGCAATTCACTGAAACAACTGGATCCAGTCAGCGAAAGGTGGATTTGCAGTTATCATTTTGTGTCAATATGCTGAATTTAGGTGTAAAACCATACCCATATATTTTGTATTGTTATATTAACAACAAATCAGTTAAATATGTATCATTGCATATTGTGCATTATTGGATGTTTTTTAATAAAAACTGACCAGTCTATAACACTGATATAAGTGATCACCTGGATTTAGACCTACCTATATTGTATATAAATAAAGCGGCAAGTCACAGGCAACTTTGCGTTAACACTTTAGAAAACGGTTCCTCCGTTAATTAATAACTACACAAGAACCAATGAGTGACACAATGTTAACAATCTAGTAGGCCTAACTATTATTAACTAACAAGAAACTCTGATTAACGAACTAGTAAAGTAATAGCTCACAGATGAAAGTGGTTGTTCACAACTAATATGCTTCCCATAGAACTACTAAAAAAGTTTATTAACAATCTAGTTAGTAACTACTATTAACTAAAAATAAACTCTGATTAAATAATTGGTAAGTAATAGTGCAGCAGATGAAAGTGGTACTTCATACTTTGGGAATTACTAATTATTTGGATCCGTATTCAAAAGTGGAGATCATGTGGAACCAACTGGTAATGATTCAAGTGTTACGACACTGATCTAGGCATGATTTGTGCAACAAAACACAAGTCATTTCAAGCGTTTGAGATTTTTAGTGAGACTTTAGTATACTTTTGAAAATTTCTTTACAAGTATGTAGTAACACTTGAGCCATTACTAGTTAGTTCCCATGATCTTCACTTTAGAATACGGATCCAAATAATTTAGTAATTTCCACAGAAGTATGTAGTAGCTAACACTTGAGTCATAACCAGTTTGTTTCACATGATTCTTCAGTTAGGCTACTAATGAAAAGCCAATAAATGTCACTCACAAGATTTGCACACACACAGGCCCCAAATTTGGCCCCAGGACAAGTAAGGTTCTCGACAACTAGCATTTAAAAATCCATTTCTTTAAAATTATTCAGTTGATAAATAGACAGCATAGGCAAATTAATAACAGCTTTCCCAAATCATAAGTCTGCTATTACAAATTGATAATGTAGACAGCCTTGTTTTACAGTCGCAGTTAAAATGTTAACGTAGTTGCTAGTCATTTGTCCTGCATTGGATATTGATTAGTTTTGCATGAATAATGAAAATTTTCAGATAGTTCTAGAAGCATTAACACGGCAGATGTTTTGCCACTCAGTCAGGCTGAGGGGGTTGTTCTGGCGGGAAAGTGACATCAATGCATTCCCTCTATACAATAGATGGCTTGCCAGCATTTAGACATTTAGACATTAGACAAAACTTGGTGAGGTCCATTTAAGATTTGTTGCAATAGATATTTTAAGTATGACATTCTTGGTATAGTAAACTTTTAAACAATATGACATGACTTGACATGACTTTTGGTGTGTCGATTCGGACGCAATACCACTACAAAACCTATCCAGTGCAAACCTGATGCATGAGGTATGACAGTATCCTCATAGATTCAATGATTCTATAGGGCTCAAATGGAGGTTCACACATAGCCTTCAAAACCACAGTCAGGTCCCATCAACTTTGTAATGGTCTTCAGCTGTCTCGCTCCTTTAAGGAACCGGTTGTGTGCTAAGCGGCAGCCTCACTAAAGCCCTTGTGACAGGCCGAAATGGCCACTGAATAAACTTTTAATGTAGAATGTGTGCGACCTTCCTTGAACTATTCCTGGCAGAAATTTTCGCACGTGTAAAGTGACGGTGACGGTGCCCTAGCACTCTGTATTGTGGCCACAACGTTAATTGGGAGCCCTGCTGCCATTACGATTCTCCCTCTCAGCAGGTAGGCCCATAGATGCCACAGTTCTGGTCGAGGGTGTGGAATCTGACCTCTTGCTTGGGACACCAGATCCCTGTATTGGCAGCGCAGCTCTCATCCCAATACGTCATATAACTGACGTCTTGGGATGTCTTTTGACCATACGTCAACATCCGTCGTTTCAGGGTACCCCTTTAACGTCGTTACAATGACGCTGATCGGTTCTCTAACTCTACCCCAGACCTAAACCTACCCCTAAACCTACCCCGTCAGCCTAACTGACGTTAAAGGTAAAGTGTCAGTTGTATGACATCCCAGGATTGTCATGTAACCGACGTTAAAGGGTACCCTAAAACGGCGGATGTTGATGTATATGTCGGTTACTGTACATGATGTCTTGGGATGAGACTGTGTTAGTATTGGGGAAGACACCACAGGTCATAATGCATTAGTACCATGTTTTCATTGTCCAGCACGGGGCCACTATAATTAGTCAAAAAAAGAGAATCTGTAAAGAGCATCTGGGCTGTTTCAGGTCTACCGGTGGAAACACAACAGTAGAGTTTTGGGCCAAACATGAGACCGCGCATCCAGCCCCAGCGGTCGGTAAAAACATTGACCTCTGCCCTGCCAAATTCCGATCCCAAATCTGTGCCCCTACTCTCTCCATTCCCTGACCTGTGGTCCTCCCCTGGATAGCTGGTCTGCTGCCGCCATTCAGGCAGCCCTCCACATGCACTGTCCCTGACTCGACGCTATGTGTTCCCTGGCCCATATTAAGAGTGTCTGTGTTAGGTAAAGCTATTGAAGAAAGTTTTGTCTGCAGCAATTGTCTGTTTATTTATGACATTACTGTTGTGTTGTCTGTTCTGACAAACACAAAGTGTTTCAGTGCCAGGAGACCTGCCTGCAACTCCCAAGTAATTTATATGACGCTCCTTCAAGTGCTGATGGCCACACTCCTTTTACACGAGCTTCTCCTGGCATAGAGCTCCCCATCCATGAAGTGACACATCTGCTGTTACTCACTATAAGTGACGTAACTCTGCCTAGGGGAATTCCCTCTGTCAACAGACCCGGGGATCTCATGGGAACCAGAGCCCGAACGGATGCTGGCGTTACCGTCAGTTGTCTGTTTAAATGCCATGTGACATTCAGACCAGTGCTCAGCGCCCATCTCTGGAACGCACGCATAAAGAGGAGACCTAGATGAACGACTGCTATTATTGAGGCCACCAACCCCAGCAGCCTCAACATTGTATGAATACGTACTCGCCTTCACAGTCGAAAAGTCTTGGCCCTTTGAAGTGATAGCATAGCTGTGTTCTTCACCGAATCCATCTCTGACATCCTGCTGGCCAAGGAGCTCTTTTGAGATTTATTAAAAATCCCAGAATTATTTAAAAAAAATGTAGTTGTAAAATAATAGTTCAAATTTTAGTTGAAATTCGTATGCAGTCCCCTTCAGAAGGAGAACCTCAGAAATTTTCAGTGATCGCGGGTGCAACGCATTGGTCAAATCCACGAGGATCGCAGATGATTTACTGTAAGCATTTGAAACTTCTAACATTGAAGGTGTTTGTTCAACTGCCGTAAACCCAGAATGGGCGCAAGCACCCATTTTTCTTTGGGAGGAGAATGTAATGCATGTAAAACCTTTCTTCCATTTTTTCCCTGTGGAATTTTCCCTGAATTGCAGCTTTGCTGAGAAGAACACAAACTTCTTCCCTTAATGGAATCCTCTCCGTGAGGAACTGCAGCTGATAGCCGCACTAAATTCTGCGAAAGAAACCAACCTTCCAAAAGATTTTGATTGTTCTGACAAATCAATACATGGCCCTGCTGTTTAGGGTTGTGCGCTGGGCTCGTTCAGCCTCCAAAGCGCTAAGTCCCGGCGCTGTTGCTGTAGCCGGCCTCTTAGCTGGTGGCGAACGAGAAAATGTCCTAAACCCTGGCTGTGTTGCCGACTGTGTTGGTCTGTTAAACCCTCTAGGCATTGAACCCCTGAGAGATTCCGCCTGTTTCTTTAAATTCTCAAATGGCTTTTGAAACGCGTCAAGACCCTATCGGACAACAAGTACCTACATGTCATTAGACAAGGGCTAGAATTCTTGTTTTTAGCAAATTTCAAAAGATGTATTAGCTTTTGTTAGTAATGCAAAACGTTATGCTTCCTACGAAAACTGTGCCGTGATGGCATTATAGCAGCACGGTGAAGAGGTGAAGAACAAAGGTAATGACTCATACGACTGGATTTATATGCTGTGGGCAGGTAGCCCCGCCTTTCAGGCGTTAATAAAGGTGTCTTCAGCAGACGGCACTGGAGCCTGATATCCCATAGTAATGTGTTGTACTGAATTGACTGACTGAATGGGAACTTTATATACAGTGCACATGCAGATTTAAAACTTTGCAGGGTGCTTTCATTCACTTAGGCCGCGTCCACACTACTGCGTTTTCGTTTAAAAACGGAGAACTTTTGCTGACGTTTGCACCTCCCGTCCAGACTAAAACGGGAAAACGAAGACCTAAAACGGAGAAGTTTAGAAACGCTGCAGCTCCGTTTTGCGTTTTGAAACGCCGGAGGGCGTTTTAGTGTGGACGAGACAAAACGAAGGACTTCAGAAACGCTGACGCAGAGGCTCACGCTCGGCTCTATGATTGGGTGTTAACAGTCATGACGTCTCCTTCCCTGATTCGTCAACTACTGTTTACACCGGCACGCACATGCCCAGTGTTGGTGAATGCTCACGTGATCCGCGTTTTCAGTCGTTTTAATGTGGACGGAGATAATTTCTAATGCGCAGATAAAACGCTGGTGTGGACGGGAGATCGTATTCGTTTTAATTCTCCGTTTTTAAACAAAAACGCAGTAGTGTGGACGGGGCCTTAGAGCTATGTTACATACATGAAAGGTCATTTTCAAAAATACATAATAGAAGCCCAGTAACAGCTTTTTTTCTGTATATTTTAATTGCTTACTTTACTTTTACTTGCTTACTATTTCTATAAAAAACTGTTATATGATGTAATAGAAATAATTAATTCTTACATTTCAGGCACAATATGAAACAAATCATGTGGAGCAAAATAACAGTATTCATTACTTTTAGATATTATTCCACATACTGTGTGTAGCCTCATGACATAAGTTCATGAATAAACATAAACAATTATCGAATCCTGCTCTGTTGGCAATGGATCTGTGTCACACGGGAAGCTTAAAGTGCGAGTTCTGGGACATTCTTTTGATTTAAAATGTAACCTAAATACATGTACCCTTTACTGATAGTATTCAAGATATATACTTCTTTTATTTTTACCACATCTGAGAAAGGTTTCCAATAGCATTGAGAATAACTTGTCATTGTCAGATATGAAAGCACATATTTTATCCTGTAAACAACCGCTCTCATCTTGCTAAAGGTCCCTTTTAATGCTCTTATGCATTGTTTACAAGGCTTGAGAAGTAATATCAGTGACAAGCCTCTCTTGACCCCAATTTCAACATCTTGATCCCCATTTTGCACCATGTGTGAGCCATCTTAACATGGATGTAAGGAGAAGCAGTGTGTAATTGACCCCATCTAGCTTTCTAAGCTGGCCTTTAATCCTTTCTGTTTGTGCGCAGTTTTATAGAATAGCTATTAAAGATGGACTTTTCATGACCCTCCTTATCCCTTAAACTTAAGAATTTAAGAATTCAAATTCTTGAAAATCATTTTTAGTCTAGGTCCTGGGTAAGATTTGTATGCACTTCATTTAGCGGAGAATATCTCAACTGTTATAGACTAATATGACCCTATTGAACAACATGTGATGTGTGCCAAAATCTCTAACCGGGACGAAAGTCCTGAAAATGACCACAATAGGTGATACTTATATCACAATTCAAGTGAATGGGACTTTTTTTTATCTTTATAGAAATTCTCATACATTTCTACCAGTTTAATCTTCATATTAAGAGAAATATTTTTTGTATTCACTTTATCTTAAAAATAAAATAAAATATGCAAATTAGGCAATATCTCATTAAATATGCATACATAAAACCTCTTGAAGCTACATAATTTTCTGAGGTGATCACAATGTTCACAATGACCATATAGTGTAAGTGTTGTACCTTTCTCACCAATGCCATGAAGTCGATAATGATTGCGTGTGTTTGCGGGTATGGAATGCCAAAGCTGACTTAAATAAAAATAAATAAATACATAAATAAATACACAAAGATATGTAAAAAAGCAAAATGCATAAATAAATACAGAAATTAATATACAAAGAAATGTAAAAAAGTACAAATAAATGAAAGTATTTATACTTTTATTTACTTATTTATGTATAATTGTATTTTTCACACATTTATTTATTTATTTCTACATTTATTCATTTATTTATTTCCACTTTTTTATTTCTACATTCATTTATGTATTTATGTTTTTATGTCTACCTTGATTTATTTTCACATTTATTTATTTCTACATTTAATGTATTTCCACATTTCTTTATTCCAACATTTTTTCTGCATTCACAGTTGCACTTCTCACAGCTGTGAATCCATGGACATGGTCACATGTAAATTTTTTGGAGAAAGCGATTGACTATCCACAGAAAATTGTCTGAATTAATTAACTTGGTGGACAAACTGTTGTTAGCTAGATACAATACACAAGAAAAAAAATAAAACTGGTACAAATTCATTATAATTATTTAAATACACAAAATTACAACTCAATGATAATGACACGTACTGTAAATGTAACACGCCAACACAAATAATAAAGAGTAGATTTCCTTACTTTTCTTGATCTCAAATCATCTTGTTTGACAGCCATGTGCTCTGCAATGACCTCATGTGTGTAATAGGTAGGGATGCTCCGATCAGGATTTTTGCAGCTGATACCGAGGACCGATTTCTTGTCATGGTGATTCGGCCGAGAATCGCATACCGATCTCTGATGCTTAATTGACTTAATATAAGACAAATAAACAAAATGGAACAGTTTAATGCAGCTCATAAGGTTTATTTAAACATTGTCCAATACTGTGGAGGACAAAAATAAACATTTAGTCTCCTAAAATGGAGAAGTCTGATGTAACTTAAACATCGTCCAATACAAGTCTCGAGCAGGACAAAATAAATAAATAAAAAAATCAAACAACATTTAAACTCCTAAAAGAACAAATTGAAGTGGTTTGATACAACTCATTAGGTTTAATTAAACATTGTTCAATGTTAAAAAGAATAAAATAAATAGAAACATTTAAACTCCAACATGGAGAAGTCTGATGTAACAAATAAGGTTTAATTAAACATTAAACACATAAGTATCACGTTAATCCTCACGCTGTTAACGTCATCAAATCGCGATCGGTTTGTAAGATCGGCCAAGTTAGTGAGTACCTGATCAAGTCAAAAATTGTTATGATTCAGCCAATGCCGATCGATCGGAGCATCCGCTAGTAATAGGTTGACTGCTTTTTAGCCATTTTCTTTATATTAAATCAGAATGCTTACACTCTTCTATGACCTTATAATGATGGTCATTGTGAACAGTGATTTCCTCAGAAAATATGTAACTTCAAGGGTTAATATGAATGCATATTTAATGAGATATTGCCTCATTTGAATGTTTTATTTTATTTTTTAGACAAAGTGTAATACAAAAAGTATCTCTAATATGGAAGATTAATCTGTAAGACATTTATGAGGTTATCTTTAAAAGGAAGAAAAAGTCCCATTCACCTGCGGTGTCATTATAGTGTCACCTGAATGTGGTCATTTTCAGGACTTTCGTCACGGTTAGAGATTTTGGCACACATCCCATGTTGTTCAATGGGGTCATTCGCTCTAGAACAGTTGAGATATTCTCCGCTAAATAAAGTGCACACAAATCTTACCCAGGACCTCTACTATTTAATCCATACAACCTGAAACATACAACCAGAACAACCTGAGTCGAATGAATAACTGTAATCTGAGGGTAACTGTAATAATCCGAGCTTCTAAATCTGAAAAGTTCTCAAATATTTTCTTAGTAACCCATTAAAAAGGCAGTGTTCTTTCTGTGGTGCCTATTCACAAGTTTCCGAGGAGCGCTCCTGTAAAAATAAACTGGGTGAAACTTTCGCGTGAGGCGCGGAAGTAGCATTTCAATGGTATTTTGTCTGTTCATTTAGCGAAGAGGCTAGCTGTTTTTGAGAATTATTTTACTATTTAAGTACGCAAATCTTTATGAGAGATGTTCGTTACGGAGCTCAGGGACAAACATGTGCATATTTGCGGTTGTAGACTGACAAATCGGCACTAAAACTAATTCCAGTGGCTTAAATTGATTGTTTTGAAACATAAGTTAAAGTCAAATTAGAGTGATCCTGCCAGAGCCCGTCTCTGATCCTGCCAACGACTGTAGTTTCCTATCACCTCCCAAAAGACGACGAATCTCCCTGTGTACATTGGTTTAAATTCTTAATATTCTATAAACTCTCTCAGCATGTGTTTGGCTGTTCGCTACTGATGTTACACCTAAACTCAGGATCAAAGCCTGTGTTCCGACCTGAATACCAAATGTGTCAGTTATTGTATTCAAGTAGCACATTCATTTATAATTTTAATAAACTCCAAAGCTCAATGACTGAAGTGTGTATTTTTTATTTTAATTGTTTGTCAGCTCACACAACTGTCTGTCACCATGCCTTGATGAGTATTGATTATTACTAATGTTATTATAATACTCCCAATCAAAAACTGCAGAGGTAAAGGTACTGTTATTTCACCCTTTTGAATTTCGTTGAGGTTGTGTTCCCACATTGTTAGCTAGTTTGGGATTCTGCGCATAACTTGAATGACTGTCAACTGTTGAATGAACGAGTGTTAAGCATGTCAAGTCCCGCGTTTTGTTCGACTTTTAACCGAAGTCGCGCCCACTTTCTGACTGCAAGGCCTCATGGGGCATAGGAAACTTGTGGAATAGATTACCTTAATAAGCATTCTTGTTATTTTTTTTTCATATTATAACACTAATTTCTAGCACGTTGTCATGTGTTTAATGCACAACCACATTGCAACACCCTAGCAACCATCCAGAACACCATATCAACACTTCATTGAGAAATATCAAAATCTCAAAATCATTGAGAACAAAAGAATAAACCTCCAGAATAATTCTTCAGTTTTCCTTTTGTAGACTCCCTTGTGAGTCATCTCTCTGCCTGTGGTTCTCAGCACACGGATGTGAACTTGAACTGCCATCTCACCACCAAACATACACCCCTAACCTCTATTTCTTTCTTCACCTCTCCATTCTAGATTTCCTGTTCAGTTCAGATGTAAGTTCAGCAAGACGTCATTCATTCTTACAGACAGTCAGCTCTTCTCTCCCCCTTCTCTTTCCCCTCTCATTTTTTTCTCCTTTGTCAATTTTTTTCCTTTGTATAATTACACATGAGTGAGTAGCTGGGGACAGACAGACCTCTTTGGCTCTATTACCTTGTTTTCACAGTATACTGTAAACTAAAATGACCATTGGAAAGACCACAACATCAGGAATAGTTTTAATATTTTAAAATCTGTCATCATTCACCATGTTGTTCAAAACCTACACTCAAAAAAATTATATGTTGACTTTAAACATATAAAAAAATTACATGTGCTAGCATTCTCATGTTGCTCCAAATGAAAGGATCTCGTTTATGGAAAACAACAGTAAATGAATATGGAGAATTACTCACTGATTTCCATGCATTTTAATAGAGATTGAGACTGGCACTTAAATTGTAGAGCAAAAATAAGTATGGACCAGTTTTCTTTTTTGAGTTATTTTAGTACTGAATGCAACTAATACAAAAATAGTTGAAATTATAACAAAAGTTATAGGAGTCTATTTTCAAAATTGCACATTTAATTCATCACTGTAAAAACTTATTGATGGTTTAACTTAAAAAAGTAAGAAACCTGGTTGCCTTAAGTTCATTGAACTGGAAAAAGTGAGTTAATGCAATGAAGGAGATTAATTTAACCATCAGAAAACTCTAAATTATATGTTATCTGAACTAAATAATTATTTAAGTTGATTTGGCAAAAGAAAAAATGTTGTGATTACTACACTGTAAAGAATATTGTCGTTTAACTTAGAAAGTAAGTAACCCTGTGGTTGCCTTAAAAATTTTAAGTTGATTGAACTGGAAAAAACGAAGTTAATACAGTATGAAGGAGATTAATTTAACCATTGCAGAAACTTAAAATAATAAGTTATCTCAACTAAATAAATTATTATAAAGTTGATTTTACAAAGAAAATATGTTGTGATAACAAATCTTGAAAAATATTTTTTTATAGTGAGTGGTCTTTGTAATTGTACTTTTTATTTTTTATTTTTTGTTCAGTGTAATTGCATAGAAAAGAGAGATCAGTACAATTCTTCAATGTTTATCCTATTCTGTTCCACAGAAGAAAGAAGGTCTTACAGGGACTTAATAAGGGTGCATACATAACATAATATTTATTTTTTGGGTCAAATCACTTTACTGCTTATATTGTTTTAAGTTCTAGAGTCTCACTATGATTCATATGTCTGAAATAGCACATCTTCTCATACTTGGGTAACAATGATAATTCATGGAAGCAATTCATGGAGTTGGGTCTGAGGGATAAATAAGGGCTCACACACTTTCCAGTCCTATTGGCAAAGGGGATGAAGGTGAAGTGATTTGTGTAAAATACCTCATTACACTCTATTCAATGGAATATTCAAACATTAACTTCCAAACCACACAAAAATAGACTAAGCAAAGCAAACCATGTTAAAAATCATACACTTCCTCAAATAATGCCCTCTTTAGAACCTGTGTCTCTAGGGCAGGGAACAACCATTCAGGCATCTCTGTTGTTTCTGCAGTGTGGAAGTTCAGCACTGTCATATCTTTTGATGAAACCCTGTTTCTCACCTGAATAGCTGGTGGGCCAGTGGCCAGTTATCGACTAAACATCTCTCTGTTTATTGGGTCAGCAGCTTGGCAGAGAGCAGTTTGGCAAGTTTAGGCGAGTTCTACCACTGAAGAGAGAGAATATGCAGATCAGCAGACCTATGCTCTCATGTTCTGATGCTCTCACAATTTTTCAAGTTTTGAAATTTTTTTTCCCTCTTTCCCGAGAAATAACTCCGAGACCAGTCAAAATGTCATAACCAAAAATCTAAATTTTTAAGTGATTAGGGTAAAACATTTTTAATTTGGAATTTCTTACAAACTTTCTCAGTTAATTAATCACAGTGTGAAATTGATTTCTATTACGTTTTCTAAAATGTAATGTTTAAATATGCAAATTGGCATTATCTAATTAAATATGCACTAATTTGTATACATTTTCAAAACAGAAATCTGAACTTTGGAATAAGCCTGGTTTCATTTGGATGTCATATTAGAGTTGAATGTTTTTACCAGTGTTGGGAAGCTACTCTGAAAATGTAGTTTGACAAGCTACAAGCTACTTGTAAGTTAAAGTAGTTAAACTACAGTCAAGCTACCCGTTTAGAAAAAGTAGTTAGCTACACTACAAGTTACAATCAAAAAGTAGCTAGCTGCATTGAAACTACTTTTGCTTTTTGAACAATGTATATTATAAATAACTGAATAAGTGTCTGATGAATGTTTTAAGTAAAATATTTAGTGTTTAAAACAAGGCAATGCAATTACGATTTCAAACAGTATTGTTTTATTACACACAACACTAAAATATCTCTGACTGTTTGTCAAAAGTGCAAGAAATAGCCTACAACATTGCAAGAACAAAATATACATCCAACGTAAATTGCATGTAGAACATTTTCTCAGAAATACTGATTGAACTTGGACAAATAAGGCCATGGGTAATTAACGTTAGTTGTTTCTCCATCCTCCAAATCTGCCATCACGTCTTGCTATAGAATCATAATAAGGGTGTGTCAACCCACTTCTGTACGTCAGTGAACCTTTAGCCGCAAGATGCGTGATTAAACAACAGGTGGTGGTAATGGCAAAAATGAGTTTGTAATTTAACAAGAAGAAGAATATCCTTGCATCGTGCTGATTCGCGCAGGCTCGACAATGTAGCAATGTAACTTTTGTCGTGCTACACCGCTACTGCTGCAAAAAGTAGTTAGCTACTGGAAAAGCTACACTGTTTAAAAAGCAACTGAGCTACTGCCAAGCTACTGAAAAATGTAGTTAAGTTAGTAGCTACGCTACTTGTAGTTAACTACTCCCCAACACTGGTTTTTACCTATCACATTTTAGCACTAGGCAAACAGAAAAACCCACATTTTTAAAATGTTATTTTAAATCTGCTGAATATACATCAATCGAATCTGGTTAAAACTTTCAGAATACAGATAAGAATAAAACTGGAAAGTCTGGTGTGTGTATTGTCAGTCTACAGACAGTCTAATCTACTATGAGACAATAGCTATTTGGGGTTCAGTAAAATCAAAGTTTTTCTGACTTTAGTTCTGAACTAAAATGCTGCATGTCATAGAGAATTTAATACAATAGATTAGGTTAAATTCTCCTTTACATTATGTCTGATGATTATTTTCACAACAGAAAATGAGCTACAGAGCTCTAGCTTCTTGTGGTTCATAGCAGAAACTGATGCAAGAAATGCAGTAAAAGTAATTTTTATGAAAGAACCCAAGCAGACATTTAGTGCATGTGAGAAAAGAGAACAACTGACTGATGGTGATGCCTTCTCAACTGAGAAAAAACATTAAACTTCTTTCTCTCTCTCCCTATTATTCTCTTTTTCACACTTAAGAAGGGGGAACAATTTATCATAGCGCTGCAATCCAGACAGCTTCCTGTTTATAATGCCAGCCAGTCCCTGTAGCAACCCCTAAGCAACTTTCTAGAGACTAGAATCTAAAATGCGGTAATACAACAAACATGAATTATATAACGTAAAATGCAACAAAACACAACAATGGACTTTGTTAATGATTAAATAGCAAGAAATTGTTCAATAATATAAATAAATGTTATGGATCGTGCAGGGATTTTTGGAAATGCACCTAAATACTAACAGTTACAGTAAAAAAAAAAAACTTTTTCTTTTGTCAAATCAACTTAAGTAATTTTGTTCAGTTCAGATAACATATAATTTTGAGTTTCTTATGATTAAATCATTCTCCTTCATTGTATTAACTCACTTTTTCCATTTCAATGAACTTAAGGTTTTAAGGCAACCAGGTTATTTACTTTTTTTTAAGTTAAACCAACAATATTTTTATATAACAATACAAATATTTTCTATTTTACTCTAAAAACATTTTCAAATATGGGTATTTATTTTCTCTCACACAAAGTAAATTAAATACAACAAAAGTGCAGCACCTGTTAATTTATCATAAACATTCCCATTCTATTTGTTCACATATAAATATTTGAAGAGTTCAGATGCAAAAGCCTCTAAGTGCCATTTGAAATTTTCTTCTAAAATGACCATTTTTATCAAGCTTGTATATTTAAATTCAGTAATTTCTCATACGGAATATAAAAAGGTCATACGGAATATAAACATTCCTTTCTCATACGGAATTTCTCATAATTTCTCATATCTGGTAATTTTCTGTAATTTCTCATACAGAATATAAACATTCCCATTCTATTTGTTCACATATAAATATTTGAAGAGTTCAGATGCAAAAGCCTCTAAGTGCCATTTGAAATTTTCTTCTAAAATGACCATTTTTATCAAGCTTGTATATTTAAGTTCAGTAATTTCACTTAAATGGCAATGAAGATTACCTATTAATTGTCATTTAAGTGAAATTACTGAACTTAAATATACAAGCTCTGATAAAAATGGTAATTTTAGAAGAAAATTTCAAATGGCATTTAGAGGCTTTTGCATCTGAACTCTTCATTTATATTTATTTATTTATTTAGAAAACTCGATCTTTACAATTATTTGTACTCTACAATGCCCACAAATCTCTTCATCTCTTCAACTGTGTAGAAGACTTTACAGTCTATGGTAGAAGACTGTTGGCATTGTTTGTTTAATTTCTCAAAATTAACCCCGCCTGTACGTTCAAGTCATCACGCATGGCCCCGCCCTTCCGCGTTGGCGTCATCGATTCAAACTGGTATCAAAGCAGAGTGAAGCCTGGAGAGCCAGAGCGCAGACCGCACAGAGACAGGAGGTAGACGCTGTACAGCACGACCTTTTTATATTCCGTATGAGCACAGCGTTCTTTATTTGTAAAGATGTGGACGGCTATTGGGAAACTGCTGCTTTTACATATGATACTCGTGGGCTTTCTGCTGGTGAATGGTGAGTGTCTGCTCCACGCTGACAGTCCGCTGTTATGAATGTAAATTGATGCTGTAGAAACACCGGCGGAGCCGCGTGCATCTACTTCCGATGACGAGACATTATTTGCGCGCTATATCACGTTAATCTCTTTATACAGCTTGTATTTTTAAGAAACGACAATTTGATCAAGTGCATGTTGTTCTTGTCCTGCCGTGATTGCCGTGGGCACAATAAGAAGGATGTGTTATATTAACTGTAATTATTATAGAAGTAGTATATAAGTCAGTAGTACACAATTGAAAGTAACCCATACGCAATTATAGCGCAACTTTACTCTCATTGAATATGTCAACAGTATAATTTAGATGTGTTTTATGCACACGTGTTATTTATTCTTGGTAGACTAATGCACTTCAGTTTACTTCAACCTGTCATTTTTACTAACAGTATTGTTTGACAGCTGTTAACAGAACTTTGCATAAAATTATGTAGGACTATACAGAGACTTGTAAAATAAGAAACTACTGCTAAGAATGTCATTACGTGTGCTCTATCTTAACTTTTTTTTAAGTTTGACCTTTTTTTTAAAGTTTGAGCTGTCTTTGTGAATGTGATATGTGCAATATAATAATCTATAAAGAATTATACATATTGTACGTACTGTATTTTCCCCAACAATTTATTTGACGTCTTTTGTGGAAGTGGGTTAAAGTAGAGTTGAAACAAAATATTGAAATTTGAGGAGGGCAAAGTAAAAAAAAAATCTTGGCAACAATGTTGGTCAAACAGTGTCTGTTTTGATCATTGCCTTTAGTTAATACCTTGATCTCCCCAAAATTTGCACCCTGTATTTACACACAATTTCTTAATATGACAGGGACTAAACCGGACTGTGAAAGCGGTCAGTTTCAGTGCAATAATGGCAGATGTATCCCGACTCCATGGAGATGTGATGATGATGATGACTGCTCGGATAACAGCGACGAGGAGAACTGCCGTGAGTAATTTGAACCTCTTTTTAACAGGTGTCTTATATAGCCATGAAGGTACCATCTTTGTCCCTCTTTCAACTAAGGTGTTAAACTGTTTATGGTACCAGAAATGTCTGTCTACACTACTCACTGGTTTTGAAACCACAGGCATAAACTTGTCACACTGTTTCCTTGAAAAGACTCCAACTGTCATGGCTTGTGGCTTTAGGTACCTCTACACTGGAATTTTTACTTTCCATTTTTTTATGCCTTGTAAACATCACACACCGTATACATAAGAGTAGATTACAGTGTTTGTTTTACTGTGTAGTATGTATCAGTAATAGACAATGCGCTTAAATTTGTGAAGCTGCTTGTGAATCACACATTATTATTGTAATGAATAAGTGATTGTCTAAAATGAACAATGTGCATGGCATATTTTGAGCGTATTATTAGTCACACTCACAGACATTCGGTTATTAGCTGTGAATGTAAGTAGGACTTTGCAGAAAGGTTGACACGGGCTAGATTGATTTTTGCAGGACTTGCTAATGAAAGACAAACATAGAAATTGTAATCAGCAAGTTGAATGACTTAATCTGAGCCGTAGGCTACAGCAGAGGACACAACTGCCACGAAATGTAATTATTCCGTTGTATTGGTCACAGTATTAATTGCAAGTGCATTAATTATCCTGGTTAGTTGATGAATGTGGTAAAGTGGAGTGTTCGGAGGTGCAGTGGAGATAATGCCTTTTTCTGAAAACTGATGAATTTAAATTGAACTTGCTGTTACCTTTACGTATTAATACCATAAAGGGACAATCTCACAAATCTGCACTGCATTCTGGACAAGTTGATCAAATAGAGTAACACAGTGTGTTTTAGTCATGTTGAATGTAGGATTATAAAGGTCATACTTCTATTGCTGTTGTTCCGTATTTATGAGTGTTGCTGTGTGCCGCCTGCTAAGCTTTCTAGGGCAGGAATGGTTGGTTGCATTTATCAAGTAAGAGAAAGAGACGCCTCCACCTTGTTCCCAAAACGCGTGAATTTACACACATCGGGAATCACTTGCTGGGAGTTTTTTTCTATGGCTTTTGATTTTTGCTTATTTAGATGATCAATTTTTATTAATTCTTTTATTTATGTTATATGAAACCACCTGATCTGACTTATATTTTAATTTGTTCCTGTTTGATGTTAAAGCTACACTGTGTAACTCTTTTAGTTTATTCTTAGCTACAAACACTTAGTTCTTTCAAAAATATATGTGCTCATTAATGTATATTTACTTCGTTCATGCAATAAAGTATTCTTGTGAGTAGTGCTGGGCGGTAAACTCGGTTCAAACCGAAAACCGGTTTATATTTTTACGTCACGATTTCTCATTTTCGAATAAACCGCCATACCGGTTTAATTACACAACGTTCAGAACGACCGTTACGCTGCGCGACCATAGAGTCCGCGACACTGTTTCAGACGGACCCTTTACCCGTTGCACTACTGAGCACCGACGAGGGTAAACAAACAGCAGCGCTCTGTTACGTTACATGGACGATGGATGCTGAAGAATTAGTACAACATGACAGTGATGACACCGAAGAAGAACTTGTGCCAAAAAGAGGAGCCGGGTCTGTTGTTTGGAGGTTTTTTGTTTTCCAAAAATCCGACGTCGACCAGTTGGGCTAAAATTCTCCGCTGGGAGAATGACCCGGCAACACAAGCAAATTGCTCCAGCGCCTTAGCCGCAAACATGTCTTGGAATATCAAGAATGTATTAAAGTCCGCCGCGGATTTAGCGCCCTCCACATCAGCATGTAACACAGGGAAAGCTAAAGAAAAGTTAAGCCAAATATTGTCTCCATTATACAGGATAATCCTGTGTGCCAAGTAAGTTAGCACTTTATATTTATTTTATGTTTGTTCTGGTTTCGAAGCAATACTTTTGAAGGAATAACTAATGCAAGTTGCATAATTTTGTTTTAATTTCTTTAATAGACCTTAAAAGCAATGCAAGACAAGATTTCCTTTTATATTTACTTGAATGCACGTAAGGTTCCTGGATTTGTACTTGAACTAGCAAAAGTATTTCAAGTTTTTCTAATTGTGTTGTTTAAAATAAAAGTTCTGTATTTTGACTGCCGTTGTCTTTGCATTTTGATTCCTCACTTCATTAGAATCATGAATGGCTCTTATTTGTAAACAGCATAATTGTCTGGGGCCATGCAAACCTGTATTACTAGTGTGGAATTATTCTACAATATTCACTAATGACAGTAAAATAGACCATCCTAAGTCAATTTACTGCAGTAATTCCTCTCTTAACCAGTAGAAAATGCATTGAACACCTGACTATGCATAAAAAAATAAATTAAAAAAACCGAACCGAAAAACCAAAAACCGTTATGATTTTGAAAAAAACCGTGATATCAATTTTTGGTCAAACCGCCCAGCACTACTTGTGAGTGTATAATATGCCATTGAAAATACATACGGGTAAGGGGTTCTAATGTCGGTCGCGCATGTTGACCCTACATCTTGAAAGTACATTAGCCAAAGATGGACATACCCGTTAATTCAAGCTTCGCCTTTCGCGTTTACCGTTCCGGTTAACACTCATGGACGAGGTCGAACTGGAAGCCATGTTAATCTTGGACTACATTGGCCACCGTAGGAGTTAAAATGAAATTGGAATTGAGAGGTACAGAAACTAATATTCACTGGGTGGTCATATACCTTTACACCTCTAGATGGGGTTAAAAATCACACAGTGTAGCTTTAAGAAAAATCATGAAAGCAAGAAGCATTATGCTCAGATTTTGTGTCATTGCCAACTATCATTCCCCCAGGTTCAAGTTTGTCGCATTCACCTGGTGTTTTCTTGGCTTCGGTCATGCTTGTTTAAATGGATTCATGTAAAGGTGCCCCATTTTATGTGGTATCTCCAACAGGCAGGGTATCTGTGGGGTTACACCCCAGGTAGAAGTGTTCTCTTGGGCTGTCAGTAGGGTTGAATGCTCCCTCTCCCTTCTGGAATGTTTTTCTGTGGACTTGGACAGACATTGAATTAGAATAATACCTTAAGGATTGTGCTTTGCACTCCCCTCCCAGACACAACCTACTCACGGAATTGGCAGGATTCCTCTTTAGTTGCCCATGGAGACCGTAATAGCAACACTTCACAACACATACTGCTCCCTCTCCCTTTCTTTCTGTGCTCTTTTTTTCCTTCAGTACCAAATTCTAATCACAGAGCTTTGTGTCTGAAGATGAAGTGGGCTCTTCGGTAGAGACTGGCTTAGTGGCTAGAGACTATTTATGTGTCTCAGGATGGCCTTCAGTCTTAGATGAACGTCACACGGACATTGATTCATTACGACATTAATCAATGTTGACAAAACGTTCTTGATAGTACGTTTTATAGCAATAACTCCAAAAATCCCAAATTATAAAAGTTTTTTTTAGCAGGGTAATGTTGATAATGATTTGTTTACTTACTGTTGGTTTTGGTCTATGATACAAACTGAGCCCCTGTACAAACAGAGAAAATTGCTGAAAGTAAGTCTTGTGAAGAGATTAAGACAAATTGGAATGTGATCACCATAATAAGTGACAATAATGATGTAATTTGGAGATAAAATACTCTTTAGAGTTTGTTTGTATACTCAGATTATCAAGTATCTTATGTGCCACCACACTGTATTTGTTTGATCAAAAATATGGCAAAAACAGTAATATTGTGTAATATTAAAAAATTTAAAATAACAATTTTTTATTTCAATAGGCTATATTTTAACCCTTTACCTGTCACCCCCCTTTTTGATAATTGACATTAAAATGCACTATACAAACTTAAATGGTTGTAATTCAAGAATGCTTTGGAATATATACCCAAGTTTGGTCTTGTTTTAAAGAAAACAATCAGCAGATTATTACTAAAGTGAAAGCACTTCAAAAAATTGAAGTATGTAAAAGTTATGGAAGTTATAATTTACAGTAAGTCAAATATACTTTATTAATATTTTTTTAATATGAAATAAATATTTTACAAAATATGTTTTACTATAAAATTACTATAAAATGAAAGCTATATATATCTAACCGAGTTGTGTTCCAAATTTGAAGTTGATATCACAAAAATTGAAGTTCCCATGAGATTTTGTTTAGGCGTTATACCAAAAATAGCCACCGGGTGCCATTGAATTCCATTGAATTTAATTGTATGCATTTTGCCATAACAAATTAATAAATTTCTCTCCAAATATCACTTCTGTCACTAAATATGGAACCTTGAGACTCAGACCTTTCTAACAATATGTGTTTTGTCAAGATTAGAAAAGGTATTCATAATAAATTATGAAAGATGATGCCCAAAAGGGGAGGGGCCTAATAAAAAAAATACTGTTTCTATGGTAATTTTATATTTTTTTTTATTGACAAATACTAGTTATGTTTTATTATGAACTTTTAGCACTAAAAACCAAAGTTTCAATTATTAAAAGTGTGTGTGTTGACCTTTTGTGACAAAGGTCAGAAACTCCAGTAATGACGTTGATTTTTTGAGGCGCACTCTTGTCATAAATTCATATATTACTGTTCATTCATAATTTGTAAGAAAAAACAGACCTAAGAAAAAACAGACCTAAAATATCTATTTAGGAGTCTTAGACCTTTCCAATGATATATAGTTTGTCATGAATAGATTAGGATTTAATAGTAATATAGTGAAGTAAAGTTAGATTGCCCATATACGGGCAAGTGACAGTTAAGGGGTTAAAATGTTGTTTATTCCTGTGACGGCAAAGCTGAATTTTCAGATGCCATTATCCATCTTCAGTGTCATATGATCATTTAGAAATCATTCTATTCTGATTTGGTGCTCAAAAAGCATATATTATTATTATCAGTGTTAAAAATAGTTTAGTATGTTTAAACTGTGATCATTTGGATTCTTTGATAAATAGAAAGTTAAAAAAGAATAGCATTTGTTTGAAATACAATGCTTTTGTAACATTGTAAATGTTTTTACCATCACTTTTGATTAATGCATCTTTGCTGAATAAAAGTATTTAATTGTTTAAGGGATACTCCACTTTTTTGGAAATAGGCTCATTTTACAACTCCCCCAGAGTTAAACAGTTGAGTTTTACCGTTTTCGAATCCATTCAGATGATTTTCTGATATTTAGAAGAATATCAGTAACCGGACAGTTTCTGGTCTCATTGTGAAAAGTGCTCTATTGAGGTAAAAAAAAAAAAAAGATTTTGAGTTTAGTTTGACTTGGGTATTTTTTCGTCACTATTCTTTATTGTATATTTTATTTCATGATACATTTATTTTCTATGAGGTAAAACATCACAGGGAAAAACCTGACAGAGGTGACAGGCCATTTTTCTTTTTTCTTTTTGACTCGTATTGTACATGTATTGCGTTGGAACAGATTTTTAATGGCTAATTTAAAGTAAGTGCTTCACATACCTTTACCTCAAATATAACAAGGGGCCGCTACATATATCTCTTGCACATACACAAACACCCAAAATCATTTATTTTTCTCTCAATCTCTTAAAAAGACGTCAAAGAGAACAAATCGTATAAGGTCACAGTTCAGAGACATAATCAGGTATCCTGTCTATGGACTTGTTATTGAATCTGCTATGATAATGATCCTAACCACCTGTATCACATGGCATAGTGTGTTTCTGAGACACAAGAGATGCCTGTCGGAATAATATCTAATTTTTATATTAAATGGCAGTGCAGGGATACAGCTAACATAGCTTGTCTGTGTTAGTAATAGGGTTATGTATTACGTGTAGCTATTAGACTGAGCTCTTGTATTACGTGTCTGAACGCACTCCTTTCTCTTTCAATCCACACATACACAACCACACACACAGTACACATGTAAAGCGGAGCTAAATGAGTAAGCAAACACTGCTTTTAATACAATATTTTCCTGGTACTGCTTTTCAAGTATTGCAGCACCTTGTGAGGAGGATCTCATTTGTTTACTTTCTTTGAAGTAGGAAGTATATTCCTCATGGAAATGTAAATGTGTTTTTTTTTTTTTTGTAAAATGTGCAGGTTTAATAAAACAGTAACAGTCAACAGTCAGTAATTTTTATGATGTGTACAGTCATGTGAAGTGATTCACTGTATGTTCAGGCCTGTGTAATTATGGGGCTAATGTCACTGTGCTGCACCCTTCCTTCCCTTCACTTTGATTTTATTTTATTACACTTACATTTTATGTTTTACATCCCCTTTCTTGTGAATTGGTCTTGAAGACGTTTCTGGGAAAAAGACCACAAACTATATCGATCTTGTTGTGGTCAATCAGCAGGCTTCTTGCTTCTTGCATTCCCAAAAAATGTTCAACCCAAAAATTAACATTCTGTCATGTCATCATTTATTCACTTTCATGCAATATGATTTATTTGACTGATAAACAGAATGTTTGTGTGATGAATAATTAATTCTTCACTTACGGTCTGTTAACTATCGAAAACTGGATCAGTTCAATTCTGATCAAAGACTGATTTTCGGATCTGAATCAACTGATTCATTTAAAAAGATCAGACTCCAAAGAACGATTCATTCTCGAATTGGGCATTGCTACCTTTTGTAAAAACTTCTAAATTCTCGAGAAGAGCTAGTGTGAATGTAGTCTTGTAATAGAGCACTTTCACTTTTGTCATTTTGGACCTCAGTTCTCTGGATAATCTTCATAAATTAAAATATTTTCTCCACAAACAAAAGAGGAAGTGAGAAATTCAGGTTCGGAACGGCATAAGGTAGAGTAAATGGCAATGTCACGATGCTCCTCCAAAATCGTACTGGCAGAGAAATCTCGTTGCTGTTCGAAACCGGTTAGTGCTGTGGTAATTATTGCTGGGGGTTTTTATGCCCATGGGCTTTTTTTTTTTATTCATTAAAATGATCAGAAAACACGCATTGGTCCTTTTGTGAGATTGAGCATGTGCATGTGATGGCAGTTATTGTGAAACAAAGACCCAGGTGACCATGAACTGTGTATGTGCATAACATAAATCCAATTAGTGCCTCTCCATGTGCTGTGTGGATATGCCAGATCAGTGGGGTTATTTGAGTTCAAGGGCAAGAAGGTCCCGTTTGTGAAAAAACTCTTTAATTTACTAAACAGAAGCTTGTTTTTACCCAAGTAGCACTTATGCCAAAATGATGATGTCTTGTTTGAATGTGCGAACATTCATTAGCATGAAGCATTCAGTCTGTGTCCTCTTGAAACTGTCACACTTTTAACATTCTTAAGCATACATGCACAATTCTGAAGCTTTAGAGAGTATATGGGATCGTTCTAATTTGGATTTTCTCTATAATGCTGATATACACTCACCGGCCACTTTATTAGGTACCCCATGCTAGTAACGGATTGGACCCCCTTTTGCCTTCAGAACTGCCTCAATTCTTCGTGGCATAGATTCAACAAGGTGCTGGAAGCATTCCTCAGGGAGTTTGGTCCATATTGACATGATGGCATCACACAGTTGCCGCAGATTTGTCGGCTGCACATCCATGATGCGAATCTCCCGTTCCACCACATCCCAAAGATGCTCTATTGGATTGAGATCTGGTGACTGTGGAGGCCATTTGAGTACAGCGAACTCATTGTCATGTTCAAGAAACCAGTCTGATAGAAGAAGATTGGAAAAACGTTGCCTGGTCTGATGAGTGCCAGGAAAATATTCCCAAAGAGTGCCAAGAAAATATTCCCCACACCATGACACCACCACCACCAGCCTGAACCGTCGATCCAAGGCAGGATGGATCCATGCTTTCATGTTGTAGACGCCAAATTCTGACCCTACCATCCGAATGTCGCAGCAGAAATCGAGACTCATCGAGACCAGGCAACGTTTTTCCAATCTTCTATTGTCCAATTTCAATGAGCTTGTGCAAATTGTAGCCTCAGTTTCCTGTTCTTAGCTGAAAGGAGTGGCACCCGGTGTGGTCTTCTGCTGCTGTAGCCCATCTGCCTCAAAGTTCGACGTACTGTGCGTTCAGAGATGCTCTTCTGCCCACCTTGGTTGTAACGGGTGGTTATTTGAGTCACTGTTGCCCTTCTATCAGCTCGAACCAGTCTGGCCATTCTCCTCTGACCTCTGGCATTAACAAGACATTTCCGCCCACAAAACTGCCGCTCACTGGATGTTTTTTCTTTTCGGACCATTCTCTGTAAACCCTAGAGATGGTTGTGCGTGAAAATCCCAGTAGATTAGCAGTTTCTGAAATACTCAGACCAGCCCTTCTGGCACCAACAATCATGCCACGTTCAAAGTCACTCAAATCACCTTTCTTCCCCATACTGATGCTTGGTTTGAACTGCAGGAGATTGTCTTGACCATGTCTACATGCCTAAATGCACTGAGTTGCCGCCATGTGATTGGCTGCTTAGGAATTAAGTGTTAAAGAGCAGTTGGACAGGTGTACCTAATAAAGTGGCCGGTGAGTGTATTGTGAAAATGTTTTCATTAAAGCTGCAGTCAGTAGCTTTTTTTGGGTTAAAATGATCCAAAATACATATTTGAGAAAATACATAACCAGCCAGTGTTCAAAACTATCTGCTTGCCTCGTTTCAAAACGCTAAGTTTGTAATAATGCTTTTAATTCCAGTGCTACTGGCAATGTCAGAACCAGAACAAAGTGGATGATTCTTACTGGTCATACTTCTAAAAAGAAATATCTGTGATTGTGAATGTCAGTATCCACACCTCTCCTCACAGTGTGTTCATCCATGCTGTGCTGTGTTAAGGGTGTTGAAGTAGTGAATAAGTATAAAGTAATAAGTAATAACTCGCGTAAAGTTGATAATTCCACAAATTAATGCAATTGCAGATTTCGAAAAGAGATGGCGACAAAGAGGAAAAACTGCGGACTGCAGCTTTAAGGAAGTGTAATAGAGCTAAGGAGAGTGAGAGAGGATGAAACTAAGAGACAACGAACGTGTTTTCATCTTCATATTGTGGATATTGCCTGGATATTGTGGATAAGCTTTTAGGTTGAATTTCATGAGCCACTTACTGATATGAAATCTTGGGTCTCTGTTTGTCTCTGTACAGTAAGTGGGGTGGGGAATGTGACAGACACATAAGGAGAGAAAGAAACTGAAAAAGGAAGAGGTGAACAAAAATACCGCCTCCAGCACACTCGGTAGCTGTTGGTGAAGGGCAGCTGAAGTGGTAATAACACGATTTTTTTGTTTCATTTATCTATTTTTATCCCACATTGTATTCTTGTAGATGGGTTCCAGGTGGTCTCTGCTCATCAAGGTGTGCGGTACAATCAGCCATAGGCCAGTGATTCATTTGGCAGGCCTGTAAAAAGAAGAGAGGGTGAAGAAAGAGTATGCTTCTTCTTATGCATGGTACTAAATGTCAGACGTCCTACTGGATTTTGGTTTTGCAGTGAGCGGCAATGTATAGAATAGAGTGGTGCAGTGATGTATTGTTTTTTGGCCAACACAGAAGTTACCCTGGTTCCCTCAACAAAAAACAATATGATTTTTCCATTTGACTTTTGGATTATTGCAGAAAATAAGTTCTGTGTCCATGACCAAAAAAATGTAAAAAAAACCCCAAAAAACTGCATTTTAAATTTTGAAGCCAATCACAGATAAAATCACCAGAGGTAAAAAGCTAAAAAGGCTTTAAACGAACTAGACTGTGATCAGATGACTTTAACGTCACCATCATAAGCTTCCAAAACTCAGTCTTTATTAAAAAAAAAATGTATTGCAAGAGCGTGATTATAAACACAAGGGTGTAAAAGTGGTCTAGTGTGTAGATGAGCTTAATTATTCAGTGTTTATGACTTTTAATCTCCCTGATGATCTCTTTTGTCCTACTGCATTTAGCCACTTGTTAGGAACCGCCTTTTTCATCACTGTTAGTCCAGACAAGTTGAGTCTACTTAAAATTGGAGCAAACTGGTTGCCCTAAAAAATTGTAATGGTAACTTAAAAATTCAAGTTAATTTAACTTAAAATGTTTTGTAATATCAATTACTTTGCAGTTATTACACAAAAATACTATGTGTATTAACTGTAAAGTAATTGATTTAATTACTAAAAGCCTATTTTACTTTTGTAGACAAATATTTTCAGTTTTTCTTATCATTAACTAGTATTACAAATATTCAAAAATGTTAAAAATACTGAAAATATAAGTCTGGGAGATACTGATTAAATGATTCTGAAAATTAGTAGCAGACAGGCCTCATTAATGGTACCAGTAACATTTAAAACCAATTAATAACTTACAGAGCAGGTCTTAAAGTGTAAATTGCAGGTTAACCACCACAACCAATTCATGTGTAAATTCACCCTTAAAGCCCCGTTTACACTACACGCAACCAAGCGACGCGATACCATTCATTATGAATTGTGAGCGGGCAACTTACGGCGACACGCGTGACATCGACCGGTGGGGCATGTCCAGCGATGCGACAAAATTGAGAAATGTTTAACTTTATGCAAATGAAGGGCGATTTTCGCGACAACCAATTGGAGTGAAGTCAGTGGAGCGCGTCACTCTTCAGTGCTGAGTCTGACCGAGGCAAGTTGAACAAGAAGCTCATTTTAGCAGTCAGAAACTGTCTTATAATGTAAGATATATCTCCATGTACATACAGTGGTGTTCACTATACTGACTCCATGACTGAATGGTTTTGGGAACCCAGATAGACCGGTATTTGCCCGTTTGCTGCAGTTAAATAGCCGCGATGGCAAAGAGCACTCACTGTTTCTCGTTCATCTTTAATATTATGCATTTTATGTACTGATTCCATTTATATTTACACTTTTCCTTCCAAAATATTTGTTTGTAGCGGCAATAAAACTTATTTTTTGTCTAACATAGAGTAACTTCCATGAATGTCACAAACATTACTAGGCAACCAGTAGTGGGGAACGCCCTCCAGCGCAGCCACTGGCGACCTGCAGCGACAAAGTCGCGTGTAGTGTGAACTGGGCTTGCGTGTCACCCCCCTTTTTGAAAATACGTGAAAATGCACATTTCGAACTTAAATGGTTGTAATTCAAGGAATAAAATAAATGAAAAAAAAAATAATGAAAATAAACAAAAACCCACTAAAATGTCAATTTAGCTTTTATTGTGGTTTTAAAATTTAGTGCTGATATAAACAACAACAAATGGTTATATTTACAAATTCATTCATGTCATTAGTAAATAAAGAGTTCACAGTACCTTTTACTAGTTCCATTTCCACAGTACCAGTTCTTCTTTTCTTTTCAGGTAATGTGACAAGTGTTTCCCTTGATTTGCAGTCTTTATAGGTTCAATCGCATTATGCCAGATACAAATCCTTTGCAATGTCAAACTTTATCCCAGCCCTCTGTCCTTAAACTTACAGTATAAATTGGCATTTTTAAATATTATTTTCAGAAGGCACACATAACTTGGCAGTTCTTACACTTTGTTCAGTGAGCAAGTAAACAATCTAAAATGAATCTACGAGGAGTCTGACCATTTCAGTTTGTTGACTCGTGTTATTGTTGTGCACTGAGTTTTATCAAGCAGCATCAACACAAAGCTTAAGTCTTTTTGTTTTGTTACATATAATTCACAAGCTTGTTCATAGTGTGTGTATATGTATGTATTGTTTGGCGTGGAAGTGCAAACTCCTAAAATCCCAGTTCCTTTGTGATCAGTCCATGTGCCTGCTAGCATACGTCTATGACTATCTAATCCCTGCCAAGATTAGTGGAATATTTCAACATGACTCGGCTTTATTTACATTTATGTTTTTCATGCTTTCTTTCGCTTGTCACTTTCCCAATTTTGGCCTGGAATAGAATCCGGAAGAATATCCGAAGAATACCCATCTGTGCACTGACAGACATTCTCCCAATGTGTGTAAGCCAGTATCAGTGTTTGTGTGTGGTTTTGGGTCTCACAGCTTCAGAGATTATAATTCTTTTGAGTTTGTCTAGAACTTGGCTAGATTTTTCTCAGTCTCGTTTATTCACACGGGTCCTTAGTCCTTTCTCCTCAGTGTTTTTTGTACTGTGTCAGCTGTGGAAATTGAGCTGAAAAGTGTCCTAAATCACTGCAGTGCAGCAGGGAGTGGTATCTGCTCTAGCTATGATCCTCCGTTGAGATGAGGTTGTCAAACGACTTCCACAGTTGTATTTACGACATGAAGAGTTGGTGGATATTTTATGCTGCTCTCCTTGCTGAAGGATAGAAAATGATGTTTGAAGATTTGGTATTTTTTCTGCACTTTTATGCTCTCTTGAGAGAGATAGAGAAGGAGAGTGACTTGACCTTACTTAATCTTTCAGTGGTGCTCTGGAACATTAATTCGATTATTACACTCTCACATACTGCACTGTACACACATGGTCAGATCCTTTTTATCAGGTTGCTTAGACTGTTTGAGTAAACTGCCAAGCGAAGACCGATGATTAAATAATTCTTTTCATATTATGGCCGGTAACTATTATTACAATTGTATAATATTTTGTAGAAATAAATAAGAAAACACTAAAAATCTAATTTAAATGCTAAAAGTATATTTAGGCCTCACATTCTAGTATGCATATTTTGATATTTCCCAAATTATGTAAGTGTTATTAAATTATTATTGTTTTTAAAGATTTATTTGAAATAGGGAAAATGAAGATTCACAATGAAATGCCAAATATCAATAATAAAAACAATGTATGATTACAAATTATGATTTGTAAAAACAAATATATATTCTGATATGTTATGCGTCCCTATTTGTGATCTGTCTGTGGTTTTAGAGTGTTGGGAGGATGTTGCGCATTTCGCTAGTCGTGTTTACATTTTTGTGCCGCCTACTGAGATTTGTTTGTGTGTGCATGCATGCGTTATATTCTACCAATGTGGCACAGCATGGCATCTTCTTTAATGTGTTTCCTGATTGTCATTTAGTCGAAGGGGAACAATTCAACTTTCTCACACGCAGACCACCTGGTTAGAAAATGTGGAACTTTGTAGTGGATTGTAGAAGATAATTACTGACTGTAGTGAACAAGAAAAGGAGGATGTTTTTACTCTTATTTACACTGTAAAATAAAAAAATGAAAAGAAAACCCACTAAAATGTCAATTTAGCTTTTATTGCGCTTTTAAAATTTAGTGCTGCCAACCTACAGTTTGAAGAACGCATTTTTCAACAACTTTAAGGGGCATTATGCAGGAATCCCATTTTTGTCAAACAGCGACCGCTAGAGTCGCTGTGGAATACATGAATTTAACGTTACTGTTGTAAATACCACTCACGCAGAGCGTGACCTGGCGTGTTACATAGTAGGGATGCACCGAAATGACAATTTTGCCCGACATACCGATGACCGATAATTTGTTATATTTGAAAGCTGATAACCGATATATTGGCCGATAAAATCTAAATCCAATTTTTTAGACAATTTTTAAAAGCCTGATTATAAAAAAGTCTCCACATTAAAAGTCAAGATTTAAACACAATGATGTTCTTATTTTAATGTTGTGTAGCCGATATGACAGACTTGTGCTGCACATTTTGCCCTTTAACTGGATTTTCCTTTTTAAAAGTGATTTCAATTGTATTTCAAGCAATTAAAAAGCAAAGTGCCTCAGCTAAAGGAAATAATACATTATTTATCGGCTTTTAGACATCGGCTAAATGTTCTTGTAGGGCCGATAACGATAACATTAAAAATGCTCATATATATGCCGATACCGATAATGTGGCCGATATATCGTGCATCCCTATTACATAGCATACAATAGTATATTGTGTTTAATTTGTCGTTCAATGAGATCTAATATATGTTGTTAGTGGTGAGAATTTTCACGTGATTAAATGCATTGATCCGACAATTATCCCCATGAACTTGAATGGTCCAGATGCAGAACTTTTGCCAAGTGTGTCAGAGGTTCTGGGTTCTAATCCCTACTAGTTGTATAGTTTATTTTCCTAATCAAAACTAATTGTTTATTAGTGGTTGCATTTCAAGCAGGGACACGTTTTTTTTTGTGCATTAGGTTTTGTCATTTCACCGTAACAAATATAGAGAGTCTCTCAGTCTCCGCAACGGATTGAATCCGCGCATCACAGCAGAACACTGTCCGTGCCACTGGGGGGCAGAAGGCCACCATTCAACCCGAAAGAAGTCATATGACCATTTCGATAACTCTGAAGCTGTTCAGTTAAGCTAAAAAAACTGCATAGAATCCCTTTAAACTTAAATGTTTAATTCAAGAAGTAAAGTGCAATAAAAAATATATAATACAATAGGTAACAGGTTTTTTTTTGTAAAACAAAGATTTTTTTCTTTTCATTTATTCATTTTATTTATAAACATCAAACAAATCTTTGGAATCAGATTTAAATAAATTCACTTAAACAGACAGTCAAACAAACTGACTCACGAAAAGGTACCCTTATTCATTTTTCTTAGAAAAAGCTCAGCTTTTGAGGAGGAGAAGGGCCTCATGAAACTGTTCAAAGCCTTTCCCCCTTTTTTACTCCTTGTGTATCTTCCTCACTTTGCCCATCCTCCCATTTTCAAATTCAAAGCCCCCAGTAGGTCTTCAATGTCTCTTTATCTCTTTGACTCTCCAGCACAGTGCTCCCCATGTTCTCTCTCTCCCTCTCTCTCTCTCTCCCTCTCCTTGCCAGCATGGTGGGACCCATCACCTCCTCTCTGCCTTTTCTTTAGTTTCATTTCCGTGCAAGCGTTCCTCCTGTTTGCAAGCACCCTGACACTTCTCCAATAGCCCCGTCACCATGCAAGATTAGTGTGAGGCCCCAGTCTCCAGCACAGGTCACACCAGTAATAATACGATTCAGTGAGTGAAAGAGATGTGTGATGTGTGTGTGTGTGTGTGTGTGTGCGTTTACATTTTTGGTGTTTGGTGTTTTTGCATGCATAACACTGATTATTTATGTTAAGTTTTCTGTTTAGCCTTGAAAAATACACCTGCATAAAGCTTGGTGAAATTTGCTTTCATAACCGAAATGAAAGGCTTGCATAGCTGTTGATCTGTGTAAACTGCAAAGCATGTCCTTTCCCTTAAGGTTCTTAAGTTAAGCATGCTGCTACAGTTTAACCAGGAACAGACTTTACACAAGGATTTCAAACAGCATAAGTAGGGCCGAACGATAGACTGAACCGTATATTTGTGATGATTGTATTGACAATAAAATAAATCCAAGCAACACTGTGAATATTGCAATAATGCACTTTTTATTTGGCCATTAGGTTTCCCAAAAACTACATTTCCCTGAATCATTTCAAATTTGTTTGTTTACACAAATCTATTCAAAACTTTCGACAGTTCATTTGATTTCCGGTATCCACAGGGTCGGCGCTATGGTGGGGCATTCGAGGGCCGTGCCCCCCTAGTGCTCATTGATGCCCCTCCTACCACAGTTTCTAATACAATGCTAAATCATAAATCAGATGTAGGCTATACAATACCAAATGTCCAGCAATCTATTTAAATAGTACATTGTGTTTAATTTGTTGTCTAATTGGATCTGATATGTGTTAGTGCCAAGAATTTTCACGTGAAGAAATAGATATATCCAATCCGACGTCTCATTGTAACTGTTGTAATGGTCCAGTGGCAGAACTGTAGACTGGCGTGCAAGAGATTCTGGGTCATGTAGTGATCTTTTTTTTTTTTTTTTAATCGTTAAAATCGATTATGTTTATCAGTGGTTGTCAAGCAGGGACATGTTTGAGTGCATTTTACTCCGTGATCTCACCGGTACGAATAGAGATTTCTCCGCAACAGATCAAGCGCGTGTCTGTGTGAAGATGTTTATTGTGGCAGCGCGAGCCACAAGAGAACAATTTATCAGCACCACAGATCGAGTCAACGAGCACTTTGATCACTTGATTTTAAAAAAAAACAACACATTTCAGCGTGCTATATCGCCTCTTATTTAACAAATGAATGCTCTGCTAGGTAACCAGATATGTTTTATTTATTGGTACATCCGTGCCGCGAGATGTATAAAAGTGCTGGAACAACATCGACCCTGGCAAAAAGTGGTGGGGAAATTCACAAATAATAATTATAATAATAAAATAATAAAAAAAGTGTTTTTTTTTTTTTTGCTTCAAAATTTTTCTTAAACAGTGCCCCCCCGCTGATGACCCAATGCCCCTCCAGTAGATCTGCTCTGGCGCCGACTCTGGGTATCCATTCGTTTTTTTTATTTTTTTTTTTTTTATTTTTTTTTTATGTATTGTGTAGATAAATATTTTTTTATTGTTATATTGATGCGCAATAAGCATGTCTCCTCTGACATATAAAAATAGTATAAAAAGTCACACCAGTATAAATGTTAAATACTGTCTAATGACTGTAAAATAAAAATAGAATCAACACGAAGAAATAAAAGGTTCATATAATTTACAATTTTTAACTAAATTGCCCAGCTTTCATAGCTATAACACCAATTGAACCATTGGAAGTATTTTTAATACATTTGTTTTGGCATTACATATACATACAAATGACAAGAGTATTGTTGAGTTTTTTTTTCATTATTATTTTTTTGTTTAGATAACACAATATCTTTACATAGATCATTTTGAATATAAGTATTTGTGTCTGTGTGCGCGCGCGCATGGAGTGGACTCATGTGTCACATGTGCATCACACTAGAGGATAGGGCAAGTTCATTCATGTCTTGGTTGATGTCACAGAACCCTGTACACTTCAGCATTATTTAGCATCACTCGATCACCTCAGCTTTGGTTATGTGTGTTCCTATTTATTTCTATGGTATTTAAATTAGCAGCTCAGACATTTTACAAAATAACACATACGAACAACATGAAGGTAAATGATGACAACATTTTAATTTGAGGTTGAACTAGTGCTTTGAAGTCCAGTCTTAATGAGCTTTGAGAGCAGAGCCCAGGTGATGCTTAGCTACATTAATGAGTGCAGAGCAGGTCTGTCCACTCCAGCCGGACCTCTCAGCACGACTGCAGAACAAACTTCAGAGCTACAGCTAGTCAGTATGTAGGCTGCACTGTTTCAGTAATTAGATTACCCTGTCTGATCTTTGCTCAGGTGAGAGCACACTGATCTGGCTACCATGTTGGTTTACACTTTAGAGAATAGACAGGCTGTCTATTGATTTAAACTTTTTGATTAATTATTTACATGATATGCTGCTTTATTCATCAAGTTATTCACAATGAATCACAAATATCAATAAGAGAAAAGTCCTCAAATTTATAAAATGGCAAGATTACTTTTTTTAATTAGCTGTCATGTGATAGATGACATATTTTGTGTTATGTCTCACTGTTTTTCTGTCTCACGCACAGACACACCATCTTTTTTAAGATGCTGTGTCCAATTAAAAGTAGTTAACTCTTTCCCCATCATTGATGAGTGTTTCCTGTAATCCATGTGTGCAATCCTATTTCCACACTAACCAGGAAGATTGCTTGCGCTAAAGTAAGCTAACGTGATCATCAAAAATATAATCACCAGCATATAGATCAAAACTCCTTAACGTTACAGAGAAAAATGTTGAACCCACTTAAGAGAGGTATACGATAGTGAGAATTTTCAGACTGGAATAAACTTGGTATTTCCAATATTGGGTGGGGGTATTTTGAATGCATGCTCGCTTTTCACTTTAACTTTTGAATTCGCAATCACGTGTAATCTGTGTATAGTCCTATAATTTTTGGGCATCATGGAGCCGCTTTCAATATGTGGGGGCCAAGTTTGACACATGCACAGTTAGGGATGGGTATCGTTAAGGTTTAAACGGTATTGCTACTCTTACCAATACTGCTTATCGATCCAGTACTTTGGTATTGGTTATTTTTGTTTGCAGGCTTTTTTGAATTTTAAAAATATGAGATAGGACATGATAAGCAATTACAAAATACAAAAACCTGGTAAAAAACAAAACAAAACAAAAAAAAGATATTTCTATACACAGTGCTTTAATTTCAGGAAGGTCTAATAATATTACTGTTCATGTCAAGGTCAAGTAATATGGCCTAAAATAAATCTAATAAAGTAATCAAATTTACAATAACACTGCATAGTTTTAGTTTATCATTGATTGATTAATTCGTATTAAAGCTTAAGTTATTTATTCAAGAGCTGTGAGTGATTTTCTCTTTGCCTTTTGTAGTTTGATTCGCATTAATAGCGCAATCGTCAGTTGGTTTATTAGAATCTTGCCCCTTTTAAAGGGGTCGTATAATGCCCCTTTTTACAATATGTAAAATAAGTCTGTTGTCCCCAAAGTGTGTATGTGAAGTTTTAGCTCAAAATACCCTACAGATATTTTTTTTAAAGCATGTTAAAGTCCCTGTAAAGGCAATTCTACAAAAAGTTCTAAACACATTATAAATGTTACATATGTATTGCAAAAACATATTACGAAGACTGTGAACTGTGAAGTACAGAAATGTGCAGTTAGACCGTGAAAGCAGTATCAACTAATATCACCGTCGACAGCTTTCCCGTGAGTGGGCGTGGTTTCCACGCAGCCAGCCGACATGCCCCCAGCGTTTGAGAACAGAGGTAACTGCTCATTTTTTTAAGAATTTAATAGCTTATTTTATGTACTTGCCGGCTTTTTTGTCATTCAAATATGACTGGGTGGCTAATAACACATTTTTCTGTGGTGTGACAAACTCAGAACATAATTTATTTTGACTTTACAGGGACTTTAAAATTGCCCTTTTTGAGGGTAAAAAAAATCCGCGATGTTTCAGGTGTGTCCGATTAAATGCAAATGAGCTGCTGCTCCCGGCACAGAGGGCAGATCTAATAGGCTACTGATGGACCATATTTTCTTCCAACTATTTACATCAATTTTAGACATAAACTGTGTTTAAGTCACAATTTCGACATTTTGTATATTTGATCTTTTAGACTGGCACACAAAGCCCAAAGTATAATTTGCTTAAGTAGCTTAGCTCTTTTTATCTTCAAACGCATTCCGCAATAGTGTTGTCAAAATATCGAATATTTCAATAAATATCGATACTGAAATATCTGAACGATACCAATACTAATTTCCCGAAGTATTCAGATACTAGCCGTGCGGTCACTTTCACTTCTCTCCAAAGGCGCGTTGACAAACACCACATGTGACGCACTCGTCTCATTTGCTCTGGTTAAATAGCAAAAGTGAAGTTAATGTTGGAGAAAAGTGCGCATTAAAACACACTGCGAGCAGGCATGTCGTTGAATAGCGCGGACACGCATTAACAACACACCGCGACCGAACAAGTTCGGAGAATAGCGCGGACACGCATTAACAACACACCGCGAGCAGGCATCTCGTTGAATAGCGCGGACACGCATTAACAACGCACCGCGAGCGAGCAAGTCTGAGAATAGCGCGACACACGCTACACACCGCGAGCAGGCATGTCGGAGAATGAAAACAGACTTAGGAACAGGCTCCAGTGGTAAAGTTACCTTTTAGCAGCATATATGCTCCGCATCAGGGGTGTTTTTTGTTTGGACAGACCTGTCCCCAGTGCTAATTAAAATCCTCAAGGAAACACTAACTCTTTTCATTTGAACTTTTCTGAAACATTAACCAAGATTGCCTATGTTGTTGTTATGAGTCTGTGTTGTCTAGTTTTTTCACCGTTTTCTTAAAGTTAACATAATCTGACTGAGGAATCTTAGACAAGTAAATATTGTAACTGCATGTGGTCAAATGTAAATTAGCTTGTGCCTATTTAACTTAATTGTTTAATTCTGCAATTTGCCTTCATTACCGATTATGATCAATTGGATTACACAGACTAATTAAACTAAACAGAAAGTGGCATCTCATAATTCAGTAATAAAATGCCTTTAACTGAAAATTGAATGTTTAATCTTATTATTATACATTACTGACACTCTATCCTCCAATTTGATACTGTTAAGTGCTTTTATGCTATTATAGTATATTTTAATCTTTGATAACAGTAATAAAAATACAACAGATAATGTTAGCTCTGGTCCAATTAAAAATATTAACAAATAGAACTCAGGACATTTTTGTTCATGTAAAATGTACCTCATTGTCATGTTCTAGACTTGTTATATTTAGCTTTAAATAAAAAAAAAAACTTCCCCCTTAATATTGTGCAGTTTTTTTTCTCCGTGGTATCGAAAATGGTATCGAATATCGATATTTTTCAAGGTATCGTATCGAAGTTAGAAATTCTAGTATCGTGACAACACTATTCCGCAATTTAGCAATTGTAGAGACTGCAGTTTACAACAATCATTGATTGTTCCGTTTCTGACTTTAAGTTTCAGTTTTAGGGAGAAATGACAGTGCACCGCTTTGAAAGGTAGGAAGTTGCGTTGAACAGAATGCAGCTATAGTTTTCCATCTTTTTACCTCGAATATCATCTTTTTATAATCATTGGAAACTAAAATCTAAACTTAAATTAGATTCATTATATCACAGATCTAATGTGTAACTAACCACACGTTTGAATGTTTAGTTCTGTCATCCATCGTCACCAGTGATGGGCAGTAACGCGTTAGAAGTAACGCGTTACTGTAATCCAATTACTTTTTTCTAGTAACGAGTAAAGTAAGGGATTACAGTTGAAAAAACAGTAATTAGATTACCGTCACTTACCCGTAAACAGCCTGTGTTACTGCGTTAGTTAGCCGTGATTTTGTTTAGTCAGACTGTCTCGTGACATGAGTTCGTGCGTGAATAAAAATTATTTAAGAGCACTGCGACATCAGTGAGAGACGACTAGAGCGCGCGAGAGAGCAGCAGAGCTGCCAACTCTCACACACGCTCACACGACACACCCACGATTCTCGCGCTGAAGTGTCATCCCGTCAGTCAAATGCCTAAAAAAGATGAGTTTATCTATAAATCTAACCGTTGAGCCACACTTGTGATTGAATAGTTATACCGCAAATTAGTTCAAATCTTCCGGAATCTGAGAGCGAGCGTGTATGAGAGACTGTGTTCCAAAGTCCAAACCCTGTAGCGCGCACACGACGAGGAGAGCTAGAGAGAGAGACTTGCGTAGGCTACTGAGAGCATCCTGATCTAGAAACTGGACCCCCGTTGGAGAATGTCAAAATGAAAATTCTACCTCAAATCTGAGCGAGCATGTCACAAGACAGTCTCACGCGGTTACTGAACGCAGCAAGCCGGTACAGGAATGCTTGCTGATGGGACATAACCACTGTTTCACTCTCGAAAGAAAATAAAACAAACAAACTTGAAGCCAAAATACGGCATGCAACAGCATTTTCTGTTTTGAACAAATAATTTTTACTCCTCTCTGCACTTTTACTGTTAAAAGACGTAAGTGTTATATTAGGAATACAGTCAGGAGCGACTTTCATGATTTTATTGCTGTATTTTTACATCTATTCAAATGAAGGATTTTTCAATATTTATTTATTTTATATGCTGGAATATGTAGAAATTTAAGTTAACAGAATGAGGACAGTCTTTATTTCATTAAAATATGGTGGAATGTGCAGAAAATAGGTTTAAATGTTCAACAATTCTCTTCTAGTCTGAGACTGTTGCATTTCATCTAATTTTTGCTTGATGCAATATGCATAAAGTTAAAATATTGAAACTAATAAAACAAGTTTAAAAAAAGAGAATGGTTAATTTGATTACATTTTAGATGATGGAATATGCGGAAAGAATAGAATAACGCTGAAAGGTCTATTGCTTTAGCGTATTCAGGTCGTGCATCATGTTTTTGAAAAGTAACTTAGTAAAGTAACTAGTAAAGTAACTAATTACTTTTGAAAATAAGTAATCAGTAAAGTAATTGGATTACTTTCTTGGAGAAGTAATCAGTAATCAGTAACTAATTACTATTTTCAAGTAACTTGACCAACACTGATCGTCACTCATTAGCGCTATGGTTTAATAGCGCTAATGAGTCACAGACAAATGGTTTAATATTATTGTATATAGAAATGGCTGGCGAGATAAAATTTGCAAGATAACTCCTTTTATAGCAATAATAAATATGTATTTTCTTCATTTGACTAGTACCAACCGCAGAACCGAATTTCATACAGCTTATCCATAATAAAGATTTTCGTTTTTCATAATTCAGCACTGGGGGCTGTTTAATACCGGGTTTTGGTAACCATCCCTAAGCACAGTACAATTGTTGTGACTCTTTTGTCTTTTCTTGTGCGTGCGCTGTTGTACATGCACAGTCCATTAACCCTGATGATGAAAATGACTATGCTTTAGGCTTCAGTGTTCATCATTTCCTCCTTGTTTCATATGCTGCATACCTGAGTACATAACCTCATCTTTCAGTTCTTTTTTTTTCAGTGCCTGCAGCAGTGTGAATGTTAACAGAGAGGGTTAAATGCTGAGGTCTTAACTAATTGTAATTTTATTCACCATTTACCTTTTTGTTCTTTCCTTCGGTGTAGCATATGGACATAGCAAACGAGCGAGATATTTTGCTGTAATTAACTTTCAACTCGTTGACACTGATTAATTATTTTAATTTTCACTTCTCTGGCACTCATAAAATATTAACGATTGCTCAATATCTTCCTGTCAGATACTGACATGTCTAAGAATGGTGAATTCGCTTCGCAAGGACATGTTTTTTTTTTTTGTAAGTTGCCAGTTACTTTGTAACTTCAGAAATGAGATGGAGAACAAGAAAAGAGTTGGACGCTTACGGCATGAAATAAAGCCAACTTACAAGGATGGTGTTTGGAAAATAAATGAAATTGAGAGAGGCAAGGCCTTCATCTCTCTGCAGAAATGTCCAGAATGTCTGTTAAGCCTTCTTTGAAAAGTAACACTAATGTTAGAAAATTAGCTTCACAACCCTTCTAAACGATTCTCTTTCATCTGTCCAGCAGAGGAGACTATAATTGCAGGTTTATCAGCCAGATTGATTCACTTCGGCCCCAAGTGAATTTAGTACTCGTTTGGAGGGTGATGAAGAATATGACAGAGAAATTGGCTGCAAATTGGAGCAAACTATGTAAATACAGTTAGGTGAAGCCTGAAACTTGATTTGGTGTCATGGACTTGCATGCATGTGTTATTGGGATGTAAGTGGACTGGATTGAATAGAAGCCTGAGTAAAAAATAATAGGTACTTGTTAGATTTAAATAAGAAATAAAGTGACATTGTGCAATTTAAAGATACAATTACACACAGCTACCTATCACTATTAGCTTTATCATTTATTTAAAAAAATAGGATTGTGGACTATCTCATCACATGAGCCTGTGGATACTTTAACTAGATGTTTCACTCAGATTTGTTGTTGTATTGACCTACTGCTCGAAACTGTCGTTGTAGTCAAGGATTAGTAGCTTCTACATCATTAGAGATGTAGTGGACACAAAGTGATGCCTGATGGGTAATCATTTCTCCCTGCAAAAGAGGCCCAGAGATATCAAGAGACAAAGTTGGCTAATTGAATTAAATTAATGTGGAGGCTTACAAACCACTTATTAAATTACTAACCGGGGAAGCCATACTCATGATGGCTGCTCTGCTATCTCTGTTGTCAATGCTTTTCTAATGAAATTGATCGTATTTACTATCTCCACCCAGATGGTAAACACTGAGACGTCTGGGTGTGTGTTTATGTGAATGTATGCATGCATGCAAGTGTGTCAGAGAAAATAGGATGACTGTGAAGCATTTTTAACCCTCTTGGGACAAAGCCCTTTTTGGTCCGTTTTCTCTATTTTTATGTTTTGGCTTATAAATCTTATGGAATAAGATTAATAATGGAATATTATTAAATAAGATGGAACACTGTGTTTGGTATATATGGATTCATAAGACCCTAAGCTAACATAAGCATGCATGTAATGTGTTTATAATGGAAGTATGAGTGAAAAATGTACAATAAACTAGACAATTTCAAAAATGGAAATTCGATTTTTGTCATTTATTTCTGAAAATCACACAACAGTGTACATTAATTATATATAATAACAGTGAACATTAATTATATATATATATATATATATATATAATTCTTCTGACTCTCTCTCATATAAATCTCAGCGCGCTCTCGCTCTGTAAAGCCTTGTTTATATCTTACGCGTCTGTTCGCTTTCTGTCATCTCCTCCACTCTGACGCTGTTTCCATCATATCCCTTACTATATAGTACCACCCTTTGCTACAGAGTCTTCCAGATTTGCTAGAATATGTCATGGTAACCTTCCCTCTGATTGGGTAAGAAAAATATTTCTTCATCTGCAATTTTTCCATTGGTTGTTGCTCGTGAATCTAACAAACAACATCTATTCCATTGGCCTTTGACGTAATGGTATTGCACAACAAGGAAGTGTGTATACAAGCCGGGTTTCCACTGTTTTCAGCTGAATCTGAGGAAGACGGCAAAAAGACCACACCTATCTGTCATAAATATTTTTTAAGAAAAGTACACATTTTTAGAAGTATGTCATTTTGGGCTGTAGCACCCAATCTGTCTCCAGAGGGTTAAAATGAATAAATGTTTATGAAGAAGACCAATAATGATCTAGTATGCCACTGCTGATCAGCTGACTTTCAGCTTGTGCATCTGATTCATTTGTGCATTTGATTTAAACCAAAGTGTGAGTCAATTCGTCAGCAAGAAGAGAAGCCGAAAAGAAATATTTGTGGGCGAGATAATTTAGCACGTCAGCGACAGTAGTCATGAGACAAAGTAAATTAGTGAACGACCCTTAAGATTACAATGCAATTTGGTTAAAAACTTTCATCTTTAAGAACAAAGTTTTAAGGCAGTGACCTCATGGGCATGAATCCAGAGAGCCCTTTATTTCACTACACTTCCTCAGTGCATCATAGATTATAGACTGTAGAGAGTCAGTCTGTACGAGCTGTGATTGAGACTGTCGCTTATAGACTGGCACAAAGCATGGTGGACTGGATGTCCTGTTCATTATCTCACACCACCTGTGTGTGTAAACTCTACTCTTCCCCATACTGAGCTTGTTGCTAAAGGGTCTATGGTTGTGTTGATAATGGTGGGGAATATCACACATAAGTAGGCCTGAGTGGTGTGATGGTACATGGTGTGTAACGGTGAAAAGTTTCAACTAGTAGTCAACAAGTTTTTAAGCCATTCCTTTAGCCTCTCCAGCATTGCACGGGGGAATCCAAATGTGCTGTTGGGAAGGCTGCAGGAGAGGTTTGAAAACCTCTGTTCTTTACTTTGTATACCACAGTGTATCCATTGCATGATTTGAAGAAAATCCCAAAACAATTTAAAACATTAATACATAAACACGGCGTGTTATTTGTGTTGTATGCGTGGGACCTTTTAGAGAGTTCCTGTCTATGCAGAGTATTTAAATTCAGTCACCTACAAGTAGAGCTGCTCGATTTTATAATGAAAAGATTACGATCTTGATTCAAACACCCATGTGACAAGTACGATCACTGCAAACATGCCGATTGCAAATGTGATATTGATTTTTATACAGCAGGCCAATGAACAAAGGGTTAATTTTTGCCAAACAAATTCGGACAAATTAGTGTGGGAGTACTACACCAAAAAAGTGCAGATGGCAACGGAAAAATATGTATGATAGATTGTCTGCTGACAACACGCAAATAAAAGAACACAGATGCAGCCGAGTCGGTTCCATAATGTCCAATGCAATCTACCAAAAGCAGTGCAAATTAGCGTTTGGTTTAAGACATGCTTTTTTTGGGCGGTAAATAATAATAAACAATAATTGCTCAAATACCAGTGAATTGACTTGCACAAACCTTAGTAAATCACCTTTGGACTCTAATCACCAAAAAAACTCTGAAACGCATCTGAAAGGGAAACTTCTACAAATGCAATAAGGCCAACCGCAAAAATAGCCTTTTTAGTGGTATTTTTGTGTTTTTAGTAAATCCAGTTTAACACCAAAATAGGGCTTGCGCTGACACAAACTTGTTACTAAATCTGTCCCGAAGTTACTTACATTTATTAGACTCAATATTGCCTGTTATTGCTTCATTTCGCCAACGTAAATAGTTCCAAACAAAGCCACAATACTGTTTTGCATCTCTGAGCGATACATGGCGGGGAATTACTCAACTTTCTGAATGAATTTGGTTGAATCAATGATTCAATAACTCTCTCATGAAGACCGTATATGCTTCGATCTTGAATGAAACAGCCGTTTGAATGAATCGGGTGGAATCTCAATGAAAAGGACTGTTAAAAATGGATTTGATCCTTGTACAATTCATTCAAGAGATTAATTCAAAAATGCTGATTTATCCAGTAATGAAACAAGTAAAATATTTGAATAATTCATCCAACTGATTTAAAAAAAAAATGAATCACAGTTTCTTAAATATTTTAAATAGACTGCAGCAATTAACTAGCCTGGATGCCAGCCCGAACTCCGCCCACAAAATTTTTTGGTCGGGAAATTCAGTCTGGACTCGATCCATTGAGGAGTAATTATTATCAGGCAAAAAATGTTCGCGCCAATCAAATTGCCAAGTCAGGCTTTATACAATGATGGACAGGTGATCTTCAGGGACGTAATCATCACGTTATCAAAGAGCGCTAACTGGTTTCCCTCAGAGATGACTGCAGCTGGAGAATTGAGATGTATAGATTCCACTGTTGTAAAAATAAATCGACAGCGCATTAATTTTAATAGACAAACAGAAAACTGCAATCAAGGCATTTGTCGATCGGAAAGATATCTTTGCCGTCCTTCCTACATGATTTGGGAAAAGTGTAACTTATCAGCTGGCTCTGACGATCACTAAGATGATGGGACGTAATGAAAAGCCTGTGGTCGTTGTGGTTTCTCCTTTGGTCACACTCATGAAGGACCAAGTAAAAGAAGCAACACTCGTTATTTTACTTCTAAAATGAGTAAGTTCTGTTGACAACTGTGAAATGCAAAGTATTTGCCTTACTGCGTTGCTCTGATTGGTTGTAGGTGTACGGACTATCCAATTGAGTGCAGAGTTGTTGTGTTTTTTCCTGGTTCGGATAAGGCACGCCTCATAATCAAAGCCCAATGAAGCAGTTTCAGACTCATCTTCTCAATAGAATATGAGTATGACATGTAGGGTTGAACCGATATGTGCTTTTCAGGACCGATACCGATTATTACAGATCAAGTAGCCTGATAACCGATATTTTGAACCGATATATGTCTAGTGTAAAAATGTAAATTTATGTAAAAAATTAAGAATAAAAAAGGCCTCAGACAAAGACTCTCTTAGTCTCTTTAAATTCTGACAACATCTTTACATGTATTGCACACTGCCTGTCCTGGTGTTGGTTGAGTGCAGTACTCCCACAGTGCACTTCTACATTTTGTCTTCCTTGTATCCATCTACAATGAGGGTAAGATAAAGAGAGAGTTAAAAGTTGGGCAACTGTATAGTTCATGATTAGGCCTATGGATACTGTACTACTATAGCTAAACAGCTTGGGGAAAATGAACTATTGGCTTCAATAATGTGTTAGAAATGTAGGCTGTGTAATAGCTTAACCTCTCATAATTATTTTGTGATGACTAAAACATAGCCTAAAATAATAAAGGTGATTATTCAATTTGTCTAATGCACATCAATGGATTAACTAAACACACATATATATGAAGATTTCAGATGCAAAAGCCTCCAAGTGCCATCTGAAATTTTCTTCTAGGATGATCATTTTTTATCAAGCTCGTATATTTAAGTTCAGTAATTTCACTTATATGACACTTAATAGGTTATTTTCATTGCCATTTAAGTGAAATATAGACGAGCTTGGTAAAAATGATCATTTTAGAAGAAAATTTCAGATGGCACTAAGAGGCTTTTGCATCTGAAATGTTTCATATATAACACACATTGTAACGATCGTTACTGTGTATTCATATTTATCACATTATAGTGCAGTGTGCCCTTTAAGAGAGATGGTTGCGTCACTCATCACGTAAACTCTGCGTGATGACTTTGAGATGAGACCATTATGCTAGACGTGCTCTACCCTTTTTCCTATATATTTTATTTGTTAACAAAGTTTTGTGACGCATTAAAGAGTATCTCTCATGTATGAGAGGATTGCATTGCACTTATTAAATGTGCGTGATACAGCCTTTTCAGCCTTCAAGCTCTTTCTTCCCTTGATTTATCTCGCGTTATCCGGTCCAAGCGTTACAACCGGTTACAACATAATGATTGTAGTCATACAATGACTAATGATGTTGAAATGTTATATTTAGCATTTATCCTGCTACTCCTGCTACAATCGTTATACCTGCTTTGCATATGTGAATATTCTTTATTCATTTTTATGACAAATCGCATGAAAATCACACAAATCATATTGTAATTGGATGGTTATTCTCTTTATTTTTGACGTGTAGAAACGTCTGTTTGACTGTTTATCACGGAGATAAAAACTAGGAAGTGGATTGTACAGCTCGAATGAGAGAGCTGGCAGATCGCAAATGGGGAGACAGACAGAGCTCGCGCTAAACGCTCTTCAGATCGCATACGGTAATTCTGTGAGAAATTAATAGAAATGGTATTCTGTATGACGAAATATTTTACAATCATGAGAGAATAAAGCAACATTTCTCCAAATATGCGCAATTTTTGATTAGGAGCCCTGTAAAGGACGTATTCGGTGAAGCTATGTGAACACAAAACTGCAACAGACGTGATCGAGTGAATTCATTCGTGTTGATAATCTATTCACAGTATAACGTTTAGGGAGACGCTAAAATAGGTTTTAGTTAGGTTACACCGACGTGAGGTTCCGTTAAAGCATATTACTGCAATGACGGACATACTGTGAATTGAATTCCCGGTCAAACTAGTGGGAACAGGGGTGTTTTCATCATAAATAGATAATGAGGTGTTTTGCAACTTCACTGTAGTGATTTAATGCAACTTCAGGAATGTCTACTGCTTACCTTTGAGACAACTGATGCGTGATGATCACTGACGCAGCTCCTAATAAGTGCTCTCGGTCTCGGTGTGTGTGAGCGCAACATTTTCAGTGAATTCAGCCTTTTGTTGATTGGCCAGACTCGTGACTCCCAACAAATCAGATGGATGATGGGCGGGCATTAGTCTACTCTAGGCCACAGAGCGGTGCGCTCTGATAGAGGTGGCTGGATCAAAGCCAGATCGCGCGTTTCAAAATTAAATGATTTTATCGGCAAATCGGTTATGAAAATGGCCGATACCGATAACCATAAAAATGCTTAATATTCGGCGTCGAATAAGTCGGCCCAGCCAATAATCGAGTCGAACCTCTAGTATGACGAAGTCAGGCTAGCAATTAACATTTTCTCAGAAGAACCTCTTGTCAGAATCATGATCTCTATTTGAAACCAAAAAAAAAAAAAATTGTGATCCTCAATTTCTCCAGAATCGTGCAGCTTTACCCACAAGATACCATTTAAATCCAAGTCACTATACTGTTTGATGCTATAGTTGCCATTTCTACTCAACTGCGGTATCCAACTTTATCGTGCATTTGTTTTAAGCTGTACTATGCTGTCTATTTTGGTCATATTGCCTTAGATCACCAACTCTCATTGGAAAGATTATTCAAAGATGTTTTGTCTGCTAGCTGTCAGTAGGCCTGTTGCAATTTAATCACCTTATTGGAATTATTTGTAAACCATAATTATTGAGCACATTAAATGTCATAAGCGAATTTTAAGTGAATATTAAAAATAGCATGTTTTTTCTAATATATACTTGCATCTGTAAATGTATTTCTGTTTAAGAGTTTGTTTACTCTTTATCAGGTGTGTGTTTGTCTGCTGTAACACTATATTTATACTGTAAACTTGATGCTAATAAGCCCTCTGAGACACTGATAGATGGAAACAGGGAGATGTTGTAATGCGAAGATAATTCGATTCACTTTGCCGCACAATAGTGTCAATTTTCAATATGTCAAGTATGAATATTATAGTGATATTTTGTGCTTGCTCTTTTTCTTTGTTTTTTTTTTCTCTCTTTCTCTCATCCTTATCTGGATTCCCACAGACAAATCAGTGGCGTTAAACAAATGAGAGGGACTAAAAAAAGTGTGAAAGGAGCAAATGTGCAGGAGGAGGGCTGAGAGTGGAAATACATCAGGGTCGCTTGTGGGAGGTGCAGGTGTGTTTTGGAGGAGAATGTTTTAAGTGTGCCTGTGTTTTCCAGTCAGAGCTATTATAAACAGAGCTCTCATGGCATGTATGATGCTTACTCACGAATCAACATAACACACCTGCTACAGGCAAAGATGAAAAGAGAGGGTTGTGAGGAAGTGACAAGCAGAGGAAGATCTGTCTTCTTGGTTATACCTTGCCGTGTTTTTCCAGCCTTATTCCCACATGAGTTTTTTTCTTTTCTCTCTCTCTATCACTTCCTCCCACTCCACCTGCCGTGCGTGTCTTTTGTAAAAGCCTACAATGCTTTCTGGGGGTAAGGGGCCAAAATTCCAATGCTCCTATCTATAAAGGGAGCGCGTGAGAAAAAACGACAGATTAAAGAACAAGAGGGAAAAAGAAAAATAACTCTTCTTTTTTTCTGGTGGCGGACTTGGGATGCATGGCTTCTAGTGACCCAGATACACTCTCCCCATCCCACTGTCCACCTGCCAAAGACTGCGACTGCGAGCTTTAGCCAGTCAAAGCAGAGGCAAAGAGAGGATTTGAGTACTAGAATCAATAGTGTGAACAAGTAAGGGGCATTTTTTGAGACATTTTGTTGATTATTTATTACAACAGCTTGAAAACATGTGATTGATTCATGTGAATTATAATATGTTGAAAATGGCATGTACACTAATGCTACGGGTCAAAAGTTTTGGGTGAGTAAGATTTGTAAAAGGAAAAAAAAGTCTTATGCTCACCAGTGCTGCATTAATTAGATCAAAAGTCTTTGCCAGTGGCACATGATCCTTAGAAATCTTTCTAATATATGCTGATTTTGTGCGCTCAAGGTTGAAAACGGTTGTGCTGCTTATTATTTTTTTGTGGAAACTGTGATTGACTTTTCAAGATTTTTTGATGAAAAGAATGTTTTTAAGTATAGCATTTATTTAAACTACCTGTTACAACAATGTAAAATTATATACTCGCATTTGATTGGATTAGTGCATTGTTATTTCTACTTTATTGAAGTATTACTTTTTTCCATCAAACCAGTCATCAAATATTCCAATTTCAATTCAACAGCTAAAACTACTATTACAAATTTTAAAGATTTAAAAACAAGTAAACATTAATAAAAAAGTACAAATAATTAAAGTAAAAGGAATGACATAAATAAAAAAATAAATAAAATAAAATAAAATAAATAAATAAATAAATAAATATAAATAAAATAAGAACTGCTAAACCATTTTCTGGACAAATGTGGGCAAAATAGTTTTGATTTATTTTTAAAAAATACTTCCCTTGTTCTGAGCGGTACAAGACTTGGTTACTTTTACTAAGTTTGCCTCCTGAACACACACTTTTTTTTACTCAATTTTACAATGTTAAGTGGGTAAAAAAAACCAAAAAACTCTTATATTTGGGTCAAAAATGGGCACCCATAGAAATGAATGGGAAAAACTGTAATTTAGAGCATTCTAAAATAAGCCAAAATAAGACACCAGGTGACAGCAAAGTCACTTCATCTTTAGGTTTTAGCTCTAAGAACTTATTGGAATGATATTTTAATGTAGTTAAATAACAAAAATAAAACTACATAGCAATTCATTTACATAGAAATAATTTACATAGAAAATATGGTACTTTTTGAAGTAAATAAATTCAAAAATACCCCTAAAATAAAGAAAAACATCATAAATGGATAGACAAAACTTTATCGAAGACAGTGATATAACATTTATAATAAATAAAAATTAGGATCACACCTGAGTCCTCTGTGCCCACATTTGTCCACAATTACAGTATTAAGGGCTATAAAGTGAATACGGTTTGAGGGCTACAACAAAAATATAAACTAAATACATATAAATAACATTATCTGAATGTCTGTTACCTGAAGTGATAAGTTATTGTTGTTACTATTATTATTACTAAGCTAACTTTAATTGTTTTACTTATTTCAGATAATTATATTCAATTATAGACATTCCAAGTTCCAACACATATTGGGTTTATGTTTACTTTGTTGAAGCTCACTTATTCAGTAACATAATAACATACCTAAATGCCTCTCCTGTCACTGGACTGTTCAAAGTTAAAAAATAATTGGTTATTATTATTTATGGGTTAATAATAATAATATGACCTGTTGAAATTCGTCATTGGTGGCACTGCTGTTATTGTCTTCTCTAATGGGAAGACTGGAAGACTGCTTACTGCAAACAATCTTTCAATCATTAATTCTTGTAATTTTCCAATATAATTTTTTTCCCATAAAAAAAATAAATAATAAAGGATCATAAATCATATTAGGAAACCACATTGCATTGCGATATTGGCTGCATCGTGTGTTTTTGGCAAACTGTACTGAGACTTTTTCTCACGCACTGCCCACACAATCTTCTCTTCCTTCTTTCCTCACTTACCCATCTGTCGTACTGTGAAGAAGAGACAGAAAGATTCAGATTCAGCACACAGTTGGTTTAATCAGCTATTTCCCCACCTCAAGAGACTTGTGATTATGTGCGTGTGGCATCCTGTGCGAATTGGAAAGCGAAGAGTTGCACTCGTACATATCAAACCTGATGTCCTGCTGCTTTCAGTCAGAGAGGCGCTGCACTGACGACCGCGGCAAAGGAATGTAGCATAGAATTACTATTCAGACTCACAACTATGGATTTAATAAGCAAAGGATATAACGGTCAGGATTGTTGAAGAGCTAGAGATGTCTAACAGCTCTCCATTCTTCAGTCATCACATCACAGCAATGCAGTTATACGAACACTGCAATTGTGTATTTTGCTTTGTGTATTTCTGTGTCCATATCCACACACATAGCAAAGGCTTGTGTCCAACATGTAATGCCCAGTAATCCCGCTTCCATAGTGTTTAGTGGCCAATTACCCATTTATACTCTGTCTTGTCTCTTGGAGGATAGAGAGTATTAGCTGATCATTTGGCTGCTGTTTCTGCTCTGGGTGGAGTCTGTCTACAAGTTAAAGGACAGGACTCTGGGTAGCTGCCCAGTGTTTAATTATTCATAAAGGAGTAGAATGCAAATGATTAGGCTTGATTCCAATATAACAGCCATCCTCTGAGTCTGACATTGATAGGTCAATAACTTTCTGAAAAAATACAAATAAAAAAATAATATCGAGCCGATATATCGGATTTTAAAACCAACAAATATTTGTATCGGTATCGGCCTTCAAAATCCTTTATTGGTCGGGCTCTAACAAGTAGATATCTGTAAGAAATGTTTCGATCTATAGAGAAAATAACCGCTGAAAGTGAGCTGTTGTCAAAGCAATAGCACTCTGTAGCAATCCGAGTTTAAGTCCTGGTTCAAGGTTCAGGCTTTCTCAAGCTAACGTCAAAATGGGTTTCCTAAATTATTTTAGCATCACAAAGATAAGAAATGCACTCTTTCATTAGAAAAAAATATCCCATCACTGCATATTTACAGTACAAATCTTCTCAGTGAACTATGCACAAAAATGAAGGTAAAATGTTTAATTTATCGAGATTTTGATTAAATTTACAATGTTCAAACTTTACAATTCGATTAATCCACAATTTCCTGATTAATTATATCTGTTATCCAAATTGGTTGTCCTGTGAAGGTTCATGCGGATTATTTTATTTTATTAGCCTACATTTACAAAACTTTGTCACTGTTTATTAATATCTTAACCATTTCAAAATTAAAGTCATGGTCTGTAGGGCTGTGTTGTTGGAATGTCTTTAATGTCCACTTGCCTGTTAGAAGGTGCTTTAATTAGCCTCACTTAAAGTTTTTCCCCACATCTACAAATGTCTTATTGCCAAATCAGTTCTGAGGTGTCTCTGCTGTCCAGTTTGCATTCAGACTCATGCGGTCTCTTCTCACTCCTCATTGGCTCTCTGACTCTCTCATTCCAGCACTTAGATGTAGGTGTAAACACTGACAGACAAAGCATAGGCTGAACCCGTGGCATCCTTTCGTTAGAAGATGTGTTTGACTCATCCATGCATGTCATCACCATAACCAGACACAACAAACAGCCAACCTCCTGAACCACCTCTCCTGTTGTCCTCCTCACTGTCCCTCTCAGTTTGATCACTCACTCATTACGTCGTAATCTTCCAGACTCTCCTTTGTGCCATCAATACCTAATAGTGTTGGATCGATGTCACAAATGGCTTTATTATGTCTCCTCAGACCCCATGTCATCAACTGAACGAATCTTGAGTTAATGAATGTTCTTAGTCCTTAAGGTTCATTTATTTATGCTTTGTGTTTGCATGTGATCAAACGTTCAGTCAGTCTTTTTCTATCTGACTGTCTATCTAACTATTGCTTGTTCTATCGCGTTTTCTGCCTTTTGCTTTCTTTGTAGTTCTATTTTACTCTGTGTTATTTGTTTGACTAGTCATTCTGTTGTTTGATTGTTTCACCAGTCCGACATCCATTCTGCTGTTTTGTCGAGTCATTCGTCTCATTCATTCTGTCTGTATACAGGGCTCCAGACTAACTTTTCCACTGGTTGAACTGGTGCTACCAACTTTCTTAGATGGTTGCACCAGCATTTGATTTGGTCGGCACTACCTTTTCTTTCTTTCTCTTTTTTTTTTTTTGCTACATGTCTTGGGATTAATCAATGCATGCTGATGAATAGTGGCTTTAATGGACCAAAGCTAGCAAATGCTTTCTGGGTTGCAGCATAAACACCTGTAATATATTAATTACCATTGCCAAATTTCAGGATTTTTATGGATTTTGGCCAGTATATCCATCCATCCATCCATCCATCCATCCATCCATCCATCTCCTTTTCCTCAGTTCGAGCGATTACTATCATCTATCATCTAAACGCTGAATAGACGTAGGAAAGGGCACGCTGTTTGATTAGAAATTTTCATTTTTATATATGCCTTAATTCGTCAATTCATATTTGGCGCGTTTGACGTCTACTTCGTCAATAAATACACTGCACGTGTCTTGTGAAAGAACACTGTAGCCGGAGCTACTTCTCTCCATTAATGTCTATGGCGAGTCACGCAGGCACTGGGCAACCCCGCATCCGAGACGAGTTGACCCCGGAATAAAAAATATTCCGAACATAAACACTTATAGGGGTGTCGTAGTGATTCAAGTTAAGTCAAAAACACGGTTTGGAAAATGGATTAATGATGTAGCCTACTCGTTCATTTTGAACATAAGTTGCAGCGTGCAGCTGCTGATACTCTGGCATTCTTTTGTGCAAGTGTCCACTCGCATATAAAATTTTAACTCGCACATTCTCAAAAAATAGTCACATATGCGACAAATTTGGTCGTAGTCTGGAACCCTGGTATGCCTTTCATTTATTCTTGTCTGTTTGCTCATCTGATTCCAATTGTTCACTCTGTCTGTCAATCTCTTTGTTGTATTATCTAACTGTCTATGTTTGTTTGCTGTTCGTTCAATTTGTCTGCCTTTTGTTTGTTTGTTTGTTCTGTCTGTCTATTGTTTGTTCACTCTGTCTGTCAGACTGAAGTTTGTTTGGTGTTTGTTCTGTCTGTCTGTCTGTCTGCTGTTCAGTTGTTTGGTCTATCTTTTTTAGTCTATATCTATCTATATCAGTTTGTCTGTGTTGTCACTCTGCCGTTCCTTGTATCTGTCAGGCGAAAGTTGTGTCAGTGCATACAGTAAGTGTGCAAGAGTTTCTGCTTGTGTGTGCATAGTGAAACATGAGATGAGCAATGCTGAGTGAATTATTCCAGCTCTCCTCGAGGAGCAGTTGAAAGCAGGCAGTGGCAGGTCGGATGCGTTTTTGACACCGAGATGTAGGAATGGAAGTTGATTTTGTGTTCCCCTCCAGTCCCCTTCATGGCAAACCTGTCCTTTGAGACATCATGTACTGCACAACCCCCAAATTCCCTAAGTCAGGACGTCCTCATTCATAATGGATACTCAATGACTCTCTCTGCGCTGGTTGATGCCGTTGAGGTTCAAGCCTCTGGCTGCAAGTTTGTCGCAGATCATTAGCAGACATTAATAAATTCCACGCCTTCAGCTAGAGCAAAGAAGTGTTAGCACGGTTAGCAAAGCACAGTTTGATGCCATTTGGGATAGAACAGCTTTTGGTACCGTTTAGACGTCATCATTTACTCCCGAGGGCAGTGACTTTTAATTTCATGTTCAGTTATGGCACATTAATAAAGGATAGCTTCTCTGGCATAATAAAATACAAAAAAAGAGGGATAATGAAAAAAAAACAAAAAAAACAGACAACAAATTATTTTAAGTTTAAAATATGAAGAACAATTACACAACATAACTCAGATCCGTAGCTTTTTGTTCACTACAAACTAACTTAAATGATTTGCAAATACGTGTACAGAAAAGTGAGATTAGTGTTGTCCAAATTATGAGCAAATTATTTGTAGTGAATCAAAAACTGTATGAATTTAGAATAGCAGTACTATTCTTACCATTTCTGCCATATTTTAAAGCCATTCAGTATAGTTTGTTTGTTGATACTTTTAATGAATTATTAAAAATTAATTCACAAACCCACAAATTACCAGAATTAATCACAATGGACTGTTGGAGGTGTTGTTAATTGATTCAGCATACCATTCATTGCTACAGCTAGCTGATAAAACATTGATAATTATACCATATGAGTCAAGACAGTTTATCTGAAGCTTTGTTTAAAAAAGAGGGATATCCTGATTATAGTACATGTCTTGACCACTATGTTCATAGTGTGATATTAGCTTTCTACAATGTAGTTTCCCCCTTTTAATCAATGGAAGCAATTACTGAGAAACTGAAACTGTTGTCTGCATAAATTGACTTCAATTCATGTTCAATGAGGATCAGTTTAATGGGAAGTTCTGATGTGTAATATGCTAGGTTCTCTATCCGTGTATCGCCCACTGGGTTTCCATTGTTGCGCCACTGCACTCCAATTTAGCCTGTGAAACCTTAGATTTATGGCCAGGCTTTCTCATTATAGATAACTAATATCTGAAGCTTTGGGTGCTTGTACAAAAGGTCACAATCATTTGAACCAGTTCAACACTTATGTGAAGCTACAACCATCTTAAAAATTAGCAGGCTTTGTGCAATTCAGTTCTTTTTGAAACACAAATAAAAACCTCCTTAAAAAGCATTTTCTACTTGAGGTGCTTGTAACCAACATGGACCAATTTCTGAGTCTCAGATAAATACCTGCCAATGACTTCAGCTAAGCAGGCATTATTGAGGCACTGCTTATTCTTTCCTTATCCTTTGACAATTTATCTATTCACATTGCCCTTGTGTCTAGAAGCCGGCTATGTGTTTTTTTTATGAGGCCTATTTGTTTTTCCAGAAGAGCTACAGCCTTTTGTAGCTTGACAGAGGGTGATTATTCAAAGACTGAAGCGGTGCAATTTCTCCTGCATTCTAATACACATACACCACCATTAGGTCGCATTAGTTGTGGGCCACAGGACAGCAAATTATTAGAATCCACGCTGAATGAGTTGCGAAGGAGAGACAGTGTTATTTCAATGAGCTCTTTGGTCCTCATGGGTGGTGTATACACAAATGCCAGAGGATGGAGGACAAGGAAACAACTGTAGTTAAACACTGTCCAACAGACTTAACGCAGTGGATCTTTTAATTAATTAAGTCTGGATCATGTTTATAGATGCCTTTTCATTATCTGGTTTAGCGTTTCTCTGAATGAAAAGGCTAGTACAAGAAACGGCAAAGAAAGACCAGCTCTGAAGCCTCTTACCTTTGTTGCTAATTTACATGCCAGTGTACACATGGTCAAGTGGAGGCCTTTATACACATTTGGCTAAAGTTCTCTGAGATTCGTACCGTAATCCTGGAAAATATGTGGGGCCTTTTTGAGGTAGTTTGGTTAAACCTAGTCACCTCTAGTTGAATTTCGATGTGAACAATGCATTTCATCACTGTTTCGTATGGAAGTAATTCTACCCACCACCAACAAAATACTTTAAATGATTTGATTTACAGCATTTTAACTCAGGCAGTCTTTTCTGTGCTGGCTTTTACATAAAAGGTACATCTTGGTCCTTCCCTGATGTAGAGTCTACTAGTAGAGCTATGCGTCATGTATTAGGTTGCCAATCTTTTCCCTAGGGTCATATTGTGTGCCGAGCAGCTTGTTGCAAGTGGATGAGGTTGGCAGCCTGTCAGCAACCTATGTTTCCCTGCCAAGCCTTCTTGTGACCTCAGCATCTCCCTCTCCCTCATGTCGCTTTCTTTCAAGATTGTGTCGGATAGGTTGTTTAGAGGTGGATGGAGAGGCAGAGGAGTTTGTTGGATGAGTAGACAGCCATTACGGCTTGTGGGTTTCACAGGAACAGGCCAGAGTCACATTCATCTCACTGTAGAAATGTCATTACATGGGACTTCACCAGCTGTCTCACTGTTAGATCCCCTGACAGCCAACTGCAGCTGGCATACAACTGTCACTGCCTGGCAATATCCAATACAGTTAAATAATAAAAAAGTAATAAACATTATGTTTCTCTTTCAGTTGTGTTTAATGGATTAAATCAAGAAATATCTATATGCACCCTAATTTTGTGACAGCTGTCTGTGTTGTAATGTGTTGTAACTGTTATAATGTGTTCCATCACTAGTGCAGTGACTCTCCCAGGATAGGGGTCTTGACAATGCTGGTTTGGAAGGGCCAGCACTGTGAGTTTCTGCTTAAAAAATGGATCCATGAACCCCAGAACTAACTGGACAACTAGCTAGTGAATTAACATCCGATTCTCGTTCTTGTCACAGCCTTGACTGTCTTTGGTCTTGGTCTCGGATCTCTCGGCCTTGTCTCAGGTCTCGCTGTCTTAAGACCGACATAGTGACAAAACAGAGTCTTACAAGTTATTGCTTGGCTTCAACAACACTAGTCTGTTTTTTGGTCTTGGTCTTGGTCTTGGTCTTGGTCTTGGTCTTCAATACCTTCTGGTCTTGGTAGTGTCTTGGTCTCGGTTTTACGCGGTCTTGACTACAAGTCTAATGATGGGTACAACAACTTTCTCCCAATGTTTGTCACCTTAACTGGCAGCTCAGGATCTGTAATTATCTCATCTACAAGCCCTGAATAGATCCATAATGAAAGCTGATTATGTTGATGATATGAGGGAAATACAAAGCAGGTCAAATGAAGTGTCAGAACCCCCATTCCTTCTCTTTCTGCTCCAATTATCGAAGCGCACACTACTGTAATGAGTTATGCCTATGAAGTGAGGGAATGTGGGGAGGGCTGAGGTGGTGAAGTGCGAATGAAATGTTGAGACCCACCTTCGCTCTATCATATTTGCCTCCTCTAGCTGTTAGATATTTGAAGTGGACCACAGACCAAAAGGAAAGGCGAAATGCCGACACGTGACAGATGTTTGTCTGTCGCTCCAGTTCACCAGACAGCTTGCACAGATAATGCTGATTTCCCTGATCTGATCCGAAAGCTTACTGCCTGGCTGCATTGGCCAATCCTATTTGCCTTAGTTTTCTTGGCCCACAGGTCCTGGAGCCCATCTTCAAGATGTGATCTCCTTAGCTGTCTCAGCTGAGCCCAATACGTCAGCTTTGGCCTCCTGATCCGTGCTCAGGCACATGTTAAACAGGCTTTCCAATCCGTGGCGTGCATCCTTAATGATTGTTGATCTGGATGTTGTTGGAAGCAGACAACCTGAGACAGATTCACAGCCACAGCATTATTTAACTCAAGAGCTGCAAAAAACAGAGGGTGTTTAATTGAAATGTGAGAAGGTTCTTTACTGTACATCTGTACAGTAGATGTTTATTTTAGAATTCACATCTTTGTACTTTCAGTCATAAAGTTCACTCGTCATTGTGTTTAATGATCTCCTCAGGGGCACACTGGCTACGCAGTTGTTTGGGTTTTATCATAAATAATTGAAGGAGAATTAATCAGTGTGAAATCTTTAGAGTACTAAGATTAGAAATGTCATGTTACCATTTTGATCACAATGGTTTGGGAAAATTTGAAATGTAGTATCCATTATAGATGAATCTAAGCTCTTGAATTTTACTTTGACTGAATGTTAATATTAGCAGAATAAATGTAGTGTAGTAATTTCTCGTTTCCCATACTAGAATGATTCCTGAAGGATCATGTGACACTTAAGACTGGAGTAATAGACTGGAGTAATTTTAAGATATATATTATATTATATTGAAGGATTAGGTTACAAAGTTTGGTGAGCTTGATCTGCTTACCAGCATAATGTAATCACACGTAAACATCTCATTTTTACATCATCAAATCTGGCCAGATGGCATTTCTGTTCTAGTTTATGAGGTGCACATGCAAAAGATGATATAATTTTTGGTGCTTGCTACAACACCATGCTTTTAAACAAATAAATATTAAATAGAAAAACGTATCAACTGATGCAGATCATTTTTGTGGTAATCAATATTATGTCACAAATGCTGTCATTTGTGACAACTGGCATTGAACCCAGAATATTCCTTTAAACTTGACAAATAGGGAAAATGTTCCATGAACCATACAGTGGCTGTATTCTCTATAACTTCCTTGAAGCCAAATAACAACTGCAGGTGACATAAAGTAAATGACCAGCAGGGCTCAGTGGGGAGTCTTTGCTGTCTGTCACTAAGGAATTGATTCTTGTGAGCAACCTGTCAACAGCAGTCCTTAGTGTGAAGTTGCAGAAATGCCATCCTTTTCTTAGTTTCTCGGGAACGATCTCCCTTAGAGATAATAGAAAATATGGCTGAAGATCAACACAGTCTCATCCCAATTCGTTATACAGCTGACGTTTTGGGACGTCTTTGACCATTCGTCAATATGCGACTATTCAGGGCCCCCTTAAACGTCGGTAGATGACGATCCCGGGTCGTCATACAACTGACGCTTTACTTTTAACGTCAGTTCAGGTGACGAGTTGGGTTTTAGGGTTAGGTTTAGGTATGGGGTAGAGTTAGGATCCCATAATGTCATCTACCGACGTTTATGGGGGCCCTAAATAGTCGTATATTACGAATGGTCGAAAGACGTCCCAAAACGTCAGTTATATGACGAATTGGGATGAGACTGCGCTGTGAAGATTGTAAGGAAATTATTTGAATCTGTTTTGAATGACTCATGTCCGTTTTAGTTATGTGTCAGGGCTGTCTCTTGTCATTTGTCTGTGTCTCTATAGGAGGATCTTTGTTGACATCATTGTAAGCATGTGCGAGTCGTTGGTTGGAAAGAACACAATAGAAATGACCGACTGTAAAGACGCGACAAGCACTTTCAAGAGAGTTAGCAGGCAAAATCCACAATATATAAGCACTTTAATATCTGACGACCGGAGGAGGTTTGGAGAGAAGCTCAAAATTTGTATTGGTGACAAAATTGAAGTTATTCAATTCAAAGCCCATATGTGATTTGGGATGTCAAAAAACGTCGGTCCGACTCGCCCGTGTCTTGGCCACTATAATCTACTGGGGAGACATTTATTCTTATTTAGGACCCTTCACTCATGAAATATTAAAGGCTTTCAAAAGCCTGGAGGGCTATGATTATTTTGTTTCTCGAAAAGTTGGGCCGATCTTTTCTGCCAAACAGAAAGCAGTGATAATGCTAAAAGCAACATGACATCATGATTTTTGCTTAAACATACACGCCACTTTCAAATCAAGTGGCGTGTTATCTTTATGCATTTTGAGCTATGCGTGTATGTCTCTGCCGTTAAATGAAGCGAAACGAAGCAAAATGTAGATCTACATCTGGGGAGCGATATTTTTTTCCTAGGATGGTAGGGGAAGACTCATAAATGCTATTAACCACAGTGACGGGTAGGTTTAGGTACGGGGTTGGGGTGGGTCATATATTTATATATACAGTAATGTAACGTTAAGTCAATGGCGTTCATAAACACGCTGAAAAGCGATTATGCGTGTTGGAAATACGAATTGGCGTGTTATACATGAGATCACTGTTAAAGCAGAGGTTAGACCTGGCCAAGTAAAGTCACAGCGTGATTCGCAATTCCGCATCTCCCGTGGGTGATCGCAGAACGGAGAAATAATCACTGCTCACTGCAAAGCCGGGTAAGTCTTCATTGATCAATGTTCTTATTTATTTAAAATGAAATGAAAAACTTTTTATCAAGCCCCCAACAAGCCATACAATCGACCACACGGCAATGGTGAACCATCCTCTTCTCTAAATCCTCCTCCAAACGTGCAAAACAATCAAATTACAGGTATCTAGCGTGTTTCTTGCACACGATTCCCATGATGCAACGCGACAAACATAAACAATGACGTCACAAAAGATCCTCCTATTGGCAGCAACGAGGAGAATGAGCAACACCTCTAAACCATCCTGCATTTTCACATTTCTGTCTGTGAACTCGAGTCTAGATCTGTGTATATATTTGTTTGAAGTTGCATAATCTGGTAATATTTGCATGTAGAGATATACTTTAATACTGCGTAAGCCTGCTGATTACATATCACTGTTCACTCTGATGACACTCTGGTTTTACTTGGCTAGTGAGAGCTTTTGTTTTTCAATGTGAAGGGTTTTATTTTGGTAAATGGCCTAGAGAGGTTGAGGAGAGGTTTGTGTATTCTGTTTGGAGATGGGTTTTTTTGGTTGTTGAGTGGCAAGTATGAGGTTGGCTCTGTGAAGATCTGTCCGTGTCAAGTAGGGTTCACAGACAGCAGTGCGTTTCCCTCTGTGCCTTCTCCTATCAGATGTTTGCCGTCTCTCAGGTTTCCAGACTACAGCGATGAAAGTTTGCTTTTAAGTTGGTTTGTGTGCGCATGCGGGTGCGTATCACACATCAATAATAATGAATCAATATTTGCTGAGAAAAGCAATCAATATAAGAAATTTGTTTGCACTTTTAATTATCAAGTTTTGCTGTATTAATTATTATTCCTTCATCAAATTAGGAATTAGCGGCTGATTCATGTACTTCACTGTACTCGTACTTTTATCAATACTTGAACTGTCATTGTGGGAATAATATTTGGCTAAATTTGCAACAGAGAAAAAGTATTTGAAAAAAGTACTAAAGAGTGACAACTGTTGTCATCAAGGATTTCATATTGGACGGACAGACAGACAAATACGAAGATATTAAGGACACTTATCAGTATTTTAACTACTGCAGTGCGTAATTGTGGAAATCGCAGCATCAAGAGTCTATTTATAATATTTGGATAATTTTGCAACAGAGAAAATGTATGCATGTAAAAAGCTGACAACCATTGCATTTAGGGATATATCATAATTAATTTAGATTCGTTGGATTACACTAAAATGAGAGAACATTCTTGATGAGATGTAAGGAATGCCTTATCTTTCTTTCTACATGATGAAGTAGTGCTAGTTAAAGAATTATTACATGGAAGCAGGTACTCAAATAAACTCAAAACATGGGACTGCTTAGTACTTTATTGAAATTAATTTTTGCTGAAATAAATGCAGGACATTAGGTGTAATGAGGAAATAGTAATATACATCATGTTTCAAAATCTCATAAAGTGCACCAAGTACACTCTTAGAAAAAATGGTTCTAATATATGTAGCATAGGGTTCTTTACTCAACTCCAAAGGACATTTTATGCTAAAAGAAGGTTCAATAATGACAAGAAAGAACACTTCTGACACAAAGGTTCTTTAAATGCTATTATTCATTCATGTATTTACATTATTCTGCAACTTTTGTAGTTGTTATTAAATTATTGCTTATTAAACTGTTGTAGTAACTTAATATCACATTTTAATCATGCACATTTTTGGAGGATAAAAACTATTCTAAGTGTGCAATTGTAAGTTCCACAAGGGATGTTGCATATGTTTGTGGTGATGGCGCAGTAGATAAGACGCATGCCTTTGGTGTGAGAGACCTGGGATTCGAATCCACTGTGAGACACCAATGTGACCCTGAGCAAGACACTTAACCCCTAGTTGCCCAGAGGCGTACGACCTCTGACATAGCAATTGTAAGTCGCTTTGGATAAAAGTGTCAGCTAAACGAATAAATGTAAATTTTCAAGAGTGACATTGTCTGGAGCATTCCATAATTAATATCACAGTTATTAGTGTCGAGGAGCTGCAGGCCTAAGGTTACAAATTCTAAACTTAACACTAGAACGGCCATAACGATAATTTTGACTGTTTTAATTTATATCTACAATAACTTTGTTGAAAAAAAATAATAAAATCCTGCTGGTACTTGACTTTTCCTAAAATTGTCTATTTTCATTTAAAATGCTTTTCATATAAATTATGTTACGTAAACGTAAGGAAAAACAAAAAAAATGAACATATTTACATATTTCGGCCATAGACGGTTCCTATCTAATTGCACTGAATTTCGCTGTATTTCTTTGTTAAATATCCCGCGGTTTATCGTGGTCTCTCTAACTTTCAACAGAAAGGTCCGTCCCGGTCACAGCGGTGTTTGCTATATAATAATTTCTACATTAGTTGTTGATCAGAAATAAGCAAATAAAACCGGACTACAGGATGCCCTGGAGATGCTTCAGAACTTGACGAGTGATGATTCGGATGCAGGGGAACAATCGGAGGTGGAAAGTGACAGCGATGTTTCCTGGGTGCAAGTTAACATTTCCTCCTCATCAGAGAGTGATTCAGAGTCAGAGTCCACATCAAGGAAAAAGAGACGGCTGCTATCATCAGACACGGCCGATCCAGATGTTCCATTCATGTCGGATGATCCTGGTGAGCTCCGCTGCCCTGTCCTGCGCTGTTTGTTTTGCTGCATGGGCTGTTCACTAGTTCTGCTAGTCCTATTATTATTAGCCTATTTATTATTATTATCATTATAATATTATTATTATCGTCTCGCTTTCGTCTTTGAAAAAATGTCGTTGACGAAAATAATTACGAAAATTATTCGTCAACAAAATAAACACTGTTTTGAATCTAACGGTCAAAATGACCGTTTGTGGCCGTTCTAGTAGTTTTGGAATTCTGGCACTTCTAGTGTTAATACTAGCCCCACCTGATCATGCTCTTTATTTCTGTCAAACACTTTACTGCCTCTGCATATCTCACTGTGCATCCTTAAAAAGCCTTGGCAGATTATATTTTTTCTATTTCGTGTCTGTCAGAAAGAAGAATGACTCATTGCCAACTCTTTTTCCTCCGTGCTTCAACCATTTGCACGTTTTTCGTCTCATCTTACTACAGATGAGCAGCATTAAGGAGATTCAGTCACTGTGGAAACATAGGAGTTGCAGTTTGGATTAACCAGGAAATTTTGACCCTTGTGACTTTTCTGTGCCGTCTAGACCTGCTTGGACTGATGGGCTGCAGAAAAGAATTGGATAAACAAGATGACTTTCCTTTGCCAGAAGGCCCCTGAGCTGAACAGCCTGGCCGGGCCACTCGGCACCCTGCATTAGTGTTTGCAGTTCCTGACATGGCACATGTGGCCAGGCGGGAGGCATGCTGCTAGCCAGGAGTGTGAGGAGGCCAGTGAGAGCAAGTGCCAGACTTGTGGGGAGCTTGCAGTCCTCTATGAAGCTGTGACGCAAGTACGACTCAACAAGTCTGAGAATTCTCATATCTGTACAGCTAAACCATTTCAAAATGGTATACTGACGTGCACAATTCTGCTTAAGCAAATTGGAAAAAAAAATTACAAAAAAACATGTTTGATACTGAAGAATCAAACAGAATTCCCAAGTATTGTAAGAAGTATAATGGGTGGAATATTTCTCTTTCCCTGTCATTTGTATCATGTGCTAAGGCTTTATCCTTTATCAAATCTTTGCCATCTTTCCTGCAACTTTCAATTAGCACCACATGACTCTGACTGCATTTAATGGGGCTCCAATGGTTTTGAACCCTTCCAGCGGACCACCAACCATGTGCTCCTGAAGTCTGTCTCCAAAGAGCAGCTCAGTCATTGTTGCTTAGTTACTTTGGCTTAACTACTGGATCCAGGCTGGTTTAAATAAATTACCCACTATTCATACATCAGAGGCGGGGATTAACACCCAGTGGAATACAGGAGCTTAGTGGGGCATAGCAATCCTCAAATATGGACAATCAGAGAGTGTCATGGGTGGCAGATTAATGTCAGCCTAAACCCAGATGGAAAATATTCTCTGATCTGAAAACGTGTTGAAGGTCTATCAGGTGCTCATTAGCGATAATGGAGCTTTTGTGAAAGCATGAATATAGTTTGTCTGATATCACTAATATTGTGCGTCATTCTGGGTTAAAGCTTGTCTGTTTTTGTCTTTCTGTTTGAGAAATATAATCTATCTGTCTACGTCCTTCTGCTCTCTATAGTCTATCTGTTCTATCATTCTATACATCATTGTATCGTTTTGTTATAATGCATCATTGTATTTATAACTGCACGTTCTACTTATTTTCCTATCTTCTATCTGTCATTATTATTCTGTAAATTTTTGCTCTACGTTCTACACATTATTCTTTGTATATCATTCTATCTTTCCTGTTTTTTCCTTCAATTTTGATATTAATAGATGTTAGTTAATTGTGATCGGCCTACCTTTAAAGCGAAACAATTGTATCTAATGCTTCATCTTTGATATAGAACAGGCATTGCCCCATTTATGACATTCGTTTTCGGTCCCACTTTATATTAAGTGGCTTTAAGTACTATGTACTTACATTGAAAAATAAGTACAACGTATTATTGGGGTCCTGTTGTATTGTAAAACACTTTCGGTGCTATTGAGGTATGATACGGGTAAGGTTAGGGACAGGTGTGGTGGTATGGGTAGGTTAAGGTGTGAGGGAAGGGTCAACTGTGTAATTACAAATGTAATTACATAAATTAATTACAGCTGTAATTACATGCTGGTATTTTTCAAATATAAGTACAATGTGAAAACATGTATGTACACAATAAGTCCATTGTATCAAATTATTAATTTCAATGAAAGTACATAGTACTTAAAGCCACATAATATAAAGTGGGACCTTAGTTTCTTTGCATTGTTGCCAGAGATGTCCACCTGCTGAGGACCAGGGGAGATGAAAGGAGACGGGTGGGCACGTGAATAGACTTCATTCCATCGCATTTTGTCGCTTTTTTTTTTTTTGGGCAGTGCAGAGATTTGAGCACAGATTGTTGTTCTCCACCCACCCTCCCCCACCAATGTAATCAGTGAGCAAATGGTAGACACCAGGAAGCCCACTCTTGCAGGGCACGCCTCGCCCACCTTTGCTACAAATATGGAGAGAAAATAAAATGTGTGCACAAGCAATTTGTTATTGGATGGAGACACTTGATAACATCTTGCCTGTTCATTTCCTCCTACCTCCCATAGCTGCAATATGACGCTTATTGTGTGCACTTTATATTCATAGAACAACTCTGGGTGTTATTATGCATGCGATGCTCATCTGCTAAATGAATAAATGTAAATTTGTGTTAAAGCACTATTGTCAAAGACCAAAAATTCATAAGAACTTTCTGCAGATGAGTGCTGTAGTTTTTGCTCAGAAAGGCAGTATGCATAATATCATCATTAAAAAGAGAGAAATTAATTACTTTTGAGTGCTTTTGCGAATGCGTCCTAATGAGGTGATTAAATGGTTGCTGACACTTTAAGATGCATTTCAGTGTTGGAAATGCCACAGAATAAAATATAGTGGTATAAGATTATTTATTATCCATTTTAGTTTTTGATTTTTGGTAACATAATTGTTCAAATTGAGAATTTATTTGCAAATAATTAATTAAGAATTTTAGAATGGACCACATTGTGTTGTTTAGATGAACAGCAAGTGGCAATGACATTGTAAACAACTTAGTTATGTAAAAAGAGCTTTTTGACTAGAGACATTTTCGTATAAAATTACAAATTATTAATTGTGATTAATATATAATGTATATATGTATTTTTGATTTATTAAGATGATATTAACAGAAGCAAAAAAAAAAAATCAATTCCATTAAGCAAATATGGCCCCTTAATAAAACAATCCTGACAATGATCCATTGTGTATGTAGAAAGGTCGCAATGCAAAGAGTGCAGGGTGTGAGCTCACAAGAGAAGGTAAAACAATGACATAGAAGAAGCAATTACAAAGACCATTTCATAGCCATTAATAATATGAATGAGCTGTGATAAAATTAAATTCACTGACAATAGACTTGGTAAATCAACTCACCACCACAAATGGCTTTCTGTCAATATGATTTTTGCCTCCTGGGCGATACAGTTCTGATGATGTAATGAGCAATTATATTTGAGTAATTGTGCCAGTTGTTTCTCCATCCAATTTAGCAACTCAGTTTTGTATCAGCAGCACTTGAAGTTGAAACCCAATAATCTGCAATACTTGCGGCTTATAATGTCACCAAAGTTTAAAGTGCTAAAGTTTTACTGACTAATATACTTGATGTACTGTATGTCCTTTTAGGGGAGACAATAGTGTTGCAGCACAAATGGATACAATAATTGGTATGCTTTTTGATGCTGACATTCAAGTCTCTTTTAAAACTTCTCTAGTCTGACTTTGCCACCGCTAAAATCCACTTTTAACAACCAAAACATTAAGGCGAGTGCCGTTTTTGTCTGGTTCCTTAAAGGCTCTCAAAGAAGTAATCCCAATATATGGGTGTTTTAAACTATTTGAGGGAGCCATATTGATCGAACATCCTACAAAATGGACTGGAAGGAACAACTGTGTCTGCAGAAGTCCAGCATGATGAGGTCTCCGTTAAACCTTGGGGTTTACACGGCCTTGTTTTAGGTGAAATGCCCCAGATCAATAAACTATTAGCACACAAATGAGCAGGCCTGGGAAACTTGAACCCAGTGTAGTGTAACCTTAGCCCTCGGTGTCATTTGTTTAATGTTCTTATCTCCCCGCCTTTTGACGTCCACCTGGACAACCTGCATGCGTCTACAGCCGAACCGCTCCTGGGGATGCACCATTGCCTTGAGCTTTGCAAACACGCCAGTGAGTCGTGAAATGAGATTTCAGCACTATCATTGTCTGACTGCTCAGCCTAAAGAACGGCATCTTTCCTCAGTATCTTCACTCACCGTTTCTAACATCAGAGCGACAGATCAATGAGGTAGAGCCAGGAGTGTCGTAAGGCACCGATACAGGAGAAATGATGCAATTAAAACGTTCCTCTGAAGGCATGAAACGGGCGATGATATAACAAAATGACGCAAAGCATGATTAGCTCAGTTAAACTGTGTTTACATACGTTTGCAGCAAAGCCTTTGATCTGTAAAGTGCTCTGAAGTAGAACAACCCATAAGAAGGAATTAATTTTTTCCCCATGGAAATGCTCTGTGAGGTGGTCCAGGATCAATTGAACTTCCTTTGGTTTGACAATACATGCAAATTTATATCTGAGCTACAGTTTTAGGGCTTGAGCATTGATTAAGCTCAATATAAAGGACAGTACTTCAATGCCTGCAAATGATTCCATAATTAGTGATTTAATTGAATTAAAGTCCCTGTAAAGTCAAAATTAAGTATGTGTTCTGAGTTTGTCACGCCACAGAAAAATGTGTTACTAGCCACCCAGCCAAATTTGAATGATTAAAAAAAGCCGGTACATAAAATAAGCTATCAAAATCTTGAAAAAATTCAGCAGTATTCTCTGTTTCTCAAACGCTGGGGCGTGTCTGCTGGATGAGCTGAAACCACGCCCACTAGCGGGAAAGCTGTCGACGGTGATATTAGGTGATACTGCTTTTCGGGACGGGAGGATGAATGCTGAGGCGGGAGATGGTCGGTTCACGAGTAACAGCGGATTATCAGTGAATCCCAGTTGTCTCTGAGGAAAGTTTAGAAAACAATCCCATGTAAAATGTTCATTACATTGGCGGCTGTTTGCGGTGATCCTCAGCTCTCCTTTAAGGTTGGCTCTCCACAAAATTAATCCACCTCTTTTTGATGTGATTGTTTTTAGGACATTTAAATAAAGACATCGATCTGTTTTGTACATGATCGTCATCCAGGAAGTAGCCTATGCATTTCTGTGTCAAAGGCATGGCTAGCTAGCAAACTGTAAGCTAGTAACTAATAGTACTGACAGTAACTTCGCGATTGAGCGGAGAATGCGAATGTGTAGGGGAGAGATCAGCCTCAGTGCTGTCATCAAAGTAGGGGCGTGTTCCACGAGTTCAGGGGCTCCAGTGCATCATCGAGTTCTGTTTTAGCCCCGCCGCAAAAAATCTGTAAAATAGCAATGGTGAAAAACTGTTTAATGGTCTAACTCTGTATTTCAGTACTTCACATTTCACAGTCTTTGTAAATATGTTTTAGCAATATATTTGTAACATTTATAATGCGTTTAGAATAGGGCTGTGCAAAAATTAATTGCGACTAATCGCATCCAAAATAAAAAGTCTGTGTTTACATAATATATTTGTGTGTGCTGTATATAATTATTTTGTATATATAAATACACACACATGCATGTATATTTAAGAAAATGTGTTATTCATATATAAAATATTTATATATATATATATATATATATATATATATATATATATTAGTGCTGTCAAACGATTAAAATATTTAATCGCGATTAATCGCATTAATGTCATAGTTAACTCGTGATTAATCGCACATTTTCTAAATGTCTTTTGATTTCTTTTTGTTACATAATTTTTTCTCATTTTAATGCTCTTATCAACATGGGAAAGTGGATTGGCTTGTTTAGTGCAAATGTTTGTTTTTTTATTATTATTATTGAAAATAACATTGGAATAGTGTTCAATTTCACACTAACATACCAATAATCTCTCACACAATGTAACACTGTCTATCAATAAAAGGGTGAAAGAAATACTGACGAGGTCCTGATATTGGCGAGAGGGTGGAGAATTCGCATCATCATGTGTGTGTGTGTGTGTGTTTGCTTGGCCATCATCAAGTGGTGTTTCAGACTGGACGTGCTGCGATGATGATAGCTCAGTTCACAACGACAAAACACACAGATCCGGCGTCTCGCGCCTCGTCATCCACTCAAAACGTAACGTTACTATTTGGCCGGCTCGCAAGCAGAAAGGAGTGTGTGCGGCACAAAACGTCCTCGCGCTGCGATCTGAAACCCATTCATTTCAATTGCTTGTGCCGCGCGAGGACGTTTTGTTGCTTCTTCGACCAAAGTGCAAGCGGATCTAGCTAGACCGTATAACAAAACAACAGGCAGGACGCACACACTCGTTTGGGCTTGCGAGCCGGCTTTGAGTGGATGACGAGCGCGAGACGCTGAAATGGATCAGGATTCAGGACGCATGCCGTCCTGTTGCAAAAGCATGTGACAAAAGTACAAAGTTTGCTAGGACAAGACCGTTAAAAAAGACCGTAATACGCGCGATAAAAAATTAACGCCGTTAAAATGGGTTTGCGTTAACGCCGATAATAACGCGTTAAACTGACAGCCCTAATATATATATATATATATATATATATACACTCACCGGCCACTTTATTAGGTACACCTGTCCAACTGCTTGTTAACACTTAATTTCTAAGCAGCCAATCACATGGCGGCAACTCAGTGCATTTAGGCATGTAGACATGGTCAAGACAATCTCCTGCAGTTCAAACCGAGCATCAGTATGGGAAGAAAGGTGATTTGAGTGACTTTGAACGTGGCATGATTGTTGGTGCCAGAAGGGCTGGTCTGAGTATTTCAGAAACTGCTAATCTACTGGGATTTTCACGCACAACCATCTCTAGGGTTTACAGAGAATGGTCCGAAAAAGAAAAAACATCCAGTGAGCGGCAGTTCTGTGGGCGGAAATGCCTTGTTGATGCCAGAGGTCAGAGGAGAATGGCCAGACTGGTTCGAGCTGATAGAAGGGCAACAGTGACTCAAATAACCACCCGTTACAACCAAGGTGGGCAGAAGAGCATCTCTGAACGCACAGTACGTCGAACTTTGAGGCAGATGGGCTACAGCAGCAGAAGACCACACCGGGTGCCACTCCTTTCAGCTAAGAACAGGAAACTGAGGCTACAATTTGCACAAGCTCATCGAAATTGGACAATAGAAGATTGGAAAAATGTTGCCTGGTCTGATGAGTCTCGATTTCTGCTGCGACATTCGGATGGTAGGGTCAGAATTTGGCGTCTACAACATGAAAGCATGGATCCATCCTGCCTTGTATCAACGGTTCAGGCTGGTGGTGGTGGTGTCATGGTGTGGGGAATATTTTCTTGGCACTCTTTGGGCCCCTTGGTACCAATTGAGCATCGTTGCAACGCCACAGCCTACCTGAGTATTGTTGCTGACCATGTCCATCCCTTTATGACCACAATGTACCCAACTTCTGATGGCTACTTTCAGCAGGATAATGCGCCATGTCATAAAGCTGGAATCATCTCAGACTGGTTTCTTGAACATGACAATGAGTTCGCTGTACTCAAATGGCCTCCACAGTCACCAGATCTCAATCCAATAGAGCATCTTTGGGATGTGGTGGAACGGGAGATTCGCATCATGGATGTGCAGCCGACAAATCTGCGGCAACTGTGTGATGCCATCATGTCAATATGGACCAAACTCCCTGAGGAATGCTTCCAGCACCTTGTTGAATCTATGCCACAAAGAATTGAGGCAGTTCTGAAGGCAAAAGGGGGTCCAACACGTTACTAGCATGGGGTACCTAATAAAGTGGCCGGTGAGTGGATATATATATATATATATATATATATATATATATATATATATATATATATATATATATATATATATATATATATATATATATATATATGAATAACACATTTTCTTAAATATACATGCATGTGTGTGTATTTATATATACAAAATAATTATATACAGCACACACAAATATATTATGTAAACACAGACTTATATTTTGGATGCGATTAATCGCAATTAATTTTTGCACAGCCCTATTCTAAACGCATTATAAATGTTACAAATATATTGCTAAAACATATTACAAAGACTGTGAAATGTGAAGTACTGAAATACGAGTTAGACCATTAAACAGTTTTTCACCATTGCTATTTACAGATTTTTTGGGCGGGGCTAAAACAGAACTCGAATAATGCACTGGAGCCCCTGAACTCGTGGACACGCCCCTACTTGATATATTTATATATATCTATATATTTATATAATACATATATATATATATATATATATATATATATATATATATATATATATATATATATATATATATATATATATATATATTTATATAATATATATATATATTTTTTTTCAGAATTTAAGCGCAAATAATTCTTAAATATATACATTCATGCATAGGTATATTTATATATACAAAATAATTATATACAGCACACACAAATATATTATGTAAGCACAGACTTTTATTTTGGATGCGATTAATCGCAATTAACTTTTGCACAGCCCTAGTTTAGAATTTTTTTTGTAGAATTGCCTTTACAGGGACTTTAATTATTCTTTTTGATTTCTTTATGAGCAAGTCATTTAAAAGCATTTTTGTATTTACTTATTAAACTTGACGGAACATCTGGGGTACAATTGGAACTATAATCTACATCAAAGGGATGATTCATTTATATGAATAAATTGTAATAAAGCACAATTTTATTTTGTGGCAAAAATTGTGATGGCCAAATTTTAGCATGCTGTTTGATTTTAGGAGTGACTGAAATTAAAAACATCCAGGTAAAAGATAAATAAATATAACATACATTTATTAATTTTTCTCAAATCAAATAGCCTGGTTTATTTTTTTACACACACACACACGCACACATGATGCAAAGCTGGGCTTCGCCATTGGTCATGTTGGACTTCAAAGACCCAGCTGCTTCTTTTGAAAAGTCCAGCTGAAATTTGACTGGAAGAGTAGATTTTCTGTGCCCTTGATCAAAGCACCATGTTACATCAGAAAAGTCTAAAAATGCCTCAAAACATGTGATAAGTCAACAAATGCTTTTTAGTTGTTGTTATTCAAGTTTTTTTCATGTAATTGTCAGACAGCACTGGATAGCATGTGTCCTGTGTGTTGGACTCGCAAGTTTCGTGATCTTTTAGAAAAGATTTGTTGTTTACAACTGTTCCCTTTATTTCCCATTGGACATTTCAGTACTTTAGGTCTTGCTTCAACCATGTAGCTTTTTCCTTTCCCACTGTTTGTCCTTGCCTTGCTGCCATAGTAAATCAGTATCATGTATTTGGAGGGCACCAGTGAGAGAACGGTATCCCGCAGCTTTTGTGTGGCTTAGATGCAGGTTGCCGGATCTGCCACCCTGCTGTTTGTCTCACCCAGCTGCCCCTTCACTGCTCCCATCCCCTGAACGATGATAATGAGACTCATGGAGATAACTGTGCATAATCACACTCAGGTTCTGGCAGAATTATGTTCTTGCATATTTATGTTTTAAAGGGTTACGAGCTAAACTGCCATTAACACAGACGGACAACGTGTTGTGGATAATCTGCATGTTTAAATATGCTTGACACGTAGCAGCTTTTTGAGGCGGTCTAGTGACCCATATTAAATGTACTTTTCATGCTGCAAATTTTTACAATTTTGTCCAGGGGTAGAACTAATACATTTTTGTACATTTCCATTGCATTTCATAAATTTAAGGGGATAGATTATCCAGAAATAAAAATTCTGTCATCATTTTTTACTCTCCAAATCCTCATTCTGTATGCTGTTGTTTTGTCCTTTAGAATACAAAAAATCTATTTAAAGAGGCTTCACATTGGTCTTTTCAATATAACAGCAGTTCGTTGGGACCAATGTTCATTGTGCTCTCCAAAAATATTATTTATAAAATTGTAAATTGAACCTGTACAATTGATTTTATATTGTATAAAGAATTTGTAAAGAGTGTGTTCATTTCTACAGCTGTGTACATAAATCCTTATAGATTTTTTTTGTATGTTTGGAAATGTTCAATAGGTAAAAAAAATGTGTAAACATTATATACATTTTTTGTACAACTTTTTTTGTGATAAACAGACTGAAATGCAAGTAATAAAAAAATAAAAATAATTTGAAAATGTGTATATATATATATATATATATATATATATATATATATATATATATATATATACACTTGATGCCCTAATTCAATTCTGAATCAATATGATAGCTGTGTGAGAGGACAAACATAATATATACACTCACCGGTCACTTTATTAGGTACCCCATGCTAGTAACGGGTTGGACCCCCTTTTGCCTTCCAGAACTGCCTCAATTCTTCGTGGCATAGATTCAACAAGGTGCTGGAAGCATTCCTCAGGGAGTTTGGTCCATATTGACATGATGGCATCACACAGTTGCCGCAGATTTGTCGGCTGCACATCCATGATGCGAATCTCCCGTTCCACCACATCCCAAAGATGCTCTATTGGATTGAGATCTGGTGACTGTGGAGGCCATTTGAGTACAGCGAACTCATTGTCATGTTCAAGAAACCAGTCTGAGATGATTCCAGCTTTATGACACTGGCGCATTATCCTGCTGAAAGTAGCCATCAGAAGTTGGGTACATTGTGGTCATAAAGGGATGGACATGGTCAGCAACAATACTCAGGTAGGCTGTGGCGTTGCAGACCGATGCTCAATTGGTACCAAGGGGCCCAAAGAGTGCCAAGAAAATATTCCCCACACCATGACACCACCACCACCAGCCTGAACCGTTGATACAAGGCAGGATGGATCCATCATTTCATGTTGTAGACGCCAAATTCTGACCCTACCATCCGAATGTCACAGCAGAAATCGAGACTCATCAGACCAGGCAACGTTTTTCCAATCTTCTATTGTCCAATTTCGATGAGCTTGTGCAAATTGTAGCCTCAGTTTCCTGTTCTTAGCTGAAGGAGTGGCACCCGGTGTGGTCTTCTGCTGCTGTAGCCCATCTGCCTCAAAGTTTGACGTACTGTGCGTTCAGAGATGCTCTTCTGCCCACCTTGGTTGTGACGGGTGGTTATTTGAGTCACTGTTGCCCTTCTATCAGCTCGAACCAGTCTGGCCATTCTCCTCTGACCTCTGGCATCAACAAGGCATTTCCGCCCACAGAACTGCCGCTCACTGGATGTTTTTTCTTTTTCGGACCATTCTCTGTAAACCCTAGAGATGGTTGTGCGTGAAAATCCCAGTAGATTAGCAGTTTCTGAAATACTCAGACCAGCCCTTCTGGCACCAACAATCATGCCACGTTCAAAGTCACTCAAATCACCTTTCTTCCCCATACTGATGCTCGGTTTGAACTGCAGGAGATTGTCTTGACCATGTCTACATGCCTAAATGCACTGAGTTGCCGCCATGTGATTGGCTGCTTAGAAATTAAGTGTTAACGAGCAGTTGGACAGGTGTACCTAATAAAGTGGCCGGTGAGTGTAAATTATATATATATATATATATAATTTGTATATTATGTTTGTCCTCTCACACAGCTATCATATTGATTCAGAATTGAATTAGGGCATCAAGTCAAGTTACTCATTTTTTTTCTTCTATTTTTTATGGTGCCATATTTTCTTTCTTGGAACTTATATGGTCAGTATAAACAGCCTGTGCATGGAAAAGAACAGAAAAAAGAAAGTCAAACTGCTTTGGAACAGCATGAGTAAGTAAATAATGACATTGACTACTTCTTTCACTTTAAAGCTGCTTGGACTTTTTAAATCAGTTAACACATTTAACATCAAAATAAAATTGCCTCTTTGGTTCCCTGATTTTATAATCTTTTATCAATCTATTCTCTTTGAAAATGGGTTCTCTTCATACCTGGCAAGTGGGAATTAGTCCATATGGACCAATCCATGGAGGAACCCATTCTTGCCTGAAGGAGAGCTCACTAATGAGAAAAGAGATTGGCAAACCATCAATAAATATTAATACCACTCTGAACAAGCTGTGCGCATCATCAAAACACACTCCAAAGACGAAAACCATTCTGGCATGAATTATACAATACACCTCTGAGCATTTTAAGAATAACATCTTCAAACACATACCCCTTGGACTATTGTCTCTTTCATATGGGAGATGCTTTGAGGGTGAATGTGTATGGTCCATGTTTACTTTTGACAACAGGTAAAGTTCAAAAAACTTTTGGAAATAGTCGTTTCGTAAAAGTTTTTGAAGAAAATTTCAGCTCAACAAACTCATCTAAGCAGTTTATATAATTTTGACAGTGACACTGGGAAGATGCACTTGTGTAGTGTGTGGAGAAACAGCGACTTAATTTCTTTTGGGTGAATTTGTGTGGTGAGAGTGATGAAAGTCAGTGTTACTTGGCCAAGGAAATATTGTATCCTTGGGCAACCAGCAGTCTGCTCTGTTTCTTCATTCCTCAGGTCATTGGATCTTTGCTGGTATTCCCAGAGATAGAGCACATTCCCTAAACCCAACCACCTCCATCTGGCCCCTGCAATCTGTGTCTACAATAATCTCCAAGTGTCTTCATGAGTTCAGAAACAATAAATTAGCTGGGAGCCTTTTGTCCGAGTTTGTTGTCACCTCAAAACTTGCATATCATTGTTATAATGAGCTTTACATTTAGGATAATTGCATTGAGATGTTTCAGTGATGATAATCTACAAGGCAAGGAGAGTTCACTTGGGAACTAGAGAGCAAATCACTGCTTGTTTTTTCCCTCAGGAGACACATTTGTTGCATATAACATACATCTCACAGACTTATTGAGAGATAATGAAACAATTTGTCTTGTGGTACAAGAGAAACCTCTCTTCACTGGCCATGCCACACATTATCATTGAGAGAGTACTGCATTGTCATTAATACTTTTCAAAAGAACCTACCATTAGTTTGTATACTCGTTAGGTGAAAATTTTATATGAGTTTGTCTGTTGTGCTCAGAAAGTGAGCTAGAAATAGAGAAGCATTTAAAATGATTCCCCCTCTCAAAGTGATCAGGGCTACTACACTAGTGGCGAAATGGATCACAAAACTTATCACGGGTCCGTGGTTTGATTAAAGTCAATTTCATTTTAAAATGCGCTACTTTGGCTGGCTCTACTATAGCTGCCGCAGCCTCTCTGTAATCACCATTCAACTTAATGTCCTGTCCACGGCTCAATCTGATTGGTCAAACCTCTTGAATAATAGCCTATCAACACTTGCGAGACGGTTGCAGGTCAGATGGGCAGTGGAGCTGTGTCGAAAGGACGGCAGCATATTCAGCATTACTGAAGCGAGAATAAGGCCCTGTTTACACAAGAACGCTCGCAGGTGAAAACGTAAAAATATTTTATCGGATGTGCCTTTCGTTTACACGGAGACAGCGTTTTTAGGGACTTAAAAAGCAAAAGTGAAACCACCCTCCAGAGTGGAAATCTTAAAAACGCTCCACCACCTCGTTCCCGTGTAAAGGGAAAACGCAGAAGTCTGCTTGACAGTGAAGGTTGTACACAGGCGCGCGGGCTTGGTGGTGTTGAGTATGCACTCCTAGCCGCCTGGAGTGCATACTACATTGAATTTCACACACTTTTGCTCATCATATGTACGTGGATTTCCCACCCAAAACGCTTGTTTAAACGCAGAACAAAAAGTGATAACATAACGCCACTTTTGCGTTTTCTCTTCAGACTCGTTTCCGTGTAAACATAGCCTTAACCTCACAATCTGATTATCTGTTTCTATGATGACAAGCAGAGTTAGGCCCTGTTTACACGAGAACGATTCGGGTGAAAACGTAAAAATATTTTGGCAATGGCTTTTTGATTACTCGCTCACTCTTGAATGTCTGGCATGAGTGATTTCAATGTTAAGTCAATGTAAAGATGCGTTGGTTTACCAATGTCTACATGTCCTGTGGCGTGATTGAGACGTTTACCGCAGTAGGCCGCGAACGAGTCGAATTGACTACCACAGATAATTCTACTGTGATGTTTTAACTTTGCAATCAATCTGTGTTCAGCAGAGGCTGATCTATTCCTTCATTTATTAGTTTTTACCCTTTTTAATTTTTTTTTCATTGTGCATGATCACAGTTCATATGTAGGGAAAGATAAGCTATTAAAGTAAAAATTTTGCGTTAGGCTAAGGGTATACTTCATGAGTTAATAATTGATTTTTTTTAATGAATAAAAATGTTTCACCCCCCCCCCCCCCCGTTTTTTTCACAAATCGCACCCTGAATATTATTAACTTTTTACGTTTTTAAGTTTTCTCACTAGTCTAATATGTAGTCAGATGTTGTGTTTAAAAATGTAAACAACTGTTTTATGTTGACATCAGATAGGAACTCTCAGGTAAATAAACTGAATGGCATTTACAATGGTAAATGCTGCTTTGCCTTTGTACTTCTCACCAGAGGCACTGTGACCAAACTCCGAGTGTTGAATGGGGTTATTGCCTTTAGCACATTGGTGGAATTACCCGTAGCCTGAGTAATGATGCGACTGGCACAGTGAATGCCATGCCAAAGACGAGAGGGAGGGAAGGATGTTAAGTGAAGGGAGGTCTTTATGGAGTGTGGGTTTGGTATTTAGACACTGGCATGCATTAATCTTAGTTTTTGAGCCTATAGTTGTCACCTCTTTCCCTGAAAGAGGCCAAAGGAGTCTTACACAATGGTCCCTTGCACAATGTGACTTTGTTTCATTGGGGTGAGCAAGTTCAGAATTGAGCCATGGCTTGATAATGGAAGTGTTTACTTTTATCCAACATGCCAAATTCCTTTTTAAGTGTTTCCGTTTATTTATTCTGTCTGTTCACTTTCCGTCCACTATCACCTTATCCTAATGTACACCATCTGAGTTTCCCATATCTAAACCTATATTTTCTTGAAGGGTTTGTCAGACTGACAGACTGATTCTTTTAAACAAGTAAACATTTTAAAAACATGCTCAAAGATTCATAAAATCAATTAATTCACATAATAAAATGATTTTTGTTGCTCTAATGTTTTAAACAATTTGACTGTCTGTTTTCTGCACTTCTCAAGTCCTTAGGTTTTCATTCACAAACTATTCTATACACATAATACAGATCATTCTTCTATACATTCTTCCATCTGTAGAAACCTAGGGCCCTATAATTTCTGCGATCAAGGAATAAAAAGCACACTCTTTTTACAACTAAAATAACAGTAAAGGGTAAAAAATGAATTCCCAAAAATTAAAATGGAAAAAACGGAATTTGCAAAAATTAAAATGGAAAAAATGGATTTTGGCAAAAAATAAATGGAATATGGGAAAGAATAAAACGGATTTTATAGGGCCCTAGAAACCATTTGAGATCTTATAGCCATGTGCACACTTTTTTTTTTAGTTTCACTCTCCAGTGGTAGAGAAAGGGTTCATGGGCTTAACGGATCAAGGTTAGATTCTCTAAGCACATAGATTCTTCAAGAAAATTATAGAAATGGAACATTGTCCAGTGTCTAGTACAGGCATTTAATGCATTTGGTCATTGCTAGTTGTAAATGTCTCTGTAGAAACTGCCACATTTTACTGATCGTGATCTAGACCGTCCATGCACAGCATTTAGACTAATCTGCAATGATGGTTATTTAAAACACAATGGTCTCTTTAACTCACTTTTTTGTGATCGTATTTCAGTCACTTGACCACGTTAGAATGATCTCATTATGATCAAACCAATCAAAGTTACATTGGTAGTTTGAAACACATTTGAACACGTTGCATTTCTATAAATTATTATTTTATTTATTTATTTATTGTGGGTGTTAATTCCAGGCATGGACTGCACCTGGTTATTGTCTTTTCATCCCTTTGCTATTCATCTTTCATTTTCTCCCCACTTTCCCTTATCCTTCATAACTGACCCTTTCCCTCTCTCCTCTCTGTGTAACAGGCTTGATCCTCTTAGCCATGCACTGGCATAATGTTCACTCTTAAAGCGAATTATCTCCAAAGAGCTTTGGGATTACTCTCTTTCATTAAATCAAAATTCCATTTTTATTCTGCTTTCCCACCCCTCCTCTACACTCCCTCCATATGGATGAGGGTAATACAATTAAGATCCATGAGTTTCAGCCCAAAATAAGGGTCTAGAGAGGAAGGAATTGTTCCACACCTCCCTAAAGGAGGAAAAATGTCTGCTCTTTGTTCCAAATTAGACGTTGGGGGAAAGCCAATGTGCCAGCCCCCTCGCCGTCCTCCACTCGGGTCTTTATGTCTGTGTGCAGTTGGGAAGGAAGAGAGTGGCCACTTAAGGCCACCACCTGTTATTACTGCAGTTTTCTGAGTGTTTAACTGTAGTGCATAGTTACTTTTAAGTGGATCTTAATATTCATTCCTTGGTAGCCAACTGGATATTAATGAATAGGTTCAAAACCTTTGGTTGTTGCTGTTTGTTTGAAATCCAGGCCTTATTGCTATCCATTTAGTTGTCACAATGAGCGCTTCCCCCGGCTGTGATAGCAGCATGAGGCATGCACATACAGGAGCTCAAAGAACAGTGTTGTACATTTGAGCCATTAGACAGCAGATGTTTGTGTAATTGAAAAGAAATTAGGCTACTGTGAAGCTCTGTTCATGAGACGGAGAGAGAAGACAAAAGAAAGAGAGTGTTGCTTATGTGAAGACCCTCAAAACACTTGCCTATTTTGCATTTTAGCTCATTTTAAGGTCATCAGAAACATGCCCCGACTACACCGCTCTATTTCCATTGAGAAAAAGAATGATGAATCATAATAGTTTTAATCTTACATTGTAACCAAATATGTCCAGACTGAATTTTTTTTTACTCAGTCTAAAAGGAAAACTTTTCATGCTTCTGTGCAGATGTGTGTTTGACTGGTAGGTATGTTTTTGATATTTTGAAAACTTTCTAGAAAACAATCCACCCTCTATAATGATAGCTTATAAAAGTAAGAAGCCCCAATCAAAGTAAAAAATCAATTTGAGAAGTGCGTAAGATATTAAAGGAGAACTCTGGCGCAAAATGAATCTTTGGTCTAATAACACATTAGTACCTAGTCAACCGTTCTCTGAGATTTGTTTTCATGATAATTGAATGTAGAGAGTTTTAGCTCTAAAAACTGTTTAGATTATAACACTAGTATATGGGGGCATATACAAAGAAATCGCTAGTTAAAGGAGAACTCCGGCGAACAATGAACCTTTGGTCTAATAAAACATCGATACCTAGTCAATCGTTCTCTGAGATTTGTTTTCATGATAATCGAATGTAAAGAGTTTTATCTCTAAAAACTGTTCAGCGTATAACGCTGAGTACTGGGGGCATTGACTAAGTAAAAAGAAATCGCTAGTTTATACCACTAACAATGCTCAAAATAGCCCCACACTAACACAGTAATATAATGAGTGTCTATACATGCAAAACGAAGCATTGAGAACTTTGTAAGTGTACAGACAGTTTAATAAGAAGATACGTTATTAAAGACAGTTTACTTCATGTATACAGACAGGCGCCATCTTAGAATATAGTCTCGATAAGTCAAACCACGAACGTTGTGCTGAGTGATCTGAAATGTATGAAGTTCAGCGAACTTCTGAACTGTATGAATGGCGTTCTGGGATCGACTTATCGAGACTATATTCTAAGATGGCTCCCGTCTGTATACATGAAGTAAACTGTCTTTAATAACGTATCTTCTCATTAAACGGTCTGTACTCTTACAAAGTTCTCAATGCTTCGTTTTGCATGTATAGACACTCATTATGTTATTGCGTTAGTGTGGGGCTATTTTGAGCCTTGTTAGTGGTATAAACTAGCGATTTCTTTTTACTGAGTCAATGCCCCCAGTGCTAGCATTATACGCTAAACAGTTTTTATAGATAAAACTCTTTACATTCGATTATCATGAAAACAAAACTCAGAGAACGATTGACTAGGTACCGATGTTTTATTAGACCAAAGGTTCATTGTTCGCCAGAGTTCTCCTTGAATACCACTAACAAGGCTCAAAATAGCTTATAATGAGGGTCCCTACATGCAAAACGAAGCATTGAGAACTTTGTAAGTGTACAGACCGTTTAATAAGAAGATACTTTAAAAAGACAGTCCACTTTGTGTATACAGGCACGAGCCATCTTTGATAAACAGTCTCTGATAAGTCACACCACGAACAACGTGCCTACATGAAGTGGACTGTCTTTATAAAATATCTTCTATTATCACGAAAACAAATCTCAGAGAACGGTTGATTAGGTACCAATGTGTTATTAGACCAAAGGTACATTTTACGCCTGATTTTTACTTTAATATTGCAAAAGGTTCAATCATGACTTTAGAGAAAAAATAGGGCTGTCAAATGATTTATCATGATTAAGCACATCCAAAATAAAAGTTTTTGTTTGCATTATATACAGTATGTGGGTGCACTGTGTATAATTTTTTTGTATATATATAAATGCACACACATGAATGTATATTTAAGAAAAAAAATATTATTTATATATAAAATATATTTATATATAATATAAATTATATATAAGTCTATATACAGTACATACATGAAAATATTTCTTAAACATATCCAAGCATGTGTGTGTAGATATATATATATATACATACATAATATACACAGTGCACCCACATATATTATGTAAACAAAAACTTTTGTTTTGGATGTGATTAATCACGATTAATCATTTGACAGCCCTAGAAAAAAATTGCCAATATTTCCTTGTTTTAAGCATAAACTCAAAATCAGTTTATTAAAATAAAAAGCAAGATAAGTTCTCTGAAAACAAGCCTTAATCCTGTGCAACATTGCTTAATATAAGAGTATTTTTACTGAAAAGTACAAATAAATACTGATTAACAAAATTATTTATTTATTTGACTCAAGATAACAAATACATGACTGAAAAAATATACTTTTTTTGCAATAGCTTGAAAAGGATTTTACTGGGCCCCAATGGGATTTCAAATTGTATAGATGCAAAGTAATAACATAATATAATAGGGGCCCCCCATTATATTATGTTATTACTTTTACATCTATACATTTTAAAATCCTTCAATTTATTTGTTATAAATATTTATTCTTGTTTTTTTTAATGTTCAATTAAAAGATAATGTCTCCATATACTTCTATTATCCATAGAATTGTTTTATTTCTTGCCACTTTGATCTTTATATACCATTCCTAATGCATAATCACTCTTGTTTTCTGTTTCCCTCTCTTCATCTAACAAACGTTGTAGGCTTAAAACAGATAGGCTTTCATCAGTGTAACTCAGAATAATTAGTTTTCAGTGACATAATTTTACCATTGCAAATTAGTTGGTAGTTTATTTAATTCATAGATTAAAATAAATTAGCCTAATATCAGTTCAGAAGCAGGCCATATTAAAGGTCAAATTTAAACAGAGGAACCCTCTCATCATAAAGAACAAAAAAAAAAAATATTTTAATTATTAAAGTAAAAATTAACCAGGCCAGATCAAACTAGGTATAAAAACAATGCAGGTGCCTTCATGTGAACACATTTGTTGTTGCTTACAATATCTATAATTCACTTTTCACCTTAATGTCAAATCAGTGTTTTCTAATTGAATGCATTATCAATTGGTTAAGAAAAAGAAAACTTGAGATACCATGGGTGAACATTTAACAAATGTGCCATTAACATCTTGCTCCACAATCCTTGTTCTTATTCACATAATGTTGGAGCCAAGCACAGACATGTTGTGTTCCCATCTAGAGGCTGGGAATGAGGCCCAGACTGACAGCATTGTTCAAGAGGGGTCTGCTCATCTTTGCGGTCTAATTCTCTCCTCTTCCCTTTAATTTTCTCCTTTCTTCCATAGAGATTCTCAGTTCCTCTTAATTTCCTATTTTGGTACCTGTTGTTCTCGCTCAGTGGGACAGCACTAACTGCTCAGATTATTTACTTTGAAGCATCTTTTTTCGCTCAACATTCAATTTACACTGATTTTGTAAAAACACAGTAGTTTTACCTTTTTTTTACCTCTATGGATCTAATAGGTTTAAGGACAAAATACTTTGCTGAACACTCATTTTTGAAGCAGTGGTACACATTTGGAAAACAGAGGGAAAGCAGAATTAGTGTCTAATTAGGGGCGAATGATACCAATATATTCTTTAAGAATTCCACATGGAACAATAAAAAAGATTCTGCTATGCTGAATTTTGACTCTGATGCATGTGTTGGCTGGGGTAATGCAGGACATAGATTAGCATAGGAAGTTGGAACCTTATTTAGTGGGTTTTAAAATGGCACTGCTCTCACCACAGTGTTCATCTATATGTTAAATATGCCTCATGTCAACCTTAAATGTAATTAATGGCCAAATAGTGTTTACAATAAAACTATATTATGGTCAAAGATCAGCTCATGTTTTGACTGAAACTGATTTTTTTTTTTACTCAAATTAATAACCAAATTATCTTCGCTGCCATTTTCTCAGCCGTGTTTGGATTGCCCTGCTTATAACCTTTCCTTGATAATAGAACATGATCTTATGCTCTCATTTATTGCCCACAAACAGTTTAATAATAACTGACAGAATTGATCTTAAAAATATTGATATTGATTTTTTTAATTGTATATGCAATCATGATGACCATGGTTTTATTATAGTCAAAAAGATGCATTAAATTTAAGTTATGGTAAATGTATTTATGTATTAAAATAATGTCTCTTTTGTGTTTTTTTTTTTTTTTTTTTTTTTTTGCATCTTAAAGGGTTAGTTCACCCAAAAATGAAAATTAAATCATTAATTACTCACCCCCATCCTGTACCAACCCCGTAAGCTTCGTTCATCTTTGGAACAAAAATGAAGATATTTTTGATTAAATTTGAGATGTGGATCACTGCTACATAGGCTGCCTAAGGGATCGAAACTTGACGGCCCAGAAAGTCAATGAAGAAAATGTTTGAATATTCCATGTGACAACAGTGGCTCAAGTATAAGTTTATCAAGTGACGAGAATACTTTTTTTTGCGAAAACAAGCAAACAAAAATAACTTTATTCGACTATTCCTTTCTTCCTTGTGGGCCTGAGACGGAAGAGATTTACACGACGCATACACGGGAATTGGAAATCTCTTGAACTCTCGTCTCAGGCCCAGAAGGAAAAAAAGCAATAGTCGAATAAAGTCGACATTTTTGTTTTATTTCTGCACAAAAAGTGTTCTCGTCCCTTGATAAACTTATATTTAAACATTTTCTTCATTGAGTTTCTGGGCTGTCAAGTTTCGAATCCCTTAGGCAGCCTATATTGCAGTGATCCACCTCTCAGATTTCATCAAAATATCTTAATTTGTGTTCCAAAGACTAACAAAGGTCTTACGGTGTTGGTACAGCATGAGGTAAGTAATTAATGACCTAATTTTCATTTTTGAGTGAACTTACCCTTTTAATGATTTTTGAAAAACATTTCGAATGCTCACCAAAACTTATTATATCAACATATAAATGCCATAGCATTATAACATTATAATACCACTGTCACTTGATTCATTTAACTGGATCTTTGCTGAATAAAAGTATTAATTTCTTTACGAGAATCCCAATCCCGTCTTTTGAACTGTACACCTACCTGGTTGTGTCAAGATGTGTAGGTGGGAAACCAAACAATTTTAGATTAATCCTTAAAAATATATCTGTTTAGGTATTTGATCTAATCAAACAAATCATATCTGTACTCTGCAGGTGGCTCTATTAACCCTTACGGCGATAGATGGGTCATTGGATTGCGGCAAAGTCTAGTCTCTGTTAAGCTGTCTTAAAAGTGTTGTGAGGCTTAGACAGTTGAAATATTAAAGATGGCTCACCAGCCAGGGGCAGCTATTGATCAGAGAGGTTCCCTCCCCATGCTGGACCTTTGATAGATCCTCAGTCCAATTGGGAAGGGCTCATGCTGTTCTACAACATCAAAACACTCTCATACTCGCTGCCAGAAGATCAAAAGCTTGTGAGTTTGTGGACACGCATTAATAAGGTTTTATGTTATACGTGGTCGTGTTCGCATGTGTGCACGAATGTCTGTGCCCTTCAGTTTTCTTTGAAGTCATTGTGTTTTTAGCTTTGAGAAAGTGTGAGATCTCTAAGCAAACTTTTTTTTGCCCTCATTCATTGGTGTTCAGCCATGAAAACTCTCCACACAATTGCAAAGTCTATGAAGAGATGTCTATTGTCCCTGTCAAACCCCAGCCTCCACCCTCACCCCACCGCTGGGCTGCGTCCTGCTCCCTGCTCCAGTCATGTCAAAAGGGATTCCCGCAGCTCACGCTTTCATAGCTCCCTACAGAATAAAACAGAGTAGAACACGTCTCCCTCTGTTCCCTCAGAAAACCGCACACATGGGCCTTTAGAACTTCGGCCCATCAGGAGTTCTCTCACACCGCTGCAGACCAGCACCATGTTTACCCCCATGTCAGTCGTCGTGAAACCAAATGAAGGAGAAGTCAGTGGGTATGGGGAGGTGGGTGACATTGTGACAACCGCGGCAGTCGGGCAGTGGATTCATTTATATTCTAATGGGGGGTAGCCCTGGATACGCTTAGGTGACTGGAAAACATTCAACGAGAGGAAGTTAGCGGATTTGGATTTGGTGAGTGCGCTTGTATAACTACTCGGATTGAAATCGCTCTCACAATTGAAGGTAACTCTCGGTTATCTCTCGGACAGAAAAAGAGGGGCTGGACTTTTCAAAAAGCAAACATGTATATTTCCCATGGACTTTCTTTGCAGACTTGAATGAATTTGCTCTCAGGCTCAAAGGATAGCAGTTATGTGCTTTGTGTGAGATGTGCAACAACAGGAAACATGACAGACCTCACATATTATCACTGTGAAGCTGCTTTGATACAATCTGTATTGTAAAAAAGCACTCTATAAATTAAGATGACTTGACTTGATATGTCAATTTATTCAATTCAGTTCATTTCAATTTTTTTTGTATAGCCCTTTCACACTATATTGTTTTAAAGCAGCTTTTTTAAGTGGTACAATTTAGTAAGTATTCTGTTATCAGCCAGAGATGACTGCATCAAAGTAATGTCCTTATGGCAGTAATATTCATCTATATGATAGTACTTGTAATGGGATTAGTTAACTTCATGTATTCAGTCAAGCAGACATGAGGAACTCGCAATTACAACACGTGTCTTATAATTATTACAATATTGGCATAATATTTGAAAGTTTTCGTCATCTGAAATCTTTGCAGTTGTCGCAAGCAAAAGATGATCATTAGGCATGCACGATATATCGGCCAGCATATTCGGTATCGGCTGATATATGTTCATTTTCAATGTTATCGTTATCGGCCTGGTTAGAAAATGTGGCTGATATATTAAAGCCGATAAATAATGTATTATTTCCTTCAGCTGAGACACTTGTTGAGCACTGTTTGTTTTTGAATTTCTTTAAATATGATTGAAATCTCTTAAAAAAATGAAAATACGGTTCGGTACAACATGTGCAGCGCAAATCTGTCATATCAACTATACAACACTATAATAAGAACGTCATTATATTTGTGCACTTGGGTCTATGGATTTAATTGTGAGACTTTTGTTTTTGCAATCAGGCTCTCAAAATTAGATAAATATTTGGATTTAAGTTTATTGGCCGATATATCGGTTATCGGCTTTCAAATATAAAGAATTATCAAGTATCTGGCCAAATTTTCATATCGGTGCATCCCTAATGATCATGTATAATTGGTATTTCATCAGATATAATTGTAAGTAATACACTGTTTACCAGAAGCCCTATTTGAATGCTTAGCTAAAGAGATCTTTAATCTAGATTTAAACAGAAAGAGTGTGTCTGAGACCCAAACATTATCAGGAAGACTATTTAAGAGTTTAGTCGAAAAAGCTCTACCTTTTTTTTTCAGTGATATATACAGCCATACAGAATTTTACTAGACAATTGAAATTTGTAAATATTAAAGACGTATATATGTTTTTTTTAATATTATAATATTTATAATAATAATGTCTATTTGTTTATATGAGTATGTAGGGTTGTTCATTACGGTTGAGTTAGATGTTTGAACAAACTTTCTCTGCTGTGGAACGTAGTTCAATATGCATTGAAAAAAGTTGTGCTATTCTTCTGTTCTTGTGATTGCTTAATTAAATTTGTAAATTGAATAACATGTTTATAATATATTCATTCTGGATAAAACATGGCAAAATATATCATAGACTTTTTGAAGACCGACCCAATCCTTATTGGGCCAGATTATAGAAGCTTGGGGTGGATTTTTGGGTTTAGGCAAAATCAAGCACATAACCAAGAACATCTTAGCAACCACATAGCAACATGCTAATAGCCTCACAAAACACCTTAGCAACTGCATAATAATAACCTGGCGACAACCCTCAACTCGCTAGCAATGTGTCATACAGATGTTGGATGTGCAAGAACCACTGTCTTGTCTAAATTTTATTTTTAAGGTGCTCAATATAGGCTGATATTTGACAGATGATCCTAATCCTGATTATCAAGTCATTTAGTTCAGTGTTAAAATGTTGCTTTTTGATTGAACGTTGTCTGTACAGTACGTTTGAGTGCTTTTAAAGACCTCTCAATGTGAGATGTGCTTGTTATTTCTCGCCTTCAGATGTTGATGCATCACACCGATGATTCATGTGATTCAGAGGCGTCAACAAAAATACATGTCAACCTCACTTTCTCTTGCCCGACCAATCAAGCAGATTTGTAGCACAACAGAGGAGCTTAGTCATTGTGCATATCCCTCCCACACAGCATAATGATTTTCATCAGAGCATGAGATAGATTAGCTAAAGAGAAATTATCGTGATGGTAGAAAGATCTGAGAAGAGCTCTACAGAAAATGTGAAGACGTAATTCACTAGCAAAGGTGCTGATGGAGGATCATATGCATCTTATCTGTTGTGAATACTAATGAGTGAAGATAGATGCAAAATTTGAGGAGTGTTTGATTGGAGCACTTACTGTATGTACGCCAGTGTGATTCGTTAAAGCCCAGTCCATTAACCCCTTTGCTGTGATGCTAGAGGCATATGCTGCTAATTGGAGCTCTAATGTGAGACACTAAATGTCAGTCTGGAGCGCTAGGGAGGGAAACAATCATTTGATTGTTGGGTATAATGGCTGCATTTTTTTACTTGCACTTGTCAGATATGAGTGTCACCATTGTTTGGAAACTGTACAGAATAACATTGACCTATGCTATGCTGTGCTTTAAATAGGGTTTTTTTATAAATGAAAATGTGCAGGAATCTGAATTCAATATGCATGTAGCCACATGTAAATAAGAAAAGAAAGGTATTTTACTCTATTAAATGTTTCAGTGCTTCGTTTTGTGTAATATACCATTTATGTCTCAACAATGAGGATGGACTTGTTGCCCTATTAGGCTTGTGATGCTTTGTTACAAAATTTAGCATTTGTTGATTTGTATGTTTTTACGCATTGCAAACTTCATGCATTGCAAACTTGTCTTCCCTTAAAGGTGCCATCTGGGATGATTGAGGTAAAAATATACAGAAAATGAGCTACACGCATCAAAAGAATGAGAAGAAATAAGTGCAATGATGTCATTAAAAAACTGAAAAGTTATATTGCTGCCGAGATATAAACCTAAATTAGCATGCTAAATTACTAGCCCCGGCCCGTCAGGTGTCGTAATACCAGTTTCGGCCATGGGAGGCGGTATGCGGGGCGGGCAACAAACACCAGCCGCACACTGCAGTACACGAGTAAGTCGCGCGTCTTATGTTTGTACTTTGAACCTGAAGTCAGGAAATACAGCCGATTACTACATTTCAGTTCAAGGAAGAGTTCAAAAAATGATTGGTCGACATGCATGAGGAATACATTTTGGTAAGTTGTAGCATACTGTATTTTTCAACAGTGTTCATGTTCTTTTCCATTAGCTAGAGATGATCGGTTCACGTGAGCTAGAAGATCTGTGGTGTAACATGTACAAGCGCCAAAACGGTATTTATTGTTTGAATTGCGTAATAAAATTGACAGAATCTGAGAGCTTAACTAACCTGCTTGCTAAGTGTCAATTGCGTGTCTCACGGTGAATTCGTGAGAGTTGTCAGCTCTGAATGACGCTAGCTTGATCAACATCAGCCAATGCTGTCTGTCAAATTAATTCAAACTAACAAAAAAAGTGTAATATGAACAAAACGAATACCGTAAACTTAAAATAATTGCCCAGGCTTTTATTTTCCCATATCATCGAAAAGCACCAGCTTGTTTTTGAGACAGGCGTCTATGAGACGGTCTTCATCATTTAGTGTTGAGATGTTGTTCATTGAGTCTCTGATCTCTAAAAATATCCAAATGCTCCACGTGAAACTGCGGTCTTCCAACCTTTTACTATCGTGTCAAATGATTTGAATAATATGCGTGAGAAAAAGAGTGTGAGAGTGCGGCCGCGTTACAACTCAATTTCTGGAGTTATACTGCCCCCATCTGTTATGGAAAATTTAGTATTTTTTGATTTAGAATTCCAGATGGTACCTTTAATGCATTTTCTGATTTAGAAATTATGCTGTATTACATTTTAACATTACACAGGTAAAACATAACATTTAAATATGATTATTAAATTTGAATTTGTGCATTTTGTAAACTCACTTTTTTTTGCAAAACATGGTTTTGTCTGTAAAAGATAACATTTCATTAATAATAATAATGATTATTATTATTATTAAAGGTTTTTTTTGTGTGTATATTGACCTGTGGCAATGTTGCCAAAATCTAAAACAAAGCTCAATATATCGAATTTCAGACCTGATGAAGTTTGGAAAAAAAGCCATAAATCATAAACAAGATCACCACGTTGTCTAAGATGCATAACGTCATTACATTTACATACAATCAAAGTACTTCAGGTCTGATCATGTTTTTTGTGTTTATACAGACATGGTGCATCAGACGCTGTCAGATAAATGATCAAATGGTTTTTGTCATGTTTATTTTAACAGACTGTCATGGTATTTTTAGTGCATGTTGTCGTCATTCCATTGGTGCCATACCTGATTACATCGCAGCCTGCTTCATTTAACAAGTCTAAGGCTGCAGACATTATGGCACACATAGATGCATGTCAGGGTGAAGTGCAAGCTACAGCTCATGCTAGTAATCAGTGTTTATCCTGTACTGCATTGATGCGTTTCGCCCTGACGTCTGAATAGTAGTCGATAGGCTTAATGCATTTCATTATTAACTAGTAAATTCTCATTGATTAATAATTTACATGGTTAATGTGTGTGTATGTGTGTGTGTGTGCGCGTGTAGATGGATGAATGGACAGATTTCTGGTAAAATATGATGAATGAAAATCACTACATTCACACAGGGACCAGCTCTCCCCAAAACTAAACACCAACACACACATTAGCCTGAAATGAGCGATGGCTGGGCTACCACAATAATGCTGTGTCTGCAGAAAAGCAAGGCTGAGACAAACACTCAGACAAAGGAATAAGCAACAAAGGAGGAGGGAGAGAGATAAACACAGAGAGAGAGAGAGAGAGAGAGAGAGAGAGAGAGAGAGAGAGAGAGAGAGAGAGAGAGAGAGAGAGAGACTGCGTTCTAAGTAGCATGAAGGAAATTAAATCATAAGCTATTTTGACACCAGAACCCCCAGACACTGACCATATTAGACCGAATGTCTTAATGTTGTTTGATTTAATGCTGTTTGAAATGAAAGTACAAAAGAACAATAATGAATAATAAAATAAAGATTGTTTTTAAAGGCTTAAGTGGATAGTTCAAATAAAATGTATATAAAAATGCTTTATTGTTAATATCTTGAAAGTCAATGGGGTTCTAAAGTTTGTGCTGATGTATAAAACAGCTGTACGCCAGCTAACAACGTTCTTAGCTTGTATATAAACAATATAAGCAATGTTATATATACACTCACCGGCCACTTTATTAGGTACACCTGTCCAACTGCTCGTTAACACCTAATTTCTAAGCAGCCAATCACATGGCGGCAACTCAGTGCATTTAGGCATGTAGACATGGTCAAGACAATCTCCAGCAGTTCAAACCGAGCATCAGTATGGGGAAGAAAGGTGATTTGAGTGACTTTGAACGTGGCATGATTGTTGGTGCCAGAAGGGCTGGTCTGAGTATTTCAGAAACTGCTAATCTAATGGGATTTTCACGCACAACCATCTCTAGGGTTTACAGAGAATGGTCCGAAAAAGAAAAAACATCCAGTGAGCGGCAGTTCTGTGGGCGGAAATGCCTTGTTGATGCCAGAGGTCAGAGGAGAATGGCCAGACTGGTTCGAAGCTGATAGAAGGGCAACAGTGACTCAAATAACCACCCGTTACAACCAAGGTGGGCAGAAGAGCATCTCTGAACGCACAGTACGTCGAACTTTGAGGCAGATGGGCTACAGCAGCAGAAGACCACACCGGGTGCCACTCCTTTCAGCTAAGAACAGGAAACTGAGGCTACAATTTGCACAAGCTCATCGAAATTGGACAATAGAAGATTGGAAAAACGTTGCCTGGTCTGATGAGTCTCGATTTCTGCTGCGACATTCGGATGGTAGGGTCAGAATTTGGCGTCTACAACATGAAAGCATGGATCCATCCTGCCTTGTATCAACGGTTCAGGCTGGTGGTGGTGGTGTCATGGTGTGGGGAATATTTTCTTGGCACTCTTTGGGCCCCTTGGTACCAATTGAGCATCGTTGCAACGCCACAGCCTACCTGAGTATTGTTGCTGACCATGTCCATCCCTTTATGACCACAATGTACCCAACTTCTGATGGCTACTTTCAGCAGGATAATGCGCCATGTCATAAAGCTGGAATCATCTCAGACTGGTTTCTTGAACATGACGATGAGTTCGCTGTACTCAAATGGCCTCCACAGTCACCAGATCTCAATCCAATAGAGCATCTTTGGGATGTGGTGGAACGGGAGATTCGCATCATGGATGTGCAGCCGACAAATCTGCGGCAACTGTGTGATGCCATCATGTCAATATGGACCAAACTCCCTGAGGAATGCTTCCAGCACCTTGTTGAATCTATGCCATGAAGAATTGAGGCAGTTCTGAAGGCAAAAGGGGGTGCAACCCGTTACTAGCATGGGGTACCTAATAAAGTGGCCGGTGAGTGTATGTATATATATATATATATATATATATATATATATATATATATATATATATATATATATATATATATATATATATATATATTTTTTTTTTTATTTATTTATTTATTTATTTATTTTCATACACTTCTAGTTTAATGATGAATATTTTTAGGAGAAAGAGAGGTTGGATTTTCATTACATCATGCTCTGAGGATTTAATGTCACAGCATCATCATTACAATCTCCCGGCAAATTAAAAGCAGCAGGTTGCTGTTTTTGTGTCTTATTCGCTTGATGTAATGCACCCTCATTCCTTTCCAACACTCCATTTGGTGGAGGTCTGTTGCGTTTTGTCTTTGCCGAGTGGTGGAGGACATTTGTAATTGAAATGAATTCTTCCATGTCAGCAGGGCTGATTTACCCACATCTTTTGTCTCAGGGCTTGTCGCTTTGTCAAACCTACCCCAACCCCCTCGGTCCTCTAAAGGCGGCCAGACAAGACATACATAAATATATTTGTATTAATAAAGCAAAGGCAGTGTTCATTGGTTGAGCACACACTGTGATGATAGGATATGACTGGGCACTAAACCAGATGAAGTCGCTCAGAACTCAGCGGCACACATCCCAGAACAAACACGCAAGGGCTTCATACTGAGATCGGATGTAGTTTATCAGCATGTCGTCTCAAGTATTGTATTATCGCTGCCATGTAAACTCCCGTTGAGTGCATCAATCAAAACAAGTTTATAATCATCACAGGCATGATACCCCCCCCCTTTACTGTTCCAGAAACAGTACTTTAGCGTTGGCACTCTTCATTAAGCTAGTGCATAAAAAGTTATTTGTTTTTAACAGTCCTTGCAAACAGTTCATCAATGTTTAAGCTATGTGCTACAGTGTTATAGTTGTTTTGTTTGATTAAACCATTTTTAATGGTAAATTTTAATAAAATAAAATTATATTGAATAAAATTAAAGTTTCCTAATGTTGTTGTGGAGTCTCCTACAACAGGTTTACTTGCATCAAATACTAAAAAAAGTAGTTTAATTTTCTCATAATATTTGTACATCACATTTTCAATGATTCTCAAACGTCTCGTCAGATCTCGATCCCTCTAAATCCGAACTTCTCTGCTCTGATTGGCCAGACAGCTCAGTCTGTTGGGGTGGGTTTACTGTGTACAGCATAGAGTAGAGTCCGAACCAATAAAGGATTTTGAAGGCTGATACCGATACAAATATTTGTTGCTTTAAAAATCCGATATTCCTTTATATTGGCCAATTATTTTTTTTATTATATATTTTTTTTCAGAAACGCACAACAAAACATTAACAGATTTCCCTAACATTAGTTTTGTAGTTATTTCTGAGTTTTAACTAAAATAATATGATAAAGCATTTTTAAAGAAACTTGTTTCTTTTATTGTCACAACAGAACAGAGGAACATCAAAATATATTAAAGTTCTGATAAATAAAAGTAATAATTAGTCCCTACATCGCCTTATAAGCTGCCTTATAATTACAATGTCAGCTTGCTTATCCCTTTACCTGCACTTTTTAAATTCTTTCCATCAAGCTACATTAAACCATTTTCAGTCATCAGTTGCTGCCTTCTAAAACCTACTATTTACTGATTCTAAATCCATTACATGCCCTCTTGTAGACAAACTACTCAACTCCAACACTCATGACATGGTTGAAACGTGTTTCGTCCGTTTTTATTTTATTTTTGAAATATTCGTTTATCGGCCATTTTAACTGCCGATACTGATAGTTTGGAAAATGCCTAATATCTGCCGATAATCTCGGCCTGCCGATGAAATGGGTTATAGCGTTACTTATTTATTAGAGTATGTTTCTAATTTTATAGGCCCACTAAAATGCCTTGGAATGCGCAGCTTTGTATGATGCGTCGACGTAATTTCCACTGAAGCAGGAAGCTAAGGCAGGAAAAATTGAATGACTCCTCCCCCTTTCAAATAGCCAATAGCTTTTAGTTTACCTCACTGAATGCTTGTTGTACTTGACAGCACCATGGAAGTGAAACACAGCACCGATCACACATCTCAAACCCATATTGGTCAGTGACATGTCAATGGTAGAGATGTCCGGTGTTTGTGAAATCGTGAACGAATCGTTTTTCTGAACCGATTGAACCAGTTCACCAAAATTGAACGTAATAGTTCAAATCAGTTCGCGGTTCAAGTCAGCGCTGATAGTATATACAGTATATCTCCTAAATGTGAATTCTGTCATTGTTTCGGTACACACCAGCTTATTTATAACCTTTAGCCTATCATATTCCAATTAAGTGCTGAAACCTTACGTTTTTGTATAGGGGGGCCTTTAAGGTTGATGTTGGATTTGGTCACACTTTGCAGTTGTTTTATAAATTGAGAATGAGAGCTGCAAGGTGAGAGAGAAACTGTGGGACAGAAAGACATGGTGAATAAAATAGAAGGGTAACTTATATTGAGTGACAGACTGCTGGAGGGCTGGTTATTTCAATAGAGAAAGGAATGAAAGTTAGAAGGAGCTGGATAGGCTGATTGATGCGATTAGAACATTGACCCATCAAGGAGACTGAGACTCTGTGGGTGGGTAGAAAATGTGTTTGTATGTTTGTGTGTGAAGAGGAAAATGGAATAAGGACATCACCGCTCTGGGATGTCCCTCAGCTCTGTGTGTGCATGTTGTCTCTAATAAGGGTATTTGACATACAGTGTATGGCCTCTAATTGTTTTTCATTTAAACAAATGACGTTCACACACACCTGCTCAATTACGTGCTTAAACACCTGTGTGGCAGTTTGATCACACATGTTAAACAGACTTGTGCTGCATCATCATGTCAATAAATCTGTGATCATCCTTTAAAACTAATCAGGCATTTAAAGCCTTTAACTACATTTTATCTGGTGCTTCCTTGATGATTAGGCGGTAAACATGACGTTTTAGGTCAAATTCATATTATACTAATATGTAGATCCTCATGAAATCTGTTGAATTCTGTTTAAATGATTTAAATGATAAATTGTGTACAACAGATCTTTGAGTACTTAGCTGTCAGAACTGAGATTTAGCTAAAATGCTTACTTAACAAGCACTTTTTCCCTCAAACCAGTAAAGCACAAACCCAACCCTCAGCCGATTGTCAAGATTTCATTGGTCATGTCAATTACAGAGTTGATTCACAACACAATACTGCAACAGTTACTAACTTCAAACCCTATCCTTAACCATAAGTATAGCTTTGGTTGCACGTTCTGATAGATAGCGTTACTGTTTGTTGGGATTGGATCTATCCATGATATTACTGAACTCTCAACTTGAATGTCTGAACTTTTCTTGAAAGGTTCCAGAGTAATTGAATTTACCACTGAAATTGGCAAGCAGGGGTTTGTGCTTAACTTTGTGTGGGAAGAATTTGCAGGAGAATTTAATGAATTTAGGGTGTTCAAATTCTGCAGAAGTCATGGATCAGATATTGATTTTGATGTCTCCTGCTTCAGTACTTACAGGTTTTTCTTCAACTTTGTATATTTAAACATGTTTGTAACATTGTTTTAACCACTTGAGGTGCTACTAATGTTAGCATCTTCTCAGTCTTGACGGCAAACATACTAATGGTCTAAGTTGTGAGCAGGAAGTAAAGCCGCGGAAAATCAAGGCCCGCGGCCTCATTCTCGCTGAATCAGACGCAAGCACACGCCCCGCAATTTCCTTTAAGTGGCCTCTGTCTGTCTTCGTTCCTCTCCAATGATATCTACTGATTGCAATACCTCGTTAAAATAAGGTAAATACAACTACTAACCACAATCAACATTTTTAAAAAAAAGTCCACTGGTGTCTTCGGTGACTTACCTTCGCACAAGAACTTAGTCAATCACAGCTGCCAATCATGATGTCACAGCACAGTTTTAGCATCACATAACTAACTGAAAAACAAACTTATTTTAAAAATAAACGCTTGAAATTACATCAACGTGATCGGAACTACAGTAAATGACAGAAACTATCTTTGGAAAAAGGATATGTGAAGTGTAATTGAATTGTTTAGTTGGTCTCGCATCCTGTTGAATAACATGGGTAGGTGGGGTTTATGACCTATACTAGGACCAGTCACCAGGGGGCGAATCGAGACGTTTGCTTTTGTCTATATTTTAAGTCTGCATCTGGAGTGTCCTGCTTTGTGCAATGCGCAGTCAGTGTAGTTATGTGCTCTCTTAAGCCAGAGACACACTTATCGACAGTAAGCCTGGTTATGAGTATATTTTGATATTTATGACTGACCATACCCAAACACGCCGAGTCAGAGAGTTACGTTCAAGTTGGTGTTTAAAGGACAACTCCGACGCAAAAAGAACCTTTGGTCTAATTACACATTGTTGCCTAGTCAACCGTTATCTGCGATTTGTTTTCATGATTGGCGAATGTAAATAGTTTTATCTCTAAAAACAGTTTAGCTTATAATGCTAGTATAACGCTAGTATATTGGGCATAGAGTAATGTTATTACCACTAACAAGGCTCAAAATAGCCCCACAGTAACACGGTAGCATAATAAGGGTCCCTACATTCAAACCGAAGCATTGAGAACTTTGTCAGTGTCCATACAGTTTAATAAGAAGATATTTTATCCACAGAGTAAACTTTGAAAAACAGGAAGAAGCCATCTTTGAAATATAGTCTCTACCAGTCGATCTACGAACGCCGATCCAAGTGCGCTGAACTGTGCAGAATCTCATATAGTCCGTTGTTTCCGGAAGAAACACAAACACGAACCATTTTCTTGTCTTCAAGATGTACATGTTGCCTACTGGTCGCGCTCACCTTATCACCTTATTCACATCTCACGAGCGCACTTGGATCGGTGTTCGTATATCGACTGGTATATTTGACTATATTTCAAAGATGGCTTCTTCCTGTATTCGCGAAGTTGACTCTGTGGATAAAATATCTTCTTATTAAACTGTATGGACACTGACAAAGTTCTCAATGCTTCGGTTTGAATGTAGGGACCCTTATTATGCTACCGTGTTACTGTGGGGCTATTTTGAGCCTTGTTAGTGGTAATAACAAGCGATTTTTATTTGTCATTACTCTATGCCCTATATACTAGCGTTATACTAGCATTATAGGCTAAACTGTATTTATAGATAAAACTATTTACATTTGGCAATCATGAAAACAAATCTCAGATAACGGTTGACTTGGTAACAATGTGTAATTAGACCAAAGGTTCATTTTGCGTCGGAGTTGTCCTTTAATATCTGCTCCAGTCATTGGAAACATTCTAAAGACTGAACTGAAAACACTTACAGACTGTTCCAGGTAATCGTTAAGTGTGTCCCCAGCATTACTGTATTATATACAGCTGACCCTTCTTAGCAGCTTCAGCAACAGGCGCAACTTGGAAAAACTATTGTTTTGTGTCGTTTGTTTTTTTTACCGATATTAATTGGCCAAACCAATCAATAGGTCAACCTCTATTTCTGTGAGTGGTGCCTCATGCATCTCTACACTATTGAAAATCTTTTTATTGTTAGGTGTGAAATTTCATCAAAATTACACTAATGTGACCGCACCTGAAACCTCTGGTCCAATAGAATTTTTTTTGTTCTATAATACCCCCTTATACTGCCCACCACTGTTTCCTCACATGCATTCTCACCAAAAACGTCTGTGTTTCCCATCTAATTACTGAGTCCTCAGCTGTAATGTGGGTTTGCTTTGACAGACCCTGACATGATCTGTTTGATTATATTCAACTTGCCTCAATGGCAAAAACAACAACGCTCTGTGTTTGCATCAACCATGTACCTACGGGCAGGGGAACTAGAATGACATTGATTACGTTGTTGCCACCGAAACCATCTTTAATCATAGATCAATTCCTGTGATTCAGTTATAGGAAAATATGAATGTTTAATGAAAGAGGGAAATGAAAGGTTGATAGTGAGAGAAAATAAGTAGAGTCAGGAGTAAAGGAACCAATCCATTGGCCAGTGTAAATATTTATGTACTAATGGTCACTATGATTATGCTTGAAATGCTTTTTATGCATTTGTTTGAGGAGAAACGTCAACAGTGCAGAAATCAATGGAGATAAATAGTGTGGGAGAGAAGAAAAAGACTGCCCAAGAGAAAAAGACAAACAAAACAGGCTAATATGCTCCCTTCACCCCTTGATCCCTTTACATTTCCCATCAATGGGTCTCTCTCTGTTCTCTCAGGTCATTACCAGTTGTGCTCTATCTCTTGATGGGATGGGAATCTTAAGGAATTGATTGATTCTGTTTACAATTCTGGTTCTTAATGTTACTTTTGGAGAAGTAAGACATTAAAATTCGTACTGCATCTACTGCCTTAAACAGTGTGTTGCCAAATGATAATTTCCCTTTTCAGTAGAGCTGATATTACAAATAATTGATACATTTAATACAGAAGTGTTTAAACATATGTTTAATGTGGCTCAGATACAAGAGAAATGCAATCCAGTTATTGCCCCCGGAAATTAGGTAAATTCAAACACTAAATAATACGAAATTAATAGTAGATGATGTGACAACAAAGACTGGAGTAATTAATGCATAAAAACATTTTAACTTTGAATTGTAAAGTAATATATTTATTTGTTGTCAAATTTGTCAACAATATATATTCATAAGTGTTTTATTCAATAGATTTGTAGATTTGTAAATTATTTCTGGATTTAGAAGTGGCACAGTATATAGGTAGTTAAATGTTCTGTCTGCATTGGCATAAATATACACATCCGAGAGCCAATAACCGAACGGAAAGTCAGGAAAGTCATTTGGTACAGTATGTTTTTGAAAATGGGAATGTTCCCAACCCTATTCCTCTCTTATGTAGGCTAATGCTATATTATGGCTATGCCATTCTGAACTGATGCTGTAAGGACCCAAGTCCAGGTTCATATGCTTCTGAATGGATTAGTTGCATTTAAGAAGTTGGTTCTGGATCAGCACTTCAGCAAAACTTTTATATTTAGCCAAGTTGCTGACAGCAGCAGTAGCACTATGTCTTACCACCAACTCCCTAATGCTCCATTCAGTGGGAAGCCCCTGTGCCACTTGGTCTTTCAAATGGACCTAGTTTCACACTGCATTTCTCTTTTTCCTCGTATTGTGCAATTCCAGAACAAACTCTAACCAGACAAAATGCTCGATTTAAGCTTTTCATGTGTGAGAGTTTGACTCAGAGGTACGGAGGGAAGCAGAGTTTGACTGCACATGCACCTAAACACTCCTTTCACAGAGATACTCGAATTCCTTGAAGTGTTAAATAAAAAGGGAGAGAGGTGTCTGATGAAGGCGCTTTCACACAATCTGCATACAGAAGCAGTGAAGGCAGATGAGATTAGTGTGTGGTATTGAGCTGTGAAGCGTCAGTGTAAAGCTGTGCTCACAGGGCTTTATACTGCTCACTTCCTCAAAGGAGTTCAATTGTGCCTTTTGAAATCCACCTGGGTTCTAGGCTTAAGCTTGTTGTTACCTTTGCAGGCTGTTTGCTTATTATTTCTAACTTTATTCTAGCTTCTCTGTTTTCTTTTTGTCTTATGTACTCCCTCAGTTGCAGATATCACAGTTTCTAAATGCAAACACTAGAGGTAGAGAGAAAAAACTGTACAATTTCAAAGTATTGCAGTATTTTACTTCATGACACTCTATTAATATTTTAACGGAAAGAACAAATGGTTGATAATTTCATTTTTCAAGTTCAATATTTTTGGGAAAAAAGAGATTGGTTACAACTCAGTATGAAAGATGAAATGCACTGACATTAGATTGTAGTCTTGTTAGACATTTGACTTGCAGAAAAAAATCTTGGTAGGGTTACACCAGCCATTCATAAGTTCAAACTTAAATGGGAGTGTTAAGTACAACTAGGGGCATTTGTATCTATTAGCTAGTTTGTAACTGTTTTTGCAATAAATTTGGCTACACCATTTGTTCTTAAAGCAACACTTACTACGAATTTTTTTTTTACCTTAAAATAATGTTTCCAGGTTGAAAGGCACTTCTGGATTCACCTTGCAGTCCTACATCTGCTATAACCACGCTGTAATGGTGTGTTCACATCAAACATGAATTTAATTATTTGCGCTAGTGAGATTACATACAAAGTCAATGCAAAGACGCAATAGACGCATCATTCACGTGCGCAGGCTGTTGCGAATGGCGAAAATTGGTCGGACTCGTTGCCGCGAATATCTTCCACGCAAGTTGAAAAATTTGAAATCGAGCGAATGTTTAAGCATCTAACTAGATACGATAGACACGTATTTGATGCTCTATTTGCATTCGCTGTGAACACACAGATTGCCAGGTCGGTTCGTGTTTCTGTAGTTCAAATGAGACATAAGGAAACTACAAATTTGACTTGCTTTACGTTAAGCGTCAAGCATTACAATAGTTATTATTTTGTTTCTCTTAATTTCTAATGTCGCAATACATCATACTTTCATGAAATCATGCAACATACTCTATCTTGTCTGTGGACATCGTTCATTCCAAAGCCGGTGCTGGATAAACAACGAGTGTGCGTGGCAGAAGCAGGCTGCGATAGGCTAAATTATTTACCTCAGCAGTAATAGACAATTCTGCTTCCAAACTGTAGGGCGGCCGCAGAGGAAAAGTTACTTGGTGTTGCTTTAAGGCAGAAAGTCGCTAGTAGGTTGTAAGCTCTTCATAAAAATAATCTATAATATCACGTTTACATTCAATGATCCAATAGCAGCCTTCAAATTTGTGAACAGAAATTGCTAAAACAGTAAAAATATGTTTCTGTTTGAAATACAATACTTAAGTTATAACATAATTGGTATTTTTATTAAATTAACTTTCAGAGAGTATGTTTGAAATGAATTAGGAGCAATAAATACTGATACTAAAACATAATACATTTATTTATGATTTTTATTTGATCTGCGCATCGAGCAATTTACAAAGAGTTGTGCTATTTACAGTAGATATTTCGTGTTGAAAGAGCGGCTAATGAGTTATTTATTCACATAATGTACTTGCACTTAAAATGTAAATGAGTATAAGTGTCAACATATGTCTAAATGGTTGAAGTTTGTCTGGTAAAACATAGCAGATTGATTACATTGCATCATAACACCTGTTCAGAGCCTTCTGTAAATATTTAGTTTATATGTAGTCTTGTTTCAACTAAGTTTAATGGTGCAAATATTTAGCAGTGTGTCAAGTTTAACTTGTGCACATGGTGATGTGCATGCCATGTAAAAAAACAAAAACAAAAAAAAAACATTAAGTAATCCTGCAAAATTGACATACCTTATCATATTGTATCGCCCCGGTCTCCTCTGTTTTCCTACCCGTAACACATAAAATGAAAGATGTCGTCTGTGGCCATCACTCTCCTTAGTGTTTTCATTGGCAGCATGTGAACTGACCAATATTACATGCAACTAGCTGTCTTTACAAAGTACCATATGGGGTGGTGTTTTTCCTCCCCTATTTACCATATTTCTATGCCACTGACTGTACCATTTCAATAACTTCCCTTGACATTTTATCTTGTTCTCTTTCTCTCTTACATATGCTCACTTGTAGGAATATGACTGGTCTCACAGCATGCAAAGAGACTTTCACAAATGCTTTTCACCTTTCACAGTTTGTGTGTGCTACATAAGTATAGGTTATTAAACAAGTGGAGTCTCAAACAGTACTGTGATAATACAGGCAGTAAATAGCCTATTACAGAACCATACAGACTGTAGTGGGAGGAAATATCTACAGTGTGTGTGAATTGTGTACTTGTTGTATTGTGCGTCATACAGTCCATTCTAGCATAGTATTTTCAGAATTAATGTACAGCTTATATAGACTTGTCGTAAAGCTCTGACTTAACGGCCAGAGCATTTATATCATACATCAAATATATTTTAATATATACACAAATATATATATCATTTTTATCAAGCTTGTATATTAAAGTTTAAGTAATTTCACTTAAATGGCAATGAAGAGTTACCTAGTCGTCATTTAAGATGAAAATTACTGAACTTAGATATACAAGCTTAGATAAAAATGGTCATTTTAAAGAACAATTTCAAATGGCATTTAGAGGCTTCTTGCATCTGAACTCTTATATATATATATACAGTACACAAATATATATATATTTGTGCTATTCAATATATTTCTCAGCCTTCATGCCATTGTGCTTGATGTCTACAAGATTTCATCTGTTACGAGAGGAGGATACTGGCAAGAAATGAAAGAGATGGAACCACCAGAAAAAGGTGACCCACTGAGGCACCTTTCTTCACAGACTCCATTTACGATTATGACCTGTCCATGTTTATAGCCCTGCTCAAGATGACACTGCGATTGCCTGATCCTATAATAGGTGGGCTCTCTTATCTCAAACGAGTACTCAGAACCACATAAACCACAGCCAGTCAATCACAGCACCTTTCCAAACAGCATTCTACAGACCTCTGATCTGGTATAACTGATTTATTTCTTACAGCTGCTTAGACTATTGATTTTTACATGAAAATTAACAAGCATTAGACCAGCGGAAAGCAACTAGAACCTTATAAATGACTACCACTTCAGAAAACTGTTAAAGTGTTAACCACCTTCAGGCTTCGTTGTGTTACCTCAAAATACACAAATAAAGCATTAAAATGCATTGCTCATAGTGTTTAAGTAGCTCTTTAGACCATTTGAAGCAATTGAATGACAATACCTCCATCTGCTCCGTTGCTTTTTTAAATTGTGTTTGTAATTCGTCAGTTATCAGGAAACCGAAGGTGTGAGTGCGTATGCGTTTAGACTGTAGTCTGACGTTCTCTGTGAAGTATTGGAGGAAATGGTTTGTGAAAATTGAAGGACAATGACCTTGAGCTGCAGTTGTGTCCCTGTGCAGACTGCTCACTCTGTGAAGTGCTTGCAGCGGACACAAAGAGGTCACCTACAGCTAGCCATCACAGATCAGCAATTCGTCAGTAATCAGTGTGAGTCTCTCGAGCATGGGACCTTGGGAATGTCATGGCTTTGCTTGCTTGCACAGTAAACTCACACACACGTACCTCTTGCTTGTTTCCACACACTAATTTGTAGGGGACTTCCTGGAATAGAATGTGTATTAAAGCGTCAGGAAAATAGAGAAAAAATAACATTTGGACAGTGGCAGACCTCATATGTTTACAGTATGTGATGGGTGATGATTGTTTTATTTCAGAGCATGTGCGCTCGTTGCTTGCCACATCACTGTGCTGTTTTTTTTTAATCATGGTAATGCACATTCAGTCTTTGATTATGTATGTGTGCCTAGTGTGAGTATGTGCATAATGAAGCGTTTTCTGATGTAATACATATACCATCTTTGAATCAGCTTTTCCCATGAGCCGAGTGCTTGATGCTGCCTGCCTGCGTTGGCAGTCCTGCAGGAAATTGAGTAAAACCAACACTTGAGCTCGCCCAGTTTTCTTGACCCAAAGCAGCGTACCCCCCAAGTCACACATCAGCTTCATTTCACCCTCAAAGTCAGCAACATCTGGCAGTTTTGCTGCTTTGAGATAATTGTAAGCATATTACAGTGAGGCAATGTTTATTGACTGTATGCAATTGTCTTGAAGTGTGGTACTACTGTATTTCTGTGCGTCTGTGTGTCTAGTGGCAGTGGTAGTAAAATAATGTTGTGTTTTAAACAGTTTCCAGCCGTTTCTTCTGCTGCTGTTTGGACGAAGAATATTTTAAAATATACAGTAGTCAACATTTGAGTAGTGGATCAAAAAGTTAATCAAAGTTGTCCTAAGACAAGAACAGGTTTTGTTAGAAATTCATGTAACTTGGATGTAAGGTTTTGATGATCCACTTCAAATGTTGACTGTGCTGTACTTAATCTATTTTATTTATTTAGATTTTTATATTAACATTTTCTTTTAAGATTTTTTAAATATTTTTATAAGAAAGAAGTTTACTCAGAGTCTGTATGATATTTTTTTTTTTTTCCTTTTGACTTTTATAGGATGTTTGCTGTTGGCATTTATAATTAATTTATTTCAATGATTAACTGTAGGTCTACATTTTGTGCTTTCTGGGATAAGAACGACTGTTTTCTATATTAAAAAAATAATGATATAATTAATACAATATAATGTGATTTTGGGCAAAAATACAGAAATTGTGGAATCCAGTCATAAAAATGGAATTTACTGTATAACGTGAAATGTCACAGAAATGTAGTAAAATTTGGATGAATAAATCAGAAATATAGTGCTGGACACTTCAAATCTTGGACTAGTGACCCGTGAATATTAAATATTTGGTTTGGTTTACCTTGATGACATTATGAAAATTGTTACAACTATATAAAATAATACAGTTTATTAAAGGGCGGGTTTACTGCGATTTCACTTTTTTCATTTTAAATAGTGTGTAATGTTGCTGTTGGTGCATGAACAGTATCTGCAAAGTTGCAGCACTGAAAGTTCAGTGTAAGCAGAGATATACTGATCTTTATAAAATCAGGAAGTAAAATTGCCTACAGAAACGACTCATTTTGGACTACAGCTGGGTTATGGTACGTCACTAACCCACACATTTGCATCAACCACTTCCCTCCGGAATATGCAGGAAAGGGCATGCGTCGAGTGAGTTATGTTCACGCAACTCAGGTCTTCTGTGTTTTCAGGGCTTCCCACGGACGCTATACTTGACAACAATGGATACAATTTGTGTTTGATTATATTCCTGAAAGTGACGATCGTAATCTAGCTCTCTGTGCTGCGCATTTACGAGACAGCTTCCAGAATCTCCACGAGTTCAACACTGGATTAACATAAACAAGAAACTGTTTCTAAATCATGAAGCAGATCCAACTTTAAAACCAGCAGTTAAAAGTCAGCAGTTGTTGGGCCACAACCTGTAAGTAGGCTAAGACTTCATCATTTTAAATGTATTTGCATGTATAGTTCCCGACGTAGCGTTGTTGTTTTTTTTTTTTTTTCAAATGCCAGCGCTGGCTTTGTAGGCTTTATGGGCTACTAGTTAGGCTATTTTGTGTCTACGGCAAACGCGTACAAACATTATGGACCTGAATTTTGTATAAGTACTAATGTTGTAAATGTATTTTTCATATATATATGCTTTATGACTTTATTTTCGAATTTGATCAAGAACGTAAACCTGCCACCGCTGTTTGTGTTTAACATTAGTTAGCCAGTCAGTTGCTATCGTTGCCAGTCAGATGCTATTGTGTAAAAAAAACGTGTATGAAGTTAAAAAATGAAGCAAATTATCATTCAGAAACCTTTATTAAGAGCCGTGTGTGGTAAGGTTCTGCTTAACTCGATTCATCGCGGCTTTCTCGGTCTGATTCTGCCTGAAACTGATACTGCAGTCTTGACATCATTATTTACGTGTATCCACCGTCTATGTTATCCACATTTGGCATGCCTGCCCGTTTCGGCCGTAAAGGTCATGGGCGTTAATCTTCGGACAACGTGAGCGACAGTTTAGCCAATCACAACACACCGGCCCAAACGAACCAATCTGAGCCACGCTACGTGGTTCTGAGGGAGTGTTTCAGAAGACTCAGGAAGTCGAATCGCTCGTTCAGGGGACAGGGAGAGCGCGGCTGACAATAAAGGTGAAATTTATGAAAAATAAGACTTTTAAAAAAAGAAAAACCACGGATACATGTTATATTGCACCCCATAAACACAATCATGCAAAGAAAAAGAGCAGTAAACCCTCCCTTTAAATCTTTATTTTTTTATGAACATCACACTTTCGTGCATGTTTTAATTTAAACAGTAAACCTCAAGTTTCAAAATAAACTTTTCAAATAAAAACATCTTTTAATTAAACCATTAAAACAGAATCCAGAACATTGTGAATTATTATAGCTATTTGTATCAGCCAACATTTCCATAGTATTTTTTGGAGTCAACCTACGACTGGCTTACATTAACACTGAACAAAATTACACACTCTCACTTTTTAAGAAAATTAATATTATGTTCAGCTTGAAAGGAATGAAAGGTGTGACAAGGTCAAGCTTTGTCCTTGAGATAAGGCTGAAGGATCTTTGGTAATTAAGTGCTGCTCATGGCTCACTAACCAGCTCTCTCTGTAGTCTTCAGAGGTGTTCAACCCATAACATAGTGGCTCTGGTTCCAGAGGAAGATAAGGGGCTGGGGAACATGGCCCTGTGATGTGTGAGTTGGTAAATCTCTATGCTTGTTTCAGTGTAAGGTAGCTTGGCTGGGGAGATATGGGAGACTTAGATGAAATCCTCTTGTTCTGATGGGAGGCTAGGGCCTGGGATTTGATCACTGTTGCAGAGAAGAATTTCACAGAATATCTCTTTTTTTCGGATCAGTTTCAACTCAGTGACTGTTGGACCATTTTCTGCTCTCTTTTAGTTGGTTTCATGATTTCACCCTTTTATCTGTTTGACTTTTTATTATTATTTTCTATTTTAATTTTAGTTGTATTAATTTTGTGTGCTTTAGTCATTTTTTGTGTGAATTTTATTGAGCCTAAATTTTTAGTTTAAAGGGTTAGTTCACCCAAAAATGAAAATGAAGTCATTAATTACTCACCCCATGCTGCACCAACCCTGTAAGACCTTCGTTCGTCTTCGGAACACAAATGAAGATGTTTTTGATTAAATTTGAGATGTGGATCACTGCTACATATGGCTGCCTAAGGGATAGAAACTTGACGACCCTAGAAAGTCGGTGAAGAAAATGTTTAAATATTCCATGGGACAACAGTGGCTCAACTAGAAGTTTATCAAGCGACGAGAATACTTTTTGTGTGAAAAAACAAACCAAAATTACGACTTTATTCGACTATTGCTTTTCTTACTTGTAGGCCTGAAATGAGACTTATAAAGAGTAAGACAAATAGTTGAAGGAGATCGCAAATTCTCGCGTATGCGTCGTGGAAGTCTCTAAATTTTATCAAAAATTTCTTCATTTGTGTTCAGAAGACGAATAAGTGTCTTACGGGGTTGGTACAGCATGGGGGTGAGTAATTAATGACTTAATTTTCATTTTTGGGTGAACTAACCCTTTAATTAATGTTAGTACTTCATCTAATATTTACAGCTTTTTTTTTAAACAATATACAGATCTGTTTTATATTAGATTTATATACACTATTTGAGTAAGTTTGTTATTGTTTATATTGTTTTATATTAGAGTATACACTATTGTATGTGTTTGTCTGTTTAACATTTGAAAAGTCAATGGATTCTAATTGACCATATTTATGTTGCTAATGCCCTTTCTTGGCCCTAATGTGCACAGTCGATTTGGTGCACATTATTAACATTTTTATCAGGAGGAAATAACTTGCTCAGCCTCTTAAATAACTTTCATATCTCCTTTTTATTTGATTAGCATGGTCCCACTTCATATTAAGTGGCTTTAAGTACTATGTACTTACATTGAAATTAATAATTTGATACAATGGACTTATTGTGTACATACATGTTTTACATTGTACTTATATTTAAAAATACCAGCATGTAATTACAGCTATAATTAATTTATGTAATTATATTTGTAATTACAAAGTTGACCCTTCCCTCAATAGAAGCAAAAAAAAACAACAACAAAAAAACAGGAACACAATAATATGTTGTACTTATTTTTTGATGCAAGTACATGACTTAAAGCCACATAATATAAAGTGGGACCAATAGCACAAATAATATTTTTCCACCTCCATAGCATGCGAGTATGATAGCCCAGCTTATTGATTTACTGTAGGTATATTGATTGTAAGAAAAAAAAAAAAAAAACAGAACTAAATTTGGCATACAAGAATAGTACACCCAGACCAGGCGTTTACCAGTGTGTTCAATTGATGCACATGATAAAGCCGAACATGTGTTAAATCACTGTGTCCTCTCTGACTGAATTGGCTCTTATTGGTCTCCCTCCTGAGAGAGCTGACAACATCATCAATTGCTCTCCCTTTAGGCTCCTTTACCCCTGCTACAAATGTACTGGACTTAAAGCAAAGCAGTCTTTATCCTCACACATACAAAAACGAAAGTAAGGTTTATAAATTCACAGTGATTTGTACCTGAGTGTTTTAAATTGCTCTCAATGGAGCTCTGTGTTCAATTAATTCAAACTCTCATCCCAATTAAACTATAAACACGACTGGAAGAAATGACAGTGACGCACAGTGCACTTAGCCTCTGACATAGTGCTTGCTGTTTGTTGTTTGACTCTAAAGCACAAGTCTTTTACTGCTCAATACTTTATTTCTGAACCAGAACAGTTGTTATCAAGTGCGAATCTCCCATTGTTTCTCAAGTGATCCAATTTTCTTGCCGTCTCCTGCAGACTAGATTTAGTAGCGTGGTGGTTTGTTTCATTGTTGTTGAAGTAATTTCACCTTCCACTTAAGCTTGACATGTGAAAAAGCAGGTACATCTGAACTGGACTTTACATTTGGTTTGCACCAAAACCTCTTGTGTTAATGTAGATGCCCCTGTACTTACCTTCCTCTCTTTCTTCAACAGCAAAAAAGACATGCGCTACGACAGACTTTGCTTGTAAGAATGGGCAGTGTGTCCCGGCTCGATGGAGGTGTGATGAGAAACCGGAGTGTCCAGATGGTTCGGATGAAGCAGACTCCACCTGCAGTGAGTACAGTGAGTGTTTGTGCATGCGTTTTTATTATGCTGAAAATTAATTTACTTTTTTTGTAAAACATTAAAATTATTACCTCACCAAACCTTTGAACGGTCAGTGTAAATATAAATATGAACTAATAAATTAGAGCAGTGTTATGTAGCCTTGAATTATTATTTCTTCACTTAGCAGCATTACGTCAAGGGTTTTCAAGTAATTATTGAAGTAAGTAGTCAGTGACTACGTTTACATGTAGCTAATTTCCGGGTTATGATCGGGTTAAGGTCACTATTCGGGTTTCTGAAACATTAGGGATAACCCGTTTACATGCGTGAGCAGAGAGTTTCTCCTGTATACATGGAATTGCAATATCCCGATGTGAACGGCGATGCGTGGTTAGCGTCTTGACGTACGGATAACCTTAAGACGCAAATTGCGTCATTTTCGATTCTTCTTCCTGTATCCAAAGACAACAACAGCAGCAGCATGCGGCTAATGAATTGTTTGGGGCAGATAGCGATCGCCTTTGTTTGCGCTTAGATGCTGGTAACATTACTAAGCTCGCTCCAAAAGTATGCTGTGCTGTGTCTCGCCATGTTTACTTCCGGTATACTGCACGCGGATTTTTGTATGCGGCTGAGAAGTTCTCTACTCAAAAGACCAAGATTCCTTGCGAATAGAACATGCGCAGAACACAAATCACTATGGGGATATGCCGATGCGCGTTTACATGACCAAAAAATCAGGTTAGAAAAGGGGTACCCCAGGTATAATATCCTGGTTTTTGAATCCCGGGATATGAGCAATATTTGGGTTTTTGGCGGTGTTTACATGGCCGTTTGTGACCGGGTTATTGCTAATATCCCGGTTTTTAACAGGGTTATTGGCTGCATGTAAACGCAGTCAGTGACTACGTTTACATGCAGCCAGTTTTCGGGTTATGATCTGGGTTAAGGTCACTGTTCGGGTTTCTGAAACATTAGGCAGTAACCCGTTTACATGCGTGAGCAGAGAGATTCTCCTGTATACATGGAATTGCAATATCCCGATGTAAACGCGACGTGCGGTTGGCGGTCTGTAGGACGCTTTTTTATTTTATTTTTATTGACAAACTTCAAATAACAACAGATGACAGCATGAGAAAGGAGACCATTACATCAAATTGGAATATAAGTACATTAAAGAAGAGAGAGAAAAAAAGAGTAAGAAACCAGAGGAAGTAATTTAAATTACATATCGCTCAACATTGTTAGCGTCTAGACGTGCGATAACTTTTAAATGCAATATGCGTAATTTCCTATTCTTCTTTCCTGCATCCAATGACAACAACAACAGCAGAATGCGGATAATGAATAGTTCGGGGCAGATAGTGATCGACTTTGTTTGCGCTTAGATGCTGGTAACATTACTGAGCTCGCTCGAAAAGTATGCAGTGCTGTGTCTCGCCATGTTTACTTCCGGTATACTGCACGCGGATTTTTTGTATGCGGATTTTTGAAGTTTCTCTACTCAAAAGACCAAGATTCCTTGCGAATAGAACATGCGCAGAACACAGATCACTATGGGGATATGCCGATGCCGCGTTTACATGACCAAAAATTCGGGATTAGAAAGGGGTACCCCATGTATAATATCCCGGTTTTTTAAAATCTCGGATATGAGCATTTTTCAGGTTTTTGCCGGTGTTTACATGCCCGTTTCGCGATCGGGTTATTGCTAATATCCTGGTTTTGAACGGAGTTATTGGCTGCATGTAAATGCAGTCAGTGATTTCAAACAAATAAATAAAGAGCAGCGAGTTGCTCTTTTAATAAGAACACTTTATTTTGAATCAAAATGTTTTCTTGATAAAGTAACAGGAAAAGTCAGGCTTATAGCAGTGTTTGATGGCAAATAATTCTTCTGTATGCGTTATTGTTCATTTATTTAAAGCTACGGTCTGCAGTTTTTCCTCTTTGACGCCATCTCTGTTCGAAATCTGCAGTCATTCGCAGAATTATAAACTTTACGTGAGTTGTACACTCGGCAATCCGAACGAAGTCTTATGCATTGTACAACTAGTTGTCACTGGTGATGGTTGTTTGAACTTTTGTGGATCCGCCATCAAATTGATATGTTTATTTAGATCAAGTGCTGTGAGAAAAGGTTATAAATCTCCAGCATCCTCACACTGAATATAGCCTACTAGTCGAGACTCCTTCTTTATGTGTACAGATGTGACATAATGACACAAAGACATGCTCGAATCTCTCGCGAAATCCACCAGTAGCATTGGAATTAAAAACATTATTATAAGCTTACCACTTTGAATTGAGCTAAGGCAAGCAGATAGTTTTGAACACTGGCTGGTTATGTATTTTGGATCATTTTCAACCCAAAAAATCTACGGACTGCAGCTTTATTTAAAATAGAATTGATTAACATCATTTGGAGCTCCCCCTTAAGGCTTCTACTGTCAAAATACTCAGATTACTGCACACATCCTTATATTTAAACAGTCTTCTTTGTTGTTGTAAACCTATTTGTCATGCATATTAACCAAAATAATGCTAGTGGAGTTTTTACTTTTATTTACATGCATCCAGTTCTTTTTAGTTTGTTTTTCTACAAAGGATAGCCTGTGGCTGTTTCTCAATGATTGTAATTGTAATATAAGCTGTGGACTGAGCCTTTCTCTCTGGCCATGTGATGTGATTTTGCCTTTGGCTGAATTAGGCTCCTGCTGCTAATTTGAAGAACTAATGCTCACTCTCCTTGGCATACTCCTAACTTGTGTACTAGTAATTTATATTGTCCACTCAGGATCATGAGCAAATCACATTTAACCCATTCTTTGTGCTCTGATTCAGTTGTTACTTCATTACTGCATCAGGGGCAGTTTCTGGCTCACTTTTCTTTCTTTGCCAATATCCGAAGAATCGTGGAGCTTCCAGTTCAATGATCACAAGATCAGATCTACTGTGATTTGGCTGTTTTTTTCCTCTGGCTACAGTATCCTGGCCAGGAAGAGAAGGAGACATTGGCTATGTTTGGAAATGTATACTACAATGACATATAATATGCTCATTCTGCACAGTATGTAAATTTTCTGTATGCATAGAATATCAGAATGACCTACCAAATGTAAAATGCTGATGTATTTCTACAGACTGTAGAAATACCACATGTCGAATGTTCAGTTTGCAGTAGTGTAAACTGTGCTCAATACTGTATCCCACAATCTGCCTTGAACTTCCCTTATTTTATAATCTTCTTTGCATTGTTTTTATTCAGGATTACCAATACCTATGAATCGTAATTTGGCTATTACTATAATTAGAATTAAAAGAAGTAAATAAGTTTTATTTTAAATTTGATCATGTATGCACAATAATTAAATATCCAATTGGTTATTGGCTGATATAAGAGATTTAAGTTTTTTTATTGATTTGATATTGTATATTTATTTAATTCTCATTTTCCCAGTGTTTCCATTGTAGTTTATTAGATTTATGATGTTATATCTAAATTCACCTACACTTAAAAAAATATATATATATATATTATTAAATGTTAATATCAGGCATTTATCTGTTGTTGATTACAGCAATTATCAACTTTTGCGGTATTGGCCAGATGTCTTCCAAATAGCAGATACCAAAAAGAAATATTGTGATATAAAATGTAATGAATCATGATATGGTCTTGTGACAACAATGTATACCACTATTTTTATTTTTATTTTTTTATTTTCTTATTTTGTTATTTTGCATTTTGCATTTGGTCCTACACTCTAAAAAAATGCTGGGTTGTTTTAACCCAATTTTTGGGTCAAAATGGACAAACTCAGCCATTGTGATACATTTTTAACCCAATGTTTGAGTTTGTCCATATTTGACCCAAAATTGGGTTAAACCAACCTAACATTTTTCATAGTGTAACAATCATTATTATTGGGGTACATCCTTCTGCCTCTTCTTTGGTATGTTCATAGTCTGGATGTATCTGAAAATGAAGTGGAATGAGAATGACAATGACACCTGTGCCATTAAGGGATGGAAGTTGTGCTAGATTCAAATCTCCCACCCACAGAGACCGTCACCATATTGATGTGTGAAATTATGCGTGTTCTATTACATTTGTCTCAAATATGATGTGAATTTCACCACCAAATAATTTTTTGCAGAAACTATTTTTGCTTGATTTGCTTGATAATGTCCATCCAAATCAGCCTATGAATATATAAATGCTAATCCAATGCATTGAGGTAAAATAACTTTGTATGGCTTTGAGACGTCACACACAAATACATAGATGTATTCCCACTAGTCCAAGGTCAAAGCTTGCAGCTGTATCCAGACACATTTCCCAATATCCCTTGTCTGTGTTAGATTGCTTTTCACAATTGCTCTTAGCTTTGTTTGGTGGCCTCTACTTTCTATCAGAGCAAAGTCACACAGAGTCACATGAATCATAGTTCTTCACAGCTTCTTCACACAAACCCCTCTTTGTGCCTTGAATAGGTCTAAATTCCTCAACATTAGCCTCCGTCTGGTAATGCAGAGTATAAGTACTATACCATTACAGCAGACTATCATGTTGAGCTCAACCTGGTAATATTAACTAATATTGACAAACGACCCAGGCTCTGTGGTTTCTCAGTATGGCATATCTTGATCAATGGGAACAGCAGGGCAGTCATTATGGTTGCATTAAAATGTAATAAACAGAAGCATGTGGACATGACTCAGGTGCTTGTACAAAAATGAATCTGGGATCATATGCTGGCATGATTATGAAAAATGAGATTGGTACCTTGCCTTGATTGGGTGGTTATTAATCAGCTTGATGAAGTGTGTGTTTACGTGTATTCCAAAGGCACACTCTGTGTGTGTGTGTGTGTGTGTGTGTGTGTGTGTGTGTGAGAGAGAGAGAGAGAGAGAGAGAGAGAGAGAGAGAAAACTGGGGTTGGGTAAAGGCCCTTTCAGCTGTTTCAGGACGGATTTGCATAGGATCTCTGAAGAAGCTTTGTCATAGTGCATTATAAGGAACTTAATTAGTGGTGCTTACAACATAGTTAAATGTTTTGTTTATATACTTTTAAATGCTACTGTTTTTCAGCAGTCATTACTCTGTGCCACATGATGCTTCAGAAATCCTAGTAACCCCATAGCGACACCTTAAAACAAAATATTTCCTTAAGAAAATGTTCAAAATGTAGTTTTACTTGAGATGCTTTTAAATATTAGATATTCGAACAAGTTTCATTTTTATATCCTGTAGTGGAAAAGTTGTTTATTTTCTTAATGTGGGACTTATGAGTTTGAGTAGCAGGCAATTAATAAAATAGCAAACAACTGATTTAACTTCATATTTTGGAAGATACTATTCCATTCTTTGAACTTTGCTTCCTTTGGGTTGCTTCAGGTGAACACTTGCATGCAAGCCTGCTGGTCATTTGATGGTGAGAAGAGCAGCATGCAACACGAGAAAGGGCAACATTAGTAGTGAAGTTTTAGAGATGATTATGCAGCCTGACCCCTCCAGCGAGCTGCAGGAAGTACACTCTTAAAAGAAAAGGTTCTATATAGAACCTTAAAAGATTCTATCAGCGCTACATATTTGGAACCCCTAAAAGGTTCTATACACTCTTAAAAAAGGGTTCCTCTGGGTTCTATCTAGAACCCTGGTGTTCCATACTTGGCCAATAGAACCTTTTACCAAACAAATGGTTCTATATAGAACCATTTTGGGGATGGAACCATTTTTGGTTCTAAATACAACCATTTCTTCTAAGAGTGATATTGTCTTCTTCCTCTGACACCATAGATTCAGGAGAGTCAGATCCTGATTTGGATGTGGCACCCTCATCATCCTCTCTAGCTTCCACTGAAGGCGAGGAGGATTCGGAGGATACTGGTCTGGGTGGATCTGGGAGAATCTTGAGAGGGACATGATTGCTCTAGAAATTGATCATCCCACAGGCAACGTGTGGACTCCCTTCTGGACCTGTAGACGCTGGCCAAAATCAGTAGCCCCATGTACAGCACGGAGATCTGCAGAGTCCACAGATCCAGGATACCTCCGAATCCTCCTCGCCTTCAGTGGAGCTCTAGCTTCCATTGTTATAATGGAATGGAGAAAAAGTTAAAATCCAATGCTGCACAAAAATTATCAATGCACCAAAATCAATGTTGTTTCTAATCTTTGACATGTCCAAGACTGTGATAAATAGTAAAAAGAAATCCAGTCCGCAATCACATTTTATGTTGAAAATAAGTCATTTTGTGTCTCAGAAGTTATCTTTTCAGATTACCCTAAGAAATGTCGCAACAAATTTCACATTATCAGTCTCAATATGCATCAGCAAATTCTTTAGTGTGTTTTTATACTTTTCATAAATGTTATTTAATTTGTAATGCATAAAAATGTCTTTGTGAAGGTTTCCATTATCAATTCGCAAGAGTGTTGGTTTTATATTGATAGGTGACAACTGACAAGTTTAGCCAGGAAACAAAGACCTGGGCCTATTATAACCTTGCTCTGGAGTTTTCCTACATAATTATTTTAAATATTGTGGTGGGATACAGTCAGATGCACCGGATGGGTTCAATTTCATGCTTTTCAGGCAGCGTTTCCCTGAAGTAATTTCCCATGTGGCCACACTCCAGGAGCACTGCTGCTGCCTAAGAGCAAGCCCTAGTCTCCAGGCCACGCGCTACATTCCCGGCTGCCACAGCGGAGCATCAGCGCAGCCCGATTGCTTCTTAGTCACGCGGTTTGTGCTGGCATTTTAATTTAGCGCCCATCACTGCTGATTTTTCTCACTATCAAACTGAGCTCAAGCACCTGGAATCAACTGCTGACTACAAAATTTGAAGCTGTTGAGCCAAGTCGAATGTTTTTGAATTATTTGTTGATAGTATCAGCGAGGGACAGGGAATGGTCAGAAAAGATGAGAATGGGATCAGGAAGCATTGCCCAGAATTAGGAAACATGGGCCAGGATCAGAACTTTTAATTTACAAACGAATATGTACAGTATGTAAATTAAAAATGTGTATAAAAGCAAAAGCTAGGGTTGTTTTTTTTATACTCTTGTAACTCATTCATAATTATATATACATTTTTATTTATTTATTTACTTATTTTTAGTGTGACTATTGGACTTAGCAAATTTAGACAAATGTAAATGTGTGGTTACTGCCATTTTAGATTAACAACTTTTTTTTTAAATACACAATATTAATGCTATACAAATTATGTATTTTTTGTACACAGAATTCAAAATCCACTTGGCTCAAAAATGTGTCAGGAAACATGCCAGTTTGAATAGGCTCCTTATAGAGGAATAAAACAATTCAGCAATCAATTTAGAAATTCACTTTGTCTAAAACAAAGGTGCAATTACATATTCAAATAGCTCTTCAAATTCTCTTATATCTTATAATTGACTAATCAGCATTGCTTTTGTTTGTTTTCCCAGACTTTCAGACTAATTAGTGTTGAACTAAACCTATCAAAGACTGAGGCGTCTCATGAGAGCAGGTTATGTAAAAGTGACAGTAACTGGCTGTAAAACACTCTGGGACTTTAAAGTGGGCTGCTCACATTATACATAGGACTTTTTGGATTGGGTCAAGAAGCTTCATTTCCTGGCACTTTTAATTGGCACTGTACTTAATTGCATGGTCAGTGTGGGTTTGCATGGGTTTGAATGTCCTTTGCATGTGTGTATCTTGTCGGGAAAGATTATACATAATGTCACATTTACAAGTTTACGAAAGCCAACAGAGGTCAGAAGGAACAGAAAGCCGTCAACTTCCCATGTAATCTCAAAAGATTAAACATTTGCAGTGTTTACCTGCTGGCTCCTTCAATCACTCCTGGAGTGATCAACATGATGGATGGATAGTGTGTTTAATTGTGCCCCACTGGACACAATCTGCAGAAAATGATCAGTCTTAGATATCCGTCTTAGTAAAAATGCTCTCTGAACATCCTTTGTGTGATTCCATCAATTTCATTTTTTCCATAATTAGTGACCTTTGATCTCACCAGTTCCCTATTGATCCTCCATCAGTGCCTTCAGCCTATAGGTCCAGGTCACCATTTTAAGTCTCTTTAAGTCTTAAAGGGGTCATAATGCCATTTTCATACAAGTACATTTTTAATTAAAGTATATTACAATATTACAAACTTTTCATTTAGACCCTAAAGACTGACTGTGTTGCTTCGTACAGTGCGGACATTTTATCTACATGTAAACGCAGCTTTAGTTTTGACATGGAGTCAATGGGTTCTGTCTAATTCTTTCTTTTTGCTTGATTATCGTCACCATTCTTTTTTTCCTTTTACCCGTCTTTGTTTTATGAGCAGGTCCCACTTGAGAAATTGGCAGTTTAGGTTGTTTCTCTGCCATTAGCACAGCTGCAGCACACTGACAATCTTGAGTTTGGTTTGAATGTTGGCACGCTGTGTAAGAGAGGGGTGTGATCAGCGCGTACACGAGCGTGATTGACACTGCTAAGACATTCCTCTTGGCTTTGATTTATTGTTTCTGAACGGGAGTTGGGTATTTTTTTGCAAATGGCAATAGGACCACTGGACGGAGCCAGAAGAGCTTGATTTTTTCACAGATTATCTGTCTCATAGTCTACTGTCTGGACATAATGACAGTTTTAACAAATATGTAAAAGATTTGTTTACAAAAGTTACCTACTGCAGCTCACTGTTGCAGAAGATCCTTCAAGCTGGATAGCTTACCTAGCGACCCTGATAAATATTCCATAACACATGGTCATGGAGCAAATTAGCGCTATTAAAGAGGCAGCCTCATTCATTAGCTCAGCTTTTTTTGCGTGTTGAGTCACACTTGGAAACTTAGGATTAAGATAAAATTATTAAAATACATTTATAAAATGTGACTATACACTCACCGGCCACTTTATTAGGTACACCTGTCCAACTGCTCGTTAACACTTAATTTCTAAGCAGCCAATCACATGGTGGCAACTCAGTGCATTTAGGCATATAGACATGGTCAAGACTATCTCCTGCAGTTCAAACCGAGCATCAGTATGGGGAAGAAAGGTGATTTGAGTGACTTTGAACGTGGCATGATTGTTGGTGCCAGAAGGGCTGGTCTGAGTATTTCAGAAACTGCTAATCTACTGGGATTTTCACGCACAACCATCTCTAGGGTTTACAGAGAAATGGTCCGAAAAAGAAAAAACATCCAGTGAGCGGCAGTTCTGTGGGCGGAAATGCCTTGTTGATGCCAGAGGTCAGAGGAGAATGGCCAGACTTGTTCGAGCTGATAGAAGTGGCTCATGTCTACATCCGTGGATCTGCTCACCATAAATCTGAATCCAGTGGCAGTGCCCCAAATTATGAATCCTATGTACATGCCCTCTGGCACAAGACAACAGGGTTCATTTGCTGTGATTTCAATAGTTGGGAATCTTCTATGTCTGGCTGGCTTGGTTCATAAAATGCTTTGATGCATATCAAAAGAGTGAACTGCAGTGCTTGACCTATAACATAAAGCCAGAAGTGACAGTGACAGCTGCCTACAAACCATCCAGGTTATAAAGCCAAGTTGAGTGCCAAAACGTTTGAAGTGAGGCCATTTTATTTTTAAAATTGGCCTGCCACATTATTGATTCATGGGAGTGTAGTGTGAATCTAGTGATTTCTTCAGTTTGTAAGGCTCAAACAAGGCAAACACAAATTTAACAAGCCGACATCAATTATACAAACTTGATCGTTGAATGTTTTCCATTAAATCCAAAAAGTTTTTGTTCTCTCATAGCGTTTAAAAAAATGAAGGAAAAAACAACAACATTATTTTGGAAAACCTTCAGTTCAGAGCTCCTTTATTTGATTGTAAGAATATTTTAAGTAGTGTTTTTGCCCTCTTGAAGCAATATTTAGTCATGAATTATTGAGCACATCCATAGGGCACTTTGCTATTTTGTTTGCTAATTTCCCTCGTTTTTTTTCCCCACAGCTGTTCTGATTTCTAATTTCTTTTATACGTGTTGTGTCGTTTAAATGTCAGCTTGTTCAGAAACGTCCCCCAGTGCAATAATCCACTGTATTTCCCCTCTCATTGTTAAGATTACCTCCAGTGGGCCAAATCTGTAGAGACCCGCTTGAGAGCCAGAGAATGTGTAATTAAAGCAAGACCGAGACTATCGATTTACAGCTTATGGGATTCCTGTCATGTGTTTGCCCTAGACATCAATTTAGGATGTGCTTATGTTTGCACACAGACAAAGATTGGCGGTCACAATGTGCTGTTTTGTTAGTTCACTGGCCAGTGTGTGTTAGAAGCATAAAACCTCCCAGTGTGTCCCAGGCACTTTGCATATTAGTACCCTGCTGCATGTTTGGGGTAGAGTGTGTGTGTTTTAAAGAATAGTTCACCCAAAAATTATAATTCTGTCATCATTTACTCAAACTCAGGTTGGTCCAAACCAAAATGAATGTTTTTTTTTTCTTCTTCTACTGAACACTAAAGAATGAAGAATATGGGTAACAACACACACTGTAAAAAATATTTTCATGATTTGTAATCATAACATTTTTTTATTTTGTCAAATCAACTTCAATAATTTTGGTAGTTCATACAACATAATATTTTGAGTTTCTGATGATTAAATCAATCTCCTTCATTGTATTAACTCAATTTCAATGAACTTCAAATTTTAAAGCAACCAGGTTACTTAATTTTTTAAGTTAAACCAACAATATTTTTTGCAGTGCAGTTGATGGGTCCCATCCACTGTTTGGTAACGGACATTCTTTAAAATATCTTCTTTAGTGTTGTGTAGAAGAACGAAAATTCATGCAGTTTTGGAACAACTTACATTTTCTGTATACGAAGACAGAATATAATATTTTGGGTGAACTATACCTTTAAGTGTCTCACCACAGACTAATGAAGCTGTAAATGTGGTTCTGCCTGTGCATGTGTTTTAGCCTGCTGTTTGTGCCGGATCAGCACGTCTGCTAACAGCACAGGCTTTATTAGTGGCATGTGACTCACTTCATTTGTCTGGAGGCACCCCTGCCCATCCACCTCTTTATCAGCATCTTTCTTTTTTTGCTGCAGTTTGTTGTACAATGGTAGAGTGATGTCATCAGATGGTAATTAGAGATGTGTGATACTAAATTTCTGCCGATACCAAAAGCCGATAATTCAGAATGATATCTGCTGATACTCGAGACCAGTTTAATTATTATTAAATTCACTTTTATAAGATGTTTCAATGCCGTTTTGTCAGAATAACCACTAATGCCACTATTTTTTTAAACCATCAAACCTTGAACCGTTTGGTTCTCATTGAAGTCCATTATATGGAGAAAAATACTGGAATGTTTGGTAACACTTTACAATAAGGTTCATTAGTTACTACATTAGTTAACATTAACAAAGAATGAACAATACTTCTTCAGCATTTGTTAATCTTTGGTAATGTTAATTTTAACATTTACTAATACTTTATTAAAATCTTGTTAACATTAGTTAATGCACTGTGAACTAACATGAACAACAATGAACAGCTAGATTTGTATTAATTAGCGTTAACAAAGAATAACAAATACAGTAACAAATGGTTAGTTCATGTTAGTTAATGCATGAACTAATGTTTAATAAATGAACCTTATCGTAAAGTGTTACCAAATGTTTTCATCAAAAACCTTAATTTCTTTTCCACTAAAGAAAGACTGACATGGATATCTTGGATTACATAGGGGTGAGTAAATTATCAGCAAAAGGATATATTTTTTTTTTTAAAGTGATCTACTCCTTTAACATTTAATATTGCTTTGCTTAATATTTTTGTTAAAGGTGCATTGCGCAACATTTTATGTTAAAATTAGCCGTTTTCTAACCCATTCATGCTGAAACAATCGCCTGATGGGCTGAATGAGCCCTTCTCTGATCACTGCGATCGCCTCTATAATCCTGTACAGTGAAATATATAAGAGGGATTCGGGCTCGAATCTGAGCCTGGGCGTGACGTCATGCGCGTTCACGCTCGCCTGGCTATGTGCCTGCAGGATAGTGTATTCGCCGCGTTCTCCGTATCAGAGAAGACAACTCGAGCGACGCAACTTTAGTCAACTTTCCCAAAAGTAGAAGATGGATTCAAAGGGGCTGTTTAGTCTACATCTGGTCACTTCATGTGTTTTCTGTGATCGGATAACTTATTCGATCGTGAAAAGACCAGGTTGAATCCAGACGGATTTGAATCCGACAGCTCAAACCATTGAGGACGTGGTCTGGGCTGTATTCCAGACGAAACTGGACAAGTGTAAATGCATCTGGTTGTTGAAAACAGGCTATGTCATGTTGTTTTAGTCATATATGACGACGTGCATCAGATGAGCAGGCGAGTGTATTTATAAGCCAGCGCGCCGCAATCTATCGCAAATGAAAGTGAAAGTAAGACGCATACGATTAACACTCAAGTTACCTTCTACCTCCACTATCTTCATTAAAAGTAGCCTTAAGAAATGAAATGATCTCATACCAGAGCTTTTGCCGCTCTCTCTTATTGCTGTCTTTGCTGATTTTGAAATAGCCGAAGCCGATGATTTATAAAATGCAGCTCATCTGTTGCTTTCGGTGACGTGCACTTCATGAAATCTGTATATAACGCGGGAATTGAATATCAGATTAATATCCGTTTTGCAAAAACACATTTATGTGACCAGGTAATGGAATCGTTTTGATAAATCAGATAGATCTGAGAAAACGCATTGTGGCCAGGTGTAAAAACAGCCCCAAAGAGACCGGCTTGTAGTTCATTACAAACCCCAACGCAAACTCCACGTGAGGCAAAGAAAATACAACTTCTGTCTGTCCAGTGCCAGGCGTCGGAATAAGACTAGAGTCAACATCGGGAAGGCTTTCAACAAACGGAGAGATCTCGGGCGGTCTGCTCTAGGGCTCAAACGTGTTCATGAACGTGTTTCCATAATAACACAATCATAAGTGGATACAGTAAGCACATAAAACAGTTCAACATGGAGATCAATGGAAACAAAAGCCGAAGTTTTCTACCCCTGTTTTCCCCTCACACACACATAGGCCTACATAAGTGTGTAATTTACTCAAATGCCTTTCCTTTCATATATTTTAAATGACTTGCAGATTTATAACTGTATTACCTCATTATGACTGTAACAAAAGATGTGTGCCTGATTCTCCTTTGGTTATGAACAGCTCGTGCAAACGTGCGTGTATTCCGTGTATATGTCTACTCTATAAAGTCTATGGTATTCCATGAGCGCGCACGCAGTTTCATTTGTCACCAGAGGGGGCGTAGTTCTGCAAAAACTCAGAGACTTGCGTTATGCTCCTTTAACACAAAAAATGATGTAAATAATATTTAAATTATGTGATATCATTAATTTTTTATTAATAAATTATTCCTATAATTTCCTCTTCCAAGTGAGATTGTAGATGCTGATAAACGGTAGACCTAGGGAACGGGAAGAAAGTCCTCGCTCTAGACTAGGTACTGAAAGAGTTAAAGAAACTACGGTCTGAGGAACTAAAAAATCCACAACTTACTGTAGTCCAGTCAGGAACACAAGAAAAAAAAAAGGGTTATAGGAACATTAGGTTTAGGAACTGCAAAAATCCCTCCCGGTCAGTAAACGGCTATTGTTTCTAATACATTACTGATTGTATTATACCATCAAAATCATAAAATACCTTCCCGCCAGCAAATTTTCCTGCTGTCAAGAGTCTATGGTGCTTGCCCTCTCTTTCTTGTGTTATCTTCATTTTCATCCCTTCATTCTGCCATATTTCTTCCATCTTCCCCAACGCTCTGTTGAGCTCTGTCCGTTTCTATCCATCTCACTCTGATTTGTATCAGATTTATTCCCTTTATGGGTTGAGTGGTGAAGTGAAGTGGAGACACAGGGGAGTTTTATAGATATAAATGACGGCTCTCTCCTCGTGCTGTACAGATCAGGCGTTCTCGAATGGAATATGGACCCCTCACACAGTGGATTCACCTTCCACTGTAATCTTCTTCCGCTGTCTGAATGAATGTAGTTGTTGCTGAGTTTATATCTCTCATCAATTTTTACTCTTATCATTCCAGAAAGTATTGATGGTGTCATTTAATCAGTTGTTCACTATCACTCTGTCTGGAGCAAAAAAATAATTAAATAATAAACTGATTAGTTAATTAAAATCACACTAATAATTTTAAGCTGTGCAATATACGTATGCAACCTTGCAATATACAAAATACTATATGTGTATTGTTGTCAAAGTATTGTTTCTTTTAAAGCCATTTTCACTTCTTTCTGATGGATCGCTGCTCATGGCATCAGAAGTCGTTTTTTCCACACACCTAAATTGTATTGAGTGTGTATTGATTTGGTGTTATTAGCTTAATTGGTGCAAAGCACCATGCAGACATATTACTAGCTTAGCTGTGCAGTCCAGGCCAATTTTCTGCATGTTTGGATTATTTTCTCTCATACTGATGTACTGCTCTGGGACCCTGGGTAGAACATATTGTTTATAGATTTTTTTCAACATACCACATTTATTTCTGTTGTTCATAAGCATGACTTTGAAATCTGGTATACTTTATGAATGTTTGATTGCCCAGTAATTCACTATGGATTCAATCTTAATATGTGCTCAAAGTATTTTATTTATTTGTTTTCATATTATTTATTTTTGACAGGTTTTCAGGCAATTTTAATATTAAAGGAGAACTCTTGCGCAAAATGAAACCTTTGGTCTAATAACACATTGGTACCTAGTTGACCGTCTCTCTGAGATTTTTCATGATAATAGAATGTAAAGAGTTTTATCTCTAAAAACTACTGTAATATGGGGTCAAATACTAAGTAAAAAGAGAATCGCTAGTTAATACCACTAACAAGGCAAAAAAGAGACACTCTGAATCCTATTGTCTTTTAAAAAGTATTTATTCTTTGAAAAAGGCACAGTCACCGAGTGATAAAAGGTAGCTATGTTGCTAAGCGAACAAAAATTATCAGTATTACAGTGTAGGTGAAATTGTCCATTATTAGTTGTAACTATTTCTGAATCTATACTTGTGTATTGAATGCAATGAGTATGTTCCTCTGTCAAAAATTGCTCTTAATTGAATTGAATGTATATTTGTACTTCAAATCATAAAAAGTATATATTTTAAAAACTGCACTGTACCATAATATAAATTAAAGACCACTCAAGTGTTCTTAAAGATTTCACTTTTCATGACTGTTTCTGCACACATTTAGGCACACTTTTTAAAAGTGTGCTTTGTAATAGTCAAGTTAAGTTTTACATTTGAATTCCTTTCCTTATTTTAATAATCTTTTTAATCAAATACTCTTCTTTTAATGTGTTGACTAACATACTTAGCACATGTGAGGTACTTGATTGTAATTTTGACTGTTGTGGTATTTAATTCTAAATTGCATCTTCATCATTACACAAATATTTGAAATACCTGAAATACAAGTTTCATAAGAAAGTACATTGATTCAAGTATATTTTAGTTTACCATAAATGTTTGTCAATATATTCGGCTGTACACTTTAACCATATGTAAATGAAAATAGAGATATTTATGAAATTACACATAAAGATGAAAGGAGATGAAAGATGAAACACATAAAGATTCAACGTAAGCAGAGATATCATCTTTTAAAGATCAGGAATTTTAACTCCAACAAAAACGACTCGAATGGGACTAGCAAAATACTTCATGGGTTTTATACGTCTCAGTGTGGCCAAAACATTTGATTTTTTTTTTTTTACACCAAGCTGCTTGCCTATTGTAGATTCACTCTTGTGCATCTGGTGCAGGGTCTACAATTTTCTTCCTGGTGTCCTCCAGGAAGAAAATTCTCTTTGGTTTTGGCCATGGTTGAGTTTGGAGTTCGGAGCACATGCAACATTTACATTTGACCGGAGCACATGCAACTTTCGCTTCGTAAGCCTGAGCCATAAGCCGTCTGAGCCCATTGCCTGTTTCTGAGGGAGTGGTTTCATAGTCAAGTCAACCGGTTGTTCAAATGACAGAGGAGAAAGCTACTTACAATAAAGGTGATTTTTATGAAAAATCAGGCAAAAAAAAACAAACAAAAAAACCAAAACAAAGACATGTTATATTGCACCCCATAAATACAATCATGCAAAGGAAAAAAAGCAGTAAACCACCCCTTTAAGTCCTACTAGTGTGAAAGAAAATGTCATTTAATTGCAGTTACCATTCAAATAATTGTACAGAAACATTATCCAGTTCACACAAGTGTATTCTTTTGAAGTATATCATTTTCATACTTAAAAAAAGTGATTAAGTGTACTTCTTTTTCACAAGGATTCTGGGATTATCTACTGTTTGTATAGTATTCAACAGATGTGAAGCTCCTCCCCTAGCTGTGCTCAGTCCCTTTTCAAATGTAAAAAAGTCACCACACTGATTGATTAGCAAAGCAATTTCCTGTCAGGTAAAAGATTAGGACATCAGAATTAATCAGGCTCTCCTCATACCGTAAAAGAGCAAAATATGACCGGGAAGTTTCACCATGATAAACTCTTACGTTTCTCCCCCACCACTCAATGAAGGGACATTAGTGTAGGCAAGTTAATCAAAATTACATTAACATATAGTACAGGCTCCCTTAGATTATAGCCCATCTCCACCGAATGCAGAATAGATCCAGTGTTCCTCCTAATGGGATCAACACGTTTGGGTTTTAGATGGATTCAGGTCAAAACTGAGGTGAGCGTTATACCCATTCAATCACCTGTGTCGAGTTGTTAAAGATGCACGTTTATAGCATAAATCAGTATTATTCCTTGTTTAGTGGCAATTGTGTCAATAAAATGGAGAAAAGTGAATCAATAGAGTAAGACGTTAAGATTCCCCACTGTGATCAGTTATTCAGGCTTTGTGTGTGGCACTGTCGATTGAGTGGTTTCACTGACATCTGTTTACCTCTGTGTGTTCTGGTGGCAACTAGGGCTGTCAATATTAGTTGGTTAACATGCAATTTAATTCATTTTGTTTAACACTGATTTTTTTATTTAGTGACGTTAGGGGATAGTTTACCCAAAAAATTACAGAAATGTAATCTTTTACTCACCCATGCAAACCCATAAGACTAGTTAATTTTTTAAACACAAATAAAGATTTTTTTTATGAAAAGAATCAAGTGGTTTAACTGAGTCGAATAGATAAAATCGCTTTATATGATGAACAGATTTTATTTAGGCTAACATATGTGTGTTTATATGTGGATAAAAGTCTAAATAAGTTCTGTTCATTGAAAAAAAAAATATTGTATCCTTTTACATAGGATTATACCAATCTATTCTTATGGATTTATGGCTGTAAGTTTTGGTTACCTGGACTTTCAAAAGATGCTCTGAAACTTCTCTGGTTTCATTAGGCTACACCTTTGTAAAGTTATGTCCTTAAGAATATATATTTGTGCTATAAGTACCAAAAACCATCCCAAGATATTTTACAGTTCCTCCAGGAGCTCTGCTAAGAACAGGTTGATTTTGGCCTTTCTAATTGATATTCATGAGCCTCTCTTTTGATTGGCCTGTTTTTGTTATGATTGACGCAATAAAACACCTGTAATGATGAGGAACATTGTTGAGGGAAATGTTATCTGGCCTTATACTGTATGTTCGAGCTCGGACTCAGACCTCCAATCGACGACGACAGAAGACAAACAACCGCATCCTTACTTTCGGTGTTATTGTAAGAGTATTATAATTACCATTACATCAATGCTGCACTCAGATTTAACGTTAATGCTAATTTATACTGTCTCTAAATAAATTCACATTTTTTGTCAAATTCGATTTAAATCTCCAAAATATGTACGTTAATAGCTAGTTATACAGTGATTTTGAAACACTAAACTGCTTTATGATGTATGTTAGCAGACAGATGCTGAATGCAGTAAGCTATACAATTGCTTTCCTACTGATACAGTAAGTTGAGGTGCTACAATTTCTTTTACAATGTAACTTTTTTCTGGTGCACTTGTGGTAAATGTGCAAAGATGTCCACAGAACGCAGAACATATGCTGCAATTGACACCCAAGGTAAAACTCATGTAGGACTGCAGCATCTTTAGGAGTATCAATGAATGAATGCGGCATTCAGTAGTAGCGTCTGTCCTTGTGATTACTCTACACCCAAAGCACTTTACAATCATGTCAGGGTCTCTTCTCAACCACCACCTGCGTGCAGCATTGAACTGTGCCTGATTGATGAAGTAGTCTCCTCTGAAATATGCAGAACAGACTCTTAAGGTCTGAAGCTCGAATTGCTGGCGTTTCTGAATAAATAAACATTTTATCCACTGCTCTCTTATATCAATGTTGTTCGGAAGCCTGTGCAATGTTGTAGTTTCCTGACAATGGGCAGTGCTCGGGGTGGTGACTGAAGGCTGTGACTGAGTGAGTCTCTGACATCACATACAGTACGGGAGTCACAACGGCTTGTAAAAAGACTACAGCTACTTTATGCAGGCTATGTGCATTTTTCTGTGGATTGACTGTTTTGAAACTTATATGGTAATTTCATAGCCCCTAGACCCCTGTTTTCATGAAAAAAATAAAAATAAAATCTAGGAAATTTCAGTTTTGACAATATGAGACCTTTACAAAAACAAAGTGGTTTTGGAATGACATGAGAGTTAGTAAATGATGACACAATTTCACAAGTCAGAGTCAACACAAGTCAACCTCTTTTAAACCACTTTGAAACTTGGATTACTTGGATTGCAGTTCAAAATGCTGCTGGCCCTGACTACTGGACAGAGCTGTATCTGTGGATCAAAAGGGTTTCTCCAGAAAGCTGTCGATAAGCACATCGATAGAGCTGCCTCTTCTTGTTGTTCAGTGTGTGAGTGTGCAGCCGCCAGCATTTGTGATAAAGATATATCCATCGAAAGTCCTGGAGGCTCATACTCTGATTAAGAATGACCTTCCCAAGGACTAATAAAACTTAACTTTTATTGCTAACTTACACGAATTTTCCCCACCAGCCGCACATCTCAATAAGTTTCAGTGCTACAGTACTGATGCAGAGAATGTAAGTTCAGGCACAGAATTTACATGACGGTGTCTGGCTGGCAGTCAGCATTCTAATTCATCCCAAAAGCGTTTAACAGAGTTCAGCTAAACAGAGTTGTTGTTTTCTTAAATCTCAAAGAGTCTCACCAAGGCTGCATTTATTTGATCATAAATACAGTAAATATATTTTAAAATGTAATTATTCCTGTGATGGTAAAGCTGAATTTTCAGCAGCGATTACTCGAGTCAAATGTTGAAACGGTTGTGCCGATTAATATTTCTGTGGAAACTGGAATAGTCTTTGGATGTTTGGAAAAGGATTTATTTGAAATATATTTTTTTAACAAACTCTTTTCTGTCACTTCTGATGAATTTTATTAATTCTTGCTAAATATGAATTATTATTATTTATTTTTTAAAACTTACTGAACCTCAACGAATATATCACTGCATACTAGGGCTGTCAGTTTAACGCGTTATTAACGGTGTTAACGCAAACCCATTTTAATGGCGTAAATTTTTTTATTGCGCAATCAACAGTCTTTTGGCCTAGCAAACTTTGTCAGTTGCACCTCAATGCAGCTCATGAGATCCACGGGGAGGAGTTGGATCACGATCCAAGGGGTGGAGATGGGTAGGATTAGGGTTGGGTTTATGGATCAGGGGGTGGAGTTGGGTAGGTTTAGGTGCATGTAAGGTGGGAGGAGTTGGATCTGGATCCGAACTCCTTCCCATGGATTTCATGTTTCGCAGTGAGGACCAACTCAACTTTGTAGTTTTTGTTTTTCATATGCTTTTGCAACAGGACGTGGAATGCGCTCGCAGCGCTGCGCTTTGAAACCCATTCATTTCAGTGGTTTGCGTCGGCACGAGGAGGACGTTTTGTAGCTAGCTAGACTGGAAACAAAAAAAAAACAGGCACGCCGGAAACACTTGATTGGGCTTGCGAGCCGGCCAAATAGTTGGTTAACGTTATGTTTTGGGTGGATGACGAGCACGAGACGCTGAAATGGATGCCAATTAGATTCTGAATGAAAATTACTTTTACTAAAAAGTTGCCAAATGGTTCCATTGACAAGACCAAAGTGATCTGTGTGTTTTGTCGTTGTGAACTGAGCTATCATCATCGCGATCGCAGCTTCCAGTCTGAAATACCACTGATGATGGCCAAGCACACACACACACAGCTGATGCGAATTCTCCGCCCCCCTCTTCAATATCATGACCTCGTCAGTATTTCTTTTACCCTTTTATTGATGGACACATTGAGTGAGCGATTATTTGCTCCAAGTGAGAATGTTAGTGTGAAATTGAACACAGTATATGCCAATGTTGTTTTCAATAAAAAAAACATTTGCACAAAGCAAGCCGATCCACTTTTCCATGTTGATTAGAATGAGAAAAAATAATGGGACAAAAAGAAATCAAAAGACATTTAGAATAGATAAAAATGTGCGATTAATCGTGAGTTAACTACGACATTAATGTGATGAATCGCGATTAAATATTTTAATCATTTGACAGCACTACTGCATACATTTACCTAGAAAAGCGTTTGTCTGGGCAGACCTTGAATGTTGGCATGACAAAGTCAAATTTGGAAAATCATTGATGTTTATGGACAGAAAAATCTATTGAACAATAAAATGTTAGTCTTTAGAGAGAGACTTCACAATTGATTTTATAACCTTATTAGATATGGATGTAGCTGGAATAGACAAACCAGATACTCATTGTCAGATACTATTAGCTATATAGTTAGGTAAATAAGAAGGGAGTAATGGAAGCCGTTTCAGTGCCCACTTAGACACACATTATTCTCACCACTCAGAAACGACTGAATTTAGTTGACTGTGAAACTCATCACTCGGACGTTATTGACTGAAACTGCCTCCCTAATAATATAATGTGGTTTGTGCAAAGCTAATGATTATTTCTTTGAGCTTACTGATGCGCATCTGAGAAATTTCATTTACCCAGCTTAGATTAACCATGTTACACCCGCACCAAGAAAATGATTTACATTATTAGGTAAATATGTTAATGTAATCTCATCCGCTCCCTGTGGTTCTTCCATAACTTCATTTTCCCAGGAGGAATTGCATTGCAGTCAGGATGAGTTTAACTGAGTGGAACTCTTTATTATTGTGTCTTTATAAGAAATAAACGCACAAATTTGTGCTCTTAGACCTCAGCTTTGCACAGCAAATTAAGCTTGACATCGACTGTATGCATTTGTGCTTTGTTATTGTAGTTTATCCCACTGCCAGTCAGTTTACTATTATTCTTTGAGTTTAGGGCCACTGGCCTTGCTAGGTTGGTTGTGTGAGAGCGTCTCTAATCGTCAGGGAATGCATCAGTCTTAACTCATCATCTCTAGAGTCTGAGCTGACCTCTGGCTCGTACTGCCTGAGAGAATGTGTTGAGTGAGTTCATCTCTTTTAGTTACACTGACCATTTATCTAACAGAGCAGTGTGGGTGTTGTTTTGATGCCTCACTGAATTAAAGAACAATTTTAGGTAATTTTATTCTTTTGGTAATTATTTGGTGGTCGTAAACTTTTTTTATTTTATATATTTGAATAATTTATTTTTAACTGTGTATCCTTAAACAGATGATTTATGCTACTAATGTGCTAAAACTCTTTGAAGATGTGAACATGTTGTATGTTTTGGAAGAGTGTAACCATTCTGTCTTAAATGCACCCACTCTACTACTACAACCATAAACCACTTATACAACAGTATTTGTTGCATAACCATTTACTATTTTTATATATTTTGAAATGTAATTTATCCTTATCCTTTAATGACACGTGATCATTCATAAGTCATTCTAATATGCTGCTCAAAAAACATTTTTTTATTGTTATAAACAATATTGAAAGCAGTTGTGCTACTTACTGTTTTACTGGAAACTGTGATACTTTAAATACAAATCTCAACACAACAGCTTTTATTTAAAATACCTTTTTGTAGCATTATAAATGTCACTTTAGATCAGTTAAATGTATGCCCAAGAAATAAAAGTATTAATTACTTTAAAAATACATTTTACTGACCACAAACATGTGTGTGTGTGTGTAATTGTACAACTATCTTTGTTAAAGGGATACTCCACTTTTCTTTGGAAATAGGCTCATTTTACAATTTCTGCCAGAGTTAAACAGTTTAGTTTTACCGTTTTCGAATCAACATTGCCGATTTTCTGATATTTAAAAGAATATCAGTAACCAGACAGTTTCTGGTCTCATTGACTTCCATAGTAGGAAAAAAAAAATATTAAGGAAGTCAATGAGACCAGAAACGGTCTGGTTACTGATATTGTTCTAAATATCAGAAAATGCGGCTGAATGGATTAAAAAACGGTAAAACACAACTGTTTAACTCTGGGGAGTTGTAAAATGAGCCTATTTCCAAAAAAAGTGGAGTATTTAAGACTAGTTTGAGTATTAGACCATCAGAGTAAGGACAAAGAGAGTAAAGTTATGACACTTTCTTAGACCCCTTTAAAGGCTTGTTTGATGATCAAGATTTGGTTTTGGGACAGGTTATAATTTGGTGTAAGGGTTGTGTGTTTGAGTGATGCAGACAAAAATCATTGCATTGCTGCGCTATAAATTGATTGATTGAATTGAGTGTTAGCAAATCTAACTTTTTTTTTTACAGAAGTTTAAATGAGAGATGCAGTTAAAACAGCTTTGTCGTAATGCTGTCAAACCCTGATCATGAAACTAGCCTAATGACGGTCTTTAGGAAGTGTAATGAGCACATTAACCGTGCAATATGCTACGATGCTTGTTTAATCTGATTTCTTGACAAATGTTTGGCTAAAGCAGTTTCCAGGCAGGTCTTAACCACATTACAGACCCATATCATCACCAAATGATTTCAGTAATTTCAAATGTCCTTACAGCATACAACAGCAAAATAACCAAAACCCACAAATCAATGATACTGACCAAGCAAATTATTTCATTCTCTTTTTTTTTCTTCTTTTTTTTGCCACAAAATTACGTTTAATTACGCAAAGCACATAGTGTCTCTCTCCCATTCTCTCTCCGACTCAAATGCACACACAAACACTACAATTACGAACACACATTCGCACCAAAATGTGTTATCAATGCTGCTCTGATGATTTTAAAATAGTTTAATAACTTAAAATCTATGTACATTTCTCACTAGCGAGGTCAAAATGGCCCTGTTCTTGGAGATGATAAATGTACAGTTCCACTATTAGTAGAGACGCTGCTGTTGAACAAGACTGTTGAGAGAGACGCACAGTCTCTCTCATCTGTTCTATCAGTGTCTAGCCTCCATTACTAGCTTTAAAATTATGTTTTAGAATTAGCAATGGAGGCTTGGGATAGATTAAGAAATTAGTCATACACAAGCGTTTTAAGGACAAAAACCTGAAAATACATCATCTGAACAATGTTTTGAGGTGTGGTAACCATAGTATAAGCAGAATAATGAACTCCTGGCATTTGAATTATTAGCTTACCACCTTGGGTGTGGATTATTTTTTAATAATTCAACGGCCCAGAGTTCATTATTCCTTAGTTAAAATAATTTTGATATTCCAAGTGTTGCTTTATTGTATATTGGTGCAGTGATGTTACCAAACCACTGTGAGTATTTTGCTGTGTGAACAAGCATGAACCAGGGCAGCGAATGGAAAGCCCTGTGGGCACAGTAGTCTTCAGGGTTAGGGAAGAGAGAGAGGAGATAAGACAGACTGCGTTTCCCAGGAGGCTGTGCTATCTGTAGCAGTCAGCGAGACAGTTAGAATGGGTCATTCAGTTTATTCAGACACATGCTGACAAAGCCAAAAACATACACAATCACACACTCGCATAAAAGCGCTGTTCAAACAAACCCGCTCTGTTTCATACATTTCCCTAGTCGCAAACCAACAAGCCTTCGGGTGTTGGGTTAAGCTCTGGCCTTAAATAGGAAAAAAATCCAATATGGCTCCCATAGATGAGGATTGGGCCTCAATTTGCAGAGCCACAATGGCCATGTGCTGATGAAGAGATATCTAAAATGAGATTCACAGTTGTCTTTTTTTCCCATTTCTTCAGAGAAGGTGATACAATAGCAGAGTCCAGCAATAGACATGCCATTCACTCTTATGATTATAGATAGGGTTCAGGCAACAATGGGCTGCAGACACAGATTTGAGGTGTCAGAGAGAGTGAAAAGGTCTTCATATATCTTCTTTTAAACACTGAAAATTACTCAAAAGACTGTGAACAATAGGAGTGAGAGAAATCAGTCTTGCTGCTATTGATTTGTAGTTGGGCTCCCAGACATGTAGAGATGTATAATTTATGGCACTGTCTTGAGAATGCTGTGTGAACTTGATTTTCAGTGAGCTTCAGTTTTGGTTAACAATATGACCAATGGAGATTAAGAAACAAGGAACTCCATGTAGAAGGCATGATTTTAATAAATTAACCTGAAATCTCTAAGACATTGAGCAGCACAACTGTTTTCAACATTGATAATAATAAGAAATGTTTCTCTGAGCACCAAATTAGCATATTAGAAAGATTTCTAATGGTGCGTTCACACTGAATGTGAATAGCGTGTCAGGCGCGAATGATTTTAATGTTAAGTCAATGCAAAGACGTGTTACGTGCGTAAAAAATTCCTGTGGCGTAAAACTTTTGATTTTACGCACGTCAGTTTCGCTCTTGAGGCGCGAATTAACACAAAGTGGTCAAGAGTCAAACTAGACGCGGTAGACGCGAATTTGACTCGCTATTCGTGTCCGGTGTGAACGTAGCATGTGTGAAGACTGCATTAATTGCTGCTGAAAAATCAGTTTTGCCTTCACAGGAATAAGTTACGTTTTAATAAAGTACAAAATACATTTAAAAATGTAATAAATTCCAAATTCATTAAAGAAATTACATTGGGAAATTTTAAATTGCAAAAATATTTTACTATTACTGTTTTTTTTTCTTTATCAAATAGCCTTGGTATCAAATACTTGACAGACCCCCTAACTTTTTTACGGTTTTGTATGCTGGGATGATATTGATAATTGATCAGTTTTTTTTTTTTATGGAAATGTGTCACTGTATTGTGTTTTAACTGTTGGAACACTATTAACTAGTGGTGAAATGATTGTAAAACTCACGGTTTGAATCATACAATGTTTTTTGAGTCAAGGATCCAGGAAATTTTTTTCAGTAATAAATAAAAGTGAACAGTCAGTAATAAATAAATGAAATTTAGCAAAGTTACAAATACAGTAATGTCTATCAGTAGTATTTAGTACAGAAATGTAATAATTAACTAACCATAGTGTTTACTATATGAATTAAATATACATTAATGTTTGTTATTACATGGCTATGTGGAATACTTTATTCTGATTGGTCGATTGCGCCATTCCAGTGGAAAGTTTTCCCCTATAGCAACTGGTAAAAAAAGTGCTTTATGCTTTAAGAACGTTTTGCTAGGATACTGTATCGCATCCCTTAATGTCAACTTGCGTTTGGTGACCTAATGAAATATTAATACTCAAATCAATATTTTGTGTACAATTATTCATGTTATCTGGGTATTGCTGACTTGTTTTATACAAATACAGTTGCTGCGATTGTTTTGTACTGGGTAATGGATTATAATATAACAAATCAGTGTGTCTTTCGTGTGTGATTATTTACTCATGTGGCAAGTATCTGTGTTATAAGGGATAATGTACATCCAGCCAGTTGTTATTGCAGAATTAACCTCTGAAATTAATCCGCAAATCACGTGTACCGAACCGTAGGGCCTGGTCCATATGGATCATGGTTCAACTATGATCCTTTAAACCCATACTATTAACCAATCAGCATCCATGAGCTAAATTGCTTCTTAACATTAGTTCATAATTCATCCTTAAACATCTCTCTTTGTTGCCTCCTCTTGTAGGTCGGCAGACATGTCCACCAGAGAAGTTTGACTGTGGTGGCTCAACAAGCAAGTGTGTGTCTTTGTCATGGCGCTGTGATGGTGAAAGGGACTGTGAAAATGGAGCAGATGAGGAGCAGTGTGCTGCAGGTAAGTCCTGGGAGGGAGAGGGAAAGGAGGAGAAAATTGCTAAAAATAGCTTCTGTCTGGATAATGCATAGTCAGACTTCAGTGTGGTATGTGTGTGAACTTAATGGAGTGGAGTGTTGGTAGTGACGTGCAAGTGTGTACAGAAGCTAACCAGATGTTTGATGTTATTGTAGGTGATGGTCTTTTAATGATGTCCTCCTGATGTTTAGGATAGATATTAAATAATGCTCTGCCCCAATTTTTAGTTTTAGACACCCAACAGTTGGTTCTTGCATTGATAGATTATCACAGTGGATGGGAGTGAGTATTATATGTGTTATGGCTATAAATAAAATAGCAAAATAGCAATTCTGCTTACACACGCACTTTCAATCTCTTCCTTCCACATACACACACAAAATACTCTGGCTGCCAAATACAGGTATTTCAATTTAATGTTATATTATAATAAACTAATATTGATTTTGCTTTGCTCTTTGCCATGCAACCTATATAAGCATTGATTCTCCAACTGCCGCTTTTATGGAGAGATTATGGATTGTACATTTGGCCTTTTAAAGTCCTTCAGGATCTTTATTATTATAACAAACTACTGATGTACATCTGAAACGGTCATAGATAAAAGATTACTCCACATTTTAACTCCAGTTTCCACTGATAAATCCACTGGTTAAACGTTTTCTGTACCACATACTAAATCACTTGTTGATTATTACTTTGTGTAATATTGTCTATATTACAAACTCCCATGTGATTCATGTGATTGTTTATATGTGTGTGGCGAGCAGAGAGATATAGTGAGTTTGTAGACTCGAGGATTTGGGTATTCTTTCATGAAGTGTACACACAGACGTACTTTTTTGTTTTTTTTGCACACTGATATATTTTTCAGTAAATTGTGGAGAAACGTTAGAGTGAGACTTTTTTAATGACAAATGTATTTATAAATGTTTTAAATGCAACTGTCTTTTGAAATTTGTATATTTATTTTGAATTAAGAATTTAATATCCACACAGTCTCATAGGACAGTGTGATCAGGTTTGATTTGAAATTAAGCTTTTAGTTGGACTCATTTTACAATGCTAAACATTTTAAATTATATGAATGTTTATAAATACAATTTATTAATTGCAACTGAGTGTTTCATAATCCTAAAGAGAATATTTTATTATTAATTAGTCATTAATTAGTCATTAGAAGCTGTTCCTATGTTGTTTCATTGTCCGTTTATTGTCAGTTCAAATGTAAAAATTGCATGTGTCGACTGATAGTGGATTTTACTGATAATGATTTCGCTAGGTTCGGACTGCCGCACTGGCCGATAACCAATTAATCAACCAACATTAATCAATCAATATATAATTTTTTAATGGATGGTTGAATAAAAATAATCATAACAAATAAAATAGTGCTGAACTTTATTGCAAAAATCTGAAAACTGTACTGAACCATAAAAATGTAAAAATATTAATATATTATATATACCCTGATCATTCAAAGACCCATTTTTTTGCCTCTTTTTTTTAGAATAATCAAAATGACAAAATATGTATTACAGTGACTAAGAAAAAAAAATAATTAAGTCTCATCCTCAACGGAAAACATACTGCTGTTCTCCACTAATGCTGGCCTGGATGCCAGCCGAACTTATCCCTGCCCACAACATTTGAGGATGGGAAGTTCGGTCTGGACTTGATCCGTTGAGAAGCAAGTATGCCTAAACCAAAGCTGTTCGGACCAATCAAATTGTAGGTGGGCTTATACGATGATGGACAGCTGATCAACAGTAATGTAATCGTCCAGGTCACCAAAGAGCGCTTGGGTTGAATTAGTTTACAACAAAGTATGGCTGCCGCTGGAGAATTGAGACGTGTAGATTCCAACATCGCGTCTGTTGTAGATGTAGACGGCACATTCATTTTAAAAGAGGAGCAGAGAACCGAGATCAAGGCATTTGTCGATCGCAAAGATGTTTTTGCCATCCTTCCTATTGGATTCGGCCTATCCTATTGAGTTTAGAGGCATTTTTTTCCTGGTTTGGTTGAAACACCCCATAGTTACAGCCCAATGGAGCAGTATCAGACTCACATTCTGACTAGAATCTGAGTATGACGACGTCTGGCTACACTAATGCATCATCTAGTTAACAAATTAATTACTTTATAATTATATAAAATAATGTACGATAGTGTACTGTATACATAGCGTTTCATTGTCTGCTTTAAATCCACATGTGAGGTGTCCCACTCTATGCTGTGCGCAGTCTCAAGGGTCAAAACAAATTCCACAAGACATCAGTGATAGATTTTATTTTGCCTTCAGAGGCCACTCTCATACTGTATAATGACAGCACACCCTTCTCAGCCGGCAAATTGCCAAAACGATTAATCGGCAAAACGATCAATCGGCCGAACCCCTACACTTCACAATTTAAAACCACTGATGAGATCACACACATGTTTCTGTGTTGACCATTATCCTTTAATGTCTTGTCTAAAAATATATATTTCACAATTTAATTGTTGTGTTCATAATATGTAATTGCACCTTTTATCCAGCCTAGACACGTGTGCTTATCATAAACTGCAACTCCAAACACAGCCGTGCAAAGTCTCATGTCTTTGTGTCACAATAGGCTTACGCCTCTTTTATACTTAATCATGCAATAATGAATTACAGGACACGTCTTTCAACTCTAGCTCAATCTTTTATGTTTTTTCATTTTCTAACCATTAGCACTATGATTAGCTCCATGACAGCGTTTGTTTATCTCTGTGGATTTATAGCTGTGATTTGCGTGTTGCACGGTCCTGTGCTGAACTGGAAAATAAGAGCATTAACATCACTGTAATATTTCACTGCGGTGCTGATTATAATTGATTTCCTGCTTGATGTCTGGTCCTGAGACTTCTATTTCTTTATCATAGAATAACCTGCAGGACTGTTCCTTTTGATTTATAATTTAAGGTATTAAGATACGGTCTGAATACATATTACTCTTAATGCTGTACAGCCCATAACTTGGAAAGAATCATGTTCCCACAAAAATCACATTTTAAATCCTTTTCAAATCGGTCACCTCATGAACCAGAAGCTCATCAGTCAGGTGTGGCAGAACAGGGATGATTGTAGCACTTTTGAGGTTTATGAAACATGTTTAGCCTAAACCGTGGCAATTATTGCATCACCTATCTTTAAAATTATGTATTTGATTCATTGTAAATGCATAGACTACCATTTTTCTATTATTATCACAGCTGGAAACTGTTGTTCTGCTTAATATTTTTGTGGAAATATATGTGGAAAGCAATTATTTTCACATTAAAGGGTTGTATGTAAACAGCAACTGTTAATGTCATTGCATAGAAAATAGTATCAACAGACACTCGCTATTGCACATGAAGTTAGTGTTTTGAAAACATTATCCATATAAACCCTTAATTTACAAAGCATTATAAGATAATTTACTTATGGTTTGTGACCCATCTGTTGTCAGATCCAATACAGTTGACTGCTTCATCTTTCAACAAAAGTTTATTTTTCAACATTACACGGTCCCTCCCTCGTTTACAAAACTAAATGCTATGAACAAACATAATCCTCTGTAGGGCTGTATTCAACCAAAGAAATCCTTAGTCGACCAAGGTCTTGTCCTGCGCGACGATTAGTCGAACTAAAAAAAAAAAAAACGGATGTTTTGATTGAACATTTTTTAAACAATTGTCATAGAGCATTTATAAAACAACAACGAAAAAACATCGAAAATAAATAAAACTATAATAATAATACAATTCTTTGAAAATTAAGTGATTTGTTTAACTGCAAGTGAGGAGCTCTGTCCTTGGTCTATACTGACGGTCACAATCGCGCACCTGATCACACCACACGCTACAAAATAATATAACTGCTATCTGCCACATAATGCAAAATCCTAACAAAAGCTCTCGTTTATACAGGCTGTATTCTTCTTTACTTACAAAGCTATGGGTTAACTTTTGTCCAGCCGATCTGTTAGGCGTCTTAAAACAACAGACAAAATAGCCTAAAAAACTATCTGAAATCTAGGCTGTGTTGTAAGATAGCATATAAGTTTAATTTCGTTTTGTTACATTATTTAGGCTACTTTCAAATGAGTCAAGTGTACAGATAAAAACCTATTAAGAAAACAATCTATTGAGTCAGTATGATAAAGCCGTTAAAAGAGCTGCTCACGTCTTTTGCGCGCTCAAGTTTGATTTCAAATAGGCACGCGATGTGCGCGCTCATAATGGAGCAACGCGCGTCGCCACCGTCGCCTACCTCCACAAACATGTAGCCAGACAAAAGATTTAGATTTCTTGGACATTCTGTCGACTAAAGTAGCGTGAACTGAATGAATACAGCAAAACCACCTACCAGTACATCCCTTACTGAGCGCGAGCAGCAGCGCAGCCAGTAGGTGCGGTTCCCGAGTGTGTTATGTGTGTGCGCTAAACTGTGGCGCAGTTACAAGAAATAGCCTAAAAGCATTTAAAGTTGGGGATAAAACATAGGCTAATTATATTTAGAATACAGTAATAAATAACTGCTTTATAAAGGAATAAATATCAGGGAGTAAATCATTGAAAATGTATTTCTATTGGCAAAAAAAAAAAAAATGCGACTGGTCAACCAATAAGAATTTCAGTCGACCAAGACGATATCGACTGATTAGTCGACTAAACGACTAAAGTTGACAGCCCTAATCCTCTGATGCTACCCTAGATGCTATTAAAATTAACCATCCACCTGTTTCCGACGCTAAGATGCTTCTGAAGTCTGTACAGAGATGCAGACAAGCTGTTTAAACTGGATGTGTCAAAGTAAACGTTCTCTATATATATTTGTATATACATGTAAGGGGCTTTATATTATAGCCTGATCCCTGCAGTGTAAGATTTTTTTAAATATATTTTAGAATGTTTTAATTTCATGCTGATGCATCATGCAGCCACACATATGACAGATGTATCGCTTGTATTTTGACGGATGTAACTGTATGATATAGTCCGATTATCAAATATGTGAAAGTGTTTTGTTGTTTAAGACCTTTATAAGGATCATGTTAGTTGATTTACACTCACCTAAAGGATTATTAGGAACACCATACTAATAGTGTGTGTGACCCCCTTTCGCCTTTAGAATTGCCTTAATTCTACGTGGCATTGATTCAACAAGGTGCTGAAAAGCATTCTTTAGAAATGTTGGCCCATATTGATAGGATAGCATCTTGCAGTTGATGGAGATTTGTGGGATGCACATCCAGGGCACTAAGATCCCATTCCACCACATCCTAAAGATGCTCTATTGGGTTGAGATCTGGTGACTGTTGGGGCCATTTTAGTACAGTGAACTCATTGACATGTTCACAAAACCAATTTGAAATGATTCCAGCTTTGTGACATAGTGCAATTTCCTGCTGGAAGTAGACATCAGAGGATGGGTACATGGTGGCCATAAAGGGATAGACATAGTCAGAAACAATGCTCAGGTAGGTTGTGGCATTTAAACGATGCCCAATTGGCACTAAGGGGCCTAAAGTGTGCCAAGAAAACATCCCCCACACCATTACACCATCACCACCAGCCTGCACAGTGGTAACAAGGCATGATGGATCCATGTTCTCATTCTGTTTACGCCAAATTCTGACTCTACCATCTGAATGTCTCAAAAGAAATCGAGACTCATCAGACCAGGCAAAATTTTCCAGTTTTCAACTCTCCAATTTTGGTGAGCTCTTGCAAATTGTAGCCTCTTTATCCTATTTTTAGTGGAGATGAGTGGTTCCCGGTGGAGTCTTCTGCTGTTGTAGCCCATCCATCCTTTTCACACCATTCTTTGTAAACCCTAGAAATGGTTGTGTGTGAAAATCCCAGTAACTGAGCAGATTGGGAAATACTCAGACCCGACCCATCTGGCACCAACAACCATGCCATTCTCAAAATTGCTTAAATCACCTTTCTTTCCCATTCTGACATTCAGTTTGGAGTTCAGGAGATTTGTCTTGACCAGGACCACACCCCTAAATCACTGAAACAACTGCCATGTGTCTGGTTGATTAGATAATTGCATTAATGAGAAATTGAACAGGTGTTCGCTTAATAATCCTTTAGGTGAGTGTATAGCGTGCCATGGGAGCTGAATAGTTGTGGAAAGCACTCTGTTTTTGGCTCCACGCCAGTCAAAGTGCAAAAGCACATTGGAATTTAGCAGTGACACACTCTAATCACACCTGTGATCGAACGCATCAAAGGGTTAAAATTAATCGTGTTTCAGGGTGGAGGGGGGATAATTAGAATCTAAGGGAGCAATGCACCCTCATGATGCTGGCCGTGTGTAGACTGTGTCACTGATTATAATGGGTTCTATTAGTAAAGTTACGCTGAATGCCAGTGGGCGGGGCCTATGGTGCAATGATGAATTATTATTATGTAATAAGATGTGTTCTTAACATCACTGCACAACAAAAAACAACAATATAACAGCAAAAATAGTCTGCAACTAGCAAAAAACTAACAGCATTATTTATTCATGCTGCAGTTGCATGCTGGGAGGTCAGAAATCAGCAGCATTGCTCAAGAGTTTGTTCAGAAAAAAAATCTTAGGTTAGTTGTAACAACATTTGGGGGAATGACAATGTTTTGTAGATTCAAAGTTCTTCACAATACTAAAAAACATAATACTGTTTTAGTGCTTTAATTTGCTTAAAGGGTCAGCAGTGCCCTTTTAGAAGTTTTACCAGACTCCACACATATGTATAGCCGACTGCATCCACAAAGCCCTTTGCAGTGTGCCAAAGGTTTGAAGATTTACATAAAACATATCTTGTGGAGTCACAGACATGAATAATATACCTCCCAACATCATATTTCCATTTCTGTTGTAGAAAGGTGGTATTTGCCCTCAGTCTCAACTGTCCTCTTGCTCTCCACTCTCTCTTTCCCCTCTATTACCTTAATCTCCAGATACACTGGAAAGGAAGCTTTTAAGTATAAATTATTATCCGTAACCTGCATTAAAAATGCACAATCAAAGTACCCTCTGCTCTTGTGGAAGCCCCATGTAGAAGGTTTGAAAGGTTTTAATTTCTGAGAAGGACCCCTGCTGAGGCAGAGCTGTGGCGTTTAGCTCGTTATGTGGGTGGAGTTCCATGACGCAAGGGGAACAAATCCCTCAAAGCCTCAAACGTGTGAAGTTAAATTGCTAGTTGCTGGTATTCTTAATAATAAATGTCCATGTTTGTGTTCATAAGGTACAGCACCATATAAACATAAACATGTTTTTTTTTTAACTTAATTATTATTTTATGTTATTCCCAGAGTTTAGCTTGAATTAAAAAATACAGACTTCTTATTTTGCTTGGCCAAACTAACATGATTGTAGAATGGGAATTTACGTGAGTATGGATTTCTGTCAATCTATTAGTAAAAATGTACTGATTATTTGACTGAATAACTCAAGCTAAAAACTAGTAAAATATACAGTTCTACTCAGTGATGTAGTGGTGCCTGGAGAAGTGGGCATACTCTTAATTTATGCCCCCAATATTTTTTAAGCATCCCAGCAAAGGATGAACGCTCTGTGTTATAAACAGTGACATGTAAGAGTAGTCTTGCATTAGTATTCAAGCTGCAAGACTATAGAATATAATGAATACAACAGAAGATATAGAATCAATAGTATTCTTGCATATCAGGACCACACGTATGATTTTTTTAAATACCCAGGTCCCATAAATGATATTGATAGGGGGGTTCAGGGGCATGCACCCCTAAGAAAATTTAGATTTTCCTGATCTCAGCATGAGCATTTTAAGGTGTTTTGATGGCCAAAAAAATTGACAACCGTAGCTTTAAAAGCATGAAGTAGCCTATTTGATCAGTTTCAGATCAGATGAGAAGGTCAGTTATCGTTGCCAATAGGAGAATCATTGCAGCAACAAATTAGAGTTAATATTACAGGGGTACGACCCTGACTGGGTGTTTTTTATTCACGAAATTGGACTAGAAACTAAATGATTTGCATCAGAGGGGATTTAGAAGTGGGTATACGCAATGCCGACTGAAGAAGAAGTGGGTATACTCTGTATACCTGCGTATACCCTGCACTACACCGCTGGTTCTACTGTATGCTAGTAACTAATTAATTTGCTGCTAACCAGCTCAAGAAGAAATCTGAGTATCTTTCAACAATTTCATGTCACAAACCAGTAACTGAACAGTTTGGATAAATTTTGACTTCCATTGTTATGGCCAAAAAATAAATATATAAATAAATGCTGAGACACTTCCCAAAATATCTTTTATGTTCTACAAAAAAGTCCTAGAGTTTCGGAACAACATTAGGGTTAGTATCTTCCTGTATTATATGTTTGGATGTCTTTAATATCTTGTTTTTACCAAGAATGATAATGATAACTATATTAGCATCCACAACAACAGATGCTAAAATTCTGTTTTCTTATAACTATGTAATCTGCCACTTATGCTACGTTCACACCATACGCGAATAGCGCGTCAAATTTGCTGTCTGCCGTGTCTAGTTCTGACGCTTTGACCACTTTGTGCTTAATTTGCGCGTGAAAATCAAAAGTTTGAAGCGAAATTTATGCACGTCTTGCGCGTCAAAATCGAAAACCCGTTGGCAGCCATCCCTTTTATGTTGATCGAGCATTCATCGAGAGATTCACCGCACTGTATTTGCTCTGGAGAGCTAGAACAATGGCGTGGGGATCATCGCCGTATTTGTGTCCACCGGACCCTTCTGAGGCGAACTGTTTGGCGAGTTTGATGACCTGTTGTCCCGCATCGGAGCAAGGATCACTACTCGCCCTCATCCATCTAATCTAGCTGTCATTTATTTTTGTTTTAATGATAAATAGAGCCAGCCTTCAAAAGTTATTAACCTGTCCTGTGATTTATTTATTTTTTCTCTTACGTCCAGACATGAACTTATGCACATATATGTTGGTTGTCTTTACACTACTATTTCATATAATCTAGATATGGAATGTGTAACATTCAATACAAAATAAACATGTCTCATATACAGAAATAAAGTTTTAAGTGATAAAATATTTGGTTTGTTGTGCATAAGAATCCCACCATGCATTTATTTAGTCATATTACAAAATAATTTATTGAAGCATCCAGATCCTTCACCATGTGAGCAAGCAGCTAGGCTCCTGATTGGTTAACAGAGCGCGAATTGATGCCAAAGTTCAGATATTTTTAGACTCAGGGCGGCAGACGCGATTCGCGTCAAATGCGTGAATGCACAAATAGCACTAACTAAGTCATTCGCGAGTAACGTGCTTAACGCGCTTAATGATCACAGACACTCAATTCGCGCCATTTGAAATATTTTCAATATTTTTATTGTTCATAATCATAAGCTGTAAAAAAATAAAAAAGTTTGAAAGTGTTCCTAACAGTTCCTCTGTGCCGTTAACATTGTAGCTGTGTTTTGCAATTCGCTATTCATAGAATTAGAACGATTATTAAAACGTTATAGTTATTATCGTCCTTGGTGTGAATGAGCCTTAATGCTCTCACTGAACTGCTATGTTTTCGGTTATCACTGAAAGTACAGGGCTGGTGGGAACTATGGTGGAGAGGGACAATCTGGTGTGAAAACATGCATCAATTTATTCAAGTCACATCCCTCTGTTTCGATTTGTTAGCTCTGCTACCTGGACAAGAGAGGACAGATATCTCAAATGAGGTGTCAATTTCCAAAAGTTCCACTAAATGTTAAGTTCGGTCTTAGTAGTACACCAAGTGAAGGGTCCCAAGATGTGATTGTCACTCTTGTGAATTGCTGAACTCTGTGTGGACAGAACAAGATTAAGCTCTCAAACAGAGGAGTGACAACCATAGTTATCTGCAGTGTGTACTTGGCAATTAAAAATCTATGACTCCTGTCACTGTAAATGCACAAACACGTCTCTTTAGGGGTTCTCTTTTTTATCTTTTGTAAGAATGAAGTTTTTTACTGGTGGCTTTCAACTCCTTTATTATCTATTAAATCCTCGAGTGTTTGTGTTTTATGATGTAATATAATTTGATAGTAATTATCATCATTAGATTTGTGTCATGCTGTGGTTGATATTACCCTTGAAAACTCATGACTCGCTCTCTCTTTCGATCAATCTGTGTTTCCCACCTCTCATTGTACATCCATAGAGATTAATGTACCCACTTGATTCCTACAGAGTGCAGACCCATCAGAAACTAATTAGGAGAGATACTAAAATATGCTAAAGCAATAAAAAAGAGATTACAAAATGACATTTGTGAAACTCTAGAGTATGTAGACTTCTGAATTGGAAACTTAACTGTTACTAACTAGAATGAACACCTTTTTTCTAAATTCGATTTTTACACGTTTCTCCAAACTAAGTTCAATGGTCTCCAAACAATTAACACAGCCATCCAAACAGAACCTTAGTTTAGAATAATAATAATAATAAAGTTTAAAATTTTCATCACATTACACGTTTAATGAACACTGGAAGCTAAATTATTGAAAAAAGCATGTTTATTATCTCTCATTTCTGTTTGGATTTGGATTTAGTGAAAGAAGAGATGTACTGCAAATGTTGAATCCACACCTGGAACACACTTGACTCATCTCTGCAGGCCCTTCATTGCTTAGAGAACTTTGTCAAAGTGTACGGTCGAACACTTGCAGGAACAAATCCACAATTGAATGCAGAAATGGATTTCTATTCCCTCTCTTATTCCTCTACCCGGTCCACAACTTCCTCTTCTTCCTCTTTTCACCAGGGTCCACATTATTTGTTTGCTCTGAATATTTACACATGGCTCCTTTTATGCATAGTAAAGTCACGATAGTTGTGTGTGAAATTTGTTAAATTGCATTACTGGTGCTGTGTGCATCACTAACCTATTAGATATAGGCGACATTTTATTCAATTTGACACTTTGTCTTTTTGAGTCTATGGCTATGATTAGTTAGAAAGCTTTATGATCTGTTGTAAATGCAAGAACTTTAAATCAGTGTGTGTATTTAGAGAAATTTTGTGACTTGTGTTTGGGGAAAATAATATGTATGAAATTTGAATACCATCAAGAAAAAAAATCGACATTCTATTTAGGTCATGTATAAAAAATACATGTAAAATCAACTGAGAAAACTTGCGACCATGTGTAGCTACTCAAAGTATGTTGAGATGGGGTCAGTTTTTTTGAAAGAAAGTAATACTTTAAGTCAGCAACAACAAATTAAATTGATCAAAGGCGAGAGTAAGTGATTTTCATTGTTAACAAAGTTTTTTGAAAACGTATTTACAGTTTGCTTAATGTATGCTTAACATTGATAATAATAAAAAAAATATTGAGCATTATATCAACTTATTGGGGATATAAGTTGTGACATAGTAGACTAGAGCAATGGATGCTGTAAAAAATAAACTTTGCGATCACAGAAACTAATTACATTTTAAAATATTTCAAAATAGAAAATGGATATTTTAAAATGTATGTTATTTCAAAAAGTGTCTGTTTTACTGGACAAACCCCAAACGTTTGAACTGCAGTGAACACTGGAACAAGAACTCACTATTTTACCTAAAACATATAACTGAATCGTGAATGATTGTGAAATTGCATTTGTAACTCACTCAGGGTCCATGACGCTATCCTAGGGTGTCATCTAACTGATGCTTTACCTTTAGCATCAGTTAGATGACACGGGTATGGTCTGGTGGTAGGGTTAGATAGCGTCATCTAACTGACGTTAAATGATGCCCTAAAACGTTGGATGTTGACGTATGGTCAAAAGCGTCAGTTAGATGACGTCTTGGGATGAGAGCGGGCTGCAGGGTCAGAGCAAGGTCATGTAGCACTGAAACGTAAGCATGTTTACTATGACTGGTACTCAACTGTGAACTCATTCTCGTGTCATGGTCACACACCAGAGCCTATTCGATGAATTAAGATTGCATGGAAATTGCAGTCAAGCACTGAGGTGTGTAATGTCGATCATTGCCTTGAGATGACTATGAGAACAGATAAGAGAAGCAAGGGGAGCTAGTGACACCCAGTAGCTCTTAATGTGGGTGGGTTTTGAAGTGCACTGATACAGATAGAAATACTGAAATACAAATAAAAAATAAAAAAGTGAATAAAACATTTTCCTAAAAAAAAAAAAGAAATACTGAAATGGAAGAAATACAATTTAGAAAAGACAAACATGTGAAGCAGTATCATAGTTTGTGGAAATAGATGTGGGAGTATATTGCATGCATAGTTTATGTGAATGTGTTATATTTGCTGTTTTGGTAAGGCTACAAGCAAACAGTCTTATCTGTGTCCTCTTTATATAAAACAGTGTGGGTGTAATAAATTGATTGTATCTGTTCCAAAACCTATTGAGCTGCCTTGCTCTCCAAGCCTATGTAAGCAGTATGTAGGAACAAGGGACTCATTTGGGGTCTTCCATGTGTATATTTAACCTATATGAGTGTAATATAGCCTATATATGTATTTCTCTCTCTCTCTCTCTCTCTCTCTCTCTCTCTCTCTCTCTCTCTCTCTCTCTCTCACTGTGTGTGTGTGTGTGTGTGTGTGTTATAGAACATGCACTACCATTCATTGTCTGATGAAAGACATCTCTTATGCTCACTAACGCTGCATTTATTTGATTGTTTCGTGTTTCAAAGTTATTTTAAAATTCATGTGATTTGAAAGCTAGATTTTCAGTGTCATTACTCTAGTCTTCAGTCTCACATGATCCTTTTTGCTCAAAACAATTTCAATGTTGAAAACAGTAATATATATATATATATATATATATATATATATATATATATATATATATATATATATATATATATATATATATGCATTTTTGATGATTAGATTACGGAAGCCCCAAACCGCAACATAAAAACTTATATATAATATATAGGAAGCTACTTTTATCTACTTATAGATTATATATAATATATAAGTAGATACTCATACTTTTAAATATAATTTTAAATCATTTTAAAGTCTGACATCTTGGATGATCTTTTTCAGAAGCTTGTGGCAGTGCATTTTGGTGTTGCCTTATCCATAAAGGATGTCTATGTCCAGCTCACTAGGATTTGAAACAGAACCTCTGTTTTTCTCTGCCTTTTTTTTCCACTTTTCACCCTGAGAAGCCTTTAGCTCTTGTTTGGGTGCTGTGAAAATTTTCATCACTGAAAAATACAACGTACAACTCTCTGCTGCTGTACCGGAGGGCTTAACTGTAATAATGAAGTATAGCAGTATCTGCTGAAGCATTTCCTCAAGGGAGATTCAGAGGGGCTAGATGCGACACAACCAGGAAATCTATTAATCTGATTATATCAGTATCTTCATGATTATTACCAACAGCTAATGTAATTACAGCAAATAATAAATCTGTTTTCATGCATCCATGTACAATTATAATTAAAGCACTGGCAGAAAGTCTAAGCCGCACCATGTTTTAGATATCTATTTGTAATTTTGTTTTTGTTTTTATTTCCTGGGTGACATCGAGGATAATGAATTCTGAAATTTGTTGTCTGACACTGTTAGTCACCTGATGGAAGCATACAGGAATTGACCATGATTCCCAGTGAAACCAATAAATCATTTGCTTTTTGATTATGCCAGAATGAATGTTTGGTTCATGTTAATCATTATCATCATAATCCAATGGGTTTTATTTTGTTCCTTTATAAAATATTTAGTGTGCACAGTTGTCACACAAACAGGAATGCTTCTGCCCTTTAAGACTTTATGTGGGTGGGAATACTGGTTGTACTCAGCACACAGTTGCATAGGCCAAGGGGGTTCGTACCGGTGTCATTCCCGACATTATGCTGAACCCGTTCCATCCCCTGACAATAGCCTGATATTTCTCTTTCATCTGCACTGCTATTTGCTAAGCTGCCCAGAGGTAATGCCCCCTACCCCTGGTCAACATATAGCCGCACTTCGGCAGGTGTGAAAACATCTTTTCTTTCACCGTCAACAGCTGAAGGCTTGGTGCAAAGAGGTTTTTCCAGAGCGCTCTGCTCTAAACGAATTTATAGCACAGGGTTATCAATCATTTCCAAACTATAATGGCAGTTTTGAACATTTCAGCTACTCTCTCAGTACTGTAAAAATGATCTCGCACTTGTTACCTTGAGGAGATTTTTCTCTTATGGGTCACATTGGGTTATCTAACACATAAAATGACCTTTACTGGTGTCAACCAAGTTTGATTAATTTAGATGCTGATACATTAAGGTTAACCTTTAAAGTCAGTTAAACGTCCTATGGAATTAAAATAGTAGTTTTAGCTTTTAGATCGTGTGTTATTTAAATGTTAATTTAGGCTACTCCTAAATGTTGACTAAATTTACTTTTAGCAGGTCATGGGCATTTAAAAGATTATCTTTGCTAGACTAAGTATAAATGGCAAAACACAGTATTTTATTTAGTGGAAGTAGTAGTTAAATTCTATTTGTAAATGCTATTTATAAATAGTGGTAGATGCTATTTGCACCTGTGTATTTTTGTACATTTCAAAACCGTTATATGCAATAATAACAATCAGTGTATATTTATTAAAATCATAGATGCTGCCTTATTGGGACCTCACTTGTACCTGTCCCTAACACATACCCTGAGGTATGTCAACTCATATTAACTCATATTATATTAAAAAACCTCAGAAAACCCCACACATACCCCGAGGGATGTGTAGGGTCTTCTGAGGTTTTTTAACATACTAGTTCCCCTAGCTTGTAAATGGTCCACCAGTGGCTAGAAATTTCAGTCGGTGTAAACTGAGCTTTGGCTATCTTTCTCTGCCTTTGAGAAATCTCAGACGCGCTGATCTTGAATCTCCCTCGTATGACGTCATACGGGAAAAGCTATCCTCCCCTTTCTCTGCTTTGCCCACCCAGAGAATTTGGCTCACAAAAATGAAGGAAGTATTTGAGTTTTTCATCATGGCTTGCAAACGAGCGAAGCATGGCAGTTGATCAGTGTTCGAATGTACAAATGAACACAAAAGTATTTTTTAGGGCTTTAGTCAACCATAGAAATCCTTGGTCGACCAAAGTCTTGTCCTGCGCAACGATTAGTCGACTAAAAAAACAACAACCTGTTTTGAACATTTTTTAAACAATTGTCATAGAGCATTTATAAAACAACAACGAAAAAACATCACAAATAAATGAAACTATAATAATAATACAATTCTTTGAGAATTAAGTGATTTTTTTTACTGAAAAAAGTGAGGAGCTCTGTCTATGTGGTCACAATCGCGCACCTGATCACACCACACGCTACAAAAAAATAACTGCTCTGCCACATTATAAAAAAAATCCTAACAAAAGCTCTCGTTTATGCAGGCTTTATATTCTTCTTTACTTACAAAGCTATGGGTTAACTTTTGTCCAGCCGATCTAGGCATTTTAAACAAACACACAAAAAAACAAATAGCCTAAAAAACAATCCGAAAATAATAATAATAGGCTGTATTTTGGAAGGCATATAGGTTTATTTTTTGTTTTGTTGCATTATTTAGGCTATTTTAAAATGCATATAGTGTACAAATAAAAACAAAAGAAAACAATCTATTGAGTAAGCATGACAGAGCCGTTAAAAGGGCTACTCACGTCTTTTGCGTGCTCAAGTTTGATTTCAAATATACATTTTTGTCGACTAAAGCCAAAACAAGCAGCGTTCTGAATGAATACAGCATCCCTTACCGAGCGCGAAGCAGCAGTGCAGCCGGCCACAGCGCGTTCCCGAATGTTCAAGTGTGTGCGCCAAAACTGTGGCGCTGTTACAAAATAGCCTAAATTAAAGCATTTAAAGATGGAGATAAAACAAAGGCTAATCATGTTTAAAATACAGTAATAAACAATTGCTTATAAAGGAATAAATATCAAGGAGTAAATCATTAAAAAAAATCTTTCTATTGGTAAAAAAAAAAAAAAATATAGCTGCGACAGCGATCGCGGGCCCAAGCCGGTGGCACCGCAACCCCGGTGCCTAAGTACCGGGATGGCGGTACCGCCGGCTTTGGCCCTCCATCGCTGCTCGCAGCTATATTTATATATATATATATATATATATATATATATATATATATATAAAGCCGGTGGCACCGCCACCTTGGTGCCTTTAGGGTTATTCTGCACGCACGTGCAAAAAATGTAACCCCTGCTTTGGAATACATACTAGTATGTATTCCACAATTGGAATACATACTAACATACTAGTCAGAACTGAATAGTTGATATCTTATAGTTTCATATTATTACATGCAAGACGTGTTTGATTTATGGACCAAGTTTTTGGACCCCGTTCCAGGGGCGCTGTCTCAGCCCCCTTGCCACACCCGGGTACCATCTTCCCGGCTCTGATGGCTGTGGGATCTGACCTGTGTGCAAAGTTTCAAGAGTTTTCAAACCCATTAAGGGCCCCAAAAGCCGCTAAGAGACTCAAAATCATCAAAAAAAGGAATGTTAAAGTTTGATGCGTTGCTATGGCAACATTATCTTAGATATTGAATAATGCTTTCACAGCTCTTCATCTGGCGTGTGTTTACATTATACAGATGAAGTTTGAAGCAAATCGGGTAAAAGTAAGAGTGTGATTTCAAAGCATTTTGCAAGTGAAACACTTTCTGCTGCCAGTTGGTGGCGCTATATATTTGACTCACAATAGTCACATCCATGTGATCGGCCTCTTACAACGAACACACTGCTGAAGTTTCATCAAGATCAGTTAATGTATGCAGAAGTTTTAACACACTTCCTTTTCTGATTTATGGACCAAGTTAATTTAATTAATACACTAATTATATAAAACTATTGTCAATGCACTACAATTAAACAGGTTATATGTCTTTACTTATAAAAAAATAAAAACAAAAACTTATTTAAAAAATACCAGGCTTAAGAAATGTATTTACTTTAGCAGGCCAGACACACAGTGAAATTATTAAGCCCCCTCCCCCTACACACACACACAGAGACTGTGTGTCAAAAGACTCAATCACACACACACACAGACTGTGTGACAGGCCTAGGCTCAGAAAGAGCATGATCATATTCAAACTACAATATCTGACTTTCTGTGGGTTTGAGCTTATTATTGTTAATTAGAAAGTTGTTTGGCTTGAATAGAACAATATACACGGCAAGTTTTGTAACTGTCAGTAAAACTAACCAAGTTATAACACACTTTATGTGTCCTTTTTTAGTCAAAAAAATCCGCCACGGCCAAACCGTTCGAGATATCAAAAATCCGTCCGGAATATAGCATCCTCAATGTCTTGACTTCATGCACACCGAGTTTGGTGGTGATTGGTAACAGCATGGGTTGTAATTTGATGTTTTTCTAGGACAATTATTTAAAAAAAAAAAACATAATTCCCGACTTCCGTTTGAACTGTCGAAAACTTAGAGCACGAAAGTTGTTTGGCCTGATGTGATCTATGAGTGTACCGAGTTTCATATTAATCCATGCACGTGTGTTTGATTTATGGACAAATGTTCGAATCCCTAAAAGAATGCATCCTAAAAGAATGGTAAAGTTTGATGCGTCGCCACGGCAACAGTTTCAAAGATATCAAGAATCCATTCATAGGTCTTCATCTGCCGTGTATGTACATTATACAGATGAAGTTTGAAGCAAATCGGGTAAAAATAAGAGGGTGATTTCAAAGCATTTTGAAAGTGACACACTTCCTGCTGCCAGTTGGTGGCGCTATAACTTTGACTCACAATAGTCACATCCATGTGATCGTCCTCTTACAGCGAACGCACTGCTGAAGTTTCATCCAGATCAGTTAATGTATGCTGAAGTTATGACACACTTCCTGTTTCACGTTTCTCGCCATAGTTTCGTTTCCTCGCCACGGCCAAACCGTTCAAGATATCAAAAATCCCCACACAAACTTTCATCCTCAATGTCTTGACTTCTCAGCTGACCGAGTTTCGTCGAATTTGGATCAGAGCTCTAGGAGGAGTATTTAAAAGTTAATTGCGTGTGTTTTACAAAAAAACCTCAATAGCCGACTTCCTGTTGGGCTGGGGTAAAAAGCAAGAACGCGAGGTATAGATGAAATTCTGCTATCGACATGTGTACCGAGTTTCATATTATTACATGCAAGTGTGTTTGAGTTATGGACCAGGTGTTCGGACCCCATTCCAGGGGGCGCTGACGAGCCGCCCTGCCACGCCCGGGTACCAGCTTCAGCCCGGCTCTGATGGCCGCGGGTTCTGACCCGTGTGCAAAGTTTCAAGAGTTTTCGAGCATGTTCAAGGGCCCCAAAAGTGCCCGAATAGTCGCTAGAAAAAGAAAAAAAAAAAAAAAAAAAAAAAAAAAAAAAAAAAAAATAATCGGAAGGAAAACAATAGGGCTCTGCGCCCTTTCAGGGCTTGGGCCCTAAAAATGTAACTGGTCAACCAATAAGAATTTCAGTCGACCAAGACGGCATTGACTGATTAGTCGACTAAACGACAAAAGTTGACAGCCCTAGTATTTTTTTAGTTCCTTCACCCGAGCCTCTGCAGAAACAATGGGTTAATTTTATTTTCTCTGGAAATGCACAGTCACAACTTCCCAAAGTTTTGAATGGTCCAAACATTTCACCAACAACTGTTTCCCCAACTTTGGCCAATACAGAGCTGGCCTCTATTAAAGACAGGTAATCTTTCTCTCAAGATCATTCAATGTTGTTTATGCATTAGTAAGTCAAGCCAGTGACTAAAATATCAACTTCACATTGTTTCTTTTAGTAAGATGAAAATAATCTTAGTTAAATTGTGAACACATTATATACAGAAAGCGATCAAAGAACAAACTTTCCACACAGTGCAAGTTTATCTGGACAACTCATTATGAAATTAATAACGTATGTTACACTGCACAACGAAGCTCTTACTGTATGTACATCATCATGTTTGCATTGAAAGCATTAGAGAGAGTGCAGAAACTGCGTTGCAATGATAATGATCTTCATTCTCGCGATCAACAGACTGTCGTCAGCTTGCTCAGTGCTCATCACGGCAACATTTTATGTGATGGGAATAGATCTTCTAAATACTTAAAAAACTTCTCACGATTTGCTAATCTCGATTAGCTGTAATAGTAAAAACATATAATAGCTGTTTAATACACTGAATCCCACAGCAGACAGGCCCCGTCAAACAAAGCGTTCAAATACGAGGCTAAAATCAGGCATAAATGATGACAGTTTTTGATCTAAAAAACATACTAACAGTATAAGAGCAACCCAGGAAACATTATAAAATAATAAAATATCCTATGTCAGGTGACCTTTAAGAAGCCTATGGAGGAGTAATACAGCTTTTAGATTTAATCAAAATTATCTTAATTTTTGTTCCGAAGATGAACGAAAGTCTTATGGGGTTGGACCAACATGAGGGTGTGTAATTACTGACAGAATTTTGGGGTGAACTAACCCTTTAACTGGCTACTCTCTGCCGTCTCAGATCCCTGCCGTCCCCATCGGCCACTTTAACTTCTGGTGGGTTCAGTTCACAACCTCACCACTAGATGCCGCTAAAAAAAAACCAAAAAAAAAAAACACAATGCACCTTTAAAACTTGGTTGCATAAAATCCTTGCAAAAGTTAATATCAGATCATTTTAAAATTAAGTGGGATGTACTTAATATTTTCAGTTTTATGCAAAACAGAAATATGACAAATAGATTATCAGATCTCTGTCATATGGCCAAAAATAAATACAAAAAATAAATAAATACATAAACTCTAACAATTTATCTTACAAGGTAACACAATGTAACCTTACTCTCACTTGAAATGTGTGACCACATTAAGTCCTTGAATTTGAAGGTATTGGACCTGAAAAGTCTTTGAAAGGTCCTTGAATTTGAAGTTAACCAAGATGGGAACCCTGAAATAAGCACCTCTCCAAGTTGAAATGTAATAGGAAATGAAAGAATAATGGAGACGGATTTTAACCTTGATTTCACTGAGAATTTCAGTGAAACAGTAGCTCACTGCCAGAGTTCTATTACTGGTTTATTTTCCTCAAACAAGAAGAGTCATATGCCAGAGTTGTCAAACAAAACTTTGTATTGCTTTTAAACGCGCTGCTGACTAATGAACCAAGCTGACAGCTCACAGAATGACTGGCTAATTCCCTGTCCTCTTCAATTTCTCCTTTTTGCGAGTATATCCTCTTTTCTTTACACTGTGCCCACAGGCGCTGTTGTCAGCACTGGGAAAAGCATCCAAAGCATCACAGTATTTATCTGTCTCAGTGTGTCTGTGGCATCGCGTCCCTTCAGCTCAGTGCATCATGGTTACAATCTCTCTCTCCCGGTGGAGGGTAGTCTTTCTCTGATACGGGATACTGTAAAATCATGGGCTGATGGAGGAAAGTGGTGAACGCACCATTAACTCTGTGCTGACTTAGTGCCTCGAGCCATTTGCTGAGCGCTGCATGAGCCTCAACGCTAAAGATGCCCCCGGAGGCTTGTTCTCATAGATATGGGGTGGCCATTTAAATAGAAATATCTTTGGTGCTACTGTTGTGTTAAAAGTGTTCTAGTCTTCTTCAGCATTGCTTTAGAAGGTAAAGTGTGTCTATATAAATGATTTCTCCTATTGCACTTTAATGTGCAGAGACGAATATACAGTAAGTTAGCAGCATTCTTGAGGCACATTCATTAATTTTCAGTGAGATTCTGAGATACAACAATGGCAAGTATAGCCCCTTTCACACAGCGCGTTGATCCCGGGAAATCACCAGTGTTGTGGAACGGTATGCGCGTGTACATGTTTTTGATGCGTCCGTTATACGTCTCATCCTGACGTCATGTGTCTTCCCGGGATTTTTACGGGTTGTGTGTGAACGCACTCACAGATCCCAGCAAATCACTGGCAGTGTGAATGAACCGATATCAAACAATCCCGGGACAAATGCCGGCTCACATTATCCGTGTATTTTCCGGAATCTCTGTGTGAAAGGGGCTTATGATGTTGCGTTTATACATCAGTTCAATAAATACGTTAATATTTAGTAAGTTATTGTCAGTTATCTATTTTTATTCTGCCAATGAAAAAAAAATCCAAATAAAGCTACAAACAGAATCAACCACACTCTTAGAAAAAAAAGGGTTCATTGGGGTTCTATATATAAAGCATAAGGTTCTTTACTCAGTTCCAAAGAAACTTTTGGCTAAAAAAGGTTCTATAATGGCAAGAAAGAACCCTTTTGGCACAAAGGTTATTTATAGGCTATTATTCCTATATTACATTATCCTGCAACATTTTGCAATTAAATTATTGTTTATTAAACTGTTGTAGTAACTTAATATCCCATTGTAATCATGCTGATTTTTGGAGGAGAAAAACTGAAATGGCACTCTTCATGTGATATTGATTAACTATATAAAATTATATAAATATATACATTTTCTAACCCCCGCCCATATCTTGAATTTTGTGATCATTCACATGCATTCATAAATACATTTTAGGGTCTTGATGTTTGATGTTATTTGATGTTATTTAATCCGAAAAGTACAAAACAAATGATATAGAAATGAACCCAAAAGGTTCCGCATAGAACATTTTTCCTGGTTACAAAGAACCTTAAAGGGTTCTTATTATTGAACCCTTAAAAAGGGTTCTAGAACCGTTTCAGGGTTCCAAATATGTAGCGCTGATAGAAGCTTTTAAGGTTCTATATCAGAATAAATCAAACTTTTATTGATTGAGTTGATGATTCAGTGATACACTTATAAAGAGTTACTTTTTCCCCTGATTTATGAAGTGTTTTGAACAAATATGATCAAACAAATAATATTCATTGGTGGATGACTCAATGAGTAACTCAAAGATAGTCATCTCCTGGGGTATTTACATAACCTAAAGAAAGAGTCACTTAAAATGATGAAATGGGCTACTTTCGGAAGTTAGAATGTCCTGCAGTGTGGTGTGCATCAAAAGCTATTTACTGTAAAGGGTATTTTTCTAATTATTTTTTAATTGCATATAATTGTTATTATACAATAGTTCCGATCAAATATTCCATGTCTCTCAATTAACACAGGGGCAGACAAGCTGTATGTATTTCACATTCACTTCTGCTATATTTATTTCAGCTCTCTGTTGTTTGCCTGTGTGTGGTTCAAGGTCACAGAGATCTGGCTAATGGAAAGCCCTATCTACTACCTGTCTGTTGTTGGCCCGGGGAATGTGTATTTGACGTGTTGGTCGGTGAAATTCAATTGACCTGGTTTGAGCTTTTTGTTTTCCCTCTTTTAAAATCTATTCACTGTTGTGCATGACCTCTAAAGGAGATAGCATCAAAATCCACACAGCAGACAAATATCAGTAGCCTTTGAATGACGATGTCAGTCTGGCTCAGAGCCGTGTGTGTTTGCTATCTACAATATATGGTTTTCTATAGCTTTTGAAAAGGTGAAAATCCAAGAAACAGATTGATTTGTTTGTCTGTGTATTTCTATAGGCCTACTGAAATGTCAAGCCTTTATTTGGCCCAAAAGTCATTAATTAGTAATAACTATTTGATTGGTTGTTTTTTTATTGATGGACAGTGTTACATTGTGTGAGAATGTTAGTGTGAAATTGAATACAGTATGCCAATGTTGTTTTCAATAAAAAACAAAAAACAAAAAAAAAAACATTTGCACAAAGCAAGCCAATCCACTTTTCCATGTTGATAAGAGCAATGTTATTAAGACACGCCTCATAATCAAAGCCCTACGGAACGGTCTCAGACTCATATTCTGACCAGATCATCTGTCCATCATCGTATAAAGCCTGCCCTGGTCTGATTGGCACAATCATTTTTGGCATATCTGACCATAATATGAGTATGACGAAGTCAGGCTAATCTTCTGTGGGTGTATAGAGCCAAATGACGATTTTCATTCCAGATAGCATGTGACAGTACTGTCTAAGCTCACTGCTGTATGAAAAAGCTATCCATGTTTGTTCTGCTGCTCTTTAAGAAGATGTTGTTTTAGGCTGGTGTCTACATCATAGGCCGAGCCCCTTTTCATTTTCACTGCTGCTTTTCTTCTCCCTCAAGAGAAGAGCAGGGTCAGCCAATCCAATATCCCACTGCTTAGAGCAAACACAACCTTCCATCCCATTCTCTGTACACACAAGATAGACAAAATCACTCTCCTTACTTTTAACAACATGCTACATGTGTTGTCTGCCTTAACCTTGATGGTAGAGAATTATAGTAGCTGATAGTAGTATAGATATGTGTCAAATTTGTCAGAAGATTGTCATTCCAGAAGGTGTTATTCCACCCTTTCACCTCAGATATTCGATAGTCATTGAAGAGACCTTTGAGTGGCTGACAGCAGATGTGGAGGTTGCTTTCCTAATGGACATTGTTGATTAGGTTTTTTTTTTTTTAGCCAATTAGATCCTTGTTGGCTAATCAGCTTGCAAAACCACAATTAGTAACATATCTTATTGAGCATTATTATAATTGGCTTCAAAAACAACTAGCGTAGGTGGTGAAATACGAATCAACTGAAGTGCAATGAACAACAAGAATGCCCTTTCCATGAGCAGCACAAATAACATTGATTTCAAGTCCAGCAATACAATTTTGAAAATGTCACCATTTTGATGGTGAAAGTGTTTTATGAGCCCCAGCTGCTCTTTGGAGATAGTTTGCATATTTACAGGTTAATCGACGCAAAGTCACAAACAGTCAGGATCGATTGCTATCCCATACCAACCGCTCAAACACACTAGCATCCGATCACATGCTCGTAAGCCATTTCAAATCCTTTTTACAAAACTAGCCCCGGTGAATGTAATACCCAGTCACCTTACAGCTCTAAAGGACGGTTATTCCAACAGGGGTGGTTGACCCCATTAAAGAATTGACAGGCGTTTACTACAGCACAGTTAAGCCCATTTAGTGTCTGTCGCCAATGTGGGGCTGAAGTGTGAACCTCAGGTCATCCACAGCAGAGTTGAATTAGTGAGGTCATGGAGCTCACATCAGCACAGAATAGCTCAGAGCTCATGCTACATTTGCCATACATTTCCAGTGAGCATTACTGTGCGATTCAGTCATTTGACTGTAGTGGTACTTTATTGGTTTGGTCATATTGCAGCGTTAAATACCGTAGAAATCCATCATTTTTATCCCATCTTTTTATTCACTGATTTAATAGGAATTCCATGAAACGGATTGCTTTTTTCAGTTTGATAAAATTGTGTTACGAATAAATTTAAGTTGGTGTAATATGGATAGACTGTTTAAATTGCCATTATAAGGCCATAAAACTACTATATATATATATATATATATATATATATATATATATATATATATATATATATATATATATACACTCACCGGCCACTTTATTAGGTACACCTGTCCAACTGCTCGTTAACACTTAATTTCTAAGCAGCCAATCACATGGCGGCAACTCAGTGCATTTAGGCATGTAGACATGGTCAAGACAATCTCCTGCAGTTCAAACCGAGCATCAGTATGGGGAAGAAACGTGATTTGAGTGACTTTGAACGTGGCATGATTGTTGGTGCCAGAAGGGCTGGTCTGAGTATTTCAGAAACTGCTAATCTACTGGGATTTTCACACACAACCATCTCTAGGGTTTACAGAGAATGGTCCGAAAAGAAAAAACATCCAGTGAGCGGCAGTTCTGTGGGCGGAAATGCCTTGTTGATGCCAGAGGTCAGAGGAGAATGGCCAGACTGGTTCGAGCTGATAGAAGGGCAACAGTGACTCAAATAACCACCCGTTACAACCAAGGTGGGCAGAAGAGCATCTCTGAACGCACAGTGCGTCGAACTTTGAGGCAGATGGGCTACAGCAGCAGAAGACCACACCGGGTGCCACTCCTTTCAGCTAAGAACAGGAAACTGAGGCTACAATTTGCACAAGCTCATCGAAATTGGACAATAGAAGATTGGAAAAACGTTGCCTGGTCTGATGAGTCTCGATTTCTGCTGCGACATTCGGATGGTAGGGTCAGAATTTGGCGTCTACAACATGAAAGCATGGATCCATCCTGCCTTGTATCAACGGTTCAGGCTGGTGGTGGTGGTGTCATGGTGTGGGGAATATTTTCTTGGCACTCTTTGGGCCCCTTGGTACCAATTGAGCATCGTTGCAACGCCACAGCCTACCTGAGTATTGTTGCTGACCATGTCCATCCCTTTATGACCACAATGTACCCAACTTCTGATGGCTACTTTCAGCAGGATAATGCGCCATGTCATAAAGCTGGAATCATCTCAGACTGGTTTCTTGAACATGACAATGAGTTCGCTGTACTCAAATGGCCTCCACAGTCACCAGATCTCAATCCAATAGAGCATCTTTGGGATGTGGTGGAACGGGAGATTCGCATCATGGATGTGCAGCCGACAAATCTGCGGCAACTGTGTGATGCCATCATGTCAATATGGACCAAACTCCCTGAGGAATGCTTCCAGCACCTTGTTGAATCTATGCCACGAAGAATTGAGGCAGTTCTAAAGGCAAAAGGGGGTCCAACCCGTTACTAGCATGGGGTACCTAATAAAGTGGCCGGTGAGTGTATATATATATATATACATACACACACACATACATACATACATACAGTATATAAACATATATACATACAATATATATATATATATATATATATATATATATATATATAGTTTTATGGCCTTATTTATATGGAAATTATATACATATTTATATATAGAATTCGAGGTAACTTTAGTTTAGGGCCTAATTCTTACTTTTAACTTACTACAGTAGTTGCATATTAGCATACACTCTAAAAATGCTGGGTTGTTTTGACACAACTTTGGGTCAAATATGGACAAACCCAAACATTGGGTTAAAAATATAATTTAAAAAATTAACCCAATGGCTGGGTTCATCCATATTTGACCCAAAGTTGGGTTAAAACAACCCAGGAATTTTTAGAGTGTTTTACTAGGATATTGGCTGTTAATTTGTACTTATAAAGCACATATTAATGTCTTATTCTGCATGAATTTATTCTACATCCCTAATCCTACCCAATTCTTACCAGTACTTATTCATAAGCAGTAAATAGGAGTTTGAGGGAAAAGGTGGTTCATTATGAGAAAAAGGGAATTTTTTGATAAGACTTGACTGCTTAAGACTTTGTGTTAATAAAGTCCACTGTTCTTTTTCCAGATGCCAAGGCTTGCCCTTTCAAAGAGTTCCAGTGCCGTAACCGTCTGTGCGTGGCTCCCACGTTCGTATGTGATGGAGATGATGACTGCGGCGACGGCAGCGATGAGGAGAAGTGCACGGCGGCCACCGCCAGTACCTGCGGGCCGCATGAGTTCCGCTGTAACGACTCTGAGTGTATCCCAACGCCGTGGAGCTGCGACGGAGACCCCGACTGCAAAGACAAGTCAGACGAATCTCTGGAACGGTGCAGTCGCAGACGGAGCCTCAAAAGCCCCATTGCTCTGCAGGGGAGTTTCGAGTGCAGGAGCGGAGAGTGCATTCACCTTAACTGGAAATGTGACGGGGATGTAGACTGCAAGGACAAGTCTGATGAGGCCAACTGTCGTAAGTGTTCAAAAACATTTAATGTCTTTAATATACTGATCAATGTTATCATTCTCAAGCACATGTTCCCTAAAGTATTTACATTGGAGAGGCTTGCTGCATGGTGAATGAGATAATTAATTTTATTAATAATCAGTTTTACCACTTGGCTGCATTACTTGCCTCCTTAATGCTGCATGCATGCTGTTCATGTCATTGTTTTCATTCTAAATTACTATCACGTGCTAGAAAAGCAGTAAAGCATACAATGTACTCATGAAAAATGGGGTTCGTTTAGAATCAGTCCCCAGTATGTTCATTCTAATCTGTCAACAAACAAACATGCATTGCACACATAGCTGCAAAATGAATACCGGATGAATAAAACTTAAAAGATTGACACACTGTTTTGAACATGCTGCATTGTTGACTTCCAAGGCGTCTTTTGTAATGCCTATTCAATCCTTTGCCACAGTAATTAAATGTGTTTGGGAAATGTTAATTGATACATGCAAATAAGCCGATTAATTAATTTCCATATTGTAATTTATCATGTTTTTAATTGATTTATAATACAATCGAATCGGAGTCAGTCAGTGTGAATGTTTAATAACTTTATATTTGAAAGATTTGTTTCTCGATGAGGTAAGAGGAAAAAATCATGTGTTTGTTTGAGCAAATGTAATCCTGAACACACAAAAAAAGAGGCTGAAAATTGTTTGTTTTCATGTGCATGCTAATGCAGGGTGTGTGCCTACAGATGTGTACAGATTGTTCTAGCGTGTGTGTTTGAGATAGTGATGTTCTTTGTCCATGGGTGCCATGTAAACTATAGTGGTAGCAGCATGGTAATGTGCCCGAATCTTGTTGGTTGCTAGGCAACAAGTGTGTTTTGAGGAATGGCGAGTGTTCCCAGTGTTGTCTCCCTGTAGCATTCCTCTAGAGATTGTGTGCCCTCACCAAAATACTTTTTGTTCAGAATACAGTGCAATGTCACATTTTGGTAATTTTGCATTATAATTTATTGGCTTTAAATTAGACATTTATTCTTTGTTTTTGTTATTAAAGGGGGGGGGGGGTGACTGCTTTTTTTCTTTGCATGATTGTATGTATGGGGCGCAATATAACATGTATTAGTGTTTTTTTTTTTTTTTAAAGTCTTATTGTTCAAAAACTTCACCTTTATTGTCAGCCTCGCTCTCCTCTGTCCCCTGAACGACCGGTTCACTTCCTGATTCTATGAAAACACTCCCTCAGAAACACGTCGTGAGCTCAGATTGGTTAGTTTGGGCGGTGTGTTGTGATTGGCTAAACTGTCGCTTACGTTGTCCGGAAGGTTAATGCCATTACCTTTTACGGGCGAAACGGGCATGTCATGAGCTCCGGTCGCAGATGTAAATATGTGTCGAACTGCAGTATCAGTTTCAGGCAGAATCAGACCGAGAAAGCCGCGAATGAAGAGAGTCAAACAGAACCTCACCACACACGGCTCTTACTAAACATTTCTGAATGATAATTTGCTAAATTTTTTAACTTTATACACGTTTGTTTTACACAATAGCATCTGACTGGCAACAATAGCAACTGACTGGCTACTAATGTTATACTCAAACAGCGTTGGCATGTTTACGTTCTTGATCAAATCAAAAATAACGTCATAAAGCATATATACATGAAAAATACGTTTAAAACATTAGTACTTATAGAAAATTCAGGTCCATAATGTTTGTACGCGTTTGTCGTAGACACAAAATAGCATAGTCTAACTAGTAGTGGCTAAAGCCAGCGCTGGCATTTGAAAAAAAATAAAACACAAGGCTACGTCTTGAATTATACATGCAAATATATTTAAAATGATTAAGTCTTAGCCTACTTACAGGTTGTGTCCCAACAACTGCTGCCTCTTGTTTTAAAGTCGGAAGTGCTTCATGTTTTAGTAACAGTTTCTTGTTGAATCCGGTGTTGAACTCGCTAGATTACGATAGTCATTTTCAGGAACATAATCAAACATAAATTGTATCCATTGTTGAGGAAAATCACGTCCATGCCAACACAGAAGACCTGACAGCTGCGTGAACAACACACTCGACGAGTCGACGTGCCTCAGAAATATGCACATGCTATTTTCAGCATATTCTGAGGGAGGGGTTGATGCAAATGTGTAGGTTAGTGACGTACCATAACCTAGCTGTAGTCCCAATTGAGTCGTTTTTGTAGGCAATTATACTTCCTGATTTTTAAAAGACGATATCTCTGCTTACACTGAACTTTCAGTGCTGCAACTTTGCAGATACTGTTCATGCACCAACAGCAACATTACACACTATTTAAAATGAAAAAAGTGAATTTGCAGTCAACAAATCCCCCCCCCCTTTAAAATGACAAAAGTATGCAGTGTATAGTGGCAGTGAATATGTGTATTATTGTGTTTTTTTTTATATATAACTGCTCAGACTGGTAATTACTACACGCAGGGACATAGCGTGGCTGCTCTTTTACTCACCTCAGTATTCACCGAATTAACACTATTTTTTTCACAAACACAAGTAACACTGTGCATACAGTGTTACTTGTGTGTACAACTGAAGTGTACAACTTCATTTCCACACTGGATTAGCAGCGTTAACAAAATGCACAATAATGTGCTCTCCTGAAATTGATCGCAGTGGATGTTCTCTGTCCGCAGCTCCTCTAAAGTACACTGTATGAAAGATTAAAGGAATTTTAAAAGCTAAAACTAAAAGATTAAGACCTTTCTTTGCCGAACACCCTATTTTTCCCCAGTGTGATCCCTTATGCCCCAAAGTGTCTGATTGTTTTTTATGAGGAAACTCTCTTGCAAATAAGCTATTACTTTGAGATCTGACAGAAGGTAAAAGCCAAAACCATTTGCTGTTTTACTACTAAAGCTTCACATACATGCTTGTGGGATGGGTGATTATTATAAAAGTTTGATGGGGAGTGCTTTAGTATGCATGTTTTTATTTGACAGTTTTATCTGACAACTCATCGGCGTGGCTTTACCTTTAGTCCTTACATTTACATTTATTCATTTGGCAGATTCTTTTATTCAAAGAGACTTATGTTCAGTGTTGGGGAAAGTTACTTTTAAAAGTAGTGCGTTACAATATTACGTTACTCCCAAAAAAGTATCAGATTGTGTTACAAAAAATTTTACTTTTTATGGAAAGTAATGCATTACATTATACTTTTTACGTTTACGATTTTCATCTTCTGGGCTGGACTTGCTTGTTCTGAAAAAGAAAAAAAATAATGTTTTAGAAAATGAAAATATGAAGGTCTTCTCCAACCAAAACTGAAATTTATAAGCGTTAAGCAATAGGACATACAAATTCACGCCTGTACAATAGAGGGGCGTAGCAATAAAACAATTGTTTACACAACTTTTTTGCTTATTTGTATGGTTGAATTGAATCTTTGAATGTCAGCAGCAAAGACATTGATTAACAAACTAAGATTAAATACATAAACTAGATTAGTATTATTTAAAATGTAATTTTTGCAGGTTTGCATAATATTGAGTTTGCATTTCACTTTTTTATTTAATTTTGAGGAATACTGAATCTGTTTTTGTGCAAGTGAGATGAGTATATCGTCTGTACACAGCCACACAACGCCTCTGCACTTATCATTTCTCTCAACATGTAGACAGGAGAGGTGTCAGTCAGTAAATAAGAAAAAAAAGAAAAAAAATCTTATTTGAAAAAGATCACCTCCAATATTTTGTTGCAAATTTGAAAGTAATGCTTTACTTTACTCATTATTTGCTAAAAGTAATCTGATTACTTAACTTGTGTTACTTGTAATGTGTTAGCCCCAATACTGCTTATAGCAGTAGTAAATAAGATATGCAAAAAAACTTGTTGTAAACACTTGCCAATTGTCAACAGTTGTGCTGCTTAATTTTTCTTTGAAAACCATGATGCATTTTTTTTTCAGTAAATGATTTTTCTGACAACTGACAAAATTGACCTTATAGTCAGTAGATTCATTCAGTAGATAACTGACACTATAGGTGGAATGACCACAGGATTGATAGTCCTACATAAACGTGCTTCTGTCTTACAGCTGTGCTGACCTGCCGTCCTGATGAGTTCCAGTGTGGAGACGGCTCCTGCATTCGCGGCACTAAACAGTGTAACAAAGTGCACGACTGTCCAGATTTCAGCGACGAGGCTGGCTGCATCAACAAAAGTGAGTAACTTCAACAGTCTCCATCTCTCTTCACCCTCTCTCTTTTGATTAGCCTCTTTTAGCAGCATGTTAGTGAAGATGAAAGAGTAGAGTGCATCTGGCCAATCATGTAGCCCCAATCAAGTTTGCATTCACACAAAGCACTACAAGACCAAACAGATGTACTCCTACATGATTCCAGAGTTTCAGGGCACACTTCCCATATGGCAGCTTCAATCAAATTCATCTCAAAAGATTAATTATCCAATGGCTACAGAGTATCTGGTTAGTGATGCATGATTTAAGTCAGAACATAGGATCAACATCCTTTGCTGGTCTTGAAACAACATTCCTGTCAACCAATCAATGATCTGTGATTAGGTTTAGAGATAGAATTAGGCTTATGGTTGGTTGATAGGAAAGGTTGTAGTCTTCTTATGATATAAGACTACATAGCCTTAAAAGATCATGAATTTCAAACCTGAACCAAACATATTTTTTATTCAAAGATCAACAGTCTGTCATTAGTCTTAAAGGAGAACTCCAGCGCAAAATGAACCTTTGGTCTAATTACACATTGTTACCTAGTCAACTGTTGTGAGATTTGTTTTCATGATTGCCAAATGTAAATAGTTTTATCTCTAAAAACAGTTTAGCCTATAATGCTAGTATAACACTAGTATATTGGGCATAGAGTAATGACAAATAAAAATCGCTTGTTATTACCACTAACAAGGCTCAAAATAGCCCCACACTAACACGGTAGCATAATAAGGGTCCCTACATTCAAACCGAAGCATTGAGAACTTTGTCAGTGTCCATACAGTTTAATAAGAAGATATGTTATACATACAGTCAACTTCGCGAATACAGGAAGAAGCCATCTTTGAAAGCCATCTTTCCATCTTAGTCTCTACCAGTCGATCTACGAACGCCGATGCAAGCGTCTACAGACGCCGAATCCTATCCTTGTTCACAATATTACAGCTTTATGGTATTTTTGATCAAATAAATGCAATCTTGGTGAGCATAAGATATTCACCAACCCCAAACTTTTGAACAGTATTGTTCTTTGAAACGTATTGTGACCAATCAAGATCCAAAAAGGACACATAAATACTAAATAAAAAGTAACTTTTAATTCATGCAATATGTTCCAATATCTTTTGAAGCCACAGATTTTTAGTCTGTTTTTCACACAGAGCTATTATAATGGTTTTAGAAGATTTGAGACATGGTGTTAAAATCCCTGTGTAGTATCCCTTTTTTAAATTACATATTTAAACGTCTTTTCCTGTGAATTTTTTTATTCATGTCTTAAAATAGCTTGAATGTGACGCTACACCCTTGGTACCATATATGTTTGAACCAGAAACTGATTCAGAAGAAGTGGGAGATTGAATTATACTGGTAGTTAATGAAATGCTTAAGCCCGCCTGCACCGCACGTTGACATAAGTGGTTACAAGATATTTTGTGACGTAAGAACACAGACAATTTCAAACCACATTCACATCACCATGTTTTTTTTTTTTTGCAATGGTATTGAATTATGAATTTGCACATATTAAAAAACACCTTATAGACATATAAACAACATTGATTTTTACCACAGGGAGTCTTTAAATTACATTCACTACTTTTATGGTGCTTTTATGTACTTGTTTTGAGCTCGATCACGGTCTATTATTATTGTAGGGCAAAGTGCAATATGAACATTTATGTAATGAGTGTCATTTGAAAATGTGTTTTTTTTTAACAATGTTTCATAATTTTTTTTCATGTCCTTCACAGCCACCAAATGTGAAGGTCCACTGAAGTTCATGTGTAAGAGCGGGGAGTGTGTTGATAGCAGAAAAGTGTGCGACAGCATCAAGGACTGCAAGGACTGGTCTGATGAGCCCAGTGAAGGAGTGCGGTGAGTTGAGCCACTTTTACACAAATACACAAATGCATAAAAGCAATAGTTTATTAATGTAGTTATATTTACTTAGTTTAAGACTTGGGGACTTTTATATGAGTTTATTTTGTTGTTATTTTGTTGTATAGGACTGAGTTGTGAGTTGTGTGATTACTTAAGCCAAAGTTGAATTTGGAGAGTAAAACTGATCCTAGACCAGCATTTAAGCTTATAGCAGTGTTGGCTTAGTAGGGGCTTCACTTGATCAAGAGCCAACAACCCACAGAGGGATCATTGATTAAAGTGCGAGTCTTCCTTCAGGCGCAATCATACATGGTGAAACGTGTCCAGCATGCTCTCCTCCTCTCCAGAGAGAAAGCCGGTTCCCATAGATCTATTTTTTTCTACTTTCTTATCTTTCATCACACTGTGAAAGTGGACTTTTTCTTCAGTGTTAAGTTGTACCTGGAAATGCCATATTTTAAGTGGAGTGTGTGTTTTGTTAATGTTAAAATGCATTCTTCTAGAAAGTGTAAATGCTTCTGTAAAAGTGGGGCTCATTTTGTTTATGCCATTTAAGGTCTCAAATTCTGGCTCGACTACCTATTTGTGCAAGTAATGGCAGATGGACAGTGTTGGGAAAGTTCACGTTCTTCATGAACTAGTTCAAAGTTCAGTTCACACATTTTAAAATGAACTAGTTCAGTTCATAATTCATACTTCAAAAAATGAACTAGTTCATTTATAGGTCTTTTTTTATGTTGCAAGCTTTTTTTAATTTTTATTATTGCCACAGCCCACATACAACCACAGACAACAATTATTTTATCGACGGGCAGTTTGCACAGAAATGTAAGATTTTTCCCATCCTCACCGACCTCGTCATAAAATCCTTTTAAATGATCATACGCCTCCTCGCTCGCTGCTTTGTCGATGGCGGCCGCGGTGCAACACTGGTGTCTTGTGTTGCCAGATTGGGTGTTTTTTGTTACATATTAAGGACTATTTACATGTGTTTAAGCCGGGTTTTCGCCTGGAAGGCTCCATAGAAATCTGGCACCTCATTATACGAAGTCAAACTGAGAGAGCGTGTGTTCACAGACACCAGAATAAACGCGTTCACTGTAACGTTCATCAGGCAGTAATACAGTACGTTCAGTTCACTTTCGCCCAAAATATGAACGCTTCATGAACTATCGATTCAGGCACAACACTGCAGATGGAATAGTTGTTTGTTCATCACACCGAATGCAATGATTCTTCATATTTTGCTTTATTGTAAAGCAGTGTTATTTTAGTATTTGATTTTGGATTTAATTATAGTTTTTAGTATTTTTTTACATTTTGAATGGCATTTATTTTTATATTTTTTAGTTTTCATTTTTATTTTTTTATTTTAGTTAAATTTTTACTCATTTTGGTACTATTTTGATTTAAGTTATATTTATTTCATTTCATTTACAGATAGTAATTGTAGTGCTTCAACGTCAAATTTTAGTCAAAGCAACATTTCTAAATTTCATTTTGTTTTCATCTAATATTTTTTATTTTATTTTGTCTTTATTTAAAGCTGCCTTCGGCAAATTTTTTTTAATCATATTCAGTGAAATCGACACTATAATCTGACAGAACAACATATAGTGTCAATAAAGTGGTTTTAGAAAAAACCCGAGCTTCTAGCTCCATCTGGAGCGTGTTTTTTGTTTTGCAAAAATCCAGCGCTCCCTGTTAACTGTGTCCAATCAGCCCAGGGGGTGTGAGATCTGACTGTCAATCACAGATCGGGCACATGCCACCCCCCGTGCACGTTACAATCGCATGCACACGCCTGAAGTTCGCGCAGTAAGGGAAGAGTGATGGCGGAACACTAACAAACCTAGTAAGCTCATTTAGAGTATAAATGGCGTTAGCAATTGCAATATATTGGTTAGGTTAGCCATGGCAGCATACCTCCAAATAATCCATGGTGTTGTTGAATGCTGATGAGACGGTCAGCGTTTCACAGAAAACCTGGTGCGCACGCACTAAAGCACGAACTCTGTGGGAGGGTATTCGTTGATAGTGGGGGAGGGCCATATGAGTTGTAAACATTCAAAATGTTTCCAAAGTCCACTCAATCAGCCATAGTTGCCGACCGCAGCTTTAAATTAAAAATGTTTTCAATACTTTTACTTTTAGTAAACTATAATAACCCTGTTGTAAAAGTTTACATACTTTCCTAAGCAGTCATATTCATAATATTGACTGGAACACAATCAGAATGAGTGGAAAAGTTCCCAAGACTAAAGGTCCGATTCACTCCAAGATGAATACCTGGTGTAAAAATTTGGTGCAATAAGCATTTTTATTTGAATGGACAGCCAACAATGTGTCTGTTCAGACTCTCAATGTGAGATTTTTTTTTACGGAGAGGTGTTCTAAATCTTTCCATCACACTGCAAAGAAAACTGATCAACCAATAGGATTTGTGCTGTTTGTCACATGCCCAGAACTGCTGCTGTTACATAAAACCATGACATGGTGATGCTCACAAACAGTATTCTGCTGTGCAACAGGCTCAGACAAAAAGCATATAGTGACGAGAATATTTTTCTTACGTGTAATCACCTTGCAACCATCCAGAACGCGCTAGCAAGCACAGCTACTAAAAATATTTATCTGCTCAGCAATGCCCTAACAACCACCCACAACACTGTAAAATAGTGGTGGTGAGGTGTATAGCGGTAAAACCACCCACGTTTTCTTTTTTGGCAGTTTAGTTTAGTATTGATATGATGAATATTGCATTGCACTTCACCTTTACAAGAAAAATATCTTCTTAATAGCTAAATGTTTGAAATAGTTGTCTAACACAATTCATCTGAATGTTAATGTGATCGATATGGTATTTAGGAAAGGCTAGCTCCTTGCTTGACTCTCTTTTTTTCACTCTTGTGTAAATCTTTAATGCAAAATACATCTTCCCACAGTGGCTCTTCAGTATAGTCTTAATTTCCTTGTGGGTCCCTCCACTCAACAGATGAGATTAGTGCAGGCACCTAACGCACGACAGATACCCCCTTTGAGCCCTGTGCACTCTGGATCGGCTCCAAGTGGGCCACTCCAGCTATGCATGCTAAATCACTAGGTCTGGTGCCAGGGATTACGCTTATACCTCATTCAATAGTGCATCCTTTACTTGTTATACATGATTCATATATGCCCTGGAGAAAATGTTCCTGCTTATCGGAGAGCGTCTCTCGCTCGATTTTTGAGTGTGATTTTCTCTTTCTTACTATCCAGGTCTTTGTCCTACCTCCTCTCTCAACCCGTCTCCTTTCATTCTACTTTGTCTTCCCTTTCCCCTATTTCACTTGAACTCCCTGTGATGTTCCTGTCCTCCATCTATCTCCCTCTGTCAGCTGTTCCTCAGCATTAGCATCAGCTATTCTTCTCTTTCTCCCGGTCTCTTGTTGTCTTTCTTTCTTTTCTTCCTTCGTCTTTTTTTTTTGTTCCGTCAGGCTGGTTTTTGTGTCTCTTCTGTTATACATGCACACCCAGTCACATTAATATCCACAAACAAATAGAATTAATTAATTTATTTAGTTAGTTTCAAATCATTATTTTTTTATTGGCTTTGTAAATTATTGTAAATATTTAATGAAGGCATTAATAATAGTTTAAAATGATTTTCTTTTTGGCTCAAAGGCCCCTCATTTATCCAACACAATATTCAAAGCCCTCCATTTAAGCTAAGATATTAAGTCATTTCTGTATTTCTGCCAATTTTATGGCAAAGCTGCTTGTTTTATGAACAGAAACTGGGAGTTTTGGTGTATGAATTAATCATGGTTAATTTTGTGATTCCAGAATTGTCAACCCTTCAATAAAAACAATAGTAAGTGAGGGAGAGAAAGATGTGATTGTGGTATCTTTTTACTGTTAGTTCATTTAAATACTTTAAGTCATCCAGTAACCCACTTTTAATAAACAATAGTTCATATCACCGCTTTTGGGCGGAAACCTTGCACCTCCAAAAATGCTACTTTTCAGGAAATGGATTTTTTTTTTTAAATAGTTAAACACTGGGTTGTCAATTTATATTGTGGATTTCTATATGGTGAGTCATTTGCGTTTTAATATAGTATTATCATTTTGCCAAAATCAAGCTCAAATGGAGTTTTTGACCAGCGAATTTTGGACATGACCCATTTGTCGGCCATTAAAACAATCGCATCTGGGGCAGTAAGTGAATATTACATTTATAAAAATATTACGTTTTCATCAACCTACAGGGTATAAAGTTTACTGTAGCTATGTGGACGCTAATTTTTTTCTGTCATTTTGCCAAAATCTTATGTTACAGTAGTTACAAAAAATAACTAAGGTGTTTTTTCAGGTTTAGTCACAACCTCTTTTTTATACTTTTCATTGATTAAAGGTGCCATCTGTCAAAAAAAAATCTAATCATACTCCATATTCCATACCAGATGGGGGCAGTATACCTCCAGACAGTGACTTGTGCCGCGGCAGTGCCCGCGCGCACTCTCACGTCTTCAAACAACACGAGTGAGCGCTGTTTTGCTCTCTCTCCCTCGCGCATATTAATCAAATCAATTGACACGATTGTTAAAGTTTGGAAGACCGCAGTTTTACGTCGAACATTTGGAGATTTTTAGAGATTAGTCTCAATGAACTGTCTCATAGACGCCTGTCTCAAATACAAGCTGGTGCATTTTGACGATATGGGAAAATAAAAGCCTGGACCATTATTTGAAGTTGTACGGTATTTGTTTTGTTCGTATTACATTTTTATTGTTAGTTTGAATTAATTTGACAGATGTTGACCAAGCTAGTGCCATTCAGAGCTGCCAACTGTCACAAATTCACTGTGAGACACGCAATTGACACTTTTCACACGCTCTCCCGCCACACATCAATTTTGTCACGCACAGAAAAGGACACGGAGACAGACAGAGACAGAGCAGGTTAGTTAGGATATATAAAAAAAATCTCAGCTCTCAGATTCTGTCAATTTTATTACGCAATTTAAACAATAAAAACCATTTTGGTGCTTGTAAATGTTACACGACAGATCCCTAGCGCACGTGAACCGATCATCTCTACTAGCTAATGGAAAAAGAACACTAACACTGTTGAAAGATACAGTATGCTACAACTTACCAAAATGCATTCCTCATGCATGTCGACCAATCATTTTTCGAACTCTTCCCTGAACTGAAATGTAGTAGTTGGCTGTACTTTCCACATGATTGACATCAGGTTCAAGTACACCCACCGTGCGTGTTACTCGTGTATTGCAGTTTGGCTGGTGGTTATGTTGCCCGCCCGCATACCGCCTCCCATGGCCGAAACTGGTATTATGACACCTGCCTGGCCGGGGCTTGTAATTTAGCATGCTAATTCAGGTTAATATCTCTGCAGCACTATAACTTGTCATTTTTTATGACATCATCAACCTTATTTCTTCTCATCCTTTTGATGCGTGAAGCTCATTTTTTTATATTTTAACCTCAATTCTTACACATGGCACCTTTAAACATTTGCGATTGTAATGATTTTAAAAAAGAATGTATATATGAAGAGTTCAGATGCAAAAGCCTCTAAATGCCATTTGAAATTTTCTTCTAAAATGACCATTTTTATCATGTATATTTAATACTTGTATATTTAGTATAGCTTGTATATTTAAGTTCAGTAATTTCACTTAAATGGCAATGAAGATTACATATTAATTGTCATTTAAGTGAAATTACTGAACTTAAATATACAAGCTTGATAAAAATGGTAATTTTAGAAGAAAATTTCAAATGGCATTTAGAGGCTTTTGCATCTGAACTCTTCATATATATATATATATATATATATATATATATATATACACACACACACACACACACACACACACACACACACACACACACACACACACACACACACACACACACACACACACACACACACACACACACACATTATTTGCTTGCTACAGTAAATATTCGTTTAATCAGATTTATTATTATCACTCTTCTATGAGATAACTGTAAAAAAAAAATTGCTGTTTACATGACATTTATGGACGAGCTTTTTTAAGTTTCAGGCTGAAAAGTTGAAGTTAATTTGCAGTAAATCCATGATTGAGTCTTAAATGGGTTAATAAAACAGAAGGCACACCTTCTTGTGGTAATTGTGGTAATATTTCGTTGATTTTATTGGGTCAGTTACAGCAGACATACTGTTGAGATGAGAAGTGTTATATGTTGTGTATTCTCCCTGTCATCTGTAATGGAAGGAGCCATCACCCAAAGCCCAAATGTGTTGCTCAGAGAAGCATTATCGAGTGTAATAATGGCAAGACCTTTGCCATATTACTTTCAGTTAGATTGCACATGCCTCATCATTTTCTCATAAAGTCTTTACACAAACATGAAGCTCAACCAATACAACTTGAAAGAAGCAGTCCACCATTAGCTGCTGCCAATGTTGCCATGGGTACTTTCAGTCCAATTCCTACTAGGCATGCTGACCTTTGACACCACCTTTATTGTTTTTTGTCTATCATAGGTCTAAATGAATGTGCCATTAGCAATGGTGGCTGCTCTCACATATGTAAGGACCGTCAGATCGGCTATGAGTGTGAATGCCCCTCGGGATACAAGCTCCTGGACAAGAAGACTTGCGGAGGTAACATGAATTTGATCTCAGATACCAATATTTTGATGCTGTGCAAGACTACATTTGACCCATTTTCCCAAGAGCTCTTTGTTGTTCCTACATGGTGAACATCTATGATTTGTTTACTCTCTGCATCATCACTTTGAAATTGATAGTAGAGAAATCCCCAGATGGTGTTTGAAAGCATCATTTATCTTGTCTGTGGACACTGCACTACAAAAGCCTCGGTTCTTGGTGTATCTCTGCTCTGTTACTAATGCTTTTCTGATGGTCCTCTCCAGACATAGACGAATGCGAGAACCCTGACGCCTGCAGTCAAATATGTATCAACCTCAAAGGCGACTACAAATGTGAATGCTACGAGGGCTACGAAATGGACCCAGTTACAAAGACCTGTAAGGCAGTGGGTAAGACACTTAGCTTACAAAAGCATCTCCATCCATCACTTTTCTGGACCAGGATCCAAAATGAACACTTTTTTTTTTCACATACTAATGGTGGGATACATTTTAACCATGCTTTAACCATAAAATTTTTGTTTATCAAATATTAAACAATATTTTGTGTTATTTGTTTAAAAATGTGGTTTTGTTTTTTTGTCCATATGATTGTGGAATTATTTAGCTTTTAAAAAAATTTTTTTTTGTCAAAAAATAACTTAAAATATCTGAATTTCTTCATTTAAAGGTGGAATACCTAAGATTTTTGCATTAAAATATCCCAAAATCACAAGGCCAGTGTTGTATATTTAGTTAAGATGATAACTTACAATATTCCAAATGATTCAAACAATGTTTAAATCGCGAAGAATATTGAGATTTTAACCAAGGAAACGGGCGTGTGAGCAGAGGTGAGCTGGGAGTTGCCAGTCAATTCGCGTCATATCCGCGTTACCTCGGTTTACGCTCGTACTACGTGTAGTCCAAATGCGGAAGTTGTAATTGTGCCGTTAGCGTCTATCAAGCAAGAAACGTCAGCTTGTTTCGCGCATTTGTTATGGAATGGAGCACAATTATTCTTTTCAATTATTCTCGGAATGTGAACTGTTGGCTGTAAAGGGGGTCGCACACCGGACGAGAAGAGCCGCGCCCACGTCTCAGGACAACTCCAGTATCGCACACCGGACGCGCACTTTCTCATCAGTATATGGCCAGCAATATTGTAATGTTTAGTGACATGAAAGGAAGATAATGTCTGTTCTATGCTATGATTGTACAATTAAATACAATCGTTGCTGAGTCTGCATTCAGAAAACTTTACCTCAGAGCATCCGTTAACTGAATGAATTGAGAATCTCACCTGAAAACTCTAATAACATCAGCAAATGCAAAACTAAATGCATATTGCAGCATAGGGCGAAGTCAGGATCCATCAACAACGATTTGACTTCAACCCTCTCCACCATAGCTTCGTCCAGTGACTCGTACAGTAACATCTGTGATTACTAATTTACTGTTAAACCTGACTTTTCTTGCGGCTATTTCAGTTTAATGAAAAACAAGCATGTCATTAAACGCAAAATTTTAGAAATCGAACTTTACCTCATCCATGACAACAAATTTTCAGATTCCCGTCTGACTGATTTATCCATGTTGGAGTTGAAAACAACAGATCCCATCATTCAGCGTTCCTCCACGTCGTCATCAAACAAAGTCGTTTTTGTTGTTTTGAATGTAGCGCCCTCTAGCGGCATACAATCTTGGGTATTGCAGCTTTAACTATATTATGCCACAACAGTAAATAATTGTCTTTATAGAAATTTTAAGATAGTGTATATTATCTTAAAGAAGACAAAAAATAGTCAGATATTTGAAAATATCTGGATTTCTGTATTAAGCATTTGTCTATGAGTTATGACAAACATTATAAAAATGATTTACTGATGTTTTCAAATTTTATTTTTAGATCTAAGTTTTAGGTTGATGCAGACATCAGAAAATAGACTGGACAAAAAAATATGTGCGACATGCTTAACAGTGCCCAGAATGTGTTGAAATAATATTTTAATTTTGTCTCTTATTTTAAAGAGAAGTAATTGTAAGGGGTTTTGTGAACCTAATGAAGCTTGTCTTTGTTGTTCTTCATTTGCCTGACCAGCCTGTGTAAAACTTCAGTGCATTTCCAGCACTCCCAGTTGGCTAGATGACAGCTGGAGGAATACTGTCATTAAATGCAATGTGTAAAGCTGGCATAAAAACATTCCCTCGAGCTAAACAGCACACAGAAAACTTAGTGAAGTGATTTTACTCTTCAGAAATTGCATTCTGTTGTTATTGTGTTCAGGTCAGTTATGTCCATTTAGGTTTGTATTGTAAGTTAGAACTTAACTTATATGATAGATAGTTTCTTTTTACAGATTGTTTAGTTGTGTGCCCATGTGTCATTTTTTTTCTTTATGTGGTTCTTGACACTAAAAACAGAGAATTCTTTATCTTTAATGTGTGTGAGATTTTTTTATTCTTTGTTACGATTGATTTACTTTGTTTGTTTGTTCCGTGATATAAAGTGAAAGTATTTTGTTCAAGATTACAAATGCAGAATTAAAGTAAGATCAGAAATGTTATATTTGTCAGCCATACTAAATTCTCTTTTAATATACTTCAGTGATCTGTGCGTTTCACGCTTTTTTCTTCATCCTTTTTAATGTGCCTAGAAAAGCTATTAAATCATTTTAATAGCTTGATGTTTTTTGCCACAGGTATATCTATCAAAATGTAAAATAACTTTTTTCTTCCTTTTTTCTAACCACCTGCTCCCTTTCATAAACATATCAGGCGAAGGCACATTAAAGATAAGAGGGAGGTGTGCTTTTATGCATCGTGTTCCCAGACTTTAGTTTTCGGGGCATGACAGCCATTTTTTAGACACAATAGTAACTGCAAATATGGCCTTTGGGTGCTAATATGGGCTATAATGATTTGTGATATGAATAGAGAGTGCAGAGTGCATTCAGTGACCCTTTTAGTAAAACGAAACATGACCAAACCAATTTCAGATTTAGTTTTTTTTTTATTCTTTCAACAGACAGTGCCTTTCATATATGATACTAAAGAAATGAGCATCATTGCTTATTTCATGCATCCTGCATGCCATATTTTAATTAAATATTCTGTTACATCTGAATGAACATAATCAGTTTGTTTAGATTTGAGGAGACAAATATTATAAATGAATGGCAAATTTGCGGTAGTCACTCATTATTTGTTTACATATGAGCCACACCACCAAATGCATATATAGAATTCTATATTCTACAAAAGAGTACCCATTGAAGAATAGTTATACATCATCACACCATAGGCCCCGCCCACTAGTGTTTAGTTGCTTAACGGCTGTCATTTGTCTACACTAGATGCGAGCATCGCGTCACATCAAAAGCAATCACTGGCGCAGTCTACACTGATATAGTGTACAGATGCACGTTCAGCTTTTGGCATACTACACGCACTTGTGTATGTCGACAACAGGACAAATAAAAGAGAGAAAGAAGATTCACTTTGACTCGTCCACTTAAACAGCTCGTTTGTGTATCTGTACAGACTTATCCCATCTTCTGAAACAAATAGATGGTTTGTGGACAATTGTTCAAAGATCCTGGGAAGGGAACCCTGTATTACACTATACTATAACCGTATCGTATCCAACTTTCTGATAGGCCTGTCACACACTGTCATTATGAGCCTGAGGTCACTCACCTGTTGAGAGTAATTTGGCCTTAATGTGAGCTGAGTGACATGAATGGTGGTTTAGGGGGTTATGGGAAATGACTGCCACTTTTTCATGTCTGTCTCCTTCTTTTTCCTTGTTACTTATCAGTCAGAGTGTGTTACATTCACCCATTGGATCATATGATTATCTTCATGCTTTTACTTCCACCTGTTTTCCATAATACAATGATGGACAGCTGATCAACAGTAATGTAATCATCCATGTCACCAAAAAGCGCTTGGGTTGAATTTGTTTACAACAAAGTATGGTTGCCGCTGGACAATTGAGATGTGTAGATTCCAACGGCGCGTCTGTTATAAAAGATGTAGACAGCACATTCATTTTAAAAGAGGTGCAGAGAACCGAGATCAAGGCATTTGTTGATTCTATTGAGTGTAGAGCCATTTTTTTCTTGGTTCAGTTAAAACATCCCATAGTCACAGCCCAATGGAGCAGTATCAGACTCACATTCTGACTAGAATCTGAGTATGACGATGTCAGGCTAATGTCACACTGTCTCGGCTCTGCACACTGGGTGTCAGCCAATAAGGTGATACCTGTCTGCAGTGTGGAACAGCTTATGGAGGAAATCAAATACGTGTTTGGATGTGTCGTGTTGTCTTCAGGACTGATGCCTTGCGCTTATTCTGCTACCTGCCGTTCAAAGTAGAATTCTACAATGTAGAATTGGTGGACATTGAGAGGGAGACTCAAAGATCCCGCGACTGGTCCGGAGTTAATGATGTCTGGGAAACAGAACACAGTGTGTGTGTGTGTGTGTGTGAAGTGATGGGAAATGCTGTGCATGAAAAGCATAAATGAAATGATGACACATCATACGAGGATGATGGTGGATCCCAATAATTTGAGGAAAGCTTTTTACCATAAAATATTGTAAGGCAGCTGATTTTGAGGGTTAAGTTGTAATTATTTTTAGGGCTGTCAACTTTAGTCGATTTAGTCGACTAATCGGTCAATGCTGTCTTGGTCGAACTGACATTCTTATTGGTTCGACCAGTTGCATTTTTTTTTTACCAATAGAAAGAATTTTTCATTGATTTACTCCTTGATATTTATTCCTTTATAAGCAGTTATTTATTACTGTATTCTAAATAATTAGCCTATGTTTTGTCGACTAATGGTTGCACAGGACAAGACTTTGGTCGACTGAAGGATTTCTTTGGTTGACTACAGCCCTAATTATTTTGATGTTTTTTACCATCCCAAATTATACTAGCATGACAGGAAACTTCTTGCTCAGCTAGTAGCTGCTAACTGATATTAAGAATGGATTATTTTCCTTTATGTTTTGAAAAACAAAAATCAACTATACACTGCAAATATATTGTTAGTAGCACATGATAAAAATGGTAAATGTTGTAATTCATGTAGTTAGTTTACAGCATGCGTTTTTTCTTAAATGGATAGTTCACTTTGAAATGTTTTATTTTTTAAATGTTTTAGCTTACCTCAAGAACAAGGTGTCTTTGTTTCCACAGTATTTTCAATTTCAACATTTTTCGGTCAAACCGTTGTTGTCTGTCAGTCATATAATGCAGGTATTGGGGTCCACGTCAAAGAGCATGCACAGAGAAGTCCAAATTAAACATAATTAAATGACTCGTAAATGTAAGTACACATTGATGGCCTAAGACACGAAACAAACGGTTTGTGTGTGAAAACAAACAATATTTATGTCGTTTTTACCTCGTGTTAACAGCCATGTCCAACTGATCTGAATCAGATGTCCAACTTAACCAAACTAAACCGTGTCCAACGTTCCGCCGAAGTGATCGCTCGCGTGTACGTCACTCATTGTTTACACAGAGATTTCGGAAGTTTTACCTGCCACTGTGAAGATCTAAACATGTTTAGAATATACAGGAACTTGCAATGGAAGACAATTTCGATAGATCTAAATATGTTTAGTGAAAGGTAAAACTTTCGAAATCTCTGTGTAAACAATGAGTGACGTAGAAGCGTAAGCGATCACTTCCGGCGTAAGCGTTGCGACATTGTTCAGTTCGGTTCAGTTGGTTTGACAACGGTTTGACAGAAAAATGTCAAAATTGAAAATACTGTGGAAACAAAGACACCTACATCTTGGATAGGGCATCGAGGTAAGCTAAAACATCAAAAATTTATTTTAAAGTGAACTATCCCTTTAACTCTTGTTTCAAGTATTAGAATGAGTCCTTTGTAATATAGGATCAAGGTAGTTTAAGGGTTCATGACCTTTTCCTTGAAAAAACCCTTAGTCAGCAGTGAATCACCTTTAGAGTGAAGAGGCTTATAGCACATACAGTATGGCCGTGTGAGAAAGTGCTGATTTGTGTGTTTCTCAAAAGAAGTTGTCGTGACGCCAAAGACGATCAACATGCTGCTTTATGTAAATGTGATGCAGCTCAGCTAAAGCTGGAAGGGACATATCTCTCTTCTTATTATTTTTCTCTCTGTTTATCCCATCCCCTTCAAAGATGGATCATTCCGGCAGATGGGCAAGAATGATTGAATTCTGTCTGTTGCTGAAAATGAAAATATTTGCTGATGATACAGTGGTCCATGGTGGCTTTCTGAAGAGCAGCAGGAAATATTCTCTATTCCAACACAATGTGGACAGGCTTTCCATCCATCTGTCCAACTCACAAGCACTGTTCGGCACCTCAGCAGAAACAGTATTTGGCTCAGACTAGATCAAGTATGAAAGAGTGAGATGGGTGGGGAGGGAATGAGGGTGAAGGAGAATAACAGAGACATGAGATCTCATCCATCAGTTCCATCATCCACCCTACATCACTGCCAAACCTGAGCGCTTTTCCTGCACTCTCACAGTGACATCTGACCACACAGCACCTGCTGCTCATTATTCTCTCTCTCTATCTCTCTCACTCTTTTGCTTTCATTTGTCTGTAACACTTGACCAAAAGGCATCCTTGGATCATTCAGGATGGAAGCTTTTGCTGAAAGGGAAAAAAAAGTCTGTGACTATCATCACAAACCAAAAAAAAAAAAAATCTTTTCAGGCTGTAAACAGAAATAGAAAAACATCAAGTTATATGTAAATCTAATTTGGACAAATGGTTGAAATCATTCATTGTATAGTAAGTTGATATTTTTGGGCTGGGCAACGATTAATCATGATTAATCGCATCCAAAATAAAAGTTTGTGTTTACATAATATATGTGTGTACTGCGTAATTTTAATTTAATTAAAATTATGTATAAAAATATATATAAAGTATATTCATGCAAATATTTCTTAAATATATACATGCATGTGTGTGTATTTATATATGCAAAATAATTATACACACTACACACACATATAATGTAAACACAAACTTTTATTTTGGATGCGATTAATCACGATTAATCGATTGCCCAATATTTTTTCATCAGTGTAGGGGACCACACACGTGACTCGAAAAGGGAGAGTGCCCTTGCTGTTACATAGTGGATAAACTAAGCGGGTCAGTGATATTCTGTGTTGGCACTGACTGAGCACCAAACCACATTGACTAAGCTGCCCAGCAGTACACACACATGCTCATATATGCATACACACCACAGTGCAGGTAATTACCTGGAAACACTCACATCCACTTTGGCCACCCAGAAACCTGAATCACATGGTCTGCAGGTGCACTGCAGACTAACACACGTCATTCATGGGTAAATAAATGCTGTAGTCAAAGTCTACTCTGCAAATGAAATGAGCCATACAGATTTAAATCAATGCTTTTACACATGGGTGCGAGTCATGTGGTTAAACATTTGCTGTCCACAAGTATGTGTTTCACAGTATGAGTGCAAATAACACATATAGAGAGAAGGAAGAGACACTGAAAGTTCACATTTTAAACAAGTCATGAACACTTTTTTTATTTTATTTTCACTTGTTGAGTTCTTTTTGAATGTTGTGGAAATTATTGGGTGATTGTGTAGACATATAGCGAAACCACAAAGTACACATAAACCTACACATACACGGGTAAACAGCAAAATCCCTAGTGTTAAATTAACACTGAGAGTGTGAATTATATAAACTCTGAGCAGAGTGTTAAATGAACACTAAAGCAGTGTTAAAGAAAGTTAATAATAATGAATAATTGAGCATTATTAAAGACACCTAACAAGCAGAACCACTAAAGGAGAAAACCATAATTTTAAGTCACCATTATGGTGATCAATGTTCACTTTATTTGGGCTCTTGACCATTAATCATTAACTTTGTTTTGTTTGGCTGCTGTACATGAGTTATAACAACCAGATGAATAAATAGAAAAGGTAACACCATGATGTGTCTTCAATAATACTCAATCATCACTCAATTAATCACTTAATTATCTCAATACCTTTCAAACTGTTTCAGTGTTAATTTAACACTGGGGATTTTGCTGTCTATGTGTTGGTTTATGTGTACTTTATGGTTTCGCTATGTTTATGAAAAAATCCTACGCAAAAATGTTTGAGTTCTATTGAAATCTCTTGACCTTGCAGAATTTGGTATCTTAATTGTATCATAAATGTGATTTAAGTTTGTGACTTATGATCTCTTCTCAACTCAAAAGTCTGTTTTTGTAGGTCAATTGAAACTCTTTTTCTTATCTCAAAAACTTCTCTTTTTTATCTCAAAATGGCCCAATATTAGTTGGTTTATCAGCTCAATCATCTGTTAGGATGTTCCCAAGATAACAAATGAGCTGACTGATGAAACATTTTCTGTTCTCCGTATAGGTAAGAGTCCATGTCTTATGTTTACTAACCGGCATGAGATCCGGCGCATAGACCTGGTGAAGAAGGACTATACACAGGTAGTGCCGACCCTGAAGAACGCTGTGGCCCTAGATGTGGACGTTACCACCAACAAGATGTACTGGTGTGACCTCTACCATCGCAAGATCTTCAGGTATATCCAACGTTACAGTACAGTGCACATCATATTGCCTCCTAACTTGACAGCTGTTTAATCTTTATTTAAAAAGGATAATTTGCAATTAGTGTTCAGCGCTCAGGTAGGAGGAGAAGGTGTCTTGCTGAAGCCCACTTTTGAGAACCTCTACCCGCCTCCTCTCAGCTGGCTGATATTTAAATTCATGAGAGCATCTGCCATAGACTTACTGGAGATTTTCTCACAGCAACCAGCATCATGGATTGAAAGATGTGCAGGAAATTGCTTGCATGCTCATTTTCTTGCAGACTTTTTCTTGGGTTTCCTCTGGGGAGTGATGCACTGACACAAGCATTCCCGATACTAGATAAATTTACTTTGGAAGCAAAATTTTTAATTATATAATATTTCTCAAAATGGTGTTTTTACTGATCAAATAAATGCAGCCTTAGTGTGCATAAGAGAAAAAACGTTAAAAAAAATATTACAGACCTCAAACTTTTGAACGGTAATGTGTATTGTGTCATGTTCTAACTTTACGATAATACTGTATTGCGGCATTTCTGTCATTTCCCACTTCTCTTACTTCATATCAAAACACTTTTGTCCTGATGAAAGGACATTCTAATTCCTAATGGGGGGTATTGAACAAGTTCTAGCAACCATTTAACAGAAGTCATCTTATCAGTCGGACAGCAGCCTGTGATACAACAGCAGCTGAAAAACTGGACCAGCGTTTGTCCTTTACTGTCGCAGTGTGCATGCTGGGCTGTCATGCTCGAGTCTCCGCCTCACTTCCTGAAACATTTGGAGTCACATCAGCCTTTAGGATCATCTCTAAATCATTTCAACCGCACCATATGCTTCCTATAATTTACCTCCCACAATAAGGCGTCCCATTACTCATCCCCTCTCCCCTCAGGAGGGCTTGTGTTAGGATGGCATAAGTTCATTATCACTTTATAAACCCCTCAGAAGAGCACTCAGAAGAATGGAAATACTTCTGCTTGTCTGCAGGGAGTTTAATTTATGTCCCTGGTGGAGAGTGGCATGAATAGTAGTTACAGAGATGCAACATTGAAGATGTCAGTTGACAGCTAAAACATCAAATGAGGCAAATACATTTTAAGGGCCATTGTGTGAATCCACAGTAAATATTACTTGAATCTGGCATCTGCCTATTTTGAGGGTTATGTGGTTATTGAGCTGTTATAATGAGTCTTGGTTCACTTGCATGAGAGCTCAAAATGACTCTTTATGATTCAACATAAAGATTGATCGATTATTGTTATGTTTATTGCTTAGATTCATCCCAATGGGCATAATTGTGGGCTAATTTGAACACAAAACACCTTGTGGGTTGCAGCTTTTGATAGATAGTTTGTCTCTTTTTAACTTGTTAAAAACTTGTCTCTTTTAAACTTGTTACTAAGTGTTGTGGTGAGTGACAGGACATTTTGGTTATTTCTGTTGTGTTGTACTGAGTAGCCACACCTACAGTTACATTTAATCAGTAAAATATTACAAATCAAAATGTGAATGGCTAGCATTGTGATGACATTATTCCTACTGAAATTCCCTTTGTAATTTATTGTGTTGTGCTTGGTAAGGACATTGATTTATAGTACTTTTAGTAATGTTGCTGTTGAATTTGGTCCATAATTGACCGTACTAGTATATTTTTTTCAATGATCACCTTTTTCTATCATTATAATGAATATAAAAATATGAACCTGTAATTAAGTAGTTGACATCACATTATATTGAACATCTCATCTTATTTAGTCACAAAATGTTAAAGTGCTTAGCATTTATCTCTTTATATTTGATTCTTGTTGTCTCATTTGTGAATCATCAGTGTTTGAAAGGGGCCAGGGAATCTGTTCCTATGAAAAGAGCTCCTAGTCAATCCAACGAAAGCACAATAGAAATGTTCTCTGGCTTCCTTTTTCTTGTCCCAGTGATTCACTTAAGATCCACTCTGAAAAGAGTGACTGAAAGTCATGTGTCTTATAAGGGTAGATGGGCCATTTTGATGGCTGTTGAGGCAGCATCTGTTAAGAGCTCTAAGCAAATGGACAATTACCAGGTTATAACACAAACCACCCCCTCACTGCCAATGAAAGATGGGTCATTCTATAAAAAGGTTTTTCATTTTGATATTAAAAGTATATATTTTGTATTCTTGAAGTTGTCTTAAGATTTGAATGCTTAATGTTTTAATTTAATGCTGGTAGTACCAATCTTATCAGTATGTGGGCTGGTTTAGTGGACTCATGTTACCTTAATTTTCTTGTTACTGATTAGTTCATCCGGTATATGATGCTTTCCACACTGCCAGTGCATGGCACAGTACAGATGCAACTCTGACATGAAGAAACATTTACCTCTCTTTAGCCAATTTAACCAGTAACCAGTTTTCTACCAGTAACCATTTTAAAATTTTCTACCAACATGGTAAAAGAGTTGACAGGATTTGTAAGTTTATTATTTGCTGAAATTCAAACATAAAATGACTGAGCCAAACGTCCATACCATAAACTTCAGCTCCATCCTTAGGCTGCAGTCAGTGATTGTAGACACTATAAAGACAGTAACGATGATGTTAATTTTACCATATAAATCTGAGTGTGAGTCCAATGATGAAATATTGAAGTCTTGAAGATTTGAGACTTGATTTGAGAAGCAGTCATAACTCGTAAGTAAAATAAACTTTGTGGGCTGGACAAGTTGTTTGCGGGCAGACAAAATACAACATAGGTGTGCGTTATGCAAATGGGTTTTCTAGTAATGTAGAATCGTATGAAATAGAAAATACAAACGACTGGTAAAGGCAGTTGAGAGTTCGATTCTTTCTTTTGGGTACACTTTCGACTTGACAACTTAGCAGAACATTTACATTCACAAACAGCTATCACATACTGCATGAAAGGTAATATTCAAAAACCATAATAGGGTAATGTTTTTAAAAAGAAGTCTCTAATGCTCCCCAATGCTGGCTTTATTTGACAAAAAATATGGTTGTTAGAGTAGCAAGGAGGAGGAAACACAGGTCTGGGGTGAAACTAAAAACTTTTAGGCTTTTATATATATTTATAGCAAATGACCCTGGTGACACCAAAAATATTTCTCATGAGGCGCTTTCTCATGAGTGCTGAATCATAAGATCAGTCGCATCAGATTTCACCATGCTTCAAAAGGCAAGCATATCTGCTTCACTGTAAATCACTGTAGCTTTCGTATACTGGAAAAGATCACAAGAGTCAGCCATTTTGTCCTACAATTGTTCTTTGAGAAACATGCAGATGTTGCTTTACTGGGCTGTCTATGTGTATGTAAACAACAGCTGTGAGTGCCATCTATTCATGGTGTGCTTATTCCCCATGTGATGGATGCGTCGAATACCTTGTGAATGTTTATGAATAGATAGATACATAACATCTGCTTAAAATGCTGTGAATGTAGATTAACAGTGTGTTTGTTCCTCTTCAGTGCATACATCAACAAAGCCAGCGACACTTCCCAACAGATCACACTCATAGACACTGCGCTACATTCCCCAGAGGGCTTAGCGATGGATTGGGTTCATAAGAACATCTACTGGACCGACTCTGGACACAAAACTATCTCTGTCGCAACTGGCGATGGCAAGAAGAGAAAGGTGTTGATCGACACAGATCTTGGCGAACCACGTGCCATCGCTGTTGATCCAAGACAGGGGTAACAATATAATGTTTATAATATAAAAATCGAGCAGACTTGAAAAGTGGGAATGTTGCATTAAATAATCATTCAATTATAATGAATAGTGTAGATAGGATGTATGTGCATGATCTATGTCAACACACCAAGATTTTTGCCAAAGGTTCCTTCACTTCATATGTATAATTTCTTCTTTTATTGGCATTCATCATGATGAGCCTCAGGGCTCTTTTCACCATATTACAGAAGTAGAAGAGCATGAAAAACATGCAAATGAGTCTCATGCTGGTCAGCATACCAACTAATTGTTGCCTGTGGGCAAAGTGCCCACTTCACTCTTATAGAGCCAGAGCTATATACTGACTCTTTTTAATGAGCATACACTTACCTCTTCATCCTATTTTTGGCAGGTGATGAGCCATCGGAGCTCCCTAATTTCCCCTCAACTGTATCTCATTTGTTTGATAGCATGAAGCTTTTGTGGCTCCAACCCAGGAAGCTCCTTGGAAAGCTCTACTGTTTTTTTGTAGAGTTGTAAAGCTGTCATTCACATATCCCCTAGTCTTTTGGTTAATTTTAATATTTTCAGTTTCCTATAAGAATGGTAAACCACCATTTTACATTTTACTTTTTACCCTGTTTAAATTCATATCGCAGTATTCCACAGATTTTCCAACTAGCTCTGAAATTTTGGGGGAAATAGATATTGCATACTTCTAAGGGAGCCTCAAGATGACGCTTTAAAATGATATACATTTGAGAAAAATAGCATTAAAATCAGACAAAACAACTAAAAAAAATTTTGTTGTTTTTTTCTCTGAAGAACGAGTCTTAGAAAACCTGGATATGTGAGGTACACTTATTTTAAAAGTGTGATTTCTAGACCTGGAAAATGTATGTAAAATAATACAATTCTATACATTCATGGACATTTTATAATACATTTTCATGGTCATGCTCTTTTTTTGGGTAGAAAAAAAATCCTTAATCCTTATCCAGTAAATCACAAACAAATGAAAGTCATGGAGCATTTGAAATAATATTGTTGTCAACAATTAGGAGGTTGAGAACCACTAGTCTAGATATAGCCATAATTCTGATCATGAATGTTTTGTTTGTTTGTTTGTTTGTTTGTATTGACTCCCCAGGTTCATGTACTGGTCCGATTGGGGAACACAGGCAAAGATTGAGAAAGCTGGAATGAACGGGTGGATCGGCAGGTTCTGGTTTCAGAGAGGATCGAGTGGCCCAATGGGATTGCGCTCGGTAAAACCTTTTGAAAGTTTTGCAATTAGGCTCCTCCATTCAAAACAAATGTATTCACATCTTCAAATATAGCCAAAGTTGAGAAACATACACTAGAGAATAGCAGAAAAGACAACAAAACATAAAAGAGAAACAGAGCATGCCATACCAAAAAGCATGACAAGAGAGAACTGCGTTTGTCATCATTACAAGACACCAACCAAAATACCAGAGAGAAGAGAAAAACATTAGGATTAAGAAAGACCAAACAAACACAGATGTGTAGAGGGTGTTAATAATGAAGAGCAGCCTCCTGTGGCCAACAGGGCTTTGAATCATTCACCTTCATTGTTCCTCATAAATCACCCATCAGTTTGGAAAAAACAAAATGGAATTGCTCAAGCAACGCTGTCAATATCGCCATCATTTCCCTAGCTCGCTAAACATAAAACCCATTTGAAAAAGCAGTTATGGATAGAAAAATGTTATTGACAAAAAAGGTTGAATTGAGAAAATGGCTTTCTCTGTATTGAAAAAAAATACATTTTTAATGGGAAAAAAGAGCAAGTAACCTTGCAAAGCTGTAAGATTTTGAAGATTTTTTTGTCATTCATTGTGCTTTCAGTTGGGCCTTTCATTTCATTTCAGACTGCCTTTATGTTTACTTGATATATCAAAAATAATAGAATATGAACTGAAATATGAATTATCACTTCACATACTACCCACTATTCAATGCTTCGTTTGACCACTCATATTAAATTAAAAGCATTTGTTGTATTATTAAAGCACTACATATACACTACATACAAAAGCTCTTTCATCTTCCAGATCTATCTAGTAGACGACTCTACTGGGTCGATTCCAAGCTTCATCTGATATCCAGTGTGGACCTGAATGGAGACAACCGTAGAGTTTTGCTGTCCTCCATGGATCATCTGGGACATCCCTTCGCCCTGACTCTTTTTGAGGCAAGCAATTTTTTCAAATAGTACTGACATTCTCATTCATGTAGGCACAGATGGAGCGGAATTGACAAAAACAAGCCTTAGATGTTTCTAAGCTTAGTTTGGCTTCACATAAACAAATGTTTTTTGCTCACAGGGTGTAATTGGAGAACAAGGTACTCACTGTGAGACAGTAGCACTGGCAAGAGATGTATGGCTGTGGGTGTATGGCACCAGCCAAAGACTCAAACCAAATTTTTATTTTGGCAACTCCTTTAGCACCTAAAGGCAGGACCCAGTCCAAGCAATACATAGCCTAATGCCCTTCATCAGGCCATTTGATGAGCCAGCTTAGTAAGATGGAAACCTGGGGCCGAGCCCTAGAAAAAGGAAACAATGTGTTTTCTTTATTCTTTTACTTTTGTCCAGGGCACATGAGAAATGAATGCTACGTTTCTGCAGTAACCTTGAGCACAGCTGTTTATGAAGAGCATGAACAGCTGTGCTCTACTAGGCTCTACTCTGCTTTCAGTTTGGTCTACTGCCGAGGTTGCTGTGGCCACTGGCTGTGCACAAGGTTTCTTTGACAACAGTGGACAAGCTGGAAGCGTTAATAAGTTCATACATCAGGAAATGGTTGGGAGTTCCACGCTGCCTTAGCAGAGTGGGACTTTATAGTAAAGGAATATTGCAGCTGCCAGTCTCTGCTTTAACCGAGGCATTTAAGTGCGCCAAGGTCAGACTGGAAATGACCTTAGTAGAGTCAAGCAACAAATGTGTAAGGGAGGCAGCACCTGTGTTAAAAACTGGTAGAAAGTGGTCAGCAAAGAAATCTGTGGTAGAGGCAAAGGCTGCCCTTCAAATTGGGGATATCGTTGGATAGGTACAGCATGGAAGAGGGGGTTTTGGGCTCCTCCTAAATGGCACAAGACAGGCCCAGCTCAGAGGAGGAAGCTGGTAGTCAACAAGGGGCGAAAGCAAGAGGAGAGGATGAGGTGTATAAAGGCCATTTCCCAGGCCAAGCAGGGAGAGTGGATGAGATGGGAAAGTGTGGAACAATGCAAGATGGGCTGGCAAGACCTTTGGTCAATGGAAGAGAGTAGGATCAGTTTTAGATCAACAAATGATGTTCTCCCATCACCACAGAACCTAAACCTCTGGGTAGGAAGGATCCCTCTTGTCCTGGCACATTTTGACAGGATGTAAGGTGGCTCTTACCCAAGGTTGGTTTACTCTGTTGCCATGACCAAGTACTGTGATGTTTGACTTTAGCATTGGAAGACAAGCGTAACATGACCAATAATTTGCTACCTGTTTTGGCAAAACATTACACACAGAAGACAATATTCCTCCGCCCAGGCGAGCATCCACCAAGAAAAGGTGTTAAAACCAATTCTTGCCAGGACTACTGGAAGCTGCTAGGGACTGGAAGATGCTGGCTGATCTTGATCAATGGCTTAATTTTCCACCTGAGATTGCCACCACCGCTCGACCAGATATTGTTTTGTGGTCTGGATCAGCACGCATTGTTCAACTGACAGATTTAACATTACTATGGGAGGATGCTGTTGATGAGGCATATGAGAGAGAAAGAAACTGCGGTATGCTCATCTGGCCACTGAAGCAGAACAGCGAGGATGAAGAGTCCAGGTTTATCCAGTGGAAGTGGGAAATCAAGGATTTTTGGCACACTCTACAACCCGGTTCCTCAGAGACGTTGGATTCAAGAGAGTTGCGTTGCACAGTAAAGAACTTATCTGAAGCAGCAGAGAGGAGAAGCAACTGGCTGTTGTTGAGACGGAAAGATTCTAGCTGGCCGCTGCACTATGCTTTCATAGACTTTTTGAAAAACTCGAAGAGTCTGTTGGTTTATTTGTATAGTTTGCATAGAAATTACAGTCATTATGTTCCTGTGTATATTGCGTGAGTGAGGGTTGGTGTTTGGGCAGATATTGTGTTTTGCAGTAGGTAGTATGCCATACAGAACCGTTGCTACTGAACCTACTTTAACAAAAACAGTGGGGCTCGACAGCCTTAGTCAAACGGGTTGGCGCGTATGGTTGGCTTGCAGAGAGATTGTGGTTAGGACACTTGTGAACCATGAGGAAGGAGCAACCTCATCAGCTGGAGGGATGTAAAGTGTCAGTAAGCTGGCCTGAGTTGAGGACGGAGGGTTGACTCTGGGATGCCAGAGTCACCGTTGAGCCCCTTGAGGTGTTGTGGCCTAATCGACGAAACACTGAGGACGGAGGGTGCCCACTTGAAAACCCTAGAGATGTCCCTACTTGCTCAATCCAGACGGTTGTTCGTGTTGGTAAATGATAAGGCTGGTCCAGAAAGTTCTCCACTTGGCTGTTGAAGTAGCAAATCTGTAATTGAAAACTGTAGCCAACAACTTCCCCTAACTTTTTGGCTTTCTTGTAGATGTACTAAAGGAGCATAGGGGTATTTCTGTATGACTCAGACATGTAGTCTTTGGTGCAGGAGACATTTTCAATAAGCTCATTATTTTGGTTATTTTTTTTAATTGGATCCTCCAAGCTCAAATTACATTTAGTTTCTACACATTTCATTTTGGTAGTTGATAGCTTAATTGATTAAACCCCAGCAGCAGATATATACAGGAGGAGCTGGGGAAGATGGATGGTTTCTGAAAGCATGCTGCAAAAAGCGAACAAAAACATTAATACCTCATTCTGGCATGAAACTCTAGATGGTGCATGCTGATAAGTTTTTGACTCATTTGGTAGCAATCACATCAATATCTATATAGCACCGGTGATTGGTTGCTGTTGCATCAGCCTTCAATGAGCTGCAGCTCAAAATTCAAACAAATTCCGGGTGTTAAAGTTGTATTACAATTTTTAATTGTAATAATGTTTAACAGTGTTACTATTTTTTCAGCATTTTTGATCAAATAAATGCAGCACTGGTGAGGATAAGAGACTTCTTTCAAAAATATTTTAGAAATATTGCAGTTGACTAACTTAAACGGTAGTGTATTTATTTTGCATGTATTTAATTTAAATTCAGATAAGCATAAGTGAGAATGTGATATGAGAACTATGACAGAGGGTTTTAGCAAACTAAGTTTGTTTATTTTAGTGACTTAAACTAGATTGGACCCCACATATTGGCTTCTGACACGGCAGACCTTAAATTGCATACAAGATATTTACTCATTTTTCAGGCACCTTTTCAGACAATGTGTGACCTTTACATTGCCCTGTCTCATAAAACAAACCAATATCTCTACACCAGCTTTCAAATTATTTCATTGGTTAGTGGGCAGCATTGAAAATGTCAAGACAAATCCAATCCCACTGGGATAGTTGCTTCTTCTTCCCAAATGAAGCGAATACTATGATGAAAGGCTTTCATAAAGATGCTCCCCACACTCAAAGAGTACAAATTTCAGACGTAGATGTTAGAAGCCAGCCTTTTGTGTCATAGATTAAAGCAGTTATCTAGATCAGATATGGTGGCCTCGTTGCCCATGCATTAGATGAGGTCTGCAATGCGGCAGTATTTAAATGCTGTTTGTCCAGGTTAAGGAGTCCTACTGATCAGCTGCCACCAGCAGAAGCACCTGATGGAGCTCCATTGGGATTCAGCAGCCTGACCTTTCCAAAAAAGCACAGCCCTGTAAACATCCTCTAATACTTGGAGCCAGCCGATCTCTTGGGCATGCTCAGTCCGCTTCATCTTCTTTTTTTTTCGCCCTCCCCTCATTTTCTTTTGTTACCCCAAGAACACCCCATTCCAAACTTCCTCATCCGTCCGTTCGAAAAGGAGATGAATGTCAGGTTGTCATAGTAACAGCCCCATCTCACCATGCACATTTGCAATATTTCTGTAGCGGCTGATAAGGACTGTTTAGAGGAGGGAGGCTGATGGAGAATGGGAGAATGTTGAAAGTGGTATTGTCAGATAGTCGTGCGCGTGCTTTCTGGCTCATGTAAGTGTAGATACAAAGGAGAGATAGAACTGCGAGCTTTAATTAGTCTGATGAAAAGGCACAGGAGCCTTTATCTTCATTGTCATCTTCCTCCCTTTCTTTCCTTTTTGGTGTATTGCATACATAAATACATGACCAACCAAACACACCTGCTTTTGAATCATTCTATCCAAGAGTATTTTGTGTCCTGTGTATTGGTATTAAAGGGCTGAATCGGAACCCAGTGCTAATCTCACGGTAGCAGATGGTTTTACCTTTACTTGCGGCCTGTCAAAAAAATACAGCCTCGTCTTACAGTCTCGATTTGCCGATTTGAAACAAGAACGGAGTCAGCAAATTAATTATTTAATTATTTTGTTAAGTACGTTTAATGTTTTTTTAATATTATTTATTTTCTTAAATAACAATTTGCATTTATTCTTTTATCCAAAGCCACTTGCATTTATCATGTACATTTTAGCAGTTCTTGCATTCTCTTGGAATCGAACCCATGACCTCGTCATTGCTAGTCCCATGCTCAGTGTTGGGAAAGTTCACTAGTTCTAAGTTCAGTTCACAAATTTAAAAATTAACTAGTTCAGTTCATAGTTCATACATCACAATTTTGAACTAAGTTCACAGTTCCAAAAAATGAACTATTTCATAGTTTTATATACATATATATATATTTATTTATTTATTTATTTATTTACATTTAGCCCATATACAACCACAGAGAGCAATTATTTTATCGGCAGGCTAAGTTTGCACAGAAATGTATTTTTCCCATCCTCACCAACCTTGTCTTTAAACTGATCATACGACTCGCTGCTTTGTCGACTACATGGTGCTTTTTGTTTTGGTGACGCATTCGGCGGTGCGTGAGACACTGATGGCTTGTTGCCCGGTGTTTTTTTCGCTACATATTAACGCCTGTTTACATGTGTTTGAGCCAGATTTTTGCCTGGAAGGCTCTATAGAAATCTGGCACCCTATATGAATTTAAACTGTGAGAGCGTTTGTTCACAGACACCAGAATGAACACGTTCACAGTATCGTTCATCAGGCAGTAATACAGTACGTTCAGTTCACGTTCACCCAAAATATGAACAAGTTCATGAACTGTCGTTCATTGAATGCGTTCAGGCACAACACTGCCCATGCTGTAATGTTTGAACTAGAGGACTATGTTTCTACAGGACCGGGTTTACTGGACAGACTTGGAGGATGAGGCCATCTACAGTGTGAATCGACTGACAGGGGATGATGTGGCAATGCTGGCTCAGCATCTCAACAACCCGCTGGATGTGGTGGTGTTCCACGAGCTTCGGCAGCCTAAAGGTGAGAAATAGGTATAATGCAGGTAGATGCCAACCGACTTTACATCATAAGCTGAACACTGGTGGGGAGTAGTAACTAGGAAAATGCAACTTTTTTCAGTTGTGTGACAGTAAAAATAAAAAAAAAAATACTGTAGTATTTCTGATAAAAATCTTTTTCTGTTTATATCTAACAGTTAGTGGTTTATTGTGATGTAATACTCCTTGAATGTTCTGTCAATTATTTTTAGCATTTTTTCATGTGATTTTGATTTGATTTAATTTACTGATTTTTATTTACTGATTTACCTCATTGTTTTTGTGCCTGATTAAATGTGCTCTACTATTTCTAAAGCATAGCTTGAATATAGTTTAACTACTTTCAATTATTGAGTAGTTGACACATTTTTCATTATTTATAAATCAGCATTTTTTAGTATAGTGAACAACAGGCATAGATACACCATCTTCACACACGAAAAAAACAGTGATATTGTGAAATATTATTACAATTTAAAATAACTGTTTTGTTTTTAAATATATTTAAATGTACTCCTGTGATGGAAAAGCTGTATTTGTTGAAAACTGCTGCTAAATATGTTTGGGAAAACCATAATACATTTTGTTCTCTAATGAATAGAGCGTCTAAAAGAAACAATGTAAATGTATGTAAAGAAAGTATTATTTTCTTTAAATTTGACCCCAAACTTTTGAAGAGTATAGTATCTTTCAGTCTGTTTTATGCATGGAGCTCAATAGCCAGTGATAGATGTTTTAATGCATTAAAGAAGTCATATCACAAGGAATCAAATTAAAAGACTTGAAACACTGAGAACTCAAAACTTCCTCTCCAGTCTTAAAAGACAATTTAAAAGACTGGAGATGTTTCTTTTTTCAAATGTTGCTGGATGGATGTAGTGCTAATGAAAAATCCAGTTGATGTTAATCTGGCCCTGAAATGTGTTGTGTTTGATTCTCTTTTGGCTCGTGTCGCAGTCTTCAACGAGCGTGTCAATCTATCGCTTAATGCTGTGAATCTCTATTCTTTCAAAACAAAATGCACACAAACATGTCCATGATCTTGATATATAATCATTGATGAACATCTTTGATATAAATGAGGAGAAAAAAAAAATATATGAGGGCCGATTGGATTAGAACTCTGAACCTCGACACACTTAACAAAAGTTTTACCACCAGACCGTTAGGGAATAAGAATGCTAATCACAGATCTATGTAGCCTATTTATTAACTTGAAGAATCTCGGGACTAACAATATTTTATAGATACAACAGATGTAAGAACTAAACTATCACATGAAAGCATTAGTTTTCGCCACTGCTCATTTCAAATATAGAGAGGCCATTTCAGGTTTAATTCATCTAATGCCTCTCACGAGCTAGAAACAGCTGTATTATTTTCACAGTGTCACCATTTTTGCATTGTTATAATGATTAGAGGCATCTTTGCTGACTCCCCCCTAGTAATAGTGGCCCTATCATTGAATAGCATATTTATGGGGAATTGTTATTCTAGAGACAGGCAGAGAAAATGAAAGAGGCTGTTTGCGTGTGTGTCTGCAGATTTGGATTCTTTGTTTTCATCCTTAAATCACAAACAGACCACATGCAGTGTGCCAGCAGAACCAATTTACAGACTCCTTACATTAATAAATGAGAAGTGCTATTCAAATCTAAATCAAGGAATTAAATGTGTTGCTCTGAAAATGCAAACGAAGGCAGGGAAACATACTTACGCTGAACGAGAAATGATCAGAATGGAATCCAACCGCTTTTTTAACTCAAGTGCCTCTGAGTGAAATATTAATCAGCTTTGAATCCCTGCAAAACTTGATTTTATGAAAATGTGTCTTAAGGAAGAGATAGACATTTAACGTTATTGAATAAAAGAGCTTTCTGAGTTGTTTATAGAGCCAAAAAAACTTTCATGTGGATTTCCAGTCGTTGGTGTATTTGTTCAAACTTCTGTTATTTTAATATATTTGATGTAAATCTATACTTTTATCAACCCACACAGAAACACACATGCAGACATGCATTTCTCTTTTTTATTGACGTTTAAGTTAAAATATGACAGTTTCTCAAGACCACTAATTCATGATTTGTCCATGTTTGCATACACTGTAGGCTTTCATACACATAACAATAGAAATGCATGATTATTGACCGTTGTTAATGTTGCATTTTACATATAAATCTCTACAAGGGTATATTAATTCTGGTGTCTATTTGCGTTAAATTACACTCTTCTAAACTTTGTTGCTTTGTCAACAGTCTTTGTCTCTACACCGCCTCAAATATCTAAAGCTGTTCACTTCACAGGTCCAACTGTTTTTTCTAAACCTCATGTGGTACAACTTTCACTTTCACCTTATAGTGTTTTGTCAATGTGAATGCATCTTAATAGTCTCATGCTAATATTTCAATGTCTGTGTTCATATACAGTACTACTATGCAACCATCCCAGAGGCTAATACATCAGAATTAAAGAAGTTTTTCCTCTTTAGCTCCAGACACATGCAACATGGGAAGTTTGCCCAATGGAGGCTGTGAGTACCTGTGCCTCAGAGCTCCTCAGATCACGGACCACTCGCCCAAATACACATGTGCCTGCCCCGACAGCATGGAACTGGGCCCGGACATGCGCCGCTGTGTGACAGGTAACAAAATACTTTGGTCTTTGGTCAAGGTTTCACATACACACTAGTGTAGACACAAGAAACAAACGTCTACTGATTCATGATTATGAGTAGATTTTGAGAGTTGAATGTTGTGATTTAGGAAGACTGAGGAGATTACAGGAAGTTTTTAACTTCCGTTGTTTCTAGAAAGCACACATCTGACTCGTCAATCATATCTATGTTGTTTGTTGTAGTCAAACCCAAAACGACAACTGCTGCAAGTACACCACCACCAGAACCTTCTACTGCTGTGACCCCTACAACCACCGTTCCAGCTACGAGCACCAGTGCACTTACAACCACCAGTACAATCACTACAACTACACCTTCTACGACGGTATCAAGCACAACGACCAGCAGCCCCAGCACATCCACTCATTCCAGAACACATCGTTCCACCACCACACACTCCACCGCCACTTTAACAACTATGTCCACTCAGCCCAGCACTACAGCGCTATGGAAAAAACCAACCTCCACTCAGACGACAGCAGATCACAGACAGACATCTACAACCATTTCCCATGACAACAGCATACAAGGGGCCAATGCCAATCTCTCTCATCGAGGTGAGTTTGAGCTTCTTTTTTGCGTTATGAGCCAGTGACATGATGCTCTTTTTGTCTGTATAAATCATATAATGACTTGAGTACACCTCTACTTTGATGACCATGCTTTTCATTTGTATGCATAAAATGGGAAATTATATCATAGATACATTAGGCAAAGCCTTATGATTGTGTGTATACAGGCACGTGCACACAGACATCAAAGGGGGCTTGAGCACCTGCCCTTTTTATTCCTGGAGAGAAAGTGCCCTATTTTCTGGGGTGCTTTTTTAATTTTTGAAAAATAATATATATTTCTTTTTGAGCACAGCTTCCCTGTCAAACAAATGTATTTATTGAATAGTGTATCTAAATATCTGGTCTGAACATAAACAGTAGGGTCTGAAGCGCGATCAAAGAGTTAACGCATCTGCTTGAGCTCGTGCTGCGCCGCCGTTTGGACTTTGAACCGAGCGGATAAACAGTCCGTGAGACGCGCGCGGTTCAAATGAGTTTCGTTCCGCTTTTGGCACATAAACATTATCTGAACATTTATCGAACTCGAAATTGATATCGAGCATTGGCAGTATTGACTCGAAATTGAATAAAAAAATATAAATTTAAGACGTGGCTGAATGTAATTTATGACCTTGGAAAAACCGGATGTTTTTATGACTTTTTATGGCCTAAAATTCTTCTTATTAAAGTTAATGACTTAATCTAAATTGGTGAATTTAGAGGAAATCTACAGATGCAAACAGATGGAGGATAGTAGGTTTAAAACAAACTCCATCTAAATGTGGATTTTGAAGGTTTTATTTGATGATGATGCAGTCTTCCCTCAAATGTGAAAAGTCCATGTCACTATCAGGTGTATCAAAATATAGCATAGAAAACATGCACATTGTGGCATGGTTTCATTTTCTGCTCAACAATTGCATGCATTTGAGGAAGATAAAATTAACTTTAATACATTTTATAAAAAGTCAGAGTTGTGTTAATATGTATATACTTGTTTGTTTAAAAAAAGTCAAAAAAAAAAAAAAAACGTAATTATGAGAAGTGCCCTTTTTTCACTTGAGCCCCTGCCCCTCAAAATGTCTGTGCATGTCCCTGTGTGTATAGATCAATATGTATCAAAATATCAGATCATTTGATATTTTTTTAGACAAGGAATGGTATTCTGGGTTGTAAAATATCATGTGATTGAGTTCAGAAAAAAATTGAATTAATTTATAATTAAAACAAATAAATACATCTTAAAAATATATATTTTACAACCTTTTGAAAACATTTTTGAATTTGAGGTATAAGAAAAATTGTACTTATAGTTGATGGTTACACCATGTGACATTTTTAAAATGTCATTAAAGCAGCACTATGTAACTTTTTCAAAAGTTATAATATTTTTCTAAAATCCTGGAGATGGTACATCCACTTACAATAGGTTGAATGACAGGTCTGCCATAGTCTGACAGTGTCTGTATCACTTTTACTGGCACTATGTAACTTCGGGAGCAGGTAGGTACCCCAGCACAAAAAGAACTACAAAATTCGACTGCTTACAGCATACATCACTTCCCCACTTCCAGAGTCCAACAAGTTTTTAGGTTTTTTTTTTTTTTTTACACCTCTGTATGTTGTCATGACTCCGGTCCTAGCAAATGTGAAGTGCGTCAGAAACAGAGCACGTGCGTTGTTTACTGTTGGTAATGTGATGGTAATACATCAGTTTACTGTTGGTAATGTGTTGTGTCCGCATCCAATGTAGATGACATTGCTTTCTTTTAAGGGCACTTAACACACTCAAGCATCCCCGGAGAGCCGGGAGGGCAGCTCGCGCCAGCTCGAGACGTGAAAGTTACTGAGTTTGGTTGGGGCTACATTCTTGCAAGTAAATAATACATGATTAGACGGACAAAATAATCGGTCAGGATAACTATCCTATGTCTGCAGGCTGATAGTCATGTTTGTTATTTATTTTCTGGTGAAAGTGTCTTGCCTCAGGCTATAATGCAAATCGATTTTTCAAATTTGCAAATTCATCATCCTAGGATAGCTTGATATTATAATTTTGACGATATGGCTATTATCTACCACACAAACATTGAATTGAATTAGCATATCCATTATGCAAAACAGTAGCCAATAGGCTAACGTTACTATAAAGATGCTGGCTTGTAAACGTCTTATCTTCTGATCTTTCGACGCTTAAAAAATAAGTCCATGAAACTATATTCATATGATATGCATATGCTGAAATATATGCCAATGTACCTAGGATGAAGACATTTCACACACACACACACACACACACACACTGGAGTCTGCCCAAGATGTGAGAACTCCTTCCTTCTGCAGAGTTCGGGGGTATCGCTTGTCAACAAATGCACGCATGTATTCCCTAGTGTAACCATGACAGATTTTATGACAGTAGTAGAAGACAATACTGTTTCCCAACTGTAGGGGACCCCGCTTTAAACTTTTCTTAAAAATGGTATAAATGTTTTTCAAAATCATGAAAGCATCAAAAGTTTGGGCTCAGGGCTTTTTTAATGAATGCTTTTATTTATCAAGAAATAAACTGATAAAAAATGAGAGTAAAATACTTCAAATGCTTTCACTTGTTGTGTTGAACCTTCTATTCATCAAAGCATCCTGAAAAAAAAGATCATAGTTTTCAAAAAATATTAAGCAGAATTGTTTTGTACATAATAATAAGGATATTAAATATTGGATCATCAAATCAGTATATTGGAATTTTTTCTGAAGGATTATTTGACACTGAAAACTGGAAAATTCCCCTTTGTCATCAAAGTAATAAATTACAGTTTTAAAATATATTTAAATAGAAAACACTATTTTAGAATATAACAATTTGTTCTGTATTTTGAAAAAATAAATTGAGCATAAGAGACTTTTAAAAACTCTTACCAAGCCCAAACTTTTGAAACAGTAGCATATACATAATTGACCCTTATGTAAATATTCATACAACTGTTGTATTAAACCAATATGACATGAACGTGTTGTACTGAACTTCAGCACTGCTGATATTCAGCTGAAGGCATGAAGCTTAAATGCTTGCTCTTGTGTAGTACTTATACAGTAATCCTCAGTCTGTGAAAGTTAATGTGTGGTGGAATTTGCTTTGCCGAGCATTGCTGGGCCACTTGAGAGTGATAGATGAGGCAGCAGTAGTCGCCCAGGGTCCCAGTGTGTGTCTGAGCTGAATTAGAGCAGCCAGCCCTGACTGATGAACATTGCTCTCAGCCTTGTTCCTCTCCACAGTCAGTGTTCTCTCTCACCCCCACAGCCACTGGGCGACGTGTGGGACGTTCAGGTACACGGCCACCTGGACACAGCAGGCAAAGGGCATTCATGACTTCAGTAATAGGTTCTACGTCCATGAAATCCTTCAAGTTTGTTGTCTGTCAAGTCTTTGTCAAGATAGATAGAATAACAACCATTTTAGTTGCCTTTAACTCCCAGCCCACAATCAAAATGCAGAAGTGGCCATTCTTGATGCTAACCATAAATTTGGTTCTTGCATATTTTATGAGAACCAGCATATATATATACGGCAGAAGTGGTGAAACTCTCCATTAGATAAAACCTGTAAATTGCTGTACTGAGGTAGTGATGAATTATGCCAGCACCTTTCCTGCTTGCTAATAAAGACAAAGACTGGACTGGAGATTCATAGAGAATTCTCCAAATAGAAAAAAAAAAACTTTTGTTCAGAAGTTTAGGGTTTTTTTTTTATATCATATATATATATATATATATATATATATATATATATATATATATATATATATATATATATATATATATATATATATATATATATATATATATATATATATATATATATATATATATATATATAGTATATATTATATAGATATATATTATATATAAATCTAATATATATATATATATATATATATATATATAGATATATATATATAGATTAATCAGATTTATATATAAGATGTATTAAAATAGAAAATGTTTTTTTTTTATTGTAACATTTTTTCACAGTTTTTCATTAGCAGCTTTGTTGAGTTTAAAAGATTTAAAAAATATTGCCAACCCCATTATTTTGAACAGTTGTGAATGTAATTTAAGTGGCAAACACACCAGCTGACTGGACCTGTAGTATTTTGTGAAATATTTCACATATTGTGCAAAATGATCATCAAATCATGGGTTGTAAATGTATGCGTGTTAGCAGTATTCACTGCTCTTAATGGATTTTGTCAGCATCACCTGTTACGGACGAATTGCTTATACTAAAATAATTTCCTTATTAATGAGCTTGTCTGTTGGTTTGGAGACTCTGTCTCATCTTTTCAGAAATATGGCTCTGAATAATGCTTTTGTGGATTTGATAAATTGTTTATCATGAAGGGAAATTCAATACTCTTCTAAAAACACTCTACTTAAACAAGAACTATGCACTATATGGAAACAGAAGTAGATTATTCAAATGAAGTGTTGCCATAGAAACCCACATGTCAGTGGTATCCCATAAATAACATGCTCACTGTAGCTTTAAGAGTCCATTTCTCACAATATGTTTTCTTCATTGCCTTACCCTTTATTTACAATCATTACTGTCTATACTGCATTTCTTTTGTTTTGTACCGATTTTCCAAGCCCCTTTTTTATCCCTCAGACTATGTTGTCCGTATCTGTATGCCAATGATGTACCATCTAGTCCTCTTAATCTCTCGGCTCAGACTCCATTATCAGACACTAATTATGCGGTAGCTAATGGAGGGGCTTGTGCTAATAGTGAGATTGAGGTGGGATTTATTTGGTGGAAACCTTAAGAGGGCAAGCAAAAGTGTAAAGCAAAGTGGTATATGAATAGCAATATAAGGCCTTGGGCAAGATATCAAGGTAATTGGTCACTTTATACAAACTGCAGAAGATTCATCTAACTGAAAATGTTGGTGACAAAATACTGTGCCTGAGTGATTATTTATTTTGATGCTATAAAGGAATACAAAAATTCAGTCATCATTTACTCAAGTCTCAATGACTGTGGACAACACAATGCAGACATTTTAGATGGCATGGCACAATCTGTTATGATCTTGTGATTAAATGGAAAGTGTTTCTCTATTGTCGCCCATCTTTCTCTTTCTCTCTTCTTTCTCTTTCTACTAAAGCTGGCAGTGGAAATGATCACTTCCTCCTTGGTAGCAATATAACTGTTGCAGTTCTGGGTATTGTCATTCCAATAGGTGAGTTTTACAGTTAATGCATTTTGAATTCAGCCTTGTTCACCTAGTAGATACACAGCTTTCGCTCTTCAGCTTAATGTGCGCTACTTGCTTTGGAGACACTTATTGGTGGTCTTAACTAGCCATTTATAAACTTACTGTTGCTCCGTTTATCTTAAAATTCAAGGTTAAATATAACTTCAGTGCTATCGACAGCATGCAAATTACTGGAAATACTTCTGGAAAACTCATTTAAGTTTGTTAAAACAAAGAAAAATGTGTGAACAGTATAGCTCTTAAAACAGTTCCATGATGGCATCAGTGTGGCAACACTATTTTCTTCACTTTACAAGCACATAATTCAGAAAACAAAACTTATCTTAATAATAAATATCTATTCTAAGAGATTACTTAGAATAAACTAGTAAAAGCTTTTTCATGGTTACATTACTTACAACACATGGTCATTCTAATCTGTCAGTTGTTATTCTGGCATGGTAAACCATGTTAAAGACACGCATCTAGTAAGTTTAGACATTTAGATGTGAATTATTTGTATGAATTTGGAATTGATTTTTATTGAAATAATTAAATGAAGTTGATTGTTGCCTCGAAACAACATTGTGCGATATTTGATGACATTTATTTTTAAGTCTGTGGCATTGGTTTAAAATGGTTTAACAGCTTTTGTCTGTTTTTTAACATTTACTTTTTGAGGAAATAGAAAAATGTATAGTCACTCAATGTCATTATAAATATTATATAAATAAACCTTTCTTTCAACTTGCCTATAAAGGATCTTCCCAAATATTATTTTCCCAAAATATTTTTTTTAGTAATGAGGACCATTTTATGCAAAAAAAAAAAAACATTCAACTTTTTAAACATTGCTTTCATAATGTTAATAAATGTTTCACTAGTCTGAATGTGGTTATATTTTAGCAGTTCCATATCTCGAAACTATTATCATGGTGCCGTACCTAGTCACCCCATAGACTTTTTGTAAGAGCTTTACTGTACATTACTCCATCCACAAATTCTGTTGATTTAGCTTAAATTGTATTTAAAATTAAAGAATTTGTTTCATATGTTACAGTATTTTACATTTAAAAAATGTGCTCTTTATGAAATTAGTGCTTTATAAATGGTTACTTTTGCTCCTGCAAAGAGAAGTGTCGCTCATGCATTTTGATTTTTGTGATCATTCTCAGTTAGTTTATATACATCATCCTTTTGACTGTTTGATTGAACTAAAAAAGTATATGTATATATAAAGTACAGTATATGTAAATGTATATATCTCAAAGTCTCTGTCAAAAGGACCTGATGGGCTTCATTGATTGTCTGAGCTGTGTCTGTTGAGTGGCTTAGTGGGATTGAATTGACCTGGTCTGTGCTCATATTCAAGTGACAGACACTAAGTGAAATACCTTTCCTCCAATTTTTTAAAAGCTCTGTGTTATTACGGTCACTCTGTGTCCACTCCTCTTATCTTAAAACTGTAACTTTTTTCTAAATGCTTTCTTTTATTGTAGTTTGAAAAAAAAAAAATAGACAGATTGCAATCCAAGTGTTTATAGCCAGACAATAGAACCTGAGTGATGGAGGAAAACACATCACGAGGAGGTCTCTGCAGCCCCCTCAGACAAAAGAGCAATTAGGGCGAACTTCCAGGGGACCAGAGCTGCCACGGCTGATCTTTTAAATTAGGGAAGGGGTTAGCCAGCCACACATGGTTATTAATTCACCCTGAATAGCAATGCTCTCCCCTCAGCCATTCGCATGTAGGCGTGTGTGTGCATACACACAGTCCAATTCGATTTCTCCTGGTCCCCTAAGACTCCTGCTTTCTCAATGAGCAGCATGTGAGCACCCCCTTCGCATATTCCACTAAGCCTGTGTTTGTGTGTGTGTGTGTGTGTGGTGAGAGAGTAAGTGAGTGGGAAAGGTATGTCTTTGGCAGCCCTAGTTCAAATATACATATCAGCTATTTTTAAAGTAGCTTTTTAAGTAGTTATTTTGATAGTGATCAGACTTCTTAAATTATGCATACTAACATTCAATACTTTGGGGTCAAGATTTTTCAATGTTTTTGAGAGAAGTCTTTATGCGAACCAATACAGTTGTTTAGTAAAAAAAAATAAAAAAAGAAACAGTATTTAAAATAATGATACAAAACAAGTCTGTTATTTTATATTCTAATTTATTTCTGTGATAGCGTCGCTGAATTTTTAGCTGCCTTTACTCTCTTCAGTGAGTAACTTCAATCTTATTATTATATATTTTAAAAAAACATCTGTGCTTAATAATTTTGTGGAAACAGTGATACGTTCTTCTAAAGATTATGTGATGAATAGAACGTTCAAAATAACAGCGTTTAGTTGAAATAGAAAGCTTTTGTAACATTATAAATGTATGTTTTTACCTTATTACTACCACATATTGCTTGCTATCTTTTTTATTGTATGTGAAACAATATGCATACTTAATTGTTGCCACATATCCTCACTGCATTGCATATTTAATTCAGTTATCAGAAATAAAATCCAGATTCTCCTAAACTCAATTTAATTGAACTTAGTTTATAATCATTTAATACTAAATTTGAATGCTTTAGATTTTGTTAACAGTGTTACAAAAACTGCAAACCCAGTAGAAAATAAACAAATTCAGACTCAAATTCTTTCTGAGATGAAGCACACCAACATTTCTTCACTGAACATTTGAAAAAAAAAAAAGTGAAAATTACTTAAGATTGTTTTTAAAAAAAAGTTTCATGCCCGATTTTACCCAAACCCTAATAATACATAAATTTATTTAGCATTTTTTTAATTAAATGTAAATGTTATACTGTCTTCAATGCATACAGAAAATCAACGTAAAGCACACAATATCCACATTGCTGATATATTATGAGCAGGATAGAAATATGCTCTTTTGAGCACTGCTATCATCTGAGAAATCAGTGGAATATTTTTAAACATATTTTTCTTATTCACCCCATATTTGCTGTTTTAGAAATGATTTAATAAAATCATTTGACCTTGGTCTGCCATGATGCACCTTAAGGTTTGAGTGAGTGAGCTTGTATATATGCGTGTGTCATTATGCGCTGCTCTGTGTCCCCTGGCTGTGTTAACGCCCCTGCCATATGTGTTGGCTGTGTGTTAAACGCATGCAGTTCCTATCCTTGCCACAGTGGTCATCGGCCTGATGTGTACCGGAGGTTACCTGGTGTGGCGCAACTGGAGGAGACGGAATACCAAGAGCATGAACTTCGATAACCCCGTTTACCGCAAGACCACGGAGGACGACGACGACAATCCACATCGGCCAGCAGCGAGCAGATCGGCCACGTCTACCCACCAGTGAGTGGCAGTGCCAGACAGCCATACCTAGCACTGCCACTGGGGGGCAGTATCCCAGACCCGGCAGCTCATTGGTACTCAGGGGCACCTATGCTGTCCAGTGCAAAGTGAACAAAGGGAGGAAGGCAATAGTGATAAAAACGCAGGCGGGGCCAAGACAAAAATCCCTAAGAGGGCATTATGATGCCTCTTTTCTCACTCATATTTCTACTCATAATTCACCACACATTTTCATTCAAATGTGTTTAATTCATTTGTGTACGGATTACCATGTGCAGTTTAATTAGTTGTCTGTTTGTTTCCCATAGGCTGCATTTTAAATCACATACTCTCCCAGTAGGTACTTTTTAAAATAAAATATATAGTTACGTAATGACCGTTAAAAATACCTTCTATATGAATGTGTGTAGTATGAATTTAACCTGGACATACTACATTCGCCACATTATCATTATTTTATGACCTACCAGCGTCAGTTGCTTTATTTCACTGCCATTCATAAATCCTCTCTCATGGCCTTTTGATGCACACTTCAGAATCTCGCTGGAAATAGAAGGCCATCATCACATACTGTTTTTCGCCCACTGTATAGTAGGGAAGTATGTTATTTTGGATGCAGCCATAGTCTTTTTCTCTCTTTTTTTCGTGTTTTGTGTGTAAAGCTTTAAATGCTTTCCATGTTTGAAAGCTTTGAAATCGTGCTCTCCTATTATTCCATAGTTGGTTTTGATTTTATTTTTTTAGTATAATTGTTTTAGGGATGAGCAATGAGCACCTTAAATGACTGGACAATCTTTTAATATTTTATAATTTATTTATTTATCTAGGTGTTTTGCTGTTTAGGTGTTATATTTATTTGGGCAATGAAATGATTCAATCATATATTCACGGGCCTAGGCTTTAATAGTAAACAGTTAGTCAGATGGAGGGATTATAACAGTGTGTGTTGAGCTTCTTGCGCTACAGTCGACATGTCAAGCACAAGCAGAGATAAAGACATCAGTCGTGTGGCAGCAACAGTGCGGGCCGCCCCAGTGGCATAACAGGATTCTCTCCAGCGCCCCACACGCCGCACTAGTCACAGTGTGTGTAGGGGGATCTGCATATCGGATGTTTCTCCTTCTCCATGGGCTTTCTCGTTGTTTTCTATATGTATTTATTTCTCTTGCTCTGTCTCTCAACACGTGTAACTGTTTTTTTATCTGCTCTCCGCAGCGCGTCGCGCTCGAGTCCTGACGATGACTGATTCCCCTGAGGGCGATTCTCGCTCTTGTTCTCTCATTCTCCGTCCCTGAATCCATGCATCCTTTAGTCCTACATCTCTCCTTCCATCAAGGAGATCGCATGAGACAATGCAGCAAGGCGCAGAGAGCCAAAAGGACACAAGCACTTGCTCTCCACAGCCAAGAGCTACAAACTGGGTTTGTCTTCTCTTAGTGTCTTTTTCAGCCCATAAATTCTCAGTCGGGCAATAATCACTAGTTCAACAATTACTACTAGCATCATTCCTTCTCTTTGTCAGTAGTAGTAGGCAGTGCTAATTAATGATGACTAACCTCATAGCTCATCATGTCCGTAGACTCTAACACTCTTTGGCTCTCCCGCTGCTCTCGTGCTGTAGATCTTTTAAAATTAGAAATAGTTGTATTACAGGTTAAGCTGGTTTGAGCTGAACCTGTTGAAGAGAATTGTGGGCAATCCACAAAAATGTCAGCATTGGAGATACATAGAAGTAAATTATGAAATAAAATGGAGGCATTAAACACAAATTCTGCTATGCAGCTGTTATGCATTCACCTAATCTAATAAATTAGTCTGTAATGTCCTCTCCTAATACTTCCAATGCCATGACTAGTGTTCCTTCATGTCTTCCATGGTCACTCAAATTCAGACTGGACCCACTGTCTGGAGATGAAGGGTTTCACCTCCCAACTTTGAGAGGCAATATATTTCCATATTTATTTATTTCACCAGCACTGGGTCTTCCATTTTTCTTAAGTTTCTAAGACCAACTAAAATCTTCCTGCCCAGGCAGGTTTATATCTCCAAAACCTCAGCTCAGGTCATCAATTTTTCTAAACTATTACCAGTTATCACTACAATCTGTGTGGTTTGTTATCACAAACACACTAATAAATACGGTAGGCAGGGTTTGATAATGGCTGAAATGCTGTTTGTTCATATCTACAGTCTAGATCGCTCCCTCTCAGACATGCAAAAACACGTGCGCACACACTCTCTTCCCTCTACCAAACACTAACGTGTCTTTTCCGCCCCTACATTCGTCATGCCTAGGGTAAAACTCTTTAGCATTTAGTATGCTGACAACAAGACACCGCCTGCCATATTGGGTGGCTTAATGGTGTGATAGATTAGAGTCGTAGATCAAAGCTTTGCTCCTCTCTTCAGCGCATGGCACAGGAAATGAGGAGTGCCTGAATATAGGCTTCCTGTACAAACTCTCTCCATGTGATGAATGAGCACATGGTTATTTCTGTATCACTGTCAGAAGGACACTGACTGATTGGACAGATGTTTAAAAAGAACAGGTTTTGATCCACCTATGCCGATATAAAACATCAAACCAGCCAGTTTTTTTTTTTTTTTTGCTGGTTCTAGTTAGGCTGATCAATTTTACTTGTTTAAAGGGGATTGAAAGATTAAAACAGTGGTTATTAACCTTTTCCCAGCAACGCCCTCTTATCTTCACTGAAAAAAATGTCAGTTTAATGTTGTGCATCTTTATTTTTAGTGATTCTTATTTTAATTGAGACTAATATACCTAAATTTGAGTAATTTTAAGGCTCACTGGAAGTTTGCCCCATTGTGGGCCTCCTGTCCCCTGGTTGAGAACCACTGTTTTAAAAAAGGCCATCCGAGCGTCATCAGATTTACACCAATTTAAACCAGCTAAAAACCATAGGCTGGATTTTCTGCAGGGATTAAAGCTTGGCATATGGCAGTATGTGTCTGTGTGGCGTTAGATCAGTTGCCCTTAATTGGAGACTTCCGAAAGGCACTGCTTGGTCCCTAAGATGCTTATGTTTGGTTCTGGCTCGCATGTGGGTGGTTTCGCATCTGGAGTGGTTCTTTGTTCCTGCCACCTTTGCTCCTCTCTGCTGTGATGAGGCATCTTATGTGCGGCGCTTGTCAAACACCGCTCCACATTTCAAAGAATCCTCCATTAAGTCACTGTTTTCCATTAGGAATAGAGATAGTGTGGGAGTTTTGTTGTTCAGGCTTTTGTCCTGGAGGATTAAAGAACTGAAGTTTTCTCGTTCTCTGAATACGGTGGACTTCCAGATGGGCTTGAGAAGACATGATTTGGAGATAACAGGCCTAATATCAATAATATAGTTTATTTGATGAATTTTCATTCATCCTTAACCATTCCTCATATCAAAAACTGTTTACAGTATGGAAAAATACGATAAAACTCAGTAAATAGTTGTTGTTGTTTTTTTGCTTTTGTTTTTATTCAAGTAATAACGTTTTTGATCACTTTTACATATATCAGTTCTGAAAATGTGAAACTTTAGTTTTTGATTCGAAAATCTCAGACTAGCAATACAGGGTAAACAAACTGCTTCATGTGCTTTTTCATAAATGTCAAGTCATAAATTATTTCATGATCATTTTCAGTTTGGTCTCTTCAGATGCACTCTGCTGAAAAACAAAAACTTTAAACTGGCTTAATCAAGTTTGCTTGTCTTATTAGCTCTGGTTTGCTGGTTTGATGACTGTAAGACAAGCTTTTCGTCCAGGTGAACTAACACGATGGGAGACCAAGACAAGGAAAAACAGCCTAAACTGGTTTTAGAGGGGTTTTGAGCACATTCATGCTGGTCATGCTGGGAGACCAGCTAAACAAACTGAAAACCAGCATAGCCAGACTGGAGGAACGGTTAAGACTAGCAAATAAGCTCAGGCTGTTTTAATCGCTGATTATTTTCCGAAGGGGAATCATGCACGTTTCTTTTTCCTGACCCCAACGTCATTGTTGTTATCAGGTGCTGCTCTAGAGTTAGCTAAAACAAAAACTTTTTATGGAAAACTTTGTTACATTTGAGCTCTCTAGCTTTCTACCAACTGATCTCTTGGCGTATTATAGTTTTGAATGCGTGGGACACATTTTTGAAAAATACATGCATGGTGTGATCACAGAAGGTTCTAGAACAGGCTTTTAGACCCTTTGGATTTTCTGCCTCTTTGTAGATAACAAGCAGTACTTTGTGCCCGTCGTCCATCATTCTTACTCTATGCATATGTAATGGCGAGTCCTGCCTTCCTATAGCACTGCAGGGACTCGCCACGCTGCTCCTTCAGCCCACTTCCACTGTGACTAACATTCGTGATGTCTGTAACTCCTCTTCATCACTCTCTACCCGTCATCCCCATCAGCCCGACAAGTAGGACATTGCTTTCGAAAGGGCTACCATTCTTTTCCAATGGACGATACGCTGGAACAGTGCTCTTTAGTTGAGGATCAATCGGGTCCTCCACACCAATGGTAACATTCCCGTCTGTTTTCTTTGTGACCCCCTAATGTGAGATCATGTTGACATGATGTATATTACTTGAAGAACTGTTGATTTTTTTGTATGGTTTGTAGGTGTTCAATTTTAGGGGAGGGGGAAGGAGGGCATGTCATTACCGTCATTCGAGGAAACGTGTGTCCCGGTCATTCCGTGGTTGTTTGGAGACATTTTGTACGCTGTTTGTTGCACAAACTTTTCAAGAAGCCTTCTGCACTGTGTAAATGATTACATAGGATGGGGGAAGGATGACCGTTACAGTCAAATGAGTCTGAATCATGATTTGTAAATATGTTTTCATACAGTGAAACTTTTGATAAGGTTTTAAACATTTCTTGTAAAAAGAAGATGTGTATATTAGTCTCCTGGATGAAAAAGAGTGTAGACCATACATGGATTTATTTGTACTCAAGAGCACTGGATTTATTTACTACTTGATTGTAACTAAAACTTAATAATCTGCCAAAGTGTTTTCATTTTATTTTTCTCTTACTACTGGTCTGAGTTTTTATTTTTGCTTTTTAACCGTAAAGATTGCAGAAGTAGTGTTTAATTTGTGTTTGTACATTTATTTAATAGATCAATTAAATTGTAATTCTATTTAATAGGTTACACTCAGTGGTGAAAGAGAGGGTTAGTTTAATTTATTGGTGCCTTGTTTGTGTTCATGTATATTTTCCAATAATGTCTTGTTTTGTTTGCGTTTCTCGTGTGTGTCCGTGGGTTGAAGGTGGTGGGAATGAGAGGGTGTTTTAACGGTAGCTAAATTATACTTACATGGAATATCTGTACTGTATGCCAAAATGGTCTCACTCACGTTTCTATGAAATTCAAGTTGTTGATAAATATCTATATATTGATATATTAAATTGTTTAAAAATCTTTTTTGCTCTTTGTCTCCTTCCTTAGCATTTTTACAACAGCTCTCAGTTGTTTGTGGTATTGATCAAATGATGTAGAGTTTTCTGTTATCTTTTGTTCTCTGCATGAATTCACTGTTTCCTCAGTATGTCGACACTGCAGTTATGGGTGGCTCTGTGCCTGGTAATGGAAGAGGAACTCCCCCCGTCAGGTGTCACGCTGTGATTTTGCTAATGTCTGCGGTGAGTATTAGCCTCCAGGGAGACTTATATAAAATGGGGAAACTGCCTGAACTCCCAGTGGCTGCCACTAATGGTGGCCAGATTTGATAGATGTGATTTTTCCAGTTGCCATGATGTTAAAGGGAGAGTGCGCTCCAAAAATTGTAATCCTGTAATCGTTTACTCGTCCTCATGCGGTTCCAACACACACACAAATAAATATTTGAAAGAATATTACACAAAATAACGCCATAGGAAAGCGCTAACCAACCAGTGCAATGAATGGCTGTGGCTGAGTGAGTCCCATGCGTTTTCCCCATGGTTTTCCCACCAGCGGAGCAAGTTGATATATTAAACTTTTGCCGTAGCCGGTCGTCAAAACTCTAAACACATTTTCCTTTTTTAAGAATGACTTAAGTGACATTATCTTAACTCCAAGTCATCCGAGTCACGGCCAAAGCCGAATTCGAAAGACCGCTGTTCGCCAGCTGCCTCTTGTTTGTTTTCAAGTATCAGGGAAATCGCCTATGGAAATCACGGCGCAGAACCGCCACAACTCTGCCGTCATTGTGTTAAGCCCGCCCACCAACTCTATACACGATGTGATTGGCCTGACCAGAGTTTGGCAACTCTCCGAAAGTCAACGGAGAGTTGCTAGACCACACTTTGCTGCAAAATAATTTTTGCTGCCGCTAGGGTGCGTCTAGATTTCTAGGCTAGTACACACACACACAATCCTGGGCAAAACAAAATGGTTCAAAAGCTCAAAATGGTTAAACACAAAGCTTTTCATTGTCTTAACCACAAATTATTGGTCATGAAATGAGTTAAATTTAGCCATCAGGCTCATGTTTTGGCCTGGTCAGAGTCCATTTGAACCCTATGGTGAATATTTGGTGTTGCATTAAACTGACTGTCCAGCTAACTGGGACACATTTTTCAACAACTAAATGAACTGTTTGAAGCCATTAACATTGAGTGGAAAGACACTGAGACTTCTTCCTGTAAAAAAAAAAAAAAAAACTCTGCACGGTTACCTAGTTTAAATATTTGAAGAAAACAAAAGGCTATTCCATGCTACATTACTTTACAGTATTTGTGCAATTCTTGCTAATTCCCTGACCAGGGTTTGAGATTAAAATGGTTGATACCATTACAAAGCCATTTTTTGCTTGTGGTGTGATTTCCCCTAGTGGTTTTGGCTCAGCGAATGGCTTTAAATTTTTAAATCCCCATGGGAAAAATACTTACGGAATCAAGGCTGCTTAAAACAAGGGTGGACACTGTTGCTCTCTGTGGTGTAAGACCTGATATTGAGGAATGCAGCTGTTTTCAGCAGTTCAGTTATCAGCGGCAGCTCACAATGGTTTGCGCAATGGACTAAAGCTCTTCTATCCAAGTGGATTTGTCCTACAGTAGGGAGTGTGCACCCTGGTTCATCTCTACTTACTGTAGCCATACCTATTTATCATTCCCTTTGTTGTTTCGGTTACTACAAAGACAGTCCTCAAAGATCATTTAATCTTGTTATTCGTATCTATAAAATATTCATTTCTTCCCAATCCCTAATCACTAGTCTCCCTCAAGAACTGAAAACGAGAACAGTGTCTTCCTCGTCTTCCAACTTTATTTTAGCATGGCGGATGACATTTAGCACTCCCTCCCACTGTGTGAACATCCAATTATTATGCAGCCAGTCCAACTGGGGCAAAGGGAGCTGGGTCTGTCTGTGTCATCTGTCTGGGTGAAAGAGGGACAGAGCATTCGCTAAAAGCTATTAAGACTTAATTACTGCTAGAAATGCATTCTTGTACCTAGGAGTGTGTTGTTCACAAATAAACAAGGATCTGGAGAAAGGGCATGGAAAGCATGGAGGTAATACTGATTAGGATGGGGAAATTAGCAGTTGAGTTTGGGATTAAAACCCAATATGCTGCTGTTCCTGCTTCCCTCCTTCTTGCTTTTTTGTTAAAGGGACCGTGCACTCAAAAATGTAATTACCCTTTTGTCATTCCAATCCTGTGTTATTTACTTCTGTGGAACACACATAGGAGAAATGCTACTATGAATGGAGACAGAAGCTTTAAATTGGATTTAATCCGTGCAATGTGTAATCAAAATATAATTTAATATATTTTAATATATATTAATATATAATATCATTTAATCAACTTAAACCCCGCCCCTATAAGCTCACACTCATCTTTCTTCATTTCTGGACATCTAATCAACACCAATGCAAAGAACCAGGTTCTGCTCTACTTTTTAATAGTTCATCACATTCAGATCTTTATCAAAAAAAAAAGCAGAAGAAAAGATGTTGCTACTTTTGTTTCATGGTGCCTATTTGTGAACATCATCCAACCTGTCTGCTTAGTGTTTTCATGAGACAAATGGTGATGCCAAATTTGTGAATGAATCATTGTTTTGAGTTTATCAGTGTATGGTTTGCAAAACCAGTCTGAATTTGTTCACATTTCTGACCGGTTTGGATCTGAATAGCACCGACTCTATAATTACTTAGAATTTGGTCAGTTTCTCAGACAAAAAGATCCTGTCTGTGCCTGTAGTAGTAGTGTGAATTATTCATAATTTTTTAGTTCAACAGAAGAGTAGCCTAAATGATCGAATTTTCATCTACTATTTTGCCGTACCATCTCATCAATGCGGTAGCCTAATCTATATGTAGGCTATATATCAGATATGTACTTTTGCTGGACTATTTTTTTTTCTCCTGACTAAAATAAAACGTCTCCTCGTCTGGTATTCTCTCGCAATGCTTCCTCAGTCACTTCTTCCTTGTTCATGTGCTTCAAGTCTCACATCTTTTTGACGTGTGTCGGCACTACTGTTTTATTCTGTTTCGTAGTGAATTACTCTTGCAGTGTGAGTGGAGGAGCCCGCAGCTGAGGGATCTCCGACAACAAGTGTTCCCCAGAGAGCCGCAATCAGACAAGTCTGTAGAGCAAAGCTGCAATGCTATTGTGAAGCCAAACCATAAACTGAGTTTAGTATTCCAGGAACATTGCAGTAGCCTAGCGGTCTTCATACACACGCACTTATGTTCAGATTTTGTTCAGCTCAATATACGAAGACCGAGGCCTTCGTACTGCACAACTTGATATCATTAATAAGGCTATTTCATGTGGCTCGCTCGAAATTAAAAAATAAATAAATACGTTTTGCAGTAGCCTAAGTCGAGCAAATTATTAATTGTAAGTGTTAATCGTTTGTTATTCAGCCTTTAAATATTTTTGGGAACCACATGAGGTGAGTAAAATTTTAATTCTGTATTTTTCATGTCTTAGGGTGATGCTAAGATTGCATGGTGTTCATGTCTTCATCATGGCCATTTCGCCTATAGTCTAGAAATGATTGTTTATTTTTGTTTCCAGTTGTAGGAGCAACACTGACACCTGCTGTACAGCCATATGAATACGCCACAATCAAACGCTCTGGGACCACATGACCAATTCAATTATATTTCATATGGCAAGCCGTTTTAACTTAACCCCCTCAGACCTGAATTATGTTTTATTTTCTGAAAAATATAAAAGTACATCAGGTCAAAAACAGGTGTCTTTCCCAAAAATGTACCAACATGAAATCAATTATTAAACATAAAATTTGTTGGTCTATATAAGCTTTTTCTCAAGGTCAAAAAAAAAATCCAGCAGTATACCATTTCAACTGTAATTTTGAGGTTTTTGTTTTACAGATTGCACATTGTTTGTAACAAACTAAATATCTTCGAATCAATCAATCTGGTCATATTAGAGTCATTTTCTGTGTGGATCGTTCTTTTTTAGAACAAAAACCTAAACATTATAACATTACAACTTTAATCGTAAGGTTTTTCCTTTATATATTGCACATTTGTTTATTCATAACAAAAATGAACCTAGGAATCAATTAATGCATTCATGTTAGAGTCATTTCCTGTGTGCATCCTGTGTTTTCTTGTATTTTTACAGCAGGACGGTTGCCAGCAAGTCACTGTATTTCGATTTCCAGTAACTCTAGATAGTCTAAGGCTGAAAAAAAGGTCCATTCCGTCCTTGGGCCGTAGGCAAACGGGACGTGGGTTGACGGACGAGTGCGCCGCCCCCGAAATTTCGGGGACCGGTCGACGGCGAAAAGATCAGAGAAACTCAAAATTTTGACGCGAAAAACTCAAAGGGTCTCGAGCTTTTCGAGTGCAAAAGAAATTCTTCTTGAAACTCTGGATTCTGATAGAGGGCCATGAGACTTAGACCTGAGTGCAAAAATGGAGGCTCTAGACCCTTCCAGAGCTGAGATATTGAGATATTTATAATGGCATAAATCCAGAAAAAAACAACAGGGGTACCCCTGTCATTTTTTCTTCAGGTCAAAATTTTGAGTTTCTCTGATCTTCTTGAAACTCTGGATTCTGATAGAGGGCCATGAGACTTAGACCTGAGTGCAAAAATGGAGGCTCTAGACCCTTCCAGAGCTGAGATATTGAGATATTTATAATGGCATAAATCCCAGAAAAAAACGACAGGGGTACCCCTGTCATTTTTTTTTTTTTTGGGTCGAAAATGTTGAGTTTTCTCTGATCTTCTTGAAACTCTGGATTCTGATAGAGGGCCATGAGACTTAGACCTGAGTGCAAAAATGGAGGCTCTAGACCCTTCCAGAGCTGAGATATTGAGATATTTATAATGGCATAAATCCCAGAAAAAACGACAGGGGTACCCCTGTCATTTTTTTTTTTTTTGGGTCAAAATTTTTGAGTTTCTCTGATCTTCTTGAAACTCTGGATTCTGATAGAGGGCCATGAGACTTAGACCTGAGTGCAAAAATGGAGGCTCTAGACCCTTCCAGAGCTGAGATATTGAGATATTTATAATGGCATAAATCCCAGAAAAAAATGACAGGGGTACCCCTGTCATTTTTTTTTTTGGGTCAGAAATTTTGAGTTTCTCTGATCTTCTTGAAACTCTGGATTCTGATAGAGGGCCATGAGACTTAGACCTGAGTGCAAAAATGGAGGCTCTAGACCCTTCCAGAGCTGAGATATTGAGATATTTATAATGGCATAAATCCCAGAAAAAAACGACAGGGGTACCCCTGTCATTTTTTTTTTTTGGGTCAAAATTTTTAGTTTCTCTGATCTTCTTGAAACTCTGGATTCTGATAGAGGGCCATGAGACTTAGACCTGAGTGCAAAAATGGAGGCTCTAGACCCTTCCAGAGCTGAGATATTGAGATATTTATAATGGCATAAATCCAGAAAAAAACAACAGGGGTACCCCTGTCATTTTTATTATTTTGGGGTCAAAATTTTGAGTTTCTCTGATCTTCTTGAAACTCTGGATTCTGATAGAGGGCCATGAGACTTAGACCTGAGTGCAAAAATGGAGGCTCTAGACCCTTCCAGAGCTGAGATATTGAGATATTTATAATGGCATAAATCCCAGAAAAAAACGACAGGGGTACCCCTGTCATTTTTTGGGGTGGGTCAAAATGTTGAGTTTCTCTGATCTTCTTGAAACTCTGGATTCTGATAGAGGGCCATGAGACTTAGACCTGAGTGCAAAAATGGAGGCTCTAGACCCTTCCAGAGCTGAGATATTGAGATATTTATAATGGCATAAATCCCAGAAAAAAACGACAGGGGTACCCCTGTCATTTTTTTTTTTTTTTGGGTCAAAATTTTGAGTTTCTCTGATCTTCTTGAAACTCTGGATTCTGATAGAGGGCCATGAGACTTAGACCTGAGTGCAAAAATGGAGGCTCTAGACCCTTCCAGAGCTGAGATATTGAGAATATTTATAATGGCATAAATCCCAGAAAAAAACGACAGGGGTACCCCTGTCATTTTTTTTTGGGGGGGTCAAAAATTTTGAGTTTCTCTGATCTTCTTGAAACTCTGGATTCTGATAGAGGGCCATGAGACTTAGACCTGAGTGCAAAAATGGAGGCTCTAGACCCTTCCAGAGCTGAGATATTGAGATATTTATAATGGCATAAATCCCAGAAAAAAACGACAGGGGTACCCCTGTCATTTTTTTTTTTTTGGGTCAAAATTTTGAGTTTCTCTGATCTTCTTGAAACTCTGGATTCTGATAGAGGGCCATGAGACTTAGACCTGAGTGCAAAAATGGAGGCTCTAGACCCTTCCAGAGCTGAGATATTGAGATATTTATAATGGCATAAATCCCAGAAAAAAACGACAGGGGTACCCCTGTCATTTTTTATTTTTTTGGGTCAAAATTTTGAGTTTCTCTGATCTTCTTGAAACTCTGGATTCTGATAGAGGGCCATGAGACTTAGACCTGAGTGCAAAAATGGAGGCTCTAGACCCTTCCAGAGCTGAGATATTGAGATATTTATAATGGCATAAATCCCAGAAAAAAACGACAGGGGTACCCCTGTCATTTTTTTTTTGGGGTCAAAATTTTGAGTTTCTCTGATCTTCTTGAAACTCTGGATTCTGATAGAGGGCCATGAGACTTAGACCTGAGTGCAAAAATGGAGGCTCTAGACCCTTCCAGAGCTGAGATATTGAGATATTTATAATGGCATAAATCCCAGAAAAAAACGACAGGGGTACCCCTGTCATTTTTTTTTTTGGGGTCAAAATTTTGAGTTTCTCTGATCTTCTTGAAACTCTGGATTCTGATCAGAGGGCCATGAGACTTAGACCTGAGTGCAAAAATGGAGGCTCTAGACCCTTCCAGAGCTGAGATATTGAGATATTTATAATGGCATAAATCCAGAAAAAAACGACAGGGGTACCCCTGTCATTTTTTTTGGGGGGGTCAAAATTTTGATTTTCTCTGATCTTCTTGAAACTCTGGATTCTGATAGAGGGCCATGAGACTTAGACCTGAGTGCAAAAATGGAGGCTCTAGACCCTTCCAGAGCTGAGATATTGAGATATTTATAATGGCATAAATCCCAGAAAAAAACGACAGGGGTACCCCTGTCATTTTTTTTTGGGTTGGGTCAAAATTTTGAGTTTCTCTGATCTTCTTGAAACTCTGGATTCTGATAGAGGGCCATGAGACTTAGACCTGAGTGCAAAAATGGAGGCTCTAGACCCTTCCAGAGCTGAGATATTGAGATATTTATAATGGCATAAATCCCAGAAAAAAACGACAGGGGTACCCCTGTCATTTTTTTTGGGGGGTCAAAATTTTGAGTTTCTCTGATCTTCTTGAAACTCTGGATTCTGATAGAGGGCCATGAGACTTAGACCTGAGTGCAAAAATGGAGGCTCTAGACCCTTCCAGAGCTGAGATATTGAGATATTTATAATGGCATAAATCCCAGAAAAAAACGACAGGGGTACCCCTGTCATTTTTTTTTTGGGGTGGGTCAAAATTTTGAGTTTCTCTGATCTTCTTGAAACTCTGGATTCTGATAGAGGGCCATGAGACTTAGACCTGAGTGCAAAAATGGAGGCTCTAGACCCTTCCAGAGCTGAGATATTGAGATATTTATAATGGCATAAATCCCAGAAAAAAACGACAGGGGTACCCCTGTCATTTTTTTTGGGGGGTCAAAATTTTGAGTTTCTCTGATCTTCTTGAAACTCTGGATTCTGATAGAGGGCCATGAGACTTAGACCTGAGTGCAAAAATGGAGGCTCTAGACCCTTCCAGAGCTGAGATATTGAGATATTTATAATGGCATAAATCCAGAAAAAAACGACAGGGGTACCCCTGTCATTTTTTTTGGGGGGGTCAAAATTTTGAGTTTCTCTGATCTTCTTGAAACTCTGGATTCTGATAGAGGGCCATGAGACTTAGACCTGAGTGCAAAAATGGAGGCTCTAGACCCTTCCAGAGCTGAGATATTGAGATATTTATAATGGCATAAATCCCAGAAAAAAACGACAGGGGTACCCCTGTCATTTTTTTTTGGGGGGGTCAAAATTTTGAGTTTCTCTGATCTTCTTGAAACTCTGGATTCTGATAGAGGGCCATGAGACTTAGACCTGAGTGCAAAAATGGAGGCTCTAGACCCTTCCAGAGCTGAGATATTGAGATATTTATAATGGCATAAATCCCAGAAAAAACGACAGGGGTACCCCTGTCATTTTTTTGGGGGGGTCAAAATTTTGAGTTTCTCTGATCTTCTTGAAACTCTGGATTCTGATAGAGGGCCATGAGACTTAGACCTGAGTGCAAAAATGGAGGCTCTAGACCCTTCCAGAGCTGAGATATTGAGATATTTATAATGGCATAAATCCCAGAAAAAAACGACAGGGGTACCCCTGTCATTTTTTTGTTTTTTGGGTCAAAATTTTGAGTTTCTCTGATCTTCTTGAAACTCTGGATTCTGATAGAGGGCCATGAGACTTAGACCTGAGTGCAAAAATGGAGGCTCTAGACCCTTCCAGAGCTGAGATATTGAGATATTTATAATGGCATAAATCCCAGAAAAAAACGACAGGGGTACCCCTGTCATTTTTTTTTTTTTTGGGTCAAAATTTTGAGTTTCTCTGATCTTCTTGAAACTCTGGATTCTGATAGAGGGCCATGAGACTTAGACCTGAGTGCAAAAATGGAGGCTCTAGACCCTTCCAGAGCTGAGATATTGAGATATTTATAATGGCATAAATCCCAGAAAAAAACGACAGGGGTACCCCTGTCATTTTTTTTTTTTGGGGTCAAAATTTTGAGTTTCTCTGATCTTCTTGAAACTCTGGATTCTGATAGAGGGCCATGAGACTTAGACCTGAGTGCAAAAATGGAGGCTCTAGACCCTTCCAGAGCTGAGATATTGAGATATTTATAATGGCATAAATCCCAGAAAAAAACGACAGGGGTACCCCTGTCATTTTTTATTATTTTTGGGTCAAAATTTTGAGTTTCTCTGATCTTCTTGAAACTCTGTATTCTGATAGAGGGCCATGAGACTTAGACCTGAGTGCAAAAATTGAGGCTCTAGACCCTTCCAGAGCTGAGATATGAGATATTATAATGGCATAAATCCCAGAAAAAACGACAGGGGTACCCCTGTCATTTTTTTTTTTTGGGGGGGGGGGGTCAAAATTTTGAGTTTCTCTGATCTTCTTGAAACTCTGGATTCTGATAGAGGGCCATGAGACTTAGACCTGAGTGCAAAAATGGAGGCTCTAGACCCTTCCAGAGCTGAGATATTGAGATATTTATAATGGCATAAATCCCAGAAAAAAACGACAGGGGTACCCCTGTCATTTTTTTTTGGGTCAAAATTTTGATTTTCTCTGATCTTCTTGAAACTCTGGATTCTGATAGAGGGCCATGAGACTTAGACCTGAGTGCAAAAATGGAGGCTCTAGAACCTTCCAGAGCTGAGATATTGAGATATTTATAATGGCATAAATCCCAGAAAAAACGACAGGGGTACCCCTGTCATATTGCTGAGATATTGAGATATTTATAATGGCATAAATCCCAGAAAAAAACGACAGGGGTACCCCTGTCATTTTGTATTATTTTTGGGTCAAAATTTTGAGTTTCTCTGATCTTCTTGAAACTCTGGATTCCTGATAGAGGGCCATGAGACTTAGACCTGAGTGCAAAAATGGAGGCTCAAGACCCTTCCAGAGCTGAGATATTGAGATATTTATAATGGCATAAATCCCAGAAAAAAACGACAGGGGTACCCCTGTCATTTTTTTTCGGATTTATGCCATTATGATATCTAGCTGAAGATTCTTGAGCCCATTTTTGCACTCGCTAGTCTCTCATGGCCCTTGGGATTGGGAGTTTTAGAGACATCGAGGGACTGTGATTTTGAGCCAAAAAATAATCAAAATGACGGGGTACCCCTGTCGTCGATTTATGCCATTATAAATATCAATATCTCAGCGATATGACAGCTTTTTCCTGTCGCTTTTTTCTGGGGATTATGCCGATTTTATGAATATCTCAATATCTCAGCTCTGAAGGTCTCGAGCCTCATTTTGCACTCAGGTCTAAGTCTCATGGCCCTCTATCAGAATCCAGAGTTTCAAGAAAGATCAGAGAAATCAAAATTTTGACCCCCCCCAAAAAAAAATGACAGGGGTACCCCTTGTATTTTTTCTGGGATTTATGCCATTATAAATATCTCAATATCTCAGCTCTGGAAGGGTCTAGAGCCTCCATTTTTGCACTCAGGTCTAAGTCTCATGGCCCTCTATCAGAATCCAGAGTTTCGAGAAGATCAGAGAAACTCAAAATTCTGACCCAAAAAAAAAATGACAGGGGTACCCCTGTCGTTTTTTCTGGATTTATGCCATTATAAATATCTCAATATCTCAGCTCTGGAAGGGTCTAGAGCCTCCATTTTTGCACTCAGGTCTAAGTCTCATGGCCCTCTATCAGAATCCAGAGTTTCAAGAAGATCAGAGAAACTCAAAATTTTGACCCCCCACAAAAAAAATGACAGGGGTACCCCTGTCGTTTTTTTTCTGGGATTTATGCCATTATAAATATCTCAATATCTCAGCTCTGGAAGGGTCTAGAGCCTCCATTTTTGCACTCAGGTCTAAGTCTCATGGCCCTCTATCAGAATCCAGAGTTTCAAGAAGATCAGAGAAACTCAAAATTTTGACCCCCAAAAAAAAAAATGACAGGGGTACCCCTGTCGTTTTTTTCTGGGATTTATGCCATTATAAATATCTCAATATCTCAGCTCTGGAAGGGTCTAGAGCCTCCATTTTTGCACTCAGGTCTAAGTCTCATGGCCCTCTATCAGAATCCAGAGTTTCAAGAAGATCAGAGAAACTAAAAATTTTGACCCCCCAAAAAAAAAATGACAGGGGTACCCCTGTCGTTTTTTCTGGGATTTATGCCATTATAAATATCTCAATATCTCAGCTCTGGAAGGGTCTAGAGCCTCCATTTTTGCACTCAGGTCTAAGTCTCATGGCCCTCTATCAGAATCCAGAGTTTCAAGAAGATCAGAGAAACTCAAAATTTTGACCCAAAAAAAAATGACAGGGGTACCCCTGTCGTTTTTTCTGGGATTTATGCCATTATAAATATCTCAATATCTCAGCTCTGGAAGGGTCTAGAGCCTCCATTTTTGCACTCAGGTCTAAGTCTCATGGCCCTCTATCAGAATCCAGAGTTTCAAGAAGATCAGAGAAACTCAAAATTTTTGACCCAAAAAAAAATGACAGGGGTACCCTGTCTTGACTTTTCTGGGATTTATGCCATTATAAATATCTCAATATCTCAGCTCTGGAAGGGTCTAGAGCCTCCATTTTTGCACTCAGGTCTAAGTCTCATGGCCCTCTATCAGAATCCAGAGTTTCGAGAAGATCAGAGAAACTCAAAATTTTGACCCCCAAAAAAAAAAAATGACAGGGGTACCCCTGTCGTTTTTCTGGATTTATGCCATTATAAATATCTCAATATCTCAGCTCTGGAAGGGTCTGAGAGCCTCCATTTTGCACTCAGGTCTAAGTCTCATGGCCCTCTATCAGGAATCCAGAGTTTCAAGAAGATCAGAGAAACTCAAAATTTTGACCCCCCAAAAAAAATGACAGGGGTACCCCTGTCTTTTTTTCTGGGATTTATGCCATTATAAATATCTCAATATCTCAGCTCTGGAAGGGTCTAGAGCCTCCATTTTTGCACTCAGGTCTAAGTCTCATGGCCCTCTATCAGAATCCAGAGTTTCAAGAAGATCAGAGAAACTCAAAATTTTGACGCCCCCAAAAAAAAATGACAGGGGTACCCCTGTCGTTTTTTCTGGGATTTATGCCATTATAAATATCTCAATATCTCAGCTCTGGAAGGGTCTGAGAGCCTCCATTTTTGCACTCAGGTCTAAGTCTCATGGCCCTCTATCAGAATCCAGAGTTTCAAGAAGATCAGAGAAACTCAAAATTTTGACCCCCCAAAAAAAAAAATGACAGGGGTACCCCTGTCGTTTTTTCTGGGATTTATGCCATTATAAATATCTCAATATCTCAGCTCTGGAAGGGTCTAGAGCCTCCATTTTTGCACTCAGGTCTAAGTCTCATGGCCCTCTATCAGAATCCAGAGTTTCAAGAAGATCAGAGAAACTCAAAATTTTGACCCCCCAAAAAAATGACAGGGGTACCCCTGTCTTTTTTTCTGGGATTTATGCCATTATAAATATCTCAATATCTCAGCTCTGGAAGGGTCTAGAGCCTCCATTTTTGCACTCAGGTCTAAGTCTCATGGCCCTCTATCAGAATCCAGAGTTTCAAGAAGATCAGAGAAACTCAAAATTTTGACCCCAAAAAAAAAAATGACAGGGGTACCCCTGTCTTTTTTTCTGGGATTTATGCCATTATAAATATCTCAATATCTCAGCTCTGGAAGGGTCTAGAGCCTCCATTTTTGCACTCAGGTCTAAGTCTCATGGCCCTCTATCAGGAATCCAGAGTTTCAAGAAGATCAGAGAAACTCAAAAATTTTGACCCCCAAAAAAAAAAATGACAGGGGTACCCCTGTCTTTTTTTCTGGGATTTATGCCATTATAAATATCTCAATATCTCAGCTCTGGAAGGGTCTAGAGCCTCCATTTTTGCACTCAGGTCTAAGTCTCATGGCCCTCTATCAGAATCCAGAGTTTCAAGAAGATCAGAGAAACTCAAAATTTTGACCCAAAAAAAAAATGACAGGGGTACCCCTGTCTTTTTTTCTGGGATTTATGCCATTATAAATATCTCAATATCTCAGCTCTGGAAGGGTCTAGAGCCTCCATTTTTGCACTCAGGTCTAAGTCTCATGGCCCTCTATCAGAATCCAGAGTTTCAAGAAGATCAGAGAAAGTCAAAATTTTGACCCCCAAAAAAAAAATGACAGGGGTACCCCTGTCTTTTTTTCTGGGATTTATGCCATTATAAATATCTCAATATCTCAGCTCTGGAAGGGTCTAGAGCCTCCATTTTTGCACTCAGGTCTAAGTCTCATGGCCCTCTATCAGAATCCAGAGTTTCAAGAAGATCAGAGAAAGTCAAAATTTTGACCCCCAAAAAAAAAATGACAGGGGTACCCCTGTCTTTTTTTCTGGGATTTATGCCATTATAAATATCTCAATATCTCAGCTCTGGAAGGGTCTAGAGCCTCCATTTTTGCACTCAGGTCTAAGTCTCATGGCCCTCTATCAGAATCCAGAGTTTCAAGAAGATCAGAGAAACTCAAAATTTTGACCCAAAAAAAAAAATGACAGGGGTACCCCTGTCTTTTTTTCTGGGATTTATGCCATTATAAATATCTCAATATCTCAGCTCTGGAAGGGTCTAGAGCCTCCATTTTTGCACTCAGGTCTAAGTCTCATGGCCCTCTATCAGAATCCAGAGTTTCAAGAAGATCAGAGAAACTCAAAATTTTTGACCCCAAAAAAAAAAAAAATGACAGGGGTACCCCTGTCGTTTTTTTCTGGGATTTATGCCATTATAAATATCTCAATATCTCAGCTCTGGAAGGGTCTAGAGCCTCCATTTTTGCACTCAGGTCTAAGTCTCATGGCCCTCTATCAGAATCCAGAGTTTCAAGAAGATCAGAGAAACTCAAAATTTTGACCCACCAAAAAAAAAATGACAGGGGTACCCCTGTCGTTTTTTCTGGATTTATGCCATTATAAATATCTCAATATCTCAGCTCTGGAAGGGTCTAGAGCCTCCATTTTTGCACTCAGGTCTAAGTCTCATGGCCCTCTATCAGAATCCAGAGTTTCAAGAAGATCAGAGAAACTCAAAATTTTGACCCCCCCAAAAAAAATGACAGGGGTACCCCTGTCGTTTTTTTCTGGGATTTATGCCATTATAAATATCTCAATATCTCAGCTCTGGAAGGGTCTAGAGCCTCCATTTTTGCACTCAGGTCTAAGTCTCATGGCCCTCTATCAGAATCCAGAGTTTCAAGAAGATCAGAGAAAGTCAAAATTTTGACCCCCAAAAAAAAATGACAGGGGTACCCCTGTCGTTTTTTCTGGGATTTATGCCATTATAAATATCTCAATATCTCAGCTCTGGAAGGGTCTAGAGCCTCCATTTTTGCACTCAGGTCTAAGTCTCATGGCCCTCTATCAGAATCCAGAGTTTCAAGAAGATCAGAGAAAGCTCAAAATTTTTGACCCCAAAAAAAAAAAATGACAGGGGTACCCCTGTCTTTTTTTTCTGGGATTTATGCCATTATAAATATCTCAATATCTCAGCTCTGGAAGGGTCTAGAGCCTCCATTTTTGCACTCAGGTCTAAGTCTCATGGCCCTCTATCGGAATCCAGAGTTTCAAGAAGATCAGAGAAAGTCAAAATTTTGACCCCAAAAAAAAAAATGACAGGGGTACCCCTGTCTTTTTTTCTGGGATTTATGCCATTATAAATATCTCAATATCTCAGCTCTGGAAGGGTCTAGAGCCTCCATTTTTGCACTCAGGTCTAAGTCTCATGGCCCTCTATCAGAATCCAGAGTTTCAAGAAGATCAGAGAAAGTCAAAATTTTGACCCCCCCAAAAAATGACAGGGGTACCCCTGTCTTTTTTTCTGGGATTTATGCCATTATAAATATCTCAATATCTCAGCTCTGGAAGGGTCTAGAGCCTCCATTTTTGCACTCAGGTCTAAGTCTCATGGCCCTCTATCGGAATCCAGAGTTTCAAGAAGATCAGAGAAAGTCAAAATTTTGACCCCAAAAAAAAAAAATGACAGGGGTACCCCTGTCTTTTTTCTGGGATTTATGCCATTATAAATATCTCAATATCTCAGCTCTGGAAGGGTCTAGAGCCTCCATTTTTGCACTCAGGTCTAAGTCTCATGGCCCTCTATCAGAATCCAGAGTTTCAAGAAGATCAGAGAAACTCAAAATTTTGACCCAAAAAAAAAAATGACAGGGGTACCCCTGTCTTTTTTCTGGGATTTATGCCATTATGAATATCTCAATATCTCAGCTCTGGAAGGGTCTAGAGCCTCCATTTTTGCACTCAGGTCTAAGTCTCATGGCCCTTATCAGAATCCAGAGTTTCAAGAAATTTTTGCACCAAAAAAAGTTGGACCTTTAAGCTTTCAATTCAAATTTTGAGTTTCTCTGATCTTCACCAATAAAGCCGACCCCCGAAAATTTAAAAAGGCAGGGCCACGCTGATGACCAACCCGCAATCCCGATTGCTCGAGCCCAAGGGGCAAAAATGTTGAGCGGTTCCTCTAGAGTTACTGAAGAAGTGAAATGCGTGACTTGTGGCAACCATATATGTAAAAATCAGACACAGGATGCACACAGGAGATGAGCTCTAGCATGAAATGGTAATAATTCCTAGTTGCATTTTGTATCAAATGAACAAATGTGCAATATATAAAGGAAAACCTTCAATTAAAGTTGTAATGTTTAATGTTTCGGTTTTTGTCTAAAAGACCGATTGACACAGAAAATGACTCTAATATGACCAGATTGATTGATTCGAAGATATTAGTTTGTTCGAACTATGTGATCTGTAAAACGAAATTTACAGTTGAAATGGTATCTGCTGGATTTTTTTTGACCTTAAGAAGCTTATATGACCGACAATTTTATGTTTAATAATTGATTTCATGTTGTTATTTTTGGGAAGACATTTTTTGACCTGATGTACTTTTATATTTTTCAGAAAATAAAACATAATTCAGGTCTGAGGGGGTCTTCCATATGAAATATCATTGGAATCATCAGTGATTTCCAGAGACGTGGTGTGGTATCATATGGTATTACAGCAGGTGTCAGTGTTGCTCCTACAACTGGAAACAAAAATAAAGTAATCATTCTGAGCTATAGGCGAAATGGCCATAATGAAGACATGAACACCATGCAATCTTAGCGTCATATTAACATGAAAAAATACAAATTAATTTTTACTCATCCATATGCGTTCCGAAAATATTTAAAGGCTGAATGACAAACGATTAACACTTTACAATTAATCATTTGCTCGACTTAACTACTGCAAAACGTATTTATTTATTTTTTTAATTTTGCGAGCGAGCCACATGGAGAATAGCCTTATTAATGATGTCAAGTTGTGCAGTACGAACCAGTCTTCAGTATTGAGCTGAACAAAATCTGAACGTAAGAGTGCGTATATGAAAGCGTAGCTATCAATGTTCCTGGAATCTAAACTCGTTTATGGTTTGCTTTCACAATATGAGCTTGCTCTACAGACTATCTGATTGCGGCCCTCTGGGAACACTGTTGTCGGAGATCCCTCACTGTCTGCACTCGCACTCAGAGAGTAATTCACTACGAAACAAAATAAAACAGGTCGTGCCGACACATGTAAGACTTGAACGAACAAGGGACAGAGGAAGCATACGAGAAGAACCAGACGAGGAACGCTTATTTAGTCAGAGAAAAAATAGTCCAGCAAAAAGTTGCGTCTCTGATATATAGCCTACATATAGGATTAGGCTCGCATTGATGAGATGGTACAGCAAATGGTCAATGAAAATTCGATCATTTAGCTACTGTTCTGTTGAACTAAAAATTATGAATGAGCACTCTACTACTTTTGTCTCAAGAAAATATCTAATAAACTACAGAGTTCGATACTATTCAGATCCAACCAATCGGAGATGTGAACAATTAGATTGGTTTTGCAAACCAGTACACTAATAAACTCAAAACAATGATTCATTCACAAATTTGGCGTGGCCGTTGAAAACACTAAGCAACAGGTGGATGATGTTCACAAATGGCGCCATGAAAACAAAAATCACAACATATTTCTTATTATTTTTGATAAAGATCTGAATGTGATGAACTATTGAAATTCGAGCGGAACCTGGTTCTTTGCGTAGTGTTAATTATCCAGAAATAAAAGATGAGTGTGATAAAGATTAAGTTGATTAAATGATCTATATATTAATATATATTAAAATATACCTAAATTATATTTTGATTACACATTGCACGGATTAATCCAAAGCTTTCTGTCTCGTTCATGCATAGTTCTATGTGTTCCAGCAAAAGTAAATAACACAGATTGGAATGACAAAAGGGTCATTATTTTTGGTGCACACTGCTTTAACAAAAAAAAAAGCAAGAAGGAAGCAGGAACAGCAGCATATTGGTTTTAATCCCAAACTGATATCATCCCATCCTAATCGTATTACCTCCATGTTCATGCCTTCTCAGATCCTGTTTATTTGTGAACAATACACTCCTAGTACAAGAATGCATTTCTAGCAGTAATTAAGTCTTAATAGCTTTTCAGGAAGGCATGTCCCTCTTTCACCCCCAGACAGAATAGCAGACAAGACCCATACCTGCCAGTCAAACTGCACTGATTCGATGTCACACACAGTGAAGGTAAATGTCATGACCATCGGAGTGAAGTTGGAAGGCAAGGAAGGACACTGTTTCTCATTTTCAGGTGAGGGGATAAATTGGGAAGAAATGAATATTATGCCAAATTTGGAATAACGAGATTAGATGTTTGAGGATGTCTTTGTAGTAAGCCAAACAACAAATGATAAATAGGTATGGCTACAGTAAGTAGAGATGAACCAGTGCACACTCCCTACTGTAGGGGATGCCACTTGGATCAAAGACTAGCCATTGCGCAAACGATTGTGAGCTGCAATGCTAATGAGCTGAACTGTGAAAACAGCTGCACTCCTCAATATCAGGTCACACCACGGAGAGCGACAGTGTCCCCTCGTTTAAGCAGCCTTGATTCCGTAATATTCCATGGGGGATTTAAAAATTAAAGCCATTCGACTGGGCCCAAAACCGTCGGGAAATCACACCAGCGAGCGAAAAATGGCTGTAACCATTATACAACCGTTAATCTCAAACATCCTCGTAGGAATTAGCAAGAAATTGCACAAAATGCTGTAAAGTAATGTAGCATGATAGCCTTTTGTTTTCTTCGAATATTTAAACTGCAAGCCAATTCAAGTTTTGGAAGAAGTCTCGTGTCTTTCACTCAATGTTAATGGCTTTCAAACAGGTTCGTTAGTTGTTGAAAAATGTGTCAGTTAGCTGGACACAGTCAGTTTAATGCAACACCAAATATTCACCATAGGTTCAAATGGACTCTGACCAGCCAAAAACGTGAGCCTGATGGCTAAATTTAACTCATTTCATGACCAATGATTATCGGTTAAGACAATGAAAAGCTTTGTGTTTAACCATTTTGAGTTTGAACCATTCCCCAGATTGTGTGTGTGTGTACTAGCCTGGATATCGGGCGCACCCTGGCCAGCAATTTTGGCCAATGTGGTCTAGCAACTCTCCGTTCAACTTTCAAAGAGTGCCAAACTACTGGTCAGGCCAATAGCATCGTGTATGACAACTAATCAACGGCAAGTCTGGCAAGACTCTGGGCAATAGTTCATCACATTTCTGATACTTGAAAACAAACAGGGGCACATGGCAAACAGGCAAATTTCTTTTCAAATTCCAAGCTTCGCCCCGATGACTACCAATGGGAAAAAAACATAATGTCACTTAAGTCATTCTAAAAAAGGAAATGTGTTTAGAGTTTTGGCTACTTCCAAAGTTTAGTGTGACTTGCTCCCTGGTGGGAAAACCATGGGGAAAACGCATGGGACTCCCTCGCAGCCATACACTGGTTGGTTAGCGTTTTATGGCGTTTTGTGTAATATTCTTCAAATATTTATTTGTGTGTGTTGGAACCGCATAAGATAAACAGATTTACAGGATTACAATTTTTAGAGAGCGTACTCTCCCTTTAACATCATGGCAACTGGAAAAAATCACATCTATCAAATCTGGCCGCCGTTAGTGGCAGCCACTGGAGTTGGCAGTTTCCATTTTACTATAAGTCTCCCTGAAATTAACAGACATTAGCGTGACACCTGACGGGTCTTCATTACCAGGCACGCGAGCACATAACTGCATGTCGACATACTGAGGAAACATCAATTAGTGCGGGAAATAACGGGAAACTCTACTTGATCAATACCACAAACAACTGAGAGCTGTTGGTGTTAAGGAAGGAGACAAAGAGCAAAAAAGATTTTTAAACAATTTGAAGATGTGTCGATATATCGATATTTATCAACAACTAAAATTCATCAAAACGTGACATGGCCGTGCAGTACAGATATTCCATGTAAGTAGTATTAGGCTCCCCGTAAAACGCCCTCTCTATTCCACCACCCTTAACCCGCAAACAGCACGAAAACAAAACAACGTTAGTTGAAAAATATTACATGAACACAAACAAGGCACCGATAAATTAAACTAACCCTCTTTTAAGGTGAGTGTAAGTCTATTAAATAAAATTTACCAATTTAATTGATCTATTAATGAATGTACAAACACAAATTAAACACTCTTCTGCAATCTTTTACGGTTAAAAAGCAAAAATAAAAACTCAGACCATGCAGTAAGAGAAAATAAAATGAAAACACTTGGCAGATTATTTAAGTTTTAGTTACAATCAAGTAGTAAATAAATCCAGTGCTCTTGAATTCAAATAAATCCATGTATGAGTCTACACTCTTTTTCATCCAGGACTAATATACACATCTTCTTTTTCGAGAAGTGTTTAATTCTTATCAAAAGTTTCACTGTATGAACGTACAAATCATGATTCAGACTAGTTTGACTGTAATGGTCATCCTTCCCCCATCCTATGTGATCGTTACACAGTGCGAACTTATTGAAAAAGTTTGTGGACAAACGGCAAATACAAATGTCTCCAAACAAGCCGGCAAATCAGGTCCAATCACATACACACCCATTTACTCTGAATGAAAAAATTTAATGACATGCCCCTCCTTTGCCCTGCTAAAAGTGAACACTCCAACGTCAGAAAAATCAACAGTCTTCAATTAGTATACATCATGTCAACATGACTTCACATTAGGGATTCAAAGAAAACGGGCAAAAAAAATGTACCTGTAGAAACCCAATTAATCCTCAACTAAACACTGTTCCACCAACGTATTCAATCCATGGAAAAAGAATGGTAGTTTCAAAAAGCAATGTCCTCTGTTGAGGCTAATGAATTAAAAGGGGTAGAGGTGATGAGTTACAGACATCAAATGTCACGTGGAAGTGGGCTGAAGGAGCAGCAATGACTGCCTCCAGTGTTATAGGAAAGGCAGGACTTGGCCATTACATATCGTGGGGGTAAGAAATAATGGGCAAAAGATCGCACAAGTACTGCTTGTATCTACAAAGAGGCAGGAAATCCAAAGGGTCTAAAAGCCTGTTGCTAAATGTTATGTGATCCACACCATGCATGTATTTTTCAAAAATGTCCCACATTCGAGATATGATACGACGAGGAGTCGTCATAGAAAGCTCGAAAAGCTCAAATGTAACAAAGTTTTCCATAAAAAGTTTTTGTTTTAGCTAACTCTAGAGCAGCACCTGATAACAACAATGACGTTGAGTCAGGAAAAGGAAGATAATACATGATTCCTTCAAAAAATAATCGGCAATTTAAAACAGCCTGACTTTATTTGCCTGGTCTTAACCGTTCCTCCCTCTGCACTGCTGGTTTTCAGTTTGTTTAGCTCGTCTACCAGCATGACCCACATGAATGTGCTCAAAACCCTCTAAAACCAGTTTAGCTGTTTTTCCTTTGTCTTGGTCTCGTCAATGTTAGTTCACCCTGGAAAAAAACAAAAAGCTTGTCTTACTCGTCAAACCGGCAAAGAACGATGAGCGGAACTTGATTGAGCCCATTTTAAAGTTTTTGTTTTTTAGCAAGTGGTGCTGAAGAAGCGAACTGAAAATGATCATGAAATTATGACTTGAGCATTTATGAAACAGCACATATGAAAGCAGTTTGTATTGTAAGTCTGAGTTTCGAATCAAAAAACTAAACTCACATTTTCAGAACTGGTATATGTAAAAGTGATCAAAAGCAAACTATTACTTGAATAAAAACAAAAGCAAAAAAACAACAACGACTATTTACTCTGCGTTCATTACTGTAAACAGTTTGTGAGGAATGGTTAAGGATGAATGAAAATTCATCAAATAAACTATATTATTGATCTAGTATCTTATCTCCAATCATGCCTTCTCAAGCCCATCTGGAAGTCCACGTCCCAGAGAACGAGAACTTCAGTCTTTTAATCCTCCAGAACACGAAAGTGTGAAAACAAAGACAAAAAGTCCCACACTATCTCTATTATGGAAAACAGTATGGAAAGGATATTTTGAAATGTGGACAACTGACGAGCGCCGCCGCGGTGCCTCGTGGCCGCGAGGGAACGAACCACTCCAGATGGGGAACCACCACATGTGACCAGAACCGAACGAGCATCTTAGGGACCAAGCGTGCCTTTCGGAAGTCTCCAATTAAGGGCAACTGATCTCACGCCACACAGACGCATCCCTATGCCAAGCTTTATCCTGCAGAAATCCAGCCTATGGTTTTTAGCTGGTTTAAATTGGTGTAAATCTGATGATGCGATGGTTTTTTAACAGTGGTTCTCAACCGGGGCAGGAGGCCACAATGGGCAAACCCAGTGAGCCTTAAAATTACTCAAATTTAGGTATATTAGTCTCATTAATAAGAATCAAAAAATAAAGATGCACAACGTAAACTGACGTTTTTTCAGTGAAGATAAGAGGCGTTGCTGGAAAAAGGTTAATGAGCCGTGTTTAATCTTTCATCCCCTTTAAACGGGGAAATGATCAGCCTGACTCGACCCAGCAAAAAAAAAAAAAAAACTGGCTGGTTTGATGTTTTATGTCGGCATAGGTGGATGAAAACTTGTTTTTAAACATCTGTCCAATCAGTCAGTGTCCTTCTGAGTGATACAGAAATAACCGTGTGTTCCTTCATGGCATGGAGAGTTGTACAGGAAGCCTATAGCCTGATTTCTGTGCCATGCGTTGAAGAGGAGCAAAGTTTGATTTACGACTCTCATTATCACACCATTAAGCCACCGAATGTGGCAGGCGGTGTCTTGTTGTCAGCATAGATGCTAAAGAGTTTTACCCAGGCATGACGAATGTGGTGGAAAAGACATTTAGTGTTTGGTAGAGGAGATGTGTGCCACGTGTTTTTGCATGTCTGAGAGGGAGCGATCTAGACTGTAATATGAACAAACAGCATTTCACCATTATCAAACCCTGCCTAATTTATTAGTGTGTTTGTGATGGACCACACAATTGTATGATAAGTGGTAATGGTTAAAATTGATGATTTGAGGTTTGAGATCAGCTTGCCTGGGCAGATTTTTGTTGGTCTTCAAACTTAAGAAAAATGGAAGACCCAGTGTGGTGAATTAATAAATATGGAAATATTGCTCAATTTGGAGGTGAAACCCTTCATCTCCAGACAGTGGGTCATGAATTTGAGTGACCATGGAAGACATGAAGGAACACTAGTCATGGCATTGGAAGTTAGGAGAGGACATTACAGACTAATTTATTAGATTAGTGAATGCGTGACGGCTCGTGGCGGAATTTGTGTTTCATGCCTCCATTTTTTCATAATTTCCTATGTATCTCCAATGCTGACATTTTGTGGATTGCCCAAATTCCAACAGTTTCAGCTCTAACCACTTAACCTGTAATAGACTATTTGATTTAAAGATCTACAGCACGAGCCGCGGGAGACCAAAGTGTGTTAGAGTCTACGGACATGATGAGCTATGAGGTTAGTCATCATTAATTCGCACTCCTTCTGCTACTGACAAAGAAGAGGAATGCTCGTAGTAATTGTTGAACTAGTGATATCCGACTGAATATGGGCTGAGAAGGACACTAAGAACCCAGTTGTCGCTCTGGCTGTGGAGACAAGTGCTTGTGTCCTTTTGGCTCTTGCGCCTTGCTGGATTGTTTCTGGATCTCCCTTGATGGAAGGAGAGATAGACTAAAGGATGCATGGATTAGGGGCAACTGAGGATTAGAGCGAGAATTGCCCTCAGGGAATCTAGTCATCGTAGGACCGAGCGTGACGCGCTTGCCGGAGAGCAGATAAAAAACATACACGTGTTGAGAGACAAGCAAGAATAGATATAGAAAACAGCTAGAAACCCATGGAGAGAAACATCCATGCAGATCCCCTGCCGCGCGCTGTGACTAGTTGGCGGGGGCGCTTGAGAGAATCCTGTTATGCCACTGGGCTCGCCGTGTGTCCACGCGACTGATGTCTTTATCTCTGCTTGTGCTTGGGATTTACTGAGCCCGCAATTCAAACACGCTGTATAATCCTCCGTGTGACTGACTGTTACTATTAAAGCCTAGGCCCTGAATATATGATTGAATCATTTCATCCCCAATAAATATAACACCTAAACACAAACGCCTAAGATAAATAAATAAATTATAAAGTGTAAAAGATTGTCCAGTCATAAGGTGCTCATCATCCTAAACAATTATACTAAAAAAATAAAATCAAAAGCTATGATAATAGGAGAGCACGTTTCAAAGCTTCAAACATGGAAAGCATTTTAAGCTACACGCAAAATAATAAAAAGAAGACTATGGCTGCATCCAAATAACATACTTCCCTACTATACGGTGGGCAAAAACAGTATTATGATGGCCTTCTATTTCCAGCGAGATTTGAAGTGCATCAAAAGGCCATGAGAAGGATTTATGAATGGCAGTGAAATAAAGCAACTTACGCTGGTAGGTCATAAATAATGTGATGTGGTGAATGTAGTATGTCCAGGTTAAATTCATACTACACGTCATATGAAGGTATTTTAAACGTCATTGCGTAACTATATATTTATTTTAAAAATTACCTACTGAGATATGTGATTTAAAATGCAGCCTATGGGAAACAAACAGACAACTAGTAAACTGCACATGGTAATCCGTACACAATGAATTAAACGCATTTGATGAAAATGGTGAATTATGAGTAGAAATATGAGTGAGAAGAGGCATCATCATGTGTTCGGGATTTTTGTTGCCTGGTTTTATCACTATTGCCTTCCTCCCTTTGTTCACTTGCACTGGACAGCATAGGTGCCCCTGGTACCAATGAGCTGCCGGTCTGGGATACTGCCCCCAGTGGCAGTGCTAGGTATGGCTGTGTGCCACTCACTGGTGGGTGGCGTGGCCGATCTGCTCGCTGCGGCCGATGTGGATTTCGTTGTCCCGGTCTCTCGGTAAGCGGTTTTGTGAAGTTCATGCTCTTTGTATTGCTCCTTCCACTGCGTCCCACCAGGAACCTCCACATTCAGGCCGATGACCCGTGTGGAGGATTCGGAACTGCATGGGTTTAACACACAGCCAACACATGGCGGGTTGACACGGCCAGCACGGGTGTGTACAACTCACTCACTCAAACCTTAGCATTATGGCAGACTAAGGTCAAATGATTTTCTAAATCATTTCTAAAACAGCAAATATGGTGAATGAGAAAAATATGTTTAAAATATTCCACTGGTTCTTAATGATAGCAGTGCTCAAAAGAGCATATTCTGTGCTGCTCATAATATTTCACAATGTGATATTGTGCTTACGTTGATTTTCTATGCATTGAAGACATATAACATTTACGTTAATTAAAAAAAATGCTAATAAATTTATGTATTATTAGGTTTGGTTAAATTCGGCATGAAACTTTTTTTTAAAACAATCTTAAGTAATTTTCGCTTTTTTTTTTCAAATGTTCAGTGAAATGTTGGTGTGCTTCATCTCAGAAAGAATGAGTCTGAATTTGTTTATTTTCTACTGGGTTTGCAGTTTTTGTAACACTGTTAACAAAATCTAAAGCATTCAAATTTAGTATTAAATGATTATAAACTAAGTTCAATTAAATTAGTTTAGGAGAATCTGGATTTTATTTCTGATAACTGAATTAATATGTATGCAGTGAGGATATGTGGCAAGATTAAGTATGCATATTGTTCACATACAATAAAAAAGATAGCAAGCAATATGTGGTAGTAATAAGGTAAAAACATACATTTATAGTTTACAAAACTTTCTTCAACTAAACGCTGTTGAACGTTTCTATCATCGCATAATCTTTAAAGAATGTATCACTGTTTCCACAAAATTATTAAGCACAGATGTTTTTTAAAATATATAATAATAAGATTGAAGTTACTCACTGAAGGCAGCTAAAAATTCAAATCATAGAAATAAATTAAATATAAATAACAGACTTGTTTATCCTTATTTAAATATGTTTTTTATTTTTTACTGATCATATTGTTCGCATAAGCTTCTCTCAAAAACATTGAGGTTTTTGACCCCAAGTATTGAATGTTAGTATGCATAATTTAAGAAGTCTGATCACTATCAAAATAACTACTTAAAAAGTTCTTAAAAATAGCTGATATGTATTTTTTCGGGCTGCCAAGGTTTCTCTTATTACTCTCTCGCGCGCGCACGGCGCGCAAACACAGCTTATGAATATGCGAAGGGGTGCTCACATGTGCTATTGAGAAGCGGGAGCTAGGGGACCAGGAA